>JAQPPZ010002998.1:7500000-8750000 GCA_028583015.1 Wollemia nobilis
TCAGAGTGACCCCATAGAATATGCATGGAGTTTGATCATAGGGATATTCGATAGTACACTGAATAAGTCACATTAACTAGCAAGAGTATAGATACATCAAAAACCCCCTTGAGGAATTTGTAAGTCAAGACTACAAGAACAGAGTCAGATAAACATGAGTCTTCTACAATAACACAAACTGGTCGAATGAGACCGTTATAAAATGCATTACATAAATATCGAGAGTTAGTGGAAGCTCTCAAACAAGAGAAACAAAAAGAAAGACTCTTGCGCCAACATGAGCAGTGGTTAATAGAGCAATCTGAGTAGCTAGCTCTTAACAATTTATAGATAAATTTTGGTGACCACCAAAGAACAAGACACGTTGACTCACCTAAGGAAATGTACACTAGACAAGATATCCCACAATGAAACCCCCCACCAAATATTGAACAAAATTCAACTAATGGGGGAGGGCAAACATAAAAAATCAAGATCACAATCCTGATTCCCCTCGTAGGAGGGAGGAAAATGGAACAAATAAAATGGATAGAGAGTTACCTCCATTGCCAATGTGAATAGGCTTGCATGAAGAGGAAATCCATGCATCAAAGGTATTTCAAGAGCTTGCTGAAAATATGGAAACCTTTTAGAAACAAGAGGTAGTTGGGAACTCACCAACATTGACCAAGATACACAATCAACCATTGTGCCCATCAATCCCTAGCCCTCAATATCCTAAGCACTTTGAGATGCCTAGGTTAGATAAGTTTAAAGGTGAAGAGGATGCACATGAGCATGTCACCAATTTTATCAATGCTTATTTTAATCTTGAATACAATGACGCTCTCATGCTAAGAACATTCATAATGACATTTTTAAGTGTTGCCACTCAATGGTTCAACCAACTACCTAATAATAGCATAACCAACTTTGAACAACTAGTAAATGCATTCTTGAAGCATTTCTTCTTTGGTTCTAAGAATAATGTGGACCTTTTAGACTTGGAAAACCTAAAACAGTATGATGATGAGCCAGTAATGGATTATGGTAATAGGTGGAGAAAAATTTATGGCAACATTATCATTCTCTGTTCCCACATAAGATATCATTCGTATGTTTACCAAAAGTTGTTCTAAACATATCACCCTCTTGCTACAACTTCAAAATTATCCTTCATTTGAGGAATATTTGGCACAGGTCAAGCTCATCGAAGAGATAAAAGTAGATGAGGGAACTATTAAGCTTTGAAACAAAAAGGAGTGGAACAAGAATGGTAAGAATGACAAGTACAAGCAAAAGTAGGGCAACCTTGCTCCAGTCAATCAAGTCGTATTGGCTACACCCAAGGATGGGGGTGCACAACAACCATATAACTATCAAGCACATCCTCCACCAGCCAACTATGACCAAAAGAACAATCAAGGAAGAAATCGAGAATGCAAGCCACCCCATTATTTCATGCCTCTTACAGAATCAATGTAATCAATATTTAATCAATTGAGCAAGGTCAGGAGGATTAGATTTCCTGATATACCTCTTCTATATCCCAACCATACTAAGCCAAAAGGATATAGGGGAGATCAATTTTGTCCTTATCATAATATATCGGGGCATGACATTGAAGCATCAAGTGAAAAACATGATTGAGGCAGGAGAGCTCAAATTTGACAACCCACTAGCTCCCGATAACAAATACATGGGCATATATAGAAACCCATTGCCCAATCATGAGGCCCCTTGAGAATAAGGGGTCCAAGTCAGTTAGGTTCGAGCTGACATACCTACCCACGGATGCATTGGGATGGTTGAGATCATTAACATAGCAACAAATACTAGGCGGTATGGTCAACCGCAATCGCCTACAGCTCCCATGAACATCCCAGCCACTCCTAGGCAAAGGCAAGACAACCTTCTAGGTCCACCAATGAGACCTATGGTAACTATTCGGAGTATATTGGAGTAAAACTTACAGATGACTCTAGCTAAGTTATCCATCTATAAGCTCATACAACAATCCCCAAATCATAGGGAGACTCTAATGGATATTTTAATAAAAATTGAGCTTCAACCACAAGATGCAAATGCATTCACTCACTTTTTGGGAAAAGTGCAAGAATTTCAGTAACCTGTAATCTATTTCTATGATCATGAGATTAAGATAGTTTCTATTGCCTTACCAGACCCTCCACTAAACATTATAACGACCATCAATGACTTACCTTTCAAGAGGGTTTTTTTTATACAAGTTCATCGATAAACATCATCACAACAACTACAATAGAGCACCTCAAGATACCCAAGACCAATATCATTCTAGGAACTTACACATTAAGAGCTTTTAATGATGCTTTATGCAATATTGTGGGAATGAGAGTCCTACCCATCAAGGTGGGGCACAAGACCATCCCCATGATGTGTCATGTGTTGGAATGTTATATGCAGTACAACATCCTATTAGGGCACCCTTGGATAAGGGCCATGAAGTGTGTGCCTTCGATCTTGCACCAGTGTGTCAAGTATGTCCACAAAAACAAAGTCTATGTGATTCTAGCCGATGAAGAGCCTTTTAAATATGTTAATTAGATGGATATTCTAGGATAATTCATGATCCCTTCTACTCACCTATACATGGCACCTTCATCCTCAACTACATAAGTTGATAACAAAGATAAAGGGGTAAGAAAAGACCCATGCACATCAAAACCTTTTGGTGCACTCAAGACAATCAATGCTTCTAAAGTACCATCAACGTCAAAACCAAAAGACAATCAGAAGCTAAAGGTCCCCTTAGTTAAGGAAGAAAGGCCCAAAGAAATTCCAACTATAGCCATTGCTAAAATTCCAAGTCCTATGGAAGAGCAAGCAGAAGCAATCAACAATCCAATATAGTAGAAAACCAATCAAACTTCACACTCCAAAGTTAACTTTCTTGTGAATGAAGAATAAGGATGCAAACTAAATAAGAACACTTTGCGAGAAATCAAATGTTAGTGAGTGTAGACACCAAAACAGCACCATTCTGATTAAGTGACTACAAACACTGATCGCATGCACATACACAGCTTTCAGGGCAGCCCTTAGAGGTCAAACAGTGGTCTTGGCCACTTGCACGACAGTTTAGAGGGTCAAAAAATGAGCGGTGCAGAGTTGGTCGTTTTGTCAAAACCTTTAACAAACTTTAAGCCTTTAGTCCAAAGCAGCCTTCAAAACTTCACCAAACTTCAAGCCTTAAGCAATCCAAAGCAAAGTCTTCAAAAGCAAACAAGCCTCAACAAAAAGGGAACCTAGCCTTAGACGTCGTGAAATCGCGACGTCGCGATTTCGGACGTCGCGAAATCGTGACACCTTTGGCCCCGAGGGGAGCCTCGGCCAAAGGTGTCGCGACTATCTGGCCCCGAGGTACCTCGGCCAAAGGTGTCATGATATCACGACACCTTTGGCCGAGGGGAGCCTCGGCCAAAGGTGTCACGATATCACGACACCTTTGGCCCCGAGGCTCCCCTCGGCCAAAGGTGTCGCGATATCATGACACCTTTGGCCCCGAGGCTACCCTCGGCCAAAGGTGTCACGATATCGCGACACCTTTGGCCCCGAGGCTCCCCTCGGCCAAAGGTGTCACGATATCGTGACACCTTTGGCCTCGAGGCTACCCTCGGCCAAAGGTGTCGCGATATCGCGACACCTTTGGCCCCGAGGGGAGCCTCGGCCAAAGGTGTCGCGATATCGCGACACCTTTGGCCCCAAGGGGAGGCTCTGCCGAAGTGTCGCGATATCGTGACACTTTGGCACTTTACGTTTAAAGGCATACTTACGATAATCAAAGGCGGACTTTGACGTGGCCGCCGCATCCAAAGGATGACTGCCACGTGGCACCCTTACGTGCCCCTCTCCAAAGAGACCCCGTGGATCTGCAGAACGGCGGACTTTAATGAGACAAGCAGTTTTGAAACAAATCCGATCCGAGGCCACGCCTCATAACTTCTAATGTCAGTGCGAGCCATGTCTCATAATGACCTGATAGGGATCAAATCTGAGTGGCCCTTGCGGATTTAGGGTTTGACATTAATGCTCCAAGAGGCGAAAACCTCTATAAAAACTAGCTCGATGCGAAGTAAGAAAAAAAGGAAGTATTTTTTGAAACACAACGAAGTGTTGTTGAACTCATCCAGAGACCCGATTGCACCAGTTTGAATCCACCTTCTTCACATCCAGAATCTCTTGCAAAATAGAGGTTGGTGGGTGGTGCTCAGAAGCGTGAGTCAGACTCTCATACCCGACAGTGGATCACAAGAATCCACCAATTTGCCGACAACACATTATCCTGGATTTTGAGCCAATTCCTAGTGGGTTGGCGTCAAAGTCGGATTTTAATGGGGCGGCCCGCTTGGGCACCCCACGTATGTTCGTAGTGTTAATATTCATGCTGTTTCGAATAAGATTAAAATAGTTTACGTTATCTCGTTTTCGAATATAAACTATGTTGTTTTCCCAACAGATCTTGCAATAACTGTGTTTGGATAGATTATGTTTTATGTTCGAATACCTTTCCAGCATTACGTTTTAGATTGTTTTAGATCGGCTATCAAACATATTGTTATGATATCGTAACTTTAGACATTCGTCAAATATTATCACGCTTTTCTCGTTCTGGTTGCACCACTAACCTGCAGGAAAGAACATTGATTCGACAATGGTCATCTGATGACGTTTTTCTGATTTTCTTCATTAGAATCGCAGGTTGCATAGAGTTGTTTGTTTGCATGAATTTAATAAATCTTTCGAATGTATTATTTATCAATTTCTAAAACTAACGCTCTACCCTTTTGCAGCAGGTGCTATTAATGTGTTTACTGTTTCTTTGGTCGCAGGAAAGAACAACAGCAAGCAAAGTTTTATCAACATAAGCGGCGGTGGTACTTTAGCCCGTCCATTTCAAATGTGGGCATGCGGATAGAAGCAATATTGACCCCGATTGTAACCGAGACAGACTAACACTCCTGGCCCCTGAAAAGGCAGGAGATGTATTGTAACCGAACGGAATTAATTTATATTCGGTTGATTCAAAGTTCTGTTTTTATTACATCTTTAATACTATTTTTCATTCCGAAATCTCATGCTTTCAGTGGCGATCACGGTGGGACCCGAGCCCACAGTTTTTATTTTTAGGTTAAGTGACTGATCTAAAATTGCTTTTTTTCTACAGGTACGGTATTCGTCTCTGCAAGTGACGATACAGTGCTATTCATCTCACCCCGGGACGAATATTCGTCTCACCCGAAAACGATTACTATTATGGTATTCGTCTCACCCTGAGACGATTGTCGTTCTAGTATTCGCCTCACCGGGGACTGCGGTTCTGCATTTTTCGAGTGAATCAGAGACATCCTGTTAGGCAGAGAAGAGGTAGGAGTTTTATAGCTTCTGTCAAATTGTTGTTTTTCTGTTTTCTGATTTTTTTTAAGGTAGAAAAATTTTCCGTAAATTTAAAAAAAAAAAAATCTTTTTAAATTTTTACTTGCTGTTTTCAGTTAGTATTATCTGTCTGGCATAGGGAAAGATTTCTTTTTCAGTTTCCTGTTTCAATTTTTTGCAAAGTAAAATGAACCCCACACACCACGTGGTATTTTAAACCAAGGCGTTGGTCGTAAAACCCCAACCCTTGAGCAAGACCAAAGGTGGATTCCATTATCACTTTGGCTTGAGATATTGCATCCATTACCTCGATCGCGACTGTTGCTAGACGTAAATCCTGACGAAGGCTGACCGAGTGTAGCTTGGGGTGATTCCCAACACGCGAGGATAAGTTTTCTATGGTAGGTGTCATAAACGGAGCGATTCCCCTTCCGTACCGCCTATGTTCCACGTACCATCTGCTCTCACGTACCTATAGTCTCCCTCACGTAAGGGCGGGTATATAGAGAGGTTGGTATATCGGTCCGGCAATGGTATATTGAAGGGGCGACCATTTATGGGAGTCATATGAGCCAACATTATGCATTTAAACGTTCTTCCAAAATTGCAAAAACAAAACGAAACACCAAAATGCACTAAACCAGTCTAGGACACACTATTTAATCCTTAAAAGAGATAATCACAGTTTTGTGTATGTGTGTGTTTATTTACGCTTAGTGTAGACAAAAAGACAAATCATCATAAACGAGATAAAATCTGCTTAGATAGTAGCGAAGCATCACAATGGTGTACACTCGTAGCCAAGCCCAATCAAGGGCAGACACTGCGGAAGGTACACAAAGAGAGGGCGCTAGTCGCCTTCGCTTTAGCCCTGAGGACCTAGCCATACCGTCTTGGCGGTCTGGCCTACAACAAAGTCCACATCAGGCCACTTCAAGAAGGAACTATTGGGAACCTCCTCATTGGAATACACCCATTCAACACAGCCCCTTTCGGGAAGATGGTTCACATGCAGCTCTCAATGTAAGTAGACAACCGCCTCTTGAGGCTAGATTTGAATGGCCACAGCGCGATGAAGCGCTAGAGAGGCATACTGTCCATTTGGAGGGGCAACGTGGATATGGCGTCCCTTCTTTACCTCCCATCAGAACAGAAAAACAACATCCAGAGCGCAGGGCTCTTTACACAGGGCAAGCTAACTCCGCCCGCCCCTTTCACACCCATGAAAGGGAGTACGAGGAAGATCATCACATTCCTCGAGAACAACAAACAGCGTGGGAACCTTGCGTTTCTGCACCTGCCAGATATCATGATCACACATCGAGGCTAGGGCCTCAAACAAATGTCGCCTACCTCGACAGAGGGAAGCAACCCATTGAAATTTTAGACCATCAAGATCGAGGCAAACACATAGGCAAAACATTCAAGCCTCCTCAACAAAAGAGGGCAGACCCAGTTGACCCGGCAGTCGCCAGACATGCCGCTCGCCAAGCTCGAATCACGCGGCTTGAGCGGGGTCATCAGGAGTTAGAGTATTTATACCGCTTGAATAAAGAGCGCATGCAGCGTGAAGCGGATGAATTGCGCTATAAGCTACCTGAGAGGGTGCCAACCCCTCGCACCCATAGAGAAGAACAATATGAGAGGCACAATCCCTGGGTGCAAGACAGGTCTCCGCGACCTCGTCAAGTTTTGCCTCCGAGACCTTATAGACCCGAGAGGGAGGCCACTCCCCGAAACAATGATGGGTACCCCCAACGGGGACTCAATCAAGGTCATAGGTCTCGCCCAGGGACTCCTCAAGAAGTTTATGAGGAGTTCGAACCAGAAATAGAACGGGCCGACACGCCCCATCAAGGCGGGAGGGCTGCCAATCGGCCACCTCCCCATAGGCCTCCAGTCTCCCTTGACCCACAACGAGAGCAAACCAAAGAAGAAGAAATAAAATCTTTCGATGCATACAAAGCGCTATTAGAGCGTTTGGAGTCTATGGAGATAAAAGCTTTTGGGCATCAAAAGCCCACACTACGTCAACTCCGTAGTCATCCGGTGCATCCCTCAGTACCCATACCTCTTTACCCTGAACATTTCAAGTTGCCACAATTGGCAGTCTTTAAAGGTGAGGAGGACGCACAAGAACATGTCACGAGGTTCCTAAGTCAATGCTTCGGCATCCAAGACAATGATGCATTGTTGCTTAGAACTTTCATAACCACATTCGCGGGCCCTGCCTCGGATTGGTTTACACAATTGCCCAAACACAGTATCAACAACTTAGATCAACTAGTGGATGCATTTCTTGAACGCTTTGCTTTCAACACAAGGAAGAAGGCATCACTAAGTGATTTGGCCAGCCTCAGGAAGTATGAGGAGGAAACAATAGCGACATACGGGAACCGATGGAGGGCTTTGCTTTCCGGGCTACCCTACCGTCCCCCTATGTCTGATCTCACTCAGATGTTTGCACGAAGTTGCTTAAAATCAATCTTTGGGCTATTGTTGTTGCAGCAATACGATAGCTTAGAAGAAGCTTTGGCGCAAGCCAGAGTCATAGAAGAGATTAAAATAGGTGAAGGCACAATTGCCAAGCCTAAAAAGAAAGAGTGGAATAAAACCACTAAGGCTGGGAATACGCAATCACAACCCGCGGCGGTTAATCAAGTTGCGATAAATGTTCCCAAGCCAATGCAAGACACGCAGCCTCAAAAGGCCAATTACCGGGCAGTGCCTCCTAGTTATGAGAAAGATAATAAGAAACAGGAGCGAGAATCGGCAGCGTCACCCTAGGCGACAATTCACCCCCTACACGGAGTCTAGGGACTCCTTATTTGACCGCTTGTCAGCGGAAAATTTAGTAACCCTTCCAGAGATCCCAACTATAGACCCTAACGCTCCTAAGCCTAAGGGATATAGAGAGGAACTATACTGTAGATTTCATAGGCGAAGGGGACACGATTTGAATGGATGTTGGAAGTTCAAAGGACTAATCCAAGATTTAATCAAAAATAAAACATTGGCCGTGGACAACCCCATAGCGCCAAACAACCAACAAATGGGGGTATTCAAGGACCCCTTGCCTGCCCACGAGGCACAGGAAAAACCTCTCCAAGTTAATGAGGTGCGCCAGAATCTTCCCATGCAAGGATTTGTGGGAATGATCAGCATAGTGACGAGGAATAAAAAGTACTCAGCAGTTGCCCCTGGGGTAGCCACGAAGGAAGTTTCGACAACGTCACAGCCTCAGCAGCACCCTATACAGTCACCTCCGCCTAGACCAGAAATCATGATACGGAGCAAACTCACGCAGAGTTTGCGGACCACATCGGCTAGGCTGTCCATTTACGAGCTTATTCAACAATCAACACCTCACGGGGAAGCTCTTATGGACATTTTAAAAACCATCGAATTACAGCCCCAAGAAGCAAATTCTTTCAACAACTTCGTGGGACATGTAAAACGATGTACTGAGCCGGTCATCACCTTCAGAGAGGATGAAGTCAAAGCAATATCGAATGACGCGGCAGATCCACCCCTGCATGTTGTTGCGCGGATCAACGGGATCCCGTATAAGAGAGTGTTGGTAGATATTGGCTCGTCCAGTAATATTATTACCACTGCAGCCCTAAAACATTTGAAGCTGCCAGCCTCTCATATCACAGCCTCCACGTACACACTGCGAGCTTTCAATGATGCAATATGCTCGACAGTCGGCACGGTTGTTCTACCTGTCCAGGTAGGACAAAAGACAACACCAACATTGTGCCATGTGTTAGAAGGCGAGATGGCCTACAATATACTTGCTAGGGCGGCCTTGGATCAGGGACATGAAGTGTGTCCCTTCCATCGCTCACCGGTGCTTAAAGTATGCTTTTGAAGGAGAAATACATGTAGTCCCGATGGACTTGGAACCCTTCAAGTATTGCAATGCGGTACAACTAATGCCTCAATCGACCCTCCCTTCAACACATTTGGATTTCTAGCTAAATCCATCTAAAAAGGGTTCAACACCGCAGGCACCACTGGTGACCAAAACAGCAACATCCCAGCCAGGTGAACCCTCATCATCTACTCCTTCATTACCAACGCCACCTGTCATGGCTACATAGAAGGACAAGGGAAAACAAATCATGGAAGAGGCTCAGCCCTTAGAAGAGGGGTTGCCAACAATTTCAACGATATCAACAGAGGAAATATCCAGCACAACGGAAGCTGAGACTCCAAACCTACCAAACATGGAATGGACTCAGGAAGGACTCCCGTTCCCTCCCTCCGAAGCATCAACAATCACTGTTGAAATGGCTAGTACAGGCCTGGGGGAGTACATAGTGCAGAATGTTGTGGCAACGCCCGCATTAGAGTCAGTCCAGGATATGGGAAGACCTCGCCTTCCCATAGGAACAGATTGTTCCCCTAGGTCACCCACCCAACCCGACAAATTTTGTGTATGGGGGCCTTGATCATGGTCTTGAACCATGTAAGCAAAAGGAAGCAGACGAAGAACCTTTTGTTGAAAACATCAATTATCTGTCAAACCCGCAATTTGCCCTCAAATATCTCGGCCAATGCCATTGGCATGGATACGGAGCTAGGCGGGATATGAGCAAGGGATGCGTCTCCCTTGCCAACCAAGATATCGAGATGCCATATGACAAGTCAGGAGTAGGGTTCAACCACCCCCTGCCCTTGGACATCTTGGTTGAAAATATGCAAGACCTAGAAATAGGCAACAAGGGGGGATTGGCACCGGATCTCTATGCCAACCCAAATACATAATTTACATTGGGAGATTACCTCCCATGGTCACCAAACACCCTTGGTAACAGCAGTAATCCCTCTCCTTTGCTAGAGAGAGGCGAAAGTTCGGATACTCATCCCCAAAGAGAATATCAATGGTGTCCGGACATCTTCTCGAAGTTGTTCCCCTTAGAGATTCCAGTTGAGTCAGTACAATGTCAAGAGAGTCAGGTCCCTCCACCAAAAGTGGAACAACCGCAATGGGACCAGATTAACGTATTGGAACAAGGAGAACCATCAACGTCGCAAGCAATAGTTGCTGAAGAGAATGAACATTTTTGGATCTCCGAAAGTGACTCGAGAAGATGAGGCCGAGATGGACTATCTCAGACATGCGCGATGACATTATCGCGCTTTAACTCATGAAGATCTAATGGGACAGATGGGCATAAGATTAGGGCATGAATGGTGGGTCGACCCAGCAGGGTGGGACCTGATCTTGGATCCATGGCTCCACATTCACGATGAGCACCGTCCACCTCGAGACCCTATCATAACAACAGTGCCGAGGGAAGACCCTGTCCTCCATTTGGCACATAGGGCCGATCCGTTCGTGCCCGTTCCCTTAGAGCCAGATCCAGAGCATAGGGAGCATCTAGAAGAATCGCGTTATCATGCCCGCGGTAATGGAGACCAAATTCATTCCATCCACATGATCTCCATTGATTTGACCGCACCCATCCGCAATCCGGCCGATCCAGCACGGTCATTGCATCTAGACATAGATGCCATCGACTGGGATCGCGTCAATTCACCTCTATCACCAGCAGAGTACTGGCCTTTCGGTGAAATGCCTCATTTTACCCCAAGGACAACTCAGGATATTTTTCAAGCTGAAGAGGAACCTGAGGTTCCAAGCATAGATCTAAATTCAGCTAATGATATCCATTTGATCCCGACTCCACATCAGTTGGAGGACGGATCCCACATGTCAGTCGAGGAGACGAGCGACGTGAGACATCGGCACAGATCCAATGAATCCATAGATTCTCAAGGTGGGGGTAAGTCTTTCCCCCGAAGAGCAAGCCGACTACATTGCCCTTCTCAAAGAGAAGAAGGAGGTTTTTGCATGGTCGTACAAGGATATGCCGGGACTAGACCCGTAGCTAGTCACGCATAATTTAACGCTTGATCCGACAATCAAGCCTGTAAAGAAAAAACTACGTAAGATGCACCCAACGGTGGCCTTGATGGTCAAAGATGAATTGCAAAAGCTGTTGGATGCACAGTTTGTCATCTGCGTGGATTATCCGCCATGGTTGTCCAACATGGTTCCCGTCAAGAAGCCCGACGGGAGGATTCGCATATGCACCGATTTTCGTGATTTGAATAAAGCGAGTCCTAAGGATGATTTCCCCTTGCCGAGCATCGACGCGTTAGTAGACGCTACAACAGGACACGAAATGCTCTCCCTAATGGATGGTTTCTCAGGATACAATCAGATTCGTATCAATCCTGAAGACCAACTAAAAATGGCGTTCACAACGCCTTGGAGGACATTTTGCTATAAGGTCATGCCTTTTGGCCTTAAAAATGCTTGGTGCCACCTACCAACGTGCCATGACGTATATCTTCCATGATTACATGCACAAAACTTTGGAAGATTACATGGATGATTTGTTAGCCAAGTCTCTCTTGCGCTCAAATCATATCGCTGACTTAGGCAAGATCCTCGATCGCCTCATGGAGCATAAAGTTAGACTAAACCCCAAGAAGTGCGTCTTCGGCGTCACATCTGGAAAACTCTTGGGTTTCATAGTCTCAAAATGAGGAATCGAGGTGGACCCAAAGAAAGTCAAGGCAATCCTTGAAATGGTTCCCCCAACCACAATCAAGCAGCTCAAGAGTCTACAGGGCAAGGTTGCATCGATTAAATGCTTCATAGCGCAATTATCTGACAAGTGCCGACCCATGAACAAATTATTGCACAAGGGGGTTACATTTCATTGGGATGACGAGTGCCGGTCGACCTTTGACGAGATCAAACAATACCTGGTTTCGCCGCCAGTATTGGCACCACCCAGACCAGGAGTGTCGTTCTACTTATACATCTCAGCTACTGAGGTGGCACTAGGCGCCATGTTAGCCCAGAAGAATGAACTTCACAAAGAACAGGCTACATACTATCTTAGCCGCACCCTGGTTAGTTATGAACTTAACTATGCATACGTTGAGAAACTCTGCTTGGCAGTGGTGTTTGCTACCAAAAAGCTACGCCACTACATGCTGAGCAACACTACGTATGTTGTGTCTAAGGAGAATCCATTGCGATACATGATGAGTCGTACTTATCATAGTAGTCGCACGACGAAATGGATCATGTTGTTGACGGAATTTGACATAGAATTTATTGGACAAAAATCTATCAAAGGACAAGTCATAGCCGATCAACTAGCAGAGGCTCCTCTTGAAGACGATCAGCCTCTGGTCATAGAACTACCTGACGATGGGGTCTTTCATGTCTCAGAATCGCCAGATTCTGATGAGCCTGAGTCACAAGCCGACATAACCCTATTCTTCGATGGTTCTAAGTGTGAGCAAGGTGGTGGTGCGGGAATTGTATTCTTCACACCGCAGGGTGCTCCAATGCCCCTGTCATTTAAATTAAACTTCCCATGCACCAACAACAATGCAGAGTATGAAGCCTTGCTCCTAGGTCTTCAGACAACAATCGCCATGAACATCAAAAGACTGAACATCTTTGGTGATTCGTTGTTAATAGTCAATCAAGTCAAAGGGGTATATCAATGCAAATGCCCGAGTTCTGAAGGCTTATAAAGCCCTTGTGGACAAATTCCTGGCAAAACTTGAGTGGTATGACATCGAGGCACTCCCTCGATCATCGAACCATTTTGCGGACACAATGGCCTCCTTGGGGTCACTACTTCCGCAGGACCTTTTCGGTGATATGACAACCATTCAAGTCAAAACCTTATCGCAATCCACGATGGAGCGTGCAAGCTCAGACTTGACGCCAGGAATCCACATGATCCAAATTGAACCACCCTCGGATAGGTTCTCTCGAATCCGAGATCGTCTGAAACACGCCAACTGGGGGTCCTTGTTCTCCCCTACTCCCATTAGTAGCAACACAACACTATTCTTGCAGGTTCTATCCCATTCAGCATTTGCTAGGGATGAACTTCAGGAGGGATTGGTTGTTCATACTATCGAGGTTTCTGATCAACAGGACTGGTATTTACCCATCCGAGACTACCTCAAGTTAGGTAGTCTCCCACTTGATTTGACTCATGCCGCAAAACGAGCACTCAAGCAGAAAGCGGCTAAGTATGTCTTGATAGGAGACATCTTGTATCGTCGCAGCTATGAAGGAATCCTCCTTCGTTGCTTGGACCAGACAAGAGTCCACTTGGGCGATCGCCCAAGCGCACGATGGTACATGTGGTGGCCACTTCGGTGGAATGGCCATCGCAAAGCGCATTCTTCGCATGGGCTATTATTGGCCATCTTTAGAGCGAGATTGTTGCACCTATGTCAAGAAGTGCGTGAAGTGTCAACATCATGCCAATCTAATGCACGTACCTTCTCGGGCCTTGCAGACAGTCCAGTCTGCTTGGCCGTTCTCGCAATGGGGCTTTGATCTAATTGGAAAGATCTCCCCTGCGTCGTCAGGCCATCACACGTTTATCATAACGGCCACAGAGTACTTCACCAAGTGGGTGGAAGCAATTTCGCTTACCTCTACGACAGGACCCCGCATTGTGGAGTTCATTTTGCATAACATCATATGTCATTTTGGTATTCCATCCAAAATAGTCTCGGATAATGGGACACCTTTCAAGAACAAAGACGTGCGTGCTTTGACCACAAAGTACAAGATTCAGCACAGCTTTTCGACACCCTATTATCCGCAGGCGAATGGGCAAGCAGAGGCGTCAAACAAAATGCTAGTTGCCATCCTTAAAAAGACCGTCATAGACAGTCATAAGGATTGGCACATTCAAATCCCACTTGCCCTATGGGCCTATCGCACTAGCATTCGGACGCCCACTGGGGCCACTCCGTTTTCACTCGTGTATGGCTCCGAGGCAGTCATGCCTCTAGAGTTGGAGATTCCTTCCCTGCGCATATCAATGCATGAGTTCATCGATGATGATTCTGCATGGCAGGCCCGGTTAGACCAGCTTACGTTGCTTGACGAACGACGCGTTAATGCTCTCGAGCATTTACGCATTTATCAAGAGCGACTTAAGAAAGCTTACAACATGAAAGTTCACCTCGAGGGACTTTCGCGTTGGTGATTTGGTTTTGAAGGAAAATCAACAAAATTCCAGTTTGCCATCCCACCTAAGGGACAAGTTTGCGGCCAATTGGTTAGGTCCGTATGTCATTGATAGCAAAATCGGACCCGGGACATACCGGCTAGCTTCTCTTGATGGTATCAAGGAAACAGAACCCTTGAATATCAGTCATTTGTGACCATTTCATATCTAAAGAGAGCCATATCCCAAAATGCTCCAAGGATTCTTGCAATCGCTTGGTCAATCCCACAAAGGCTCCAAGGATTCTTGCAATCGCTTGGTCAATCCCAAAACGCTCCAAGGATTTCCACAATCACTTGGTCAAAAATCATGAAAATTCAAAAACAACAAAAATCATCAAAAACAACAAAAATTTGCATCTCATTTCTAGGCATATTCAAATTCATCAATAGAGAGTTCTTCTCGCAATTCATCTTCATATTCACCAAAATCAATCCATCAAAAATACAAAAATACATAGCTGCATTCAAGCATCGCACCCATACATTGCACATTCATGGTCGTATAGGTCAAAAGGCACCATAGGCTGTCATGATTCTACTAGTCCATCTTGTTCCACACTGTTCCATCTTACAAAAACAGCAAAAACACCATTCATTTTACCACACTAGAGTCGATGGTCTTTTAATGTATCAAGAGTTTTTCGTGATTCGGTCATCATTTTGCTCTTTTAGCAATGTAATGTATCAAGTCAAACAGATTTTACGAAGGTAGAGTTACACTTGCAATACACCTTGTTACGTAACATCCCAACACAAATTAAAACACATAAAAATTCTCGAGTTGTGTGAACGAAGGATGAAACACGCACGATAATCCAGGTTACCATAAGCGAAACGGTTATCTTGCTCATCCCCCTGTGCGAATGACCCCAAGAATGCTTGAGAGTTGGCAAAAGGACAAGCATCCTCCCTACCCAATTCCCTAAGAATCCCAAAGTTGCAAAACATCAAAAATTTGCAAATGTCAAAGCTCCAAAATTTGACATCCTACAGTGCACATATCAAAAGGCACAAAGCATAGTGATTCTCGTCACTCCATATCCAAATCCCTTGCTCAAGAGAAAAGAAAAACAAATCAAAATAAACAGTGATTATTATCACTATAAAGAGCAAGTATCCCAATACAATTGAAGAAAAGAAGGGAGTTGACCTTGAATCCCTGGAACTCTCAGCATTCTGACAGGTCATGAGGCAAGCCTCAGTATCGGTTTGGTTGATAGCCTATCGGTCACTGGCGGTAAACTTCTCGCATGACGATATATCTGTCACATTAACTTGTGTACAGATCAATATTTGCATGTGGATGAGCTAGCTTATGGTATCCTGGATAACACTGCAGATTAATCTAACTACATACAACAAAGGAGTTAGTGGAGCTAATTAGGTGATCCTCAGTACAGATTCGGTTGAAAGCCCATCTGGCACTGGCGGTATCCTGACAAATACCACATAAATGAACTCAATTGCACACATAGGGATGTGAAATAACTTGGTTAAAAACAAGTCCGATTCATACCTTGTTCAAAAGTCTTGTAAGATAAAATACAATCATGGCTAGTAAGTTAAAACCGTCTGAGTCTCGGAAAACCTTTGCTACATTTCTAAACCAACTGCGCTACTTTTCATCCTTACAATACCACCAGAAAATACAAAAAAGAAACACCACATTTGTACATAGCAAAATAATGGAGATCTAAAACAGTCTATGGTGCCATAGTCAAACATCACAAAGTTCATCCATCCATCTTATTTCCGCATATCACATGCCAATCAAAAACATTTGCATCCATCATGCATCCATCAAAATAAATCAACATACAACATCGGTAATTATCATACCATATGCATCCATCAATATAAAGTAGCATGCATCCACCAACATCAACCATTGTGCATAAAATCATGACATATACGCAAAGAAAGAAAATCAAAACAACAAAAACATCACAAAAAGCAACACAAAAACATAAGCAATAAATTGCCGGACACAAGTGCTCTTGCACTTAACCTCTTGGCACAGAAAATCGATGTCGGGGCCCAAATTGTCACCCTCCTACTTCCCCAAGAAGGCTACCATAGCTGGACCGCTCCACGGGAAGATGGGTTCTTGATGATTTCACCCCATTATGGCATCACCAAAAGGGTTAACACCCACCAAAAATAGGTCCAAATGTCGGGAAATCGCATGTGCTCAAATGGTAAAACATCCAAAGGCACCCTAACCTAAGTCATCTTGGGTCAAGCGACTCGTCGCTTTTCTCACGAAGGTCATTCCCTCATCGATTCGTCGCTTGAGGGGGTAGTCACACTTAGTCACCAATCAACAAGCACACACCCAATCAAGGCAATGACATGCATTCAAAGAATCATTGACAAAGACAATCACGCTCCTGCTTGGGGAAGTAAACAAGCAATCATTAAGTTGATCAAATACTTGGCATTCCCGAAGCATGAACACAAGGTTTCCCCTATGGATAAAAGGTTGCGCCCTTTGCCTAATCATGACTGATCAATGTCCAAGCTCAAGTCACACCTCACCAAAATAGGTTAACACTTGAAATCAAATTCCTTAGCTCGTCAGAAGCAAGGATTCAAGAATGCATGCCCTTTCCATACTTGGGGCATCAAAAGTTGGTTAGGTTACCAAGAAACCCTAATCATTAGTGCTTTGGTTCTATATTTTTGCTCAGCGCTATGCCATGCACAGCGCTTCCCAAAAAGGGGCATCCGTAGACACCAAAACAGCACCATTCTGATTAAGTGACTACAAACACTGATCGCATGCACATACACAGCTTTCAGGGCAGCCCTTAGAGGTCAAACAGTGGTCTTGGCCACTTGCATGACAGTTTAGAAGGTCGAAAAATGAGCGGTGTAGAGTTGGTCGTTTTGTCAAAACCTTTAACAAACTTTAAGCCTTTAGTCCAAAGCAGCCTTCAAAACTTCACCAAACTTCAAGCCTTAAGCAATCCAAAGCAAAGTCTTCAAAAGCAAACAAGCCTTAACAAAAAAAAGGGAACCTAGCCTTAGACGTCACGAAATCGCGACGCCATTCCGTCACGAAATCGTGACACCTTTGGCCCCGAGGGGAGCCTCGGCCAAAGGTGTCGCGATATCGTGACACCTTTGGCCCCGAGGCTACCCTCGGCCAAAGGTGTCGCGAAATCGTGACACCTTTGGCCCCGAGGGGAGCCTCGGCCAAAGGTGTCGCGATATCACGACACCTTTGCCCCGAGGCTCCCTCGGCAAGGTGTCCGATATCGCGACACCTTTGGCCTCGAGGCTACCCTCGGCCAAAGGTGTCGCGATATCGTGACACCTTTGGCCCCGAGGGGAGCCTCGGCCAAGGTGTCACGATATCACGACACCTTTGCCTCGAGCTCCCTCGCCAAAGGTGTCGTGATATCGCGACACCTTTGGCCCCGAGGGGAGCCTCGGCCAAAGGTGTCGCGATATCGCGCGTCGCGATATCGTGACACCTTTGGCCCCAAGGGGAGGCTCTGCCGAAGTGTCGCGATATCGCGACGTCGCGATATCGGACGTCGCGATATCGCGACACTTCGGCACTTTACGTTTAAAAGGCATACTTACGATAATCAAAGGCGGACTTTGACGTGGCCGCCGCATCCAAAGAATGACCGCCACGTGGCACCCTTACGTGCCCCTCTCCAAAGAGACCCCGTGGATGCGCAGAACGGCGGACTTTAATGAGACAAGCAGTTTCAAAACAAATCCGATCCGAGGCCACGCCTCATAACTTCTAATGTCAGTGCGAGCCATGTCTCATAATGACCTGATAGGGATCAAATCTGAGCGGCCCTTGCGGATTTAGGGTTTGACATTAATGCTCTAAGAGGCGAAAACCTCTATAAAAACTAGCTCGATGCGAAGTAAGAAAAAAGGAAGTATTTTTTGAAACACAACGAAGTGCTGTTGAACTCATCCAGAGACCCGATTGCACCAGTTTGAATCCACCTTCTTCACATCCAGAATCTCTTGCAAAATAGAGGTTGGTGGGTGGTGCTCAGAAGCGTGAGTCAGACTCTCATACCCGACAGTGGATCACAAGAATCCACCAATTTGCCGACAACACATTATCCTGGATTTTGAGCCAATTCCTAGTGAGTTGGCGTCAAAGTCGGATTTTAATGGGGCGGCCCGCTTGGGCACCCCACGTATGTTCGTAGTGTTAATATTCATGCTGTTTCGAATAAGATTAAAACAGTTTACGTTATCTCATTTTCGAATATAAACTATGTTGTTTTCCCAACAGATCTTGCAATAACTGTGTTTGGATAGATTATGTTTTCTGTTCGAATACCTTTCCAGCATTACGTTTTAGATTGTTTTAGATCGGCTATCAAACATATTGTTATGATATCGTAACTTTAGACATTCGTCAAATATTATCACGCTTTTCTCGTTCTGGTTGCACCACTAACTTGCAGGAAAGAACATTGATTCGACAATGGTCATCTGATGACGTTTTTCTGATTTTCTTCATTAGAATCGCAGGTTGCATAGAGCTGTTTGTTTGCATGAATTTAATAAATCTTTCGAATGTATTATTTATCAATTTCTAAAACTAACGCTCTACCCTTTTGCAACAGGTGCTATTAATGTGTTTACTGTTTCTTTGGTCGCAGGAAAGAACAGCAGCAAGCAAAGTTTTATCAACATAAGCGGCGGTGGTACTTTAGCCCGTCCATTTCAAATGTGGGCATGCGGATAGAAGCAATATTGACCCCGATTGTAACCGAGACATACTAACACTCCTGGCCCCGAAAAGGCGGGGAGATGTATTGTAACCGAACGGAATTAATTTATATTCGGTTGATTCAAAGTTCTGTTTTTATTACATCTTTAATACTGTTTTTCATTCCGAAATCTCATGCTTTCAGTGAGCAATAAATTCAAATTTATCATGAATAATCTATGTAATGTAATCGTGTGTGGAAAGTAAATTCAAAACCTCCTTATAGAGTGGATTTGAAGGCAAAAAATGTGGGAAATCCAAGGAGGGATGACGTAAAATATGCCAAACCCAAAAAATTAGGGTTTTCTTGGAAGAAACCTTAAAAACACAAAATCACACCACATCAAGGTCAATCACGATTTTGCCTATGCAAAGTTGTGTTCTATCAAGGCCGACCATGATTTCGTATAAAGAGGAGAAAAAAGCTAAAATAGGGGGGAGAATCCTTACCCTTGCCCTAGGCAAGTCCAAGGGATCTTCTTGAAGGCTCAAGGAAGATTGCCCATGAAAGTGGGTCAATTTTCCGTGTCTACATTTTACCCCCTCTTTGATGCATTTATGGCCTAATAAATATTTCAAAGAAAATATGTAAACACTCACAAATAAAATGTGACAAGTAGAAATGGGGTGGTCGGTTTATAAAAAAGGGATGGTGCAAAAACAGTGTTATTTTGAACACTTTCATGTTTTGCATGCAAATTAAGGTACTAGGGACATTAATACCTCTAAGGCCAGGGTGCCCCCTCGAGTTTTATGAGGAAAAAATCCCTCATAAAAACTCAAAAAGATAGACTCAAAAGAAGAAGAAACATAACAAAGAAACAAAAGAGAAAGAGAAAAAGTACACGAAAATAGGGATAAAAGTGAAAAAATAGGGTAAAACCCTAATTCATTTTTTACCATGTGAGAGAGAAGAAAAGAGCTCTAGGAAAAAAGGAGATATGGTACTACTGGTTCATCATTCAGTGATTGTGAGGGGTGAGGTTAGCACAAACGTAGAGCAACCACATTTAGGATTGAAAACCACACTTGCATTTTAATTTTTTCAAATTTTTATGCAATTTTGGGTGGCTTTTTCCAAAATTGGTGGTCTTTTTGTATACGACCTGAGTGTGATTTCGTGGCTTGATCATTATTTCTCCCTAGATAGCAGCAGAAAAATCATACCCATTGACAAGGGCCAAGCATGATTTCATGAAATCGTACCTTGCAAAATCGGGGCGCAACTTCACCAATGAAGTTGCAGTCTTGGAAAACCATGTGTGATTTTGCCAAAGAGGGAAAAATGAAAATAGAAAGAAGAAAAAGCAAAAAGAAACTAGAAAAGAAGAAGAAAATAGGGATAGAAGAAAGCAAGTTAAACTTTAGGAATAAAAAATTTGATCTTAGCAACAAATTTAGAATTTTTAATTTAAATGGAAAGTTTTAATTAATTTTTTATTAATTTAACTAATGAAAATTTTTTATTTTTGTTATCGCATCTTAGGGTATTCGAGAGTCATAAGTGGAGAGAAAAATCCCTAGAGGTAGATCTAGAGGCACTTAAAAAGGTGATAAGGGACACACTAGGGGTAATGGGGCTAGACCACCTACCAAGACTACCTCTAGTAGAAAACCAATCCACCAAGAGTGAGAAGAAGCAATCAATAATCCAATGTAGTTGAAAACCAATAAGACTTCACAGTCCAAAGTTAACTTGCTTGTAAACAAAGAATAAGGATGCAGACCGAATAAGAACACTTTGCAAGAAATCAAATGTTAATGAGAAATAAATTGAAATTGTATCATGAGTAATTCATGTAATATAATCATGTGTGAAAAGTGAATTCAAACCCTCATTGTATAGTGGATTTGAAGATGATAAAGGTGGGAAAACCAAGGAGGACCGAAATAAAATATACCAAACCCAAAAATTAGGGTTTCCTTGGAAGAAACACTAAAAATGCAAAATCATGCCTCGTCAAGGTTGACTACGATTTCACCTATGCAAAGTCACACCCTATCAAGGCCGATCATGATTTTACCTATGCAAAGTTGTGCCCCATCAAGGCTGACAACGATTTCACATAAAGAGGAATAAAGATAAAACAAGGGGGGAGAAGCCTTACCCTTGTCGTAGGCAATTCCAAAGGGTCTCCCAAAAGGCTTAGAGAATATTACCCACTAAAGTGGATCAATTTTTTGTGTCTACACTCCTACATAACTTAACATATTGTTAATCATGTTAAACTCATTTAAATGATCAATAATAGACTATGCATATTAAATAAATGCTTCATAAGAAATAATTTGTTTGAAGCTAAGGGTTTTTCATATAATTTATCTAGTGCCTTCATTAGATCCTCTATTATCTTTTCCTTTGAAATTTTGAAGGCCACCGACTCTACCAGGCACAATCGTATTGTTCCTAATGTCTTTCTATCAAGAACTTCCCATTCTTTGTTTGATACTTTCACTGGATTCTTTGCTATTCTACCTAATGGTAGGTAAAGATACTTCTGATATAGATAGTCCTCCATTTGCCTATTATATAGTTGGTAATTTTGGTTGTTAAACTTCTCAACCCTAAACTTGCCTTCTTCTGCCATTTCTCCCACTCAAACTAGGAAACCCTCCTTTCAAGTGCATTTTTCAAATCCTGCCAACAAAAATCCTACCATCAAAAATTTGACCTGAGAAGAGATGTAAAATAGAAAGTCACAAGGGCTACCTATAATTGTGATGAAAATTTTTCCCCAAAGCATAAGTGTGTGTACCAAAAAATTGCATTTGCTTAATATGGATGAGGCACCAATCATAGAATCTTTAGAGGTAGAAGAGGATCATCAACATGCAAAACCCACAAAACAGTCAGAAGTTCCAGAGGAATCCCAACCAGAAATCTTAGTGCATGCATTAGCAAGAATATCAACTCTCAAAATTATGAAAGTGATAGGACACTTCAAAGGACAAAGGAACATCATTCTTATGGACTTAGGAAGTACACATAACTTTGTTGATCCATGTGTGTCCAAACATGACAATTGTTACATTACTACTTGTAATTGCTTTAAAGTCATGATTGCTAATGGAGGCACCCTACCATGCAAAGGAAAGTGTCATAATGTAAAAATCCAAATAGGGGAATATAATCTCGAGATGGATATGTTTGCCTTACCATTATGCAAATGTGATATAATTTTGGAAGCACAATGATTATGGATGTGTTGGTTAGATATCTACCTTAGGTAAGGTTTTGGTTATTAATGCGCCTTAGACCTGGCCAATATTGAAAGGCCAAGAGGAAGAATGGCTCCCGTGCCAATCTTTAGAGATGGCCTGGTTCCCTTGCTATTCTAACTAGGGGTTTTGAGATTAATGAACCGAAAAGAAATAGAAAATGACTGAAAGGAATGGGAAATATGGCTATAGGACAGATATAATAGGGGTGATGGACTAACAACATGGTAACTCTATTGTAAACCAAACCAAATAGCCCTCAAAATATAGAAAACTAATAGAAATTAAAACTAAACATCTAACATGCATAATATCCAGGGCTACTCCAGAGGTTCAAATTTTATCAAAAGCTAAATACAGATATTAGAATTCAAGCCTACATACAAAGCAGAGAACTTAATATAAAATAACCAATAGAAGACATACACATAAAATAGAATTCCAGATTTAGAGCTAGATATTAGTTGTATTGATAGCAAAATTTGGGTTACATCAAGCTTCTAGTAAACATCCATCATTTTACAATAAAAGGGCATGCTTGCATAGAAAATTCTACCTCTTGAAATATTAAATTCACACCTACAAAATATGGTGGTGGCATCCAAGATAAGAGTTACAAGAGATTACAATCATGAAATAGTTATTAGGCATGGCTAGGACTGATGACTCCTTAAAAATATAGTTGAGCTCCTTCAATTCCTTGATAGGCTTGGCTTGCTGGCGCTACCTCCTCACTCATGAGGATCACTTCCATGGAATATAGACTTGAAATCTTGAAACATCCAACCTAGAAGCTTCTCAGAATGGCTACACTTGAACAGATAATGATGTACTTTAACTTGTTGATGTGGAGCACAGCTGAGAAAGACCAATTCCAAAGTTGATAGGTCTGAAAGTGAAGGACAACTACCTATTATGTAGCTACCTAGTGTAATAAAATAATAGTTCTAGACCCTACACAGGAGAAAAAGGAGCACAAGAATAGGGCCTTAGGAGGCGTGCAATATTTGAAAATTCAGTAGGCAAGGTGCAATGAAGTAAAACGCAAATACCTTGCATAATAAGAGAGGTGCATAACAATATGGCACTGAGAGATGCACCTTTGTTGAAAATTCAATAATAACTGCACACTTGGGATAGTACACAATAGTTTTTCACACTTTGGTTGGTGCACCAAAGTCCTGTACACTTAAGATGGTGCACCAGAGTTTGTGCACTTTGGATGGTGCACTAGAGTTTGTGCACTTTGGATGGTGCACCAGAGTCCTGCACACTTTAGATGGTGCACCATAATTTGCACACTTTAGATGGTGCACTATATTTTATGCACTTTGGATGGTGCACTAGATTCCTATGTACTTAATATGGTGTGCCAAAGTTTGTGCACTTCAGATGGTGTGCCAAAGTTTCTGTGCTTTAGATGGTGCACCAGATTCCTGCGCACTTAATATGGTGTGCCAGAGTTTGTGCACTTTGGATGGTGCTCCAGATTTTGTACACTTCAGATGGTGCACCAGAGTCCTACGCACTTAAGATGATGTTCTATATTTTATGCACTTTGGATGGTGCACCAGATTTTGGTGCTATGCTCCTCCTTGGTTCTAGAGGCAAAAGTTCATCAGGGTACTTGTATAATTTTTTGCATGGTGAATAAACAAAAAATAATGGAAAGTTGAATATCTATCATGTTGAAAAAATTACATCTCTGGTGGCTCATGGGGAAATTGAACTCACCTCAATATCAAAATCCCAGGCCTCATCCATTGGGCTCAAAGTCATTATCGTTATCACTTTCTAAATTTTCACTAGTAGCAGCAAACTCTTCACCTGATTCTTCTTTTTCTATTTCCTCCCCCTCCTCTTGGCACTCATTATGCTGCTCTTCATATTGCCCTAGAACCTCGTATTAGTGCTCATATCCCTCATCCTGAGGTTCTTGGCTTGCATATTTTTGGGGTTCATAACTTTAACCTTGGTATTCCTCCTGAGCATGAACCTCCTTCTATACATGAATTTCTTCCTACATTTTATATTCTTCTGCTTCAATTTCTCCTTACACTTTAACCTCTTCCTGTGCTTGGATTTCTCTTTGTGCCCAATTTTTTGCCTATTTTTGAGGAGGCTTAGATGGTGTGAGTTCTTCCAAAATATGATTACAGGTTGCTTGGACTAGGTCCCAGTCATCTTCATGTATTATCTCGTGCTTCTAGATTTCATGATTCAAGTACCCAAACCTTTCAAGATGGTGAACATCAATGTAATTAAACCTCTCGTTGAGGTCGACAATACAAGATTCCATCAATGCAAACCTAGCCATACATTGCATGACCTGAAGCTCAATAATGGGCTCCTCCCAACTATCAATTTTGAACTATTACTTTTAAAGGAGTCCCAAAATTATTGCAGCTCTTATTTTGTTAAAAGGCAGTCAATTTTTTTAGTGAAGCTCAGGAAACCATTCTACGCAAAAGTCTCAAAGTACATTAGATAAATATTTCTTTCCCTCTTAAACCTATCTATTAGATCTCATGTATTTTGAGCTACCTTAGCCTTTTTTAAGAATGACCTCAATGTCATGCATGCAGTTGCTCATGATTGAACAAGGTCACACATCAGGGCAAGGTAGATGCCCGATCTATCTAGGGTTTGTGCTTTCATGGCTAGCTTCAACCATTGGTCAATGTCTACCTCGGTCTCCTCTATAATGGAGGCACCATGGGAAATTGTGTCCTTGGCCTCCCTGATGAATGCTAGGAGTGCAGCTATCCTTTGCACTATATTTTTGAAGTTGCCTACGAAGCGATTGTGCACCTCCTTGACACGATCCTTTGATAAGACCTCTATGGGATCTGCTTTATTCGCTAATCTAACCTGTAGCTCCTAAAATCTAACAATCTAACACTTGTAGCTGGTCCTTTGCATCTCCCTAAATCTTGAGGTATTCCTAAAAATCTTTCTTGTAGTATTCCATCTCTTTCTCCAGATCGATTATTCACTGCTGCAACTATTTCACTTTGGACTGCTCGTCTTCAAGCTGCCCTCTCGTGAGTGCCAAGGTTTCTTCAAACTGAATATTTTTGGCCTCAGCATCGTAGCAGTGATTTTTAAAATGCTCCACATAGAGGTAGAGGGATTTCACCTCGACATGGGTATTCCTCACCTTTTTTGTGGAATGAGCAGTATTCAGATCCTTCATTGTATGATGATAGGAATAATCTACTAACATCATTTTTTCTAACATATTTTAGACCTTGGACGCTTTCTCCATTCTATGAAGTTGCATATTTTGAGGATCAAACATTGCCCTTTTCTCTAGTTGATCCAGTGCTTGCACATTCTTTCTTTTTTGGTCTTTGAGCTAGGTTGAGGAGTTTTGCTATACCTTGCGAATGCTTTCTACCATTGGGCCTTCCTCGTTGAAATCCAAATTCATAGGCTTCTATACTCCAAATAATGGGGTAAAGGGTAACAAATATCATTAAGGGCTCATTTCGATAGGTGTGCCTATAATAGCAGGAGTGATGACTATAGTGGCCATGGGGGTGTTGGGGTTTGTACGTCTATGGCCATAATGCTAGGTTTAGTGAGAGGGGTCTGCATAGAGGATACTATCAAAATAACTAAGGAAGCAAGGATAGATGAGGGCTGGCCAAGACTCACTATCGCAGCAAATGCTACAGTTGAATGCATTAAAACTTGGCAAGTAGGAAAAAAGTCACTAGGAAGGTGAAGGCATTGGAGACTTTTGTAAAAAATTTGAACGACTGAGAAACTATGGATAGGTAAGGATGAAATTATACCTAAAATAAAGGGTTCAAAATGACTTCAGTAGGGGTGCCAAATGGGATGTGGGTAGAAACTAGGGTTTTGATACCTAGAAGTGGTGTTTCTAGAGGGATTGATGAGAAAAAGAGAGGAACAAAAGATGCACCTGCAGGCTCAAACATCTCCAAAGCTGATGTGGTGAACTGTTGTGTTATTGGGTTGGCTTCTATTTCTTCATCTAATGTGTCATCCTCTAGATTGATATATTGAACTTTGATTTGTGTCTGCTATGCCTACTGCACTTGCTAGATATGCTACACCTGCTATGCTAGAATGGAAACTACTAAAGCACTCCCTTTTATGGTTGTTAATGTTGTCAGAGGGCTTGCGCTAGTGAGTTTGATTTTGTATCGCTCCAAATTTTTTGCATCCCTACCTTTAGGCTATTGGATCCATGCCCGGAAGGAGGATGGGAAAAGGATGGTGCGGTACCTCGAATGAGAGGACTTTACGAAGGTCCCGCCTCTCAAGGGAGGTGTGTTTTGGTGATTTTTCGACGGATGGTGGGTTCACCAAGAAACATTTGGCGGTAGTTTCCACGCCTAGGTTTTGGAATGTGTTTAGATGAGTTCGTTTTATCCTTTAAGCATTCATCCTAGGTTTGGCTGAATGAATCTAACTTAATCTATATGAAAATGCAACTTTCAATGAATACAGAAAACAGATTTTGAAAGCAAAAAACGAGAGAATTTACAGGAGGAAAATGGGGAATACCTGATCCGAATGTCTGAAGAAGATTCTGGTAGTTGATGCAGTCTGGATCATCTGGAATTCTACAGAATCGCCTGCAATCAGACTAGATCGTCTGAGATCTGACGAATTCGTCAGATGAATTCGTCAGAAACCTACAAAACAGAGAATAGATGCAAAATGCAAGAACTCCTACTATGCAAACAGAGGAAAAATATGCCAAATAATAAACTAAATACTGAAGAAAGTTTAAAAACAGAAATAAAAGTAAATTGTTGTACTTTAATGGCATATTGTGAGCTTAACATGCAATCTAGACTAGATGGGCGAACTCTAGATGTAAAATAGGATAAAAACTAAATAGATTATCTAATTTGTAAAACAAAATAACTGAGGCAAAGTTAAGGAAAGCAAACTCCAGGCACTGATTGCCTCGATGTGGACTGCAGTCGAGATCATCTCGCATCAATACAAAATCATCTCGAATTTGACAGGATCGCCTTCGATCTTGACAGGTTCATCGACGGCGATGGGTGCTGGCTTCGATTGAAAATCAGTGGTGTACCTGCATAAAACTGCTATAGGACTAGTGTGAAAATAAGATTAAGGTGTTTTAGTGCAGAGGGATTCAACTTGCAGATAAAATTCAGCCAGGGGTTGGGGAGGGAAAATCTTAGAGTTTAAATAGGCTTAGGGAGAGTTGTTGGGAGGTTGGAGATCTTCCCAATTTGGGAGATCTCCAACGGGGGAGGGTCCTGTTGGCATTTTTGCCACATTGATTCTCATTGATGAATGCATTGATGTATTGTTGGGGATCTGACCATGCAGCTTGGGGGGAAAAAGGAGAAAAAATGAGCAAAAAATGACTAAGTCTGAAAATTGCAGCGACGCGCTGACATGTTGCAGAATCGCGGTCAACGCAGTCAACGCAGGCAGGTTGGCGGAACACGTCGCGATATCGCGACGTGTTCCGAAATCGCGGGTCGGCGGGCAAAAACGCACTAAGTTGAAAACATGCAGCGATTCGCTGACATGTCAGCGAATCGCGACCCGGGCAGCTTCGAAGGCAAAAAGTGCAAACTTGCAGCGCGTCGCTGACATGTCAGCGAATCGCGACCAAAAATGGCGATTGATGCGGCGACGGAAACATGTAGCGAAATCGCTACATGTTCCGATTTCGCGGAGCAAGCTTGCGATGGCGAAGAGGAAGCCGGAGACGTAGCGAAATCGCTACATGTGCCATTTTCGCGGGTCAACGGTGGTCAAAGCATACGGCATTATAAGACGTCGCGATTTCGCGACCCGTCGCAATTTCGCGACCCGTCGCATTTTCGCGACCTGCGCAGTTTTCCCGCCAAGTGCAATATGAACGGCCGAAAGGGTTTTTTCGATTTTCGATGATTTAATGCTAACCCGAATTAAATATTTTGCGGATTTCCGATGCGGTTAAGGTCAAAGAGTGCCCAGGCCACCAAAATTAAAGGGTTTATTGGTTCGAAGTTGCGGTTTGTGGATTAATTCAACGGTTTTTCATGCACATATTCAAAGAATCGAATTTAATGAAGGGCCGCAAGCGTTTCATGGAATTTAATTTTTATTTCTTCGAGACTGCGATTAAGGGGATCATCTTCCTCGTTTCCTTCGCATGATTGTAGATCACGAGGAAGTTGGTTTTAATTATTTAATGCTGCAAAGAGGACGGACCTCTATAAAAACCAATGTAATTTTCATTTGCAAAGGTTGGAAAAACTTGCTGCTAGAAACTGGAATTGTATTTGCGGGAATACAAGGATCGACTTCTAATTTTTCAAGCGTCGCATGGATGAATTTGCTTTCTATTTTTTTGCATTTCTAATAGCATTCGTACTCCTGCATTGCTATTACATTTAAATTCTGCATACTCGGATTTAAATATCGCGGTCGTGGTACAATTCTCGGAATGTGGGTTTGGAGGGATTTGCGGCATGTGATTGTGCGAGGATGAAGCTGATTTCTTATGTTACTTGCTGTTGTTGCGTTTGTAGTTTCCTGCTATTGTTTTTCTGATCCCATCACTTCGGCCTGTGGCCATATTTCCCATTTCTTTCTGCAACCTTTTAAATATCTTTCCAGCAACCCTATCTTAAACCCATTTTTAGAGTAGTGAAGGGAACCAGCCCACTCTGGAGATTGGTCTGGGAGCCATTTCTTGCTTCCAGCCTTTCAATGTTGGCCGGGTCTAGGCGCAATTGTAAAAATCCTTTCCTGTGGCAGATTCGTGACCAACAGGTCCCAACGGCGTAGACACGCTTATGCCCAGATTGGAGACCCGTTGGAACGGATTCCAACTATGAAAATTCAGTTTTGCAACAAAATTGTCTGGACGTTCTAGTCCAGATGAAATCGTCAAATTTGGGGCGATATCGTCTAATCGACGACGATATCGTCCAACGGTCAAAACAACCTCTAAAAATGGCACGGAAAAAGGGGAAACGTGTTTCTCGACAGTTAACGGGCGGTTTTGGAGGTTAAATTTGAATTTAAAATTATTTACTAAGGTGAATGTAATTATTCCAATTTTACTGTGCCAATTTTAGGGTGCTACATTTTGCCCCCTCTTTAGCGAATTTTCCGAAGAAAATGCGTTAAAGATGAGTTCTTCTCGATCTACGAGAAAGCAAAAATTATTCTCATTTTTAGGCGACGATTCTTGGTCGAATCGTACGACAACTTACTATGGTGCCCCCTCCGTGTTTTTACCCAAATCGAACGTTTGAGGTAAAAACACGGAAAAGCAAAAAATTATTGTTGAATAAAATTAAGAAAAATAGGGTAAAACCCTAATTCATTGTTACTGTTCATTTTACTGTTTTAGAGCTCTAGAGCAAAAAATGGTTGAGACAGCGCACAGATCTGCAGAGGTCCGACGCGGTCTACGGGTAAGGGTCTAAAATGTTCTAGAATTGATTTAAGTTGCTTTTACATGCTTTCTAGATGAATTTTTAAGTGAATTTGGAGCATTGCGGCCGTTTTTGGCTGTCGACGTCGTCGAGACGAAATCGTCCTGATTTCGACGAAATCGTCTCAATTTCAGCAATTTCGCCCGAGGGCGAAATCGTTGAAAGGGGGACGATTTCGTCAAATTAGAGACGATTTCGAACTGCAAAATCGGAGATGATCGTGCTCAAATTTGGGACGATATCGTCCAATAGTGGGCGATATCATCAATTGCAAAAAATTGATCTTTAAGTTGCATTATTAATTACTAGAATTTATTGATTAATTATTGTTTGTTGTTTTGTTGTTTATGTTTGCAGAGAGGATTACTAAAAAGCGAGAGAGTGGAAGTACGATAGATTGAGAGACGACTTGGTCGCTCTCACCCAGGCAGAGCGGGATCTGCTGGCACAGGTCAGATTGCAGCATGTGGCAGATATGCCGCAGGTTTCCACAAACATGGGGCTACTGATAGCCCTAGTAGAGAGATGGTATCCGGGGTCTTCCTATTTTTGGTTACCAACAGGGGAGATGACTCCCACATTGGAGGATGTATGGAGGATTTTGAGAATCCCCATACAAGGACGGATGATCACACCGATGGACAATCAGGGCCACGCAATGGGACGGCTGTGTGGTGACCCAAGCTTCGCCCTGGAGAAGGGCAGAGTTAATATCGAGGCACTACGCCAGATGCCTGGGGCATCTAGACTCACACGGGTACTATCTGGGGTGGTTGGTGGACTTCTACTGTGCCACCAGAGCAGGTGTAGGGTACCATGGATGCTCACAGATGTGATCTGCGATATGCAGGACCATGGGTACAGGTTCTCATGGGGCAGCTTTGTACTATGCCGGCTGTACAGGATCCTTTACGGGGTCGTGTACAAGGGTGGACGATGTTTGGTGATGACATCGCTACTACAGATTTGGTGCTGGGAGCACATTGCTGTGCGGAGGCCGATAGGGCTTCCACTGACAGGGATAGACGGGGAGAGGCCTCGAGTCTTCTACTGGTGGCTCCAGAGAGGATCACAGCGACGGATAGACCTTTCGATGTCCTGGAGACTACTGGATGATTTGGTCCCAGACCAGATCACCTAGAGGCCGTGGAGGCAGCATCCAGGGTGGGCAGAGGATGGACAAGAGTTGGCTCGCATCAGGCGAGTCTACTGGCTGAGGATGGAGAGGGGAGAGGTGGAGCTCCACCGCTATGATCGAGTTTTGTGATAGTTCGGTCTACAGAAGGGGATCCCATCTCTCAGGGATTATGATTTTTCCCGGACCATTTGGGATAACACCACGGTTAGCGGGGCTCCAGACATGCAGCGATTTTGGAGTCAGGATGCAGATGATGCCCCCATCCAGCCAGTGGATGGAGACGACGCAGGGGTAGCCGATGGATATGATGCCTGGTACACAGGCATCCGCCCTCCTCGGATGACGAGGGCTCAGGGTCTGATCCACGTGGTCATGCATCGAATAGGGAGGTGACGCCAAGCGACGATAGAGGCAGCCCAGGGTCACGACGGGAGAGATCAGAGGAGGCCACAGGCACAGGAGCGGCCACGACAGCGGGAGAGGAGGGAGGAGAGACCCCCATCTCCATAGAGAGAGAGACCACAATCGCTCGATAAGGGCAAGGGCATTGACACAGGAGAGAGTAGAGAGACGGTGACTCTCCGAACAAAGAATATTCGTCTCCAATCACAGGTGTAGACTCTGCAAGACGAGGCTGCACGACATCGAGCTGAGGTGACACAGCTCAGAGATGAGATTGCATGCCTCAGGGCACAGGGCAGAGGGGCGAGCACTCAGGAGCTGATGCGGTCAGTTGCTTAGACCGCATTCTACTAGGGGATCTATTTTTAGATGGTGCCCGAGGGCCAGAGGGTACAGCTATCGGCTGCTATTGCAGATTCGATCAGGACAGGGTCTTCAAGGAGCTCATCCTGATCGATGACGAGGACTCGCAGTACCACACATACTATGATGGGACCACCTCGTCCTCCGTAGGGCGGGGGAGGAGATGAGGCTGAGAGCTCTAGGGGCTCTCGAGACATTGCTCGGAGGACACTTGATTGAGTATGCCAAGATATGGATTGTGGCATACCAATCTAGCTGAGATGATGTACATATATATTTTTGAGATATATATATAGATGAGATATTTTTGGTCATATGACTTATGTTATGAGTATATTGATGATGCTTTGATTGATTGATTTTGATAATGCTTGTAATTATGTCGTTGGAAAAGAATTTATACCTTTTGATGTCATGCTGTAATATTGATGAAATAATCTGATGTAACAAATTGTTTGTTTGTGATGCAATGATTTGATAAAAGAAAATGGGACTTTTAACAATAATTTCAAAGGACATTGTTGCTATTATAGACCATTTCATGGAGTCACTACTCACTCGGTCGTCAAGCTAATCCCATTTATAGAAATATTGTGAAAAGTGAAAGAGTGCTTAAGAGACTGTCTTAAGACTTTGTTGTGATCATGCAAATGATGATGATGATGATGATGATGGTTTGTTTTTCCATAAAAATATTATGCATGAAATATTTTAAAATGATTTTTGCTAGGCATAAATTCCTAAGTGTGATAAAATTGTTGAATAATGAAAAGGGGTTTGATTTTGAAAAGCATAATTTGTGTAACATAATGAAGTCATATGGTTTTTGTGATTTTTGATAAATGGGAATAACAATTGTTACAATGGCTTGCGCTAGGCATAGAATATGTAGGTATAGACTTAAACCATCATCGCGAAAATCAAAGAAAATAGTTTTATTGCATGGTTGATTTTTGATGAACAGAAAATATGAAAATGAGGACTTGTGCTAGGCATATAATTTCAATTTTGGTTTTGAAACTATACCATCGTCGCGAAAGTCGATATGATATATATGATATGTTTTGAAAGAAATTTGTGATTTTGCTATTATATAGTTGTCTTTTAAAAAATAATTGTACTTGATTATTCCAAACAAGTTGCAAAAATAATATTTCAAAGTATTTTGAAGACAAAAATTAGATTTATAAGGAATCCTATGTGCATATGTGAATTCATTTCCAATCTTGATTTATCATAATGATAGACAAAATCTCTCAAATACAAATGTGTGTGCAATTGTATTGTTCATTTACCAGGTTTGAGCAAGATACTATGATACAAGTGATTTGAAGAAACCAAATAAGTGTTCATTAACCATGATGTAGATGCATATAACCATATTAGACTACTATGTAGGTTGGATTATCAAGAGCTAGCTAATCCATAAGCAAACATAGGTCTGTACAAAAGAAGGTCGCTAATGTGACAGACATATCGCCACGCTAGGAGTTACCCAAGGCCAAGCAGGTTGGGCACAAACCACCTGTTATGGGGCTTACCTCACGCTTTCGAATAATTGAGAATTCCAGGGATTCAAGCTCATCAACCCTTCTTTTCTTTTCAAAGGGTAGGGAAAGGGATTTTATTGCTTTCTTGCTTTCTTTTGAACTTTGCTTATTTTTCTGTTTGTATTTCTTTTGCTTGATAATGCTTGGAACATTGCTGAAATAACATTTTTCTTTTCTTTTTTTTTTTTCTTTCTTAAACTTTTCTTCTCTTCTTTTTTTTTTTTTTTTTCTTTTTCTATGCTAGGGATACTTGCTCGGATTAGCTGTAGAGCAAGGGATTTTTATTCTGGGTAGGGGTGAGCTTTTCCTTTTTCCAATTCTCAAAGATTCTAGACCATGTGCATGATAGGATAGCAGGGGAAACTTTTCACCCAAGAAATCAGTTCTACTATGTAGCAAAACATGGAAATTACAAATATAATCATTTTATTTTGAAAAGATGTGCTTGGTTTAAGTAAATAACAAGATCAATTCTCTATGCTCAAACTTTATTTAATTGAATTTTGTGAACTTTGATATAAAAGAGATTAGTAATCATGCCAGATAAAAGCAAGATATTTATTTTTTTATGAGTGTGCAAGTGAGGGATGCCAAATAAATGCTAATTGTATCCAAAATAAGTTGAAACATATAATCGCAATAATTGTAAGAAAATATATACATGATTTTTTTAGAAGTTGGGAGAATGTTGACTCTCTCTTTCTTCTGTATATTTTTTTGGTTTCGAAAGAGTCAAGCATATAGCTGTTTTTAGATTTTTATTTAGATTTTTGTTTTTGAGCAAAAGGAACTTAACTGGTGCTTTAAATAAATGCAATAGATAGTTTTTTGAAGATTTTTGGATGATTATAAATGTTTTTGATGTTTTTGAATTTTTTTATAAATTGAAATAAATATAAGAGAGTAACTTTGAACAAATATATACATGGATGAAATGACCAAATTTATGCATAGTAACATTTGAGATGTAAAATATTCATGGGTTCTTTAAGTTCTTTACCATCTAAGGTAGATAATTTATATGTTCCTGATTCAAATTTTGCAGTAATGATGTATGGTATGAGCCAGTTGGGCTCAAATTTACCTTTAAGTTCTTTGGTTGCATTTGTATTTTTTTGATTCTCTTTTAAAACAAGGTCGCCAATCTCAAAGGATTGGTGACGAAATTTCTTAGCATATGCTCTTTTAAGCTTGTTTTGGTATGCACGGAGATGCTCCAAAGCATTGATGCATTTTTCATCTAAGAGTTCCAACTGACTGAGTCTGCCAGCACGATATTCATCTCCTACTTCGGTATCTTGAAGTAGCAGATCCAAACAAGGAACTTCCAATTCAAATGGAAAAACTGCTTCTGCACCATATACCAAAACAAATGGTGAAGTGCCCGTGGGGGTTAAAACACTAGTTCAATAAGCCCACAAGGCTGGATATAACTGAATATGCCAGTCACGACCAGTTTTATTGACCAATCGTTTGAGGATTTTGATTAAATTTTTGTTAGATGCTTCTGCTTGACCATTACCCTGAGGATAATAGGGAGTGGACCAGCGATGTTGAATCTTGTATTTTTGGCATAATTTTTTAACATCTTTATTTTTAAAAGGAGTTCCATTATCAGAGATGAGATTGGCAGGAATTTCGAACCTGCAAATGATTTGATTAAAAATGAATTTAGAGACCTGTGAACCAGTGCAAGAAGCTAAAGGCATAGCTTCAACCCACTTCATGAAATACTCAGTGGCAATTATGATGAACTTGTGTCCATCAGAGGACACAGGATTGATTTTACCAATAATATCCAAGCCCCATTTAGAAAAGGGCCAAGGAGATGAAATAGCCTGCAGCTCTTGTGCAAGCGCATGGAAAAGGTCAGCATGTTTTTGACACTTGTCGCAATGGTGCACATACTCATGTGCATCCGTTTCCATGGTAGGCCAAAAGTATCCTATCCGAAGGAGCTTTTTAGCAATGACACTACCACTAAAGTGTCCTCCACAAGATCCATCGTGGGCTTCACTCAAGGCTGATTTAGACTCATCTGAATTTAAACATCTTAATAGGATACCTTCAAAAGATGTCCTATATAAAGTATTGCCAATTATTACAAATCGACTTGCTCATCGACGTAATAACTGATGCTGGTTTCTATTAGAATTAGCAGGGAACGTCCCATTTTGGAGAAAATCCAATATGTCTGTATACCAAGGTTCAGGAGTAGTTTCATTGATTAAAAACACATCCAAAGGCTCTAAGCATGACTTATTTGAAGCGGGTTCCTGGAGTCGACGAATGATGATAGTCGCATATTCGTCGTCTAACTCCAAGGGCAAGAGAGATGCAGCGGTGGCCATGGCATCGACTGCACGGTTGCTAGTTCGAGGAATGGCTTCCAAAGTAACTTGATCAAACAAGGACATTAGTTGTAAAACATAGGCCTTATATGGGTGAAGTTTATCATCTTTGGTCTGATAAAATTCATTAATTTGGTTTATAACCAATTGGGAATCCCCAAAAACTAAGAGGTTTTTAATTTTTAGTGCTAAAGCAGCTCGTAATCCAAGGATTAGAGCTTCATACTCAGCAGTATTGTTGGTGCAAGAAAAGGTCAGTTTGAAGTACAAAGGAATAAGATGTTTTTGCGGAGATATTAAAATAATACCCGCACCAGCCCCACTCATACATCGGGCTCCATCAAAGTATAAGGACCATTGTTCAGGATGGTCTGCCTCTAATTGAAGGCATTCATCAGGAAACTCGATGATGAGAGGATGAGTAGACTCTAAGGGTGCAGCAGCTAATTTATCTGCTATGATTTGACCCTTAACAGACTTCTGTCCTATGAATGTGAGATCAAACTCGCTTAGAGCAAGAACCCACTTGGTCGTGCGACCCGATAAATAAGGTCGACTCATGAGATATCTTAAAGGATCATATTTGGCAATGACATACATTTTTTGGCTAAGCATGTAATGTCATAATTTTTGTGTAGCAAACACGACTGCTAGACATAACTTCTCTAACGCTGTATAGCGGGTTTCATAACTGACAAAATTTTGGCTAATGTAATAATTAGCACGTTCTCGCTTTTCATCATCAAGTTGAGCTAACATAGCTCCTAAGGCGTAATCGACGAGAAATATATAGAAGAAATGGGCGATCGGATTTAGGCGGTGAAAGCACCTAGAGGGTTAAGGAGGTATTGTTTGAGAAGTTCAAAAGCTTCTCTACATTCTGTGTCCCAATTAAAGGGGACGTCCTTCTTAAGAAGTTTGAGAAAGGGACCAGTTTTGTTCGCCAGCTTATCAATGAAGCGACGGATAGCTTGAAATTTACCTTGTAAACTTCGTAGTTCAGATATATTAGTGGGGGCAGGCATATCTGTGATAGTCGCAATTTTGAGAGGGTCAATTTTGATACCACGTAAAGAAACTAAAACCCCTAATAGTTTACCGGATTTAACTCCGAATATGCATTTTTTCGGATTTAATCGAATGAGATATTCTCGTAATCGATTAAAAAATTTTCTTAAATCATCTAAATGATTATTTTCAATAAGAGAGCGAGCTATAATATCATCTACATAATCATGTAAGATATCATGCATCACATCATGAAAAATGTAGGTCATAGCCCGTTGATAAGTTGCACCGACGTTCTTTAAGCCAAATGGCATCACTTTCCAGCAAAAGGTACCCCTGGGGGTAATAAAGGTTGTTTTAGCCTGGTCTTTAGGAGCTATCCTAATCTGATTATAACCGAAGAATCCATCCATTAAGGACATCATCCCACTTCTGGCAGTAAAGTCAATGATTTGATCCATATTTGGAAGAGGAAAGTCATCTTTAGGGCATGCAGCGTTAATATCTCTAAAATCGGTGCAAACCCTAACTTTGGTAGCTTCTTTCTTAGTGACTGGAACTACATTTGAGATCCATTCAGCATAATCAATAGCTTGTACGAATATAACATTCAGAAGTTTTTCTAATTCCCCTTTGACTAGCAGAGCCACTTTGGGATGCATTTTTCTGAGTTTTTGTTTAACCGGTTTAGCATCCGGATGGACCACTAGATGATGCATAACTACAGAAGGGTCTAGACCTGGCATATCTTCATATGTCCAAATGAAGACATCTTCGTACTCTTTAAGGAATGCAATGTATTGTTCTTGTTTGTCTTGACTTAGTTCTGCTCCAATATTGATTATGTGAGGATTGTCCTCAGTTCCAATATTAATTTTAATGAAATTTTCTACCTCCATGTGTAGATCTCTTTTAAAATTAGGTGGGGCGGGTGAAACGCCCAACTCTTGTAATTCTTGTAAAGTTAATTTAGATAAGTCATCTTGAGGATTAGTGGTCTCAAGCTGAGCTATGGTTGGTATAGAACCATCAAAATAAAATCCATTGTGCAACATCTCTTCAACAGAGACATCATGGAAGATATCTCCTTCCAATTCTTCATCGGGGTCAACAATCATTTCAGGGTAGGCTATGGATAGCATGTTGCATGAAAATGACTGATTTTTACAAGGCAAATCAACATGCCTATCCAAATAATCTTGATAGCGTATGAGATGAGCATCATCCTCAAAAGGAAAGGGTTGTCCCTTACTAGGAAATAAGCCCACACCACAGTGGGCAGGCCACGGTTCTACCTCGAAAGGCTCTTTCATGCCATTTTGGAAAGGTCCTAAGCCTTTCCATTTATATCCCATTTTAAGCATCATGGGTTTAGCTTTAACATAATCATTGGTAAAATAACAACGAGCGTATCCCTCATGATGAGTTTTGATATTCCGAGGGATTCTTCCCCGATCATATCCTTTATAAATGAAGGCACAACTCCCGACTTGATAAGTACTTCCCAAAGGTTGTGGGAGGCCCAAAGTACGAGGAGAGGGCAGCAAATTATTTAAAAGGTTTGAATCTTGCATGAAAGCGTTCATTTTTTCTGATATTAAGGTTGTAGATAAATTTGGTAAAAGTTCATCAGAAAGGGCATAAGATGTAGAAGGTTTATTGCTTATGTCTTGAGATGTGGAAGGTATGAGGGATGTGTCTAAAGGTTTTGAATTTATCGGAATAATAGTTGAAGGATTAGTTGTAGATTTGAGATCCTTTTGAGATTCTAAAATTTGTTTAGAAGGTTGTTGGTCTATATAGGAAGATGAAGTTAATGGAGGAGGAATAGATGAAGTTATGGGTTTATGTTTCACAGTTTTAGATGAAATAGAAGAACTAGAATGTGTGGATGACAGAGCAGGGCAAAATTGCACTCCAACGGGTTCTGCCAAAGCACACATATCAAAAGGTCTAGGGTCACCATGAATAGTGACCAACTGATTTTTAAACTCAAATTTCACACATTGGTGTAAAGTTGATGGGACTGCTCGCATGGCATTAATCCAAGGGCGACCCAAAAGTATATTGTACGATGCTGGGCAATGTACAATAAACACGGTTGTTTCTAGGGTTCTAGGACCAACTTGTAATGGGAAGGTAATGACTCCACACGTTTCTTGTGTTTCGTCATTAAAAGCTTTGATAATCATATCCGTTTTCTTCATTTCATCACTTCTAAAACCAAATCGTTGGTAGAAGTCAAAGGTGCAAATGTTTAGAGATGAGCCATTATCAATCAGGAATCGTTTGACAACTACATCTCCAATTAGAGCAGTAATGTACAAGGGATTATCCTTGTGTAAACTGTGTTGTGGGATATCTTTATCCTGAAATTCAATACAATCAATCTCTCGAGTGATGATAGTATTGGCCATAGCTTCAAGTTGAATGTTTTGAGGTACCATCATTTGGCTCAATGTAAGCATCAACTCATCCCTATGTGTGGGAGAGGATATTAATAAATCCAAGAGGGAAATTCTAGCCGTGGTATTAGACAATTGTTCATTAATTCTGTAAGGGGGTTTAGGTTGAACAATAGGAGCATGATTCCCTTTATTTGGGTTTTTCAAAATGAATGGAGCTGATCCATCGTTCTGGTTTGGTTCTTGTTGGGAGTTTTGAGCTTGTTGTCGAGTAACGATTCCGATGGTACCTACAATGTTATAGTGACGACGTTGAAACAGTCTCGGTTGAGAATTTATGGCTTGTTCATAGGGAAGGACTACATTAGAAGAAGGTCGAGTAGTGACTCTTCTAGGAAATGGTTCTTTTGGAACATTAGCATCTCGTGACAAAGTTGAATAGGATCTGCTTCGTTTTCAGAACTATTTGATTGAATAGTGTCTACTTCACTTTCACTATCTGATTCTATATCACTAGAATCCGAAGTTTGAAAATTATGTAAGGGCCTGGTTGTAACCAGGGATAAGGTTGTGTCAAATTTTTGAGAATCCTGAACAGGTAATTGTCTGCTAATGGTTCTTACATATCGAGTAGGAGGGGGGACATTATGATGTTCGCTTTGATTGGCTACCTCTTTACCATGTCTTGGTAAAGGGTGTTGAAATATGTCTAAATTTTGATTGGCATTCTGATTTTGATTTTGGGGAACAGTCTTTTGGGCATTATTAGGAGGGTTTTATCTAGGTTGGAATGCTTGCACTTCCATTTCATTATTGTCAATCAAATCTTGTATTTTATGTTTCAATCTCTTACAAGCGTTGGTAGAATGTCCAGGTCCTCTATGAAAGTCACAGTGCAAATCAACTCTATATCCGGGTATACTTGGGTCAGGTTCCCGGATGGCTGGCAATTGGATTAAACCTCTTTCAAGTAGTTGAGGTAAAATGGTTGACAAGGGTTGGTTTAATCTAGTGAATTCTCGAGGAGGCTTATCAGGAGGTTTCAATATGAATTTTTCTGTTGTCTTTGTTGCATTGACTTTAGCAACATTTCTGTTGTCAGTGACTCCATCACCAACAACCTGTTTATTTTTATATTGATTTCTAGATGTTTTCTCATCATCCTTCTTCCTAAGTTGGCCTCTCGTAATGAGGGCATCTTCTACTCTTCGAGCTAAGTCTATAGCTTAATCGAAGGTAGTTAAAGTAGCTGTTGATAGCTCATAAGAAAGTTGTTCTTGTAAATTATTGATGAAAATGTCTAGCATTTCCCTATAGGGTAGCACAAAGTGTAGTTTTCCTGTCAATTGTCTCCATCTAGCCAAGAAATCATAAAAACATTCATCTTTATCTTGTTTTAAATTGTATAGGTCTTTAATAGTTACATGTCTCTCGATGTAGGCACTAAATTGATGAACAAATGATTTAGCTGTTTCTTCAAAGTTTCTTAAGGAGTGAGTGGGCAATTGATAGTACCACTCTAATGCCATTCCACCTAAACTTTTGGGGAACATTTTTAGTAATAGCAAGTTGTCATGCGAAATGTCGTGACATGCTATCCTAAACATGCGAAGATGTTCTATGGGATCTTCGGTTCCTTTATATATAGGCAGGACGGGCATGGGAAAATTTTTAGGGTATGGTTGAGCTACCACTATGGGATCCAATGGTTGGCTACAAATCTCTCGATAATTGTATGAGGGACGGTAGGGATCTATCTGGTCCATACGTGAAGCCAATTGTTTCACCATAGCTTCCAGATTACTAGTTTGCCCCCCATATTGATTCGGTAGGGCATTGACATGAGTTTTATGAGCATAGGATGGAGGAACATGTAGATTAGATGCCATGTTACTATTGTGTAAAACGTTAGTAGGAAAAATGTTATGGAGGAATTTTGAAATTGGATTATGTTGTGTTCCAGATTGTTGAAAATTTGTATTTGGCTTTGTTTTAGATTTCTGTTTATTTAAAGCATTTTGCTCAATAGTTTGGCGGAACAAAGTAGTGAAGGGAATTTTCTTTTGTGCAGGAGTGGTTTTAGGTTGAGTAACAAGTTCCTTAGGAGGTTGGGTAACCTCGTTGTTTTGACATGGCTTGGGCTATAGTGACCATATCCGTATTGGATGGTCCACCCTTATCACTCTCTTGATCAACAAAAGATAAAGGATTAGTGTGTATATCAAGCACCCGTTCTATAGCTGCTTGAGCGTAACTAACTTCCCCTCTATCAATACGGACTGCTACATTAAGGATGTCGATATTCTAATTGAGAAATTTTTGAAAATTTTCTGCGTTGTCAAAAGTGATGGCTCCATTGGGAGCTATTCTAGGGGATGAGGATTCATTCTCTTTAACATTTCCTTCTTGTTCCTTATCTTCACCTAAGTCTTCATCTGATTGACCTAGAGTTTCTCCTTCCGGATTTGTATCTCCAAGAAGGACATTTGGGTTTTCAATTGTATCTTGCAACCAATCTTCTCCTTCCCCTAAAGTTTCTTTACCATTCCTAAGTCTAGTCATGGTGCTAAGTTTTGATTTCAGCAAATATATATATATATTTATATATATATATATATATATATATATATATATATATATATATATATATATATATATATATATATGCAACAAATTAAAAGGTATATATTTACATATACCTAATGCAATATTTGAAATAAAATGTTTAAGTTTTTACTATGTTGTTTTTTATTTTTTTCTTTTTTAGTTTTTCTTTGAAACAATATAATAAAGACAACAAATGAAACAATAAATGCACGCAATAATAATAAAACTAAAAGTAAATGAACTAATCTTCTATGAATAACTTATGAATATCATTAATAGGTTCAAGTTTTTCAGGAGTCATGAAATGTTCTTCTTCAAATTGAAAGTTTTCTTTTAAGAATTTGATGAAAATGGCTATGGTGATATTGTCTGTCTCAGATGTTGGTTGATAAAAGTAAAGCTCATGGAAATACTCTCGATATAGCATATCACGCGAAACTTTATTCCATATTTCCCTATCTGTAAGAACAACCTCTTGGTCTTCTACAAGGCTTAGGAATCAGTGTACAATGTCTGTGTTCTCGAGGTATTCTTCGAAGCTGAATAATTCTGAAGATACTAAAGCTCTCCTATAGGCTAGCCATCTATGGCAGGCTCTCTGAAGTTCATGATAGAAAACTAATTGGTGAGGATCCAGGATTCTATCCAAGACTAGCCTCTTAATCTGTTTAAGTTGTGTGGACCTAGATGAAATAAGCCTAAGTCTCCTATCAATTTCGTTCCACAAGGATTGATTTCTACTTGTTTCAGGGATATTAAGGACAGAATTAACTTCTATAGCTGCCAATTGGTTTTCTATGTTTATAGTAACTGCTAACCTCTTTTTAGGAGCTACCATCTAAACATGATTTTGAACCTTAAATGTTTTAAAATGCATCTAAGTTTTAGTTGTTCTAATTTTTTGTTTGTTTTTGTTTTTGGTTTTCAAAAGGTTATGATGCATTCACGTCGGGTTCACCAAAATGTATCGCTCCAAATTTTTTGCATCCCTACCTTCAGGCTATTGGATCCACGCCCGAAAGGAGGATGGGAAAAGGATGGTGCGGTACCTCGGACGAGAGGACTTTACGAAGGTCCCGCCTCTCAAGGGAGGTGTGTTTTGGTGATTTTTTGACGGATGGTGGGTTCACTAGGAAAAATTTGGTGGTAGTTTCCACGCCTAGGTTTTGGAATGTGTTTAGATGAGTTCGTTTTATCCTTTAAGCATTCATCCTAGGTTTGGCCGAATGAATCTAACTTAATCTATATGAAAATGCAACTTTCAATGAATACAGAAAATAGATTTTGAAAGCAGAAAACAGAGAATTTACAGGAGGAAAATGGGGAATACCTGATCCGGATGTCTGAAGAAGATTCTAGCGGTTGATGCAGTCTGGATCATTTGGAATTCTACAGAATCGCTTGCAATCAGACGAGATCATCTGAGATCTAACGAATTCGTCAGACGAATTCGTCAGAAACCTGCAAAACAGAGAATAGATGCAAAATGCAAGAACTACTGTGCAAACAGAGGCAAAATATGCCAAATAATAAATTGAATACTGAAAAAAGTTTAAAAATAGAAATAAAAGTAAATTGTTGTACTTTAATGGCAGATTGTGAGCTTAACATGCAATCTAGACTAGATGGGTGAACTCCATATGCAAAATAGGATAAAAACTAAATATATTATCTAATTTGTAAAACAAAATAATTGAGGCAAAGTTAAGGAAAGCAAACTCTAGGCACTGATTGCCTTGATGTGGACTGCAGTTGAGATCGTCTCGCATCAGTACGAAATCATCTCGAATTTGATAGGATCGCCTCCGATCTTGACAGGTTCGTCGACGGTGATGGGTGCTGGCTCCGATTGAAAATTAGTGGTGTACCTACATAAAACTGCTATAGGACTAGTGCAAAAATAATATTAAGGTGTTTTAGTGCAGAGGGATTCAACTTGCAGATAAAATTCAGCCAGGGGTTGGGGAGGGAAAATCTTAGAGTTTAAATAGGCTTAGGGAGAGTTGTTGGGAGGTTGGAGATCTTCCCAATTTGGGAGATCTCCAACGGGGGAGGGTCCCAATAGTGCAGACATGCTTCTGCCCGGATTGGAGACCCATTGGAATGGATTCCAACTATACAAATTTAGTTTTGTGACAAAATCGTCTGGACGTTCTAGTCCAGACGAAATCGTCAAATCTGGGGCGATATCGTCTGATCGGCGACGATATCGTCCAACGGTCAAAAAAACCTCTAAAAATGGTGCAGAAAAAGGGGAAATGGGTTTCTCTGCGATTAACGGGCGGTTTGGGAGGTTAAATTTGAATTTAAAATTATTTACTAAGGTGAATGTAATTATTCCAATTTTACTGCGCCAATTTTAGGGTGCTATAGATTTTAACAATACAAGGCCTCTTCACAGTGCTCTGGGGCACAGGTGCATCGAGTGCACTCATTTTCTTTGGAGTAACCTTTTCTTCTAGAATTGGTTTCTTACCCTTGCCCTTGATAGGTGGCACATGACTAGCCTGTTGCTCTTGTATTATCTACATGTCTTCCACTCTGCTAGGACTCTCCATACTTTTGGGTACAATGTTACCAAATAAGACGAACTGGTAGGAGTCACGATATTTATCAAATAGGTCATCTGCAGTGTTGGGTCATATGCTCCTTTTCTATGGTGGCACCTCATGATCCACCAGTTCATGATCTTCTTATCTGACCAATGGGCACTTTCTCTTTTATCAACTTGAACACTTGGTCATTGGGGTCCTGCACCTGATACCGCCTAGGATTATATCCATCCTCCATTATGTAAAAGTCATGCCATGGGAGGTAGGAGACCATCCTTTCAATATGCCATTAGAGGTCTAGCCTAGAAGGGTTATTATAATTCTTCTCAATGTTTGGGCAGGGACAATGATGGAATTTGTTTACTATTATTTTCTCCTTAATGATATATTTTAGGTCATACTTCTACTATTGGGGTAGGTCAATCATACCAAACTCATATAGAGTAACTGCCAAGTGGGTGTTCTGCTTATTTTCTATCACTTTAATGGGACCAATCTTGATAGGCCAAGGGTAGGTATACTACCATTGTCATCCCTTACCATACATATCATTTGTGAAGTCACATTGTTGGGCAACTTCGATGGCAAACAGGTACTCAGTAGTGTAGTACGACAACAGGAAGGGTTTGAAAAAAAATCCAAATATTCGTACCACAAGCCCCTGTGTCAACTGGAAAACATCACCAAGTTGTTGCTGCACCACATAGTCCCTCATAGCCTTGGTTACTTGCTCATAGACACTATAAATAATATCCAGTGTTAGACTGAGAAAAACTCAAATTAAATTATAGTATGACTCACACCTTGATAGCCTCAAAGTCCATTGGTACACCAGGAGTGCCTTTCTCTTCTCATCCATGTAGCTCTTGGAAATAAAGGTAAAATGGTGGTTCAAATGCATGTGGTAGAATAAATACCACACCAGTAATGAGCAGCTTCATAATGCGATGTTTTTGTCCTACATTCTACATAACTGGAGGTGCAGCTATCGTGAAACCCAATATACCCAATCAAAAAAATAGGTTTTATCCCCTGTGACGCAGCATCAAAAGTGTAGAATTATTTGTGGAATATGCATTCAAAAACTTCCACCTGTCAGGAATTCACTTGGGTGTCTAAGGTAAGACCAGTAATCCATGACAATATGGAGAAGAGCTTGGAGTTCTTGAATCTCCTCAAGGACATGGGGAGTTGTAGCAAGGTCCTAGGTGCAACCATCTCTATGAAATGTGCCTCCATGAATTGCCTCATTGGTGTCGTGTTGGTGTATCTCTCACTCTATTTATTGGTGTTAATTTTCCTGATAATAACTTGACCAAAAGGTTCCTTCCCATAGGTGAAGGTTGCATGGATTGTTTTAGCAGAGATGGAGAATAGCCTATTTCCATTTGTGTCCTTGAACGACCTAGTGTGAGGGTCATAAAATTGGGTAATTGCATAGATCAACTCTAGGAAAGGGTGCACAGGTATGCACAGGTACTAGTACAAGAAATAATGGTAGGTGACTTCTTACTCACTTTAGATACCTTAGTTACCATCTGATCAAATATATTTGTGCAACTTCTCTATACTTGTACTAGTGAGGAAACAGTCCTGAATTTTAATTAGCTTATCTTCAGGTAGAGGTGGTAGGGGATTTTCCCTCTTTTATTTCTTCTACTTCTGCTCACCCTTCTAGACTGGGGGACTTGCTCTCTTTTTTGCTTTGGTTCTCCTTTCTTCCCCATCTCCACTAGTTAAGCATACTGGGGATGACAACACTCAATCACAACTCACCTGGATTGCATCTCATCAATAATTCACTCATGCTAGAACATCACATTGCTCCACTGACGCTCTTTGATCTTATCTGTAATAGTAATTATATAAAACTTAGTAATGGTGGGTGGTACAATAGCTTAAGAATTTTACTAGGCATATCTGGTGCGCAGTACATCTTCTTATATCTCTGGTAGACACCCACATGCATTAATGTTGCTTGAGAAGAGTAAATTTTGGGAGTGATTTGGGGGTGCTATGGAAGATCTCCTATGTAGAAAATGATGGTGTATCGCACATCCCAATGCTAACTAACAAAGTGGGGCATAATCTATCTTGGATGACATGAAGCACTACACTTATTGCATTTATTTCTTGATGTATCTCACCTTGGGCAACACACTGAAGATGTTTAGATAAAAGTTCCTTGCACATGAAAATTCAAAAATTGGGTTGTTCCTATATATCGGAGTGCAACGACCTCCTTGGGATGTGCCTTCCATAGTCCCATCCTCATCTTGTGTATCCATGTCTCAAGTGCAACAACTTAGTGCTTTAAAATGGATCACAATGGTTGGGCACACCTCAGATCATGCGCAACACTATGGCACACAAGCAACGATGCATAAGCCTTGTGTGCATTTGGGATGGTGTGTAACTTGGATGCACTTGCACTATGCACAACAACCTTACATACTAAAGAATGTGTTTTGCACTTGGGTGCACCAAAGATCATGCACCAGACTTGTGTGCACTTGCACCGTGTGCAATAGCCTATAGTTGCTTGGCATTATTGGAGTGCACCATTACCCTTGTAGGAGAGCTGAACTCATTTTTCTCGAGTAGTGAGGCACTTCACTGCTCACAAAATTCTCTTTAATAGGAAACATCAATATGCCTTAAATTTCTACTAGCTTTTCTATATATGGCTCAACAGAGGAAAAATAAAAGCTACATTCCTTGGCATCCTATTGCCAGTTAGGATTTTGGCTCAAAAACTATGCTATTTCTAGCACGAAATGAGGTGAAGAAATACTTTGAAAAACAAACTAAAATGCATAAGGAAAATACAAAAACATATATACAGTTGTACAAGAAACTTTTGTACTACTCCTCACTGGTAGTACATCTTTAGATGAATTCTATTAATCGATAATGGTAAATTAATCCCATTTAGATCTTGTAGTGTGAAATATTTTGTCATATGGACCCGAGAAACCTAAAACAGGTCTTCCCAAAATACATTAAATTTGTCGTGGTATCTAGGCTTGGACTTCTTCTCATTCCATTTAAGCACCAAACCACCAACCTGGAAAGTTTGATCGGAGGTCTTTTTTTTTAACCATTTATTTGTGGTAATGACATGCTTCATGAAAGCCTCATGGCTTTCTCCCTTTCCTCTGCCAACTACAATAGTAGGGAAATCCTGACGCTAACAGGGTCAAACCCTTCTTCCTCGCCTTTCAACAATCGGAGATACTACAGCACCGACAACTCAATATGTGCAAGAAGCACTACTTCCTTCCCTTACACTAGGGAATATGGGGACGTCTTAATGGATTTCTTAATAGAAATTTGGTTTGCCTATAACACAAAATCTAGAAGCAGATTTTAGGTTTTCTTGTTGTCTTCTAGCATCCTCTTCAAGATCTGGAGCAAGTTTTTATTAGTAGACTCTGCCAAAATGTTGCCCTACGGGTAATAGTTCGATGAAGTTTTTAGGTAAATACCATACTTGTTGGTGCATGTGCATATATTGGACCCAATGAAATGAGAACCATTATCCGTTAGTATGGCATCTAATATTCAAAAACAAGTTATCAGCCCTTCCAAAAAAGTGATGACAACATCTTGATTAGCCCGCTTGGTGGGCACTACTTCTGCCCATCGGGTGAAATATTTCATAGCTATCAAAATATACTTGTACCCTATAAAATAACTAGTCTTAATTATTCTGATGAAGTCCAAATCCCATTGCTAAAATGGAGACTTAACCTGGATTGGGTGCAGAGGCAGAGAAGCATTCTTGATGCGACCAACATATCTTTGACACTTATCACATTTTTGGCTTACACTGAAGGAATCAACAAAAATGGTGGGCCAATAGTAGCATGTACTTATTATCTTTAAAGCCATCAGCCTCTCAATGAGATGGCCCTTGGAAATTCCATAATGGAACTCATCTAGGATTTTCTATTTTTCTATCCCCCTGACACATCTTATGAGGACACCATCGATATTTTGATGAAACAACCCCTCGGGTAGCAACACATATCTACATACATGAATCTTGAAATACCTCCTCTATGAATATTTGAGGCCAACAGGGCATTGTCCAGTGTTGAAGTACACCAAGTCTTCAGTCCAATCCCTATCATTTGCTAACTGATTCATCATATTAATCTACAGTAATGACTTCTCCCATTACCAAGCTATCACCTCAGTCATGACACTCTTGGCAAGCTCCATAAATAGAGCCTGACCATGGACCAGTTTAGTGGATCAGACATCTATATCAAATTCTTGGATCTTGGTGATCCAATCTGCCCTCTTGTTAACAAGATTACCCTAACTGATGAAGTTTTAGACATATGGGAGTACCACGTACACTATCATTTTGCTTTGTGATATGAAATGACAAAACTTCTTCAGTACACTCATTATCACATGCACTTGACTCTCAATGAAATTGTTCTTTTCTTCATGTAGGAGAATGACTTGACTGAGGAATGTTATGAGTTGTTCATCCCTATCTTCATTTTTTTGGGTTAGTACAACCGCATAGATCTCTAGCTCCCCAAATGCATATAGAATAAAATAATTGGAATAATTGGGGTTTACAAAATTGGGATCCTGGGTGATTATGTATTTAATCTCCTTAAATACGTACCTTCTCTCATCAATCCATAGGAACTCTGCATCTTTTTTGAGGAGCTCAGTCATAGGCTTTACTATCTAGGCGAAGTCAAAAATAAACTTCTTGATAAAATTTATCTGTTTGAAGAAGTATTGGAGGCTCTTTTTCATCAATAGAGGTAGCCTAAGGAGGGTTTCAGCCCTAGTGGTATCAATAGAAACACCCTTATCTGATATGAGGTGCCCTAGGAGTTTACCTTCCTTAACTGCAAAAAATGATTTTTGTGGATTTATTGATATTTCGAACTCCTGACACTTCTCAAAAATCTGCCACAGATGTAAATCGTGCTCCTTCCTCCTATGGTAGAAAATAGTCTTATCATCTAGATATATTACAATGACATGGTTGAGCAACTCACCAAAGGCTAAGTTTATTGCTCTCTGGAATGTTGCTCTGGTATTGGAGAGGCCGAATGACCAACCTGGCTAAGCCTGAGGATGAATTCTTGATGGGATATATTATCTTGTCTTCCAGTATTTTTAGAAGCTCAAACTTCATCAATATTTCAATATTTGGATTCACAGGTCGTTGCTTTCGCCAGATAGGCTTGACTCCCTCAATTGTATGCTGGAATACATATTTTTCATATCCCTTTAGGTCGTGGTAGCTCCAGGTGATGATGTTTGGATACTCCCTATAGAGGGTCTTGATCTACTCAATTTCCTATGGTGTGTAATTAGTTCCCACCTTGATCATTTTCTCAGACTTTAGCCCTAGCTCCTGGTACTCTCTTGCATCCATTTTGATCTTTTGGGGGAGAGCCCTATCATCTTGGTCAAATAGACTTTCAAGGGTGATAAAACCCTTGGGGATGTGGTTATTCTTTAGTTGTATTAGGCCCTCATATTCTTCATCATTGAGAGATCTATCTTCTATGCTTCTATTTTCATAAATAAAAAATTGATGATCTACTCGTCATTGTCAAAGACCTACCAGTGAATATTTTTAACTTTGCATTAGATTCCTGACCGGAGAGCATCTTGCTCCAATAGAGACCAAAACATTGGCATGTTTATTCCACTCTCATGAAATAGAGTGAATGTTGAGAGTCGAGAAGGATTCAAGTAGATCCCATACCTTATTACGGTATGCCTTGAGATAGTGTTTGGAAACACACTTATTTTTCACCTATTTATAGATCAATTTGGAGTCCTCGAATAACTGTAATTATTTTATTCCTAACTTTTTTGCCTTTCATAACCCCAAAAATAGGGCTTCATACTCGATGATATTATTAGTACAACTCCAAGATAGCCTATACGAGTATATTTTCTAAATTACTTATGGAGATATGAGGACAACTTTAGCTCCAATGACATTCTTACATTGAGCATCATCGAAGAAGAGCTTCCATAATTGGTCATCCATAGGGTCAGTGTCACTCGATACTTTAGCCTTTTCAGGTTTGGTTATCGAGTAACACCCGATGTCTAATTCTATCATAGCATTAAAATCATGCATAGAGAACTCATCCTCTATGCACAACTCATCAAGAGCTTCCTCCATCAGCTCCACTTCCTCTTCCACTTCTTCTACTTTGTTGATGACATTAACTGAGTCTACGGGTTTCTCTGCATCCTAGATATTTTAAATGATAAATATGGAGGATTTTTCATTAAAAAATTTGACACTCTTCCCTTTGAGAGGGACCTCCAGGTATGAATAATTGAGATACAGATAGCCTCCAAGATTGGTAGTTAATTTCCTTGATAAGAACATACTGAAATAGGGCTCCAATTCAACTACCACAACTTCTTGGATAACTGTGATCTACAGAATCTTGTGTAGCATGATTATGATGTCCTTGAAGATCACTATGATCTTAATTGGAGTTCCATCTAGTTGAAGCACTCTCAAACTTCTCTTGGTGTACTCCATGCCCATGAATTTGCATATAGATTTGGGCATTACCATGGTGGCAGTGCTAGAATCAACCATACAATTATTTATGATCCACCCTTACATCCTAAGGGATGGGTAAAATTGTAGCAGCCTATTCTTTCCTATGGTTGAGGTGGTCAATGGTTGCACCAAGACAGTCTGAGTTGGTATCCCCTTGCCCTTGACGAACTTGAGGGATTCCTATAATAGGTCGACTTGACTACGCAATTGGAATGCATAAAATATGCTTACCATAGACAGAGTATTCCTTAAATATTCAATGATATTGTATGCTCTAGTACTAGGCTCACCTCCCTCTTTAGCATTTTTATACCAGGTTTAGTACTGCTGAGTTGCTTCCACCCTCTAACACTTGGTAATTAAGGGGTACTATAACTTCTCTCTCGCCTGATCTCTTACTTACACTAGGGATTGAGAGGTATAAGCTTGCAATTTAGGGGTTATTACTCTTGTCCTTGGGGTAGATAGTCTCTTAACTAAGCATTGTCCATAGGATCTGGTACTTGAGCTAGCTCATTTTTTGGTGGTGAAGTTGCATTCTCACCTAGCAGTTTGGGATTAGTAGGCACCTTGAGTGGTTCCATATAGACCAGATCAACCTTGATTGGCTTATTGCATATCCCCATCAGAACGAAGACCTATTCAACAGGGGGAATCATGCAATTATGATCAGTTTCCCTTATCATGTTTACCTATCCTCCAGATGTGTTGTCTACAAGTGTCTACACATAGTTTAGGTGAACCATGCAAGTTTATTCACTTTGAGGGTCATTGTAGGTGGAGCACTAGTAGGTCCTGCTGGATGGACTAGATTCATCATATTCTAGCATCATGGATTTTTTTTCCTAAGGTCTTTCAATGGATGCAACTTGCTCCCTTGTTTCACCTCCTTGGCAGATAGCTTTGATCCCTGAACTGGCTTTTCTTCATGATAGCCATGTCATTCACCATAATTTTTATAAATACATGCACGTCCTTATATTATTTGGCTTGTTCAATATTTGGGGTTGCCTAAGCTGCAGATGCAGGTAACAGTAATGGTGCCAATGGTGCAGGCAATACCGGATATTGAGGAGGAGTTGGATCTTGAGGTAAGGCAGGTTCTTGGTACTGATGAGTAGGCACCTAAAATTGTATAGTGGGTATTGTTTTATTTTGTATATTGGGAGCCCATGGTTAGTTGGGGTACATCTGAGGTACAGATGAAGCGGATGCACTTGGATACATACTCTATAGGAAATTTGGGTAAATTGGTGTAGTTTCCTTTGGAGGTAACTTCCTGATGGCTACCAAGTCAGCCTCTGCCTTCTATGCCTATTGGTATAGTTTTAAAAATGTGTTTATGTTAGAATGTTAGATACTCATGGTAATATCAAAGTGGAATACCCTCAGGTAATTGAATTTTGCTTGTTATCCATCGGTCGAATACCATCGATGACTCTTTTTTAGGCTCGAGCAAACCTGACATTGAATTCAAATATCTCCTCCTAAGAGTGCCTCTGGATAGAGGTGAACTGGTGCAATAAGGATAATGGGTCAGCTTGTTCATTTAAGCCCCTTATAAGTTGTCCCACCAGTTTGTCCCATGACGTGATGGTGTTGGTCGAGAGTGATCAATACCAGTAAAGAAGCTTACCTCTCAAGGAAAGAACCAACAGCTTCACCATGACATCTTCATTTGTGATCTTATTAATGGTCACTAGCCCTACGACATCCTGAATGTTATCATGTATCGTCTTTCCCGTACCATCATAAGTAAGTAAAACTTTCAAGGCCACTAGTGGTACTGTGTGTTGATCTTGTAGGGCTAGGGGGTCTATATGATTCTAGGATGGGAATTGCCTGGGTGGCAATGGTTGTGCCATATGGGGTAGTGGATTTGTATGGATCGATAGAGTCTATAGTACTTGTTGGGATAAAACAATGGGAACACCCAGAGCACTTGGTGTAACGTTAGGTGGAACCATAGTATTCTAATGATCCAATGAATTTAGTGGAACTAGGGGTAAGCTAGTTGTTGTGCTATTGAGATTCAGTCTATGTGGTAATAGTAGCTTCCTACGAATATGTCCCATCCAATGGGATATTTGGCCTAACCACTCTAGGATGCTTTCCCAAAGCATCAATTTCAAGTTCATAGAACTCAACTTTTTCTTTTGTATTTCTAATCTGCCACCTTGTACGCATGAAGTTGTGATCTTTTAAGCTATTCTGCAAGGCTCGGATGTGTCTGAGTTCATATAAGTTGTCAAATATTTTGATTTTTTAGCAATAATATGAACATCAATTTCTTAGTACTACTTTTGCAATGGAATGTTTGGATCCCACTAGACGTGCCAAAAATTGTTGGTCAAAAATCTGCCTTAGGTAAGGGTTTGGTTATTAATGCACCTTAGATCCAACCAACATTGAAATACCAAGAGGAATAAATGCCTCTCGTGCTAATCTCTAGATATGGGTTGGTTCCCTTGCTATTATTACTGGGGGTTTTGAGATTAAATAAGTAGAAAGGAATGGGAAATGATTGAAAGGGATAGGAAATATGACCACAAGCCAGATAGAATAGGGGTGATGGACTAATAGCATGATAACTCTACTACAAACTAAACTAAATAGCCCTCAAATACAAACAACTAACAAAAATTAAAACTAAACATCTAACATGCATAATCTTCAGGGCTTCTCTAGAGGTTCACATTTTATTAGAAGCTAAATCTAGATATTATAATTCAAGCCTACATACAAAGCATAAAACTTAATAGAAGATAATCAATAGAAGACATACACATAAAATAGAAGTCCAAAGTTAGAGCCAGACATTAGTTGTATTGATAGCATAATTCGGATTACATCAAGCTTCTAGCAAACATCCATCATTTTACAATAAAAGAGTAGGCTTATATAGAAAATTATATCGCTTGAAATAATAAATGCACATCTAAAAAATATGGCGGTGGTAGCCAAGATAAGAGTTACAAGAGAGTATAGTCATGAAATAGTTATTAGGCATGGTCGGGACTGATGACTCCTTGAAAATACAATTGATCTCCTTCAATACCTTGACAGGCTTGGCTTACTAGCACTGCCTCCTCACTCGTGCAAACCACTTTCGTGGAAGATAGACTTGAAATCCTAAAATGTCCAATATGGAAGCTTCTAAGAATGGTTGTGCTTGGATGGATAAGGATGTACCTTAACTTACTGATATGGAGTGGAGCTGAGAAAGACCAGTGCCATAGTTGACAAGTCTGGAAGTGAAGTGCGGCTACCTATTGCATAGTGCTACATACCAAACCTATCCTGTTGGCTAGGTTTTCCATGTTAAAATAATTCATATTTATTAGATTAGATATTTTATTGAAAATCATCTATAATCATCATTCATTCTTTTTAATATGCGATAATCGTATTATTGACTTTACGGTGAGGGTATGCCCACTTGGAGTGGAAACTATTTCATTAACTTATTAATTTGAATTTATTTCACCATTATATCATGCGTGTATCTCTATAGTATATACTGGAAAAATAATTGTTGTTTACTAAGCTATTGGGTAGTTTAACAGTGAAATCCTGTAGGGATTCCCACCAAGTGGTATCAAAGAACCAATTTTGGTTAAACACTTTTGGTCTATTCATCTAGCCTCAAGTAATCACAGTATTCAAAGTAGGTGAAACCGGTTATATGATAGCCAAAAACATGGAGTTACAACCATCCGAGGAAGGAGCACATCACGTGATCTCATCGCGGGGCAGTGGCATCTCAGTTAATACCTCCAAATAGTGAAACAACAAACTAATTTGTGGCAAAAACAAAAACATACATGTCCTGCTTCAGACACAATTCTCTGACCAATCAGTGCGCTCGAATAAAAAATTATTACGCGACAAACCTAAGGTAATTTCATTATAATTGCGCATGACATCATTGGTTTAATTTTTTTTATTTTTGTTTTGTTCGTTTATCCTACACGGGCTATGTGGAGTTTGTTGAGGGTTTTAAAATAAGGAGGCTACAAAGTCTTAGCTATGGCTTTGGTCACACATAGATACCTCCACCCATGTGTCCCTTTGTCTAGCTATCTGTGCCTTCATGTCATTTCTGTCGGTCATGTCCTACATGTCAGTTCTATCGATGGTTGTGTCATGTCATCTTCACCTCATATCTGGTGTGTTGTGTTGTACTAATGTGTTCACTTGAGTTGTTTATATCTTCATCTATCGTTATGTCTCATTTGCATGTCCACTTTGTCTTATTGTCTTGTGTCCTGTTGGTCCTGTCTTTCATGTCCTCATTGTGTTGTACGTAGTTCCTCATTGTGTTATCATCCCACGTGTCCTATCTATTTTGTATCAGCATCAGTCATGTATCGTGTGTCTCGTCAGTTCCACTATATAGTGTGTCAAGTCATTGTCGATTCAAGTCGGTGTAATAGTTCTATATCATGTTTTTGAGCCTCTTGTCGATGCTAGTATCATCGGTTAGTGCTAAAAGTTGACTTTGGTCAAAGTAATTGAAAAATTGCTAAAAAGTGGTCAAAAAGTTGCTAAAAACTTGTCAAAAAGTTGCTAAAGGTTATCACAAAGTTGCTAAAAAATTGTCATAGTTGCGTTCAAGGAGGTAAGCCAAAAGCAAATCCATGTCGCAGTTCGAGCGACATTGCAAGCAAAAATTTAAAAAAAAAAAATCACCACCATACATCTACATTTTGTAGAATCAACAGACGATTACTGTGTTAGTGCATGAGCAAACAGTGGATCAAAGGAGCTGACGGTCGACTATCAAGCTCAAAGACTCCCAACAACAACACAAGAAGAGCTCGTCATAGCCAAGGTACAAAAAATTCTCCTCCTTTCGGAATTGGTAGTTTTAATCCGAGTCATCCCATGGTCATCCCAATGGCATCCAATTCCTCTCCAAATTCTGCATAATAAAACGCCACCCAAGTTGAAAGTAATCATCCAATGCTCAATGATGAGTTGTTAAAATATTTAATATTAAATCTTCAGATGATGACTGCAAGCTTCAACGCATCTCAGAAACCACCCCAACCAAATCCTTCTAGTTCCAATCATTGGAGTACGAACATCTACTATGATGAATATACACACCATAGAGGTCAAAATAGTCAATCCCTAAATCACAATGGTCACCAAAATATTGAGGATGGGGGTAATGAAGAAAATAGGGAGAAACAAAGAGGTTTTAATAGACCTTATCAAAATAACAACCAGAGACAGAGAAGTAACGAGGAACAAGATAGAAACAATGTTCATTCCCAACCAAGAGGTCCAACTGGAGTCAATTATCCATGCGTTGACATGCCTACCTTTGAAGGCCAGGATCCACATGGGTGGATTGCAAAAATGGAAGGCATCTTAGAATTCTAAAAATTCTAGGAAGGGGACAAAGTCTCTTTTACAGCAACCAAATTTGGCATTGAAGCTTATCAATGGTTTACATGGTATAAACGTGAGGATCCCCAGTATGCATTATATTGGGATACTTTTAGAAAAGCCTTTCTTCATAGATTCGACAAAGGTCCCATAGGTTCATACACAGTATGATTATTATCACTTAAGCAAACAGGATCAGTAGGGGACTATATTTCAGAATTCAATAGTATGCTTCACTATGCACAAGATCTACAACCGGATGTGGTAGTAGCGGCTTTTAGAAATGGATTAAAAGCACATATTAAAGTTGAAGTAGACCTACACAATCCATCCAAGTTGGATGAGTGTATAAGGATTACTTATTTGGTGGAGACAAAGGTGCACACCATCCCATCCACACGACGTGATTCATATGGGTGACCTCCATTTTGCAACAACTCTTTTCACAGAAATGATCAACCGTCATGGTAATTTTGCTACAAATGTTGCACTCAACATCCAAAAGACCAAGCATGTACACCATGATAAAATTTTTAGATTGAATATGCCGACAAGGAAGAAGAAGAAATAGAGGAGTATGACACACCTGAGGATCTCCCAGTTGAGGACCAAAATGAACACAATGAAGTTGTCGTTGAGGAGGATACTATGACTATTTTAGTACATGCTCTCATGGGGTTATCTTCTCACCATACAATCAAGGTGGCCGGTTTCATTCGAAAATAGAGGGTGACAGTATTAATTGATTCCGAAAGTACTCACAACTTCATTGATGCAAAACTTGCAAGGACATTGGGGTTGCATGTCTTCTCTTCTAGTCAAGATCGGTTTCAAGTCAGAACTATGAGCAGGGAAATTTCTCAATGTCTAGGTAAGACATCTTCAGTTTCATTACAAATGGGTACGTATACTTGGCAAGGTCCTCTTTTTGTTATGGAATTAGGAAATTCAGAAGTTATTTTAGGTGTTGCATGGATGGAACAATTGGAAACCACAGTGGGTTTTAACCACAAACATCGCTTTATCGAATGGCAAGCCAATGGGAGGACTATTCATCTTCAAGGACTACCCACACCTCCATCAAAAGTTGTAAGTTCACATAGCATGGAAAAGATATTAAGAAAATATGGTGGAGGATTCATAGCCCGAATCAATTGCATAGAGAAATTAGACCAAGATATTCCTAAAATCAAAGAAGATGATCTCCAAATTATTGTGGCTAACTATGAGGAGGTTTTTCAAGAACCAAAAGGATTACCTCCCAAAATATCTCATGACCATGCCATACATCTAGTGCCTAGTAGTCTTCCACCCAATGGTCATCCATATCGATATCCCCAACCCCAAAAAATAGAAATTGAAAATATTGTCCAAGAGCTATTAGACCATGGCATCATCCATCATAGTACGAGCCCTTACTCCTCACCAGTAGTCTTAGCTCGTCAAAAAGACAATTCTTGGCGTATGTGTCCTGATTTTCGTCCTCTCAACAAAATCATGATCAAAGATAAATTTCCTATCCCTGTCATTGATGATTTACTAGATGAATTACATGGTGCCAAATTCTTTACCAAATTAGACTTACGTTCAGGGTTTCACCAAATCCGAGTTAGGGAAGAAGATATCCCCAAAATAGCTTTTCGAACTCATGAAGGTCATTATGAATTCTTGGTCATGCCCTTTGGTCTCACTAATGCACCATCTACATTCCAAAGTCTCATGAACTAGGTGTTTCATCCATTCCTACAAAAAATTGTTCTAGTCTTCTTTGATGACATACTCATCTATAGTAAATCATGGAAAGATCATTTAGTACATGTGGACAGAGTTCTCCTTATCCTATGCAAAGAAAATTTGTTTGTCAAATGATCTAAATGCTCCTTTGGTGTTCAATAAGTTGAGTACCTTAGTCATATAGTATCTCACGAAGGTGTTAAGGTAGATCCCAATAAGATTAAGGCAATACAAGATTGGCCCTTGCCTAAAACCATCAAGAAACTTCATGGTTTTTTGGGTCTCATGGGATATTACCACAAATTTATGTGTGACTATGGTAAAATTGTGGGTCCTCTCATGGCTCTCACCAAGAAGGATGCTTTTCAATGGTTAGTAGTAGCTACTAAAGCCTTCGAGGCTCTCAAGGAGGCAATGTGTACGACTCCAATTTTGGCCACTCCAAACTTTCAAAAACCATTTGTCATTGAATGTGATGCCTCAAGAACAAGTATTGGTGCAATACTCATGCAGGAGGGTCATCCCTTGGCATTTGAAAGTAAACAACTTTCAAGAAAAAATTTGGGTAGATCCACCTATGAAAAAGAAATGTTGGCTATTTTACATGCAGTGGAAAAATGGAGGCATTACTTAATCAATAGTCGTTTTATTATTAAAACCGATCATAGTAGTCTCAAACATTTTCTAGAACAAAGGTTCTCGTATCCCGAACAAAATAAGTGGTTGACTAAATTATTGGGATATGATTTTGTGATTGAATATAAGAAAGGGAAATAAAATGTGGTAGCGGATGCATTATCTAGAAAATACGAAGATGAAGTAGTTATTAATGTCATTTCAAGACCATGTTCATAGTGGGTGTCTTAGTTGCAAGCAGAATGGTTGTCCAACAGTGAAACAACTTAGATAATTCAAGAATTATCTATGGGATCCTCTAAATACCCTCTTTTCACATATGATGACCAAATATTACGTAAGAAAAATCACATTTACATCCCTCACAATTCACCAATCAAAGTACAGATTCTAGAGGAGTCACATGCTTCTCCTTCAGTAGGACATTCAAGGTTTTTGAAAACTTACATGCAGGTTAAACAATCCTTTTGTTGGAAAGGATTAAAAGTAGAGGTTAAGCAATGGGTAGTTGAATGTGAAGTGTGTCAACGCAATAAGGGAGAAATAGTCAAATCACCAGGATTGCTTCAACCGTTACCTATTCTAGATCGCTAATGGGAACATATTTCCATGGATTTTATTGAAGGTCTTCCTAAGTCGGAAGGTAAAACAGTAATTTTCGTGGTAGTTGATCGCCTTTCCAAATATGCTCATTTTCAGGCTTTACAACATCCATTTTCAGCAAGCAAAGTGGCCAAGGTATTTATGGATTCAATTTTTAAATTACATGGAATGCCCAAAAATATTGTAAGTGATCGTGATCCCATCTTTACTAGAAATTTTTGGAGAGAATTGTTTTGACTTAGTGGTACCAAATTAAATATATCTTCTGCATACCATCCACAAACAGATGGTCAAACGAAGGTAGTTAACAAATGTTTGGGTACCTACTTAAGATGTTTTGTTCAGGATAAATAATATCAATGGATTCAATGGTTTTCATTGGAAGAATGGTGGTACAATACTTCTTACCATTCTTCCACTAATATGTCTCCTTTTGAAGCATTATATGGAACAAAGCCACCCACAATAGCCGATTATGTACCAGGATCTTCCAAAGTGGCCCAAGTTGATGATTGGTTATAGAAGAGACAAGCAATGCTCACTATCTTGAAAGATAATTTGGTCCAAGCACAAAATCGTATGAAGCAGCAACAGGACAAGCAGCATTCAAAAAGAACATTCAATATTGGTGATAAGGTATTCTTACATCTTTAGCCCTACAAACAACTATCATTGAAGCTCAAATCTAGTCATAAGTTGGCCCCATGATTCTATGGTCCTTATAGAATTGTGCATCGCATTGGCGAGGTAGCATATCAACTGGAGTTACCCCAATCCTCTCGCATACATCCAGTATTTCATGTCTCCTGTCTCAAAAAGGTGATTGGCCAGAAAGTGCATTCTCAGTCAAAATTACCAGTGCTGGATGAAGAAGGGCGTATCTATCTACAACCAAAAGAAGTGCTACAAACTAGAACACACAGACTCAGATTTTGTCACATCCAAGAATTTATCATCAAGTGGTAGGATTTACCTGAAGAAGATGCAACCTAGGAATCTAAAAGTATTTTCCAGTCATTTCTAGCTTTGAGGACAAAGCTTTCCGAGGAGGGGAGTCATGCTACATACCAAACCTAGCCTGTCGGCTAGGTTTTCCATGTGAAAATAATTCATATTTATTAGATTAGATCTTTTATTGAAAATCATCTATAATCATCATTCATTCTTTTTAATCTACGGTAATCGCATTATTGCCTTTACGATGAGGGTGTGCCCACCTGGAGTGGCAACTATTTCATTAACTAATTTATTTGAATTTATTTCATCATTATATCGTGCGTGTTATCTCTATGGTATATACTGGCAAAATAATTATTGATTACTAAGCTATTGGAGAGTTTAACAATGAAATCCCATAGGGATTATCACCATGTAGATTCTTGGCACAAAAAAAAGGAGTTTCAAACCTTGCATAGGAGAAAAGGAGCACAAGAATGGGGCCTCGAAAGGTGCGCAATGTTAGAAAAGTCAACAGGTAAGGTTCAATGAAGTAAAATGCAAATGCCTTGCGCAACATGAGAGGTATGCAATAGTCTAGCATCAGGAGATGTGCCTTTGTTGAAAATTCAACCAAAACTACACACTTGGGGTAGTGCACAATAGTTTTGCACACTTCGGATGGTGTGCCAAAGTCCTTCGCACTTAATATGATGCTCAGAGTTTGTGCACTTTATATGGTGCACCAAAGTTTTTTCACTTCAAATGGTGTGCCAGAGTCCTACACACTTAATATGGTGAACCAAATTTTGCACACTTCAAATGGTATGCTAGAGTCCTACACACCTCGGATGGTATGCCAAATTTTGTACACTTTAGATGGTGTGCCAGAGTTTGTGCACTTCGGATGGTGTACCATATTTTGTGCACTTTGGATGGTGTACCATAGTCCTATGCACTTAAGATGGTGCACTAGAGTTTGTGCACTTTGGATCATGCACCAGAGTTTGGTGCTACGCTCCTACTTGGTTCTGGAGGCAAAAGTGCATCAGGGGACTTGGACGATTGTCCTGCATGGTTAATAGATAGAAAACAATGGAAAGTTGAATATACATCATGTTGCGTAAAAAAAAATAGGATGTTAAGCCTAGTCTTATAGAATTTTTTTGAGTTTTGGATGAAATTTAGTCAATAGGGGACCAAATAAACTTTATCAAGCATGAATGACGAGACTAATCAATTTATTTCAACCCATATGATGGAAAAATTGTATAAAAAATCCTCCCATGGAGTTGTGGCACAATTATTTTTGAAGAACACAAGCTTATACTGAGAGGGGGGGTGAACAGTATAAGACCACTTTTTACTTTTCTTTTCAATTCAATATTATGCAGTGTATAGACAGCAGTATCAATAGCAGTAATCAAGCAATGCACAAAACACCATACACAATAGAGACACCATAGTTTACGTGGTTCACCCAATGTGGGCTACTCCACGGAGAAAATATTTTACTAAAACTTTCTCAATCAATTTCTTTGGGAATCCTTCCCAATTACAATGTTTATGGATCTCTATCCAAAGGAGATGTTGATCCCCTAATCTCAAGTTCGTGGATCTCTTCCACAGGAGAACTCTTTCCCCTTCTACTCGGCTAGTGATCTTCTAGAAGACTCTGTCTCTTTGTTGCACTGACTGGTGGATCTCTCTCCACTTGAAGACTCCTCACTCAGATCTATCTTCAATTATGCTGGTTGTTGGATCTCTATCCACTGAGACTCTATCCTCTGTACTCTGTCACCTCCAAAGCTCTATCAATAGGCTCACTCAGAACCTGCTCAATAGGCTCACTCAGAACCTGCTCAACAAGCTCACACAGAACTTGTCCAAATATGCTCAACAAGCTCACACAGAACTTGTCCAAATCTGCTCAACAAGCTCACATAGAACTTGTCCAAATCTGCTCAACAAGCTCACACAGAACTTGTCCAAATCTGCTCAACAAGCTCACACAAAACTTGTCCAAATCTCACTCAAGCAAGCTCACCAAGAACTTGTCCAAATCTGCACTAACAAGCTCACCAAGAACTTGCCCAAATATGCACTAGCAAGCTCACCAAGAACTTGCCCAAATATGCTCTAGCAAGCTCACCAAGAACTTGCTCAATAATTCAATCTCATAGAAGCATAAAGAGAATTGTTAGAGACTCAATATGTTCTATACTCAAATCCTCAATCTCAACTCAAATCAATATTATAGAAGCATAAAGAGAATTGTTAGAGACTCAATATGTTCTATCCTCAAATCTCAATCTCAACTCAAATCAATCTTATAGAAGCATAAAGAGAATTGTTAGAGACTCAATATGTTCTATCCTCAAATATCAATCTCAACTCAAATCTAGAATATAGAATAGTTTGTTTCATGGAACTTGAACAACCACTTCACACAATCACTTGACTAGGCTCAAACAACTCTTCTCAACCAACTACCACAAGGAACAACTCTTTCTTACAAACCCTAGTCCAAGCATGTATCAACCAACTCAAATATTTCCAACAATGCTCAACCACAAATCTCACATAACAATGATACTCATGTTCTTTTCAAGTTCAAGTTCTTTGCATAACCAATGGGCTTCAACAACAATGCTAATAAAACATCTTCACATAACAATATACTCATGTTCTTCTCAAACCCTATCTCAGGTTTTTCACACTACTAATGGCTTCAACAACAATGCTTATAAAACAAGGTTTAATAGCAACTCTCAACCCAGAAAACCTTGAGACATTCAACCAACTACTTTCGAAAAGGAAACCACAATTAATCCTTTTCTCTCCAATGATATTTCAGAAATCAACCACCATAAACAATCAATAGGAGAATGTGCCCATACCTTTTATGAAGATGAAGAAGCCTTTTGGTTGTCCACAAAATCTGTCTCACTCAACACACTTTCTTTTTCAACTTTCAACAAGGGTTAGAGATCTTGATTAATAACACAACAATAACATCCAAATAACACCTTATTACTCCTACTCAATAACATACACCATGTCACTTCATAAATGAATTAATCTCTTTTGAAAAAGAACAAAGCAACCTTCACTTTTGAACCTCTTTACAAAATCAGAAATATCTCTTTACACACACCTTATTTCTCCCTCTAAGCAAGTTAATCAAATAGCCCTCGGAATAAGCTTTCCAACGATATATAATATGATATACTTTCAAAAATTAAATCATCAGAAATCTCTCCTTTTCTAAACATGCATCACAACCCTTATTCCTCCTAGGGCAACTTTAGAAAAATAAAATATATCTAAAAATTATTAACTTGCCTCTGTCCCTGATGGGATTCGATCTCGTGACCTTCCTTGCTCAGTGCCTTAACCACAGCCAACCTGCCATTGGGCCACATGCCCTCACGTGCTCAAAAGGAGCACACAACAAAACCTTATGCCGTGAATATCTGCGCCCTTCAAAAACAAAACGTGCTTCACGCGTTTCAACACAACAAAACACCTCCGACAAGAATCAAATGTAGGACCTCCTGCTTCACACACAATGCATGAACCACTAGGCCAAGGAGGCCTATACATTTGGCTTTACTCCACAATAGTCTCTTCAACGAACGTGAAAATCGTAAGCCTTTTAAAACCCTTTTCACACACACTTCGACACACGATGCGCAGGCTCTTTTACCATTCGAATCCAAATATCAAATCGAGCGCTTAGAGAAATAAATCAAAACTTTGGGCATATATATATGTCCTCCTCCTTTCCTTTCTTCGGTGCTATAATTTAAATATTAGTTTTATGCCTTTTCCTTTCTTTGACGTCGATGCTATAAATTAAATTTTAATTTTAAATTTTAATTTTAAATAATTTAAAATTTAAACTTAAATATTTAAAATTAAATATCTCCATCATCGGGGCACATTTTTCGATGAAACGAAAATCCAACCTGGGTTTTAAGAAAAACCCATTTCAAATCTGCCATCCATGGTTTTAAATAAAACCTTTTATTTTGCCTACCTTGGTTTTCACAAAAACCCTATATATATCCATGCTCTCCAAAATATCATAAATGCTCATTTATGAAATGCTTTGGCCACCAAAACTCAATGTGATCCATGTGACATCAATGATCCATGTGACATCAATGACAACATAAAATCACTCAAATTTCCAACAATCTCCCCCTTTGTCATTGATGGCAACACCTCTATTGTAAATCACCACAATCACTGCAAAAACCATCTCTCGAGAATCAAAGTTGCTCCCCCTGACTCAATACTCTCTATGGAGGCTGCTCCCCTAACTCAATGCTCTCTTTGGAGGCTGCTCCCCTAACTCAATGCTCTCTTTGGAGGCTGCTCCCCCTAACTCAATGCTCTCCCCCTTACTCAAATCTCTCCCCCTTTGACATCAATGGCAAAAGGGACACCTATGGGGCTAAAAGATATGACTCTTAAGCTTAGCCCCCTCACCACCTTCTCTATTGAGGTGATTAATTTTGGGGTGGGAGTACATTTACTCCCATATTACATTGTTTCTTTCCTCTATCAACTTCCTTCCATATTTTTCTGATATCCTTCTCTTGATGAATTACTTGATCTTCTTGTCTTGAACCTGTTTGACCTTCTTGCCTTGAAACTTCTTGACCTTCTTGTCTTGAACTTGTTTGGAATTGAGTCCTACACCATTTTGCAATATGTCCAAAGTTATTGCAATTAAAACACTTGATATTGTAGCCTTTGGATGGTGCCCATATCCTGAATTCTTTCTTGAAATAATTTCCATATCCATTCCTTTCTTGAACCTTGTATTGTGAAGTTCTATTTTCATGACCATTATGACCATGACTTCTGATTTGTGTAGCTCTAAAACCAAAACCATGTTGCTCATTTTCTTTGCACTGAGAAGCTCTATGACCAATCCTATTGCATAAGAAGCAATGTCCCTAAAAACCATACCTTCTTCCTTTGAAGTTTCTTCTAGAAAAATCAAACTTCTTTGATCCATGGATCCTGCAGTGTATAGCCCTGTGTCCAAATCCATTACAAGAAAAACAATGTCCTTGAAAAGCCCTTTGTTCATGCCTTGGTTCCTCATACCTTTCTTGATCATTATCCTTGTAATCATCTTTGAATTGTGCATTGTATCCTTGAATGTTCTTTGTAGCATCTAAATCCTCTTCCTTAATTTCTTCCTTGCTTTCCTCTTCAAGAATTTCTTTTCCTTTTGAACTTGATTCACCTATCTCAAAACAAGATCCAAACTGGATGTTTGGAGCCATAGGAACTTTGGAACTTTCTTCATAAATCTTAGGTGCTTCCTTGCTTTCATATTTTAGAACTTCCTTTCCCTTTGAGTGTGATTCCCCAAACCTGAAATATGAGACCTTTGGTGCTTTGGAACCTTCCTCTTCTTTCTCTTCATTTGTGTCAAATAGTAAATTGGCACACATCTCTATAGCCTCTAAAATGCAAGTATCCATTTATGTTGCTTCCTTTTCTTTGGGGACCGGTTCTTCCTTATAGATTTCTGAAACAAAGCCTCCTGATATAAATAGAGGTCCCTGTGTGTTTGTTTTTTATTTCCCTTCTTCATAACCAAGCCCTGTATTTATAAATGGATCTCGTTGTAAACTCAAAAAATTATCCAGAGTTTTTGAATTCCTTTGAAATCATGCTAACTCATTTATGTAGGTCCCCAAACATTTCTGATCTTCTTCTTCTAACTGATTACATCTTTCTTTCTTCTTCTTCAATTGCTCAGAAATAGTGATGCCAAGCTCTTTTGTTTCTTGAAGCTCTTTTTCCAAATCTTGAATGTGTTGGTTAAGCATTATGTTGACCTTTTCATTTTCATGAACCTTATTTTCAAACCTTTTGATTTTCCTTTTCAATCTCCTGATTTTATTTTCTTGTTTTGTGGATTCCTCTTCTTCATCATCACTGCTACTGGAATTGTCACTAGAACTACTGCTAGAACTATTACTGGAACTACTGCTTCCTTTTTCAATAAATAAACTTTCCTTGTTGCAATTGTTGTAGTACATGCAATCATCATCTAAATGCCCAAAATCTCTGCATATGAAGCATTTTAGTATTCTTAGACCCTTCTTGTACCTATTTGCTTGCTCAATGGCTATAGCAAGCTCTTCATGTCTTTCTTCGATAGATGTATCCTCTTCTTTAACTTCAATACCTAGGAATAGGTGTTCTTGCCTTTCTTCACTTATTCCAAAGAATGTACATTCTTCTTCATCTGACTGGTCTTCATTGTTGTGAACTGAACCATCACTTGCTTCTTCAATGTAGAAAGTTTTCTTTGTCTTACGAAAACTTTTCTTCTTCTCATACCTGTTTTGCTTGTATCTGTCATCTTTGTCATGTTTATGCTTTCCATCTTCTTTTCTTCTGTGACCCTATTTTTCATCATCACTATTTTCTTCATGTGGACACTTGTATGCATAGTGACCAAAATCACCACACTTGTAGCATCCGACTTTCTTCATATCCCTGTAATTTCTTAAGTCCTTTTTCCTTTTGATGAAGTTAGCTTCCTCATCATTATCTGAATCTCTATGTGTCTCTGGAACTTTCCCTTTATTTTTCTCTGAAGCCTTGAATGCAGTTTCTTTTATTGGAACTTGATGCTTACTTCTCCTCATCTCATAAGTTGTGAGTGTTCCTTGTAGTTCTTCCATTGTTAGCTTGTTGATATCCATTGTTTCTTCTATTGCTGAAACCTTTGCATCATACTTCATGGGAAGTGATCTCAAAACCTTTTGAGTAACATCTGATTCTTTCATCTCAAATCCTAGACCTCTCATGGTGTTAGCAATCTCATCAACTCGAAGTAAAAACTATGCAATATCTTCAGAATCTTCCATTTTCAATTCCTCAAATCTTTTTCTATGAGTTTGTAGTTTTGCCAACTTTACCTTGGAATCTCCTTCATAGGTATTCCACAACTTGGTCCACATTTCATTTGCTGAATTACATACCATGACCTTTGCAAAATCTGTCTCACGTAGCCCACTCAGAATACAATTCATTGCCCTTGCATTGATCTCAACCAATTTCCTAATAGTCTTATCTGCCTCGAGATCACCTTCAACCTTATACTCTTTTGCAACCATCTGCCATACCTCATATCCTTGTGATATCAAGTAGTTCTTCATTCTCATGCTCTAGAAAGCATAATTGTTACCATCAAACAGTGGAGCCTTATTTGTAGATGATCCATTCTATGAAGCCATCTATGTTCTTGTAGAATCTGCCCTCAAGCTGTTAGCCTTTTCGAAGGAACCCACTCTGATACCAATTGAAGAACACAAGCTTATACTGAGAGGGGGTGAACAGTATAAGACCACTTTTTACTTTTCTTTTCAATTCAATATTATGCAGTGTATAGACAGCAATATCAATAGCAGTAATCAAGCAATGCACAAAACACCATACACAATAGAGACACCATAGTTTACGTGGTTCACCCAATGTGGGCTACTCCATGAAGAAAATATTTTACTAAAACTTTCTCAATCAATCTCTTTGGGAATCCTTCCCAATTACAATGTTTATGGATCTCTATCCAAAGGAGATGTTGATCCCCTAATCTCAAGTTCATGGATCTCTTCCACAGGAGAACTCTTTCCCCTTCTGCTCTGGCTAGTGATCTTCTAGAAGACTTTGTCTCTCTACTGCACTGACTGGTGGATCTCTCTCCACTTGAAGACTCCTCACTCAGATCTATCTTCAATTATCCTGGCTGCTGGATCTCTATCCACTAAGACTCTATCCTCTATACTCTATCACCTCCAAAGCTCTATCAATAGGCTCACTCAGAACCTGCTCAATAGGCTCACTCATAACCTGCTCAACAAGCTCACACATAACTTGTCCAAATCTTCTCAACAAGCTCACATAGAACTTGTCCAAATCTGCTCAACAAGCTCACACAGAACTTGTCCAAATATTCTCAACAAGCTCACACAGAACTTGTCCAAATATACTCAACAAGCTCACAAAGAACTTGTCCAAATCTGCACTAACAAGCTCACCAAGAACTTGCCCAAATCTACACTAGCAAGCTCACCAAGAACTTGCTCAAATCTGCTCTAGCAAGCTCACCAAGAACTTGCTCAATAATTCAATCTCATAGAAGCATAAAGAGAATTGTTAGAGACTCAATATGTTCTATACTCAAATCCCAATCTCAACTCAAATCAATCTTATAGAAGCATAAAGAGAATTGTTAGAGACTCAATATGTTCTATCCTCAAATCTCAATCTCAACTCAAATCAATCTTATAGAAGCATAAAGAGAATTGTTAGAGACTCAATATGTTCTATCCTCAAATCTCAATCTCAACTCAAATCCAGAATATAGAATAGTTTGTTTCATGGAACTTGAACAACCACTTCACACAATCACTTGACTAGGCTCAAACAACTCTTCTCAACCAACTACCACAAGGAACAACTCTTTCTTACAAACCCTAGTCCAAGCATGTATCAACCAACTCAAATATTTCCAACAATGCTCAACCACAAATCTCACATAACAATGATACTCATGTTCTTTTCAAGTTCAAGTTCTTTGCATAACCAATGGGCTTCAACAACAATGCTAATAAAACATTCTTCACATAACAATGATACTCATGTTCTTCTCAAACCCTATCTCAGGTTTTTCACACTACTAATGGCTTCAACAACAATGCTTATAAAACAAGGTTTAATAGCAACTCTCAACCCAGAAAACCTTGAGGCATTCAACCAACTACTTTCGAAAAGGAAACCACAATTAATCCTTTTCTCTCCAATGATATTTCAGAAATCAACCACCATAAACAATCAATAGGAGAATGTGCCCATACCTTTTATGAAGATGAAGAAGCCTTTTGGTTGTCCACAAAATCTGTCTCACTCAACACACTTTCTTTTTCAACTTTCAACAAGGGTTAGAGATCTTGATTAATAACACAACAATAACATCCAAATAACACCTTATTACTCCTACTCAATAACATACACCATGTCACTTCATAAATGAATTAATCTCTTTTGAAAAAGAACAAAGCAACCTTCACTTTTGAACCTCTTTACAAAATCAGAAATATCTCTTTACACACACCTTATTTCTCCCTCTAAGCAAGTTAATCAAATAGCCCTCGAATAAGCTTTCCAACGATATATAATATGATATACTTTCAAAAATTAAATCACCAAAAAATCTCTCCTTTTTTAAACATGCATCATAACCCTTATTCCTCCTAGGGCAACTTTAGAAAAATAAAATATATCTAAAAATTATTAACTTGCCTCTGTCCCTGACGGGATTCGATCTCGTGACCTTCCTTGCTCAGTGCCTTAACCACAGCCAACCTGTCATTGGGCCACACGCCCTCACGTGCTCAAAAGGAGCACACAACAAAACCTTATGCCGTGAATATCTATGCCCTTCAAAAACAAAACGTGCTTCACGCGTTTCAACACAACAAAACACCTCCGACAAGAATCAAACGTAGGACCTCCTGCTTCACACACAACACATGAACCACTAGGCCAAGGAGGCCTATACATTTGGCCTTACTCCACAATAGTCTCTTCAATGAACGCAAAAATCGTAAGCCTTTTAAAACCCTTTTCACACACACTTCGACACACGATGCGCAGGCTCTTTTACCATTCGAATCCAAATATCAAATCGAGCGCTTAGAGAAATAAATCAAAACTTTGGGCATATATATATATGTCCTCCTCCTTTCCTTTGACATCGGCGCTATAATTTAAATATTAGTTTTATGCCTTTTCCTTTCTTTGACGTCGACGCTATAAATTAAATTTTAATTTTAATTTTAAATTTTAAATAATTTAAAATTTAAACTTAAATATTTAAAATTAAATATCTCCATCATCGGGGCACATTTTTCGATGAAACGAAAAGCCAACCTGGGTTTTAAGAAAAACCCATTTCAAATCTGCCATCCATGGTTTTAAATAAAACCTTTTATTTTGCTTGCCTTGGTTTTCACAAAAACCCTGTATATATCCATGCTCTCCAAAATATCATAAATGCTCATTTATGAAATGCTTTGGCCACCAAAACTCAATGTGATCCATGTGACATCAATGACAACATAAAATCACTCAAATTTCCAACAATTTTCTATAGATGCTTCTGAGGAAATGGATAAGGACCATCAAGAGGCATTTCAAGGTTTATTGTACAAATATGCTCAAGTTTTTGAGGAACCTAAACGACTACCTCCTCATCATTATCATGACCATACAATTCAACTTTTTCTTGGTAGTCTTCCCTCAAATGTTTGCCCCTACCTGTATCCATATGCTCAAAAATCAAAAATTGAGAAAATGATTCAAGAAATTCATGTTGTAGGGGTTATTCATCCCAGTGTTAGTCCCTATTCTTCCCCTGTGTTGTTGGTAAATGAAGAACACAAGCTTATACTGAGAGGGGGGGGTGAATATTATAAGACCTCTTTTTACTTTCTCTATTTAACTTCAACTTCGCAAAGCAATGAACCAATAGCAATATCAAAGCAATGCATAAAGCAACACACAATGAGACACCAATTTTAACGTGGTTCACCCAACATGGGCTACATCCACAAAACTTTTCTCTAAAAATATTTCTCAAAGTTCTTTGGGAATCCTTCCCAATTACAATGTTTATGAGCCTCAGCCCAAAGGAGAATCCTTCCCCTCCTCATGAATTTATGAGCCTCCTGCCCAAAGGAGAATCCTTCCCCTCCTCACAAATTTATGAGCCTCCTGCCCAAAGGAGAATCCTTCCCCTCCTCACAAATTTATGAGCCTCCTACCCAAAGGAGAATCCTTCCCCTCAACATGAATTTATGAGCCTCCTGCCCAAAGGAGAATCCTTCCCCTCAACTCTGGAAATGATACTTCAAAAGATCACCTGCCTCTTATTCCGCTAGCACGTGGAACTCCTTTCCATAGAAGACCTCTTGTCCTCAATGCCCAGCCTCAAGAGACCTCTGTTGTCACTGATCACCTCCACAACAACTCATCAACCTGTACTAAACATAGTCAGTCAATCCAGCACAAGTCTTCCTCACTTTGTCAGATTTTTCCCAAGCTCAATTCATAAAGCTTGAACAAATCAATCTCTGCTACACACAAGCCTTCTCAAAGACTTGTCAAAATTGTCCTTAGGTTCTTCTCAAAGAACCACTTCAACTCTGTCCTCAAGTCCTCTGCTAGGACCTGTCCAAATCAGCTCACAAGTCCTCCCTAGACTTTGTCCAAATCAACTCACAAGTCCTCACTAGAACCTGTCCAAATCAGCTCATAAATCTTCACTAGAACCTGTCCAATTTGGCTCACAAGTCCTCACTAGAACCTATCCAAATCAGCTCACAAGTCCTCACTAGAACCTGTCCAATTCAACTCACAAGTCCTCACTAGAACCTGTCCAAGTCAGCTCACAAGTCTTCACTAGAACCTGTCCAAGTCAGCTCACAAGTTCATCAAGAAAAACTTGCTTAGCATGAACCCACAAATAGAATTGTTAGAGACCCAATGTGATTCATCAACCTCATAAAAGCATAAAGATAATTGTTAGAGACTCAATATGTTCTATACTTAACTCCCAATCTCAATCTCAAATCTCATAGAAACATAAAGAGAATTGTTAGAGACTCAATATGTTCTATACTTAACTCCCAATCTCAATATCAACTCAATCTCAATCTCAAAATAATAAGATAGATGTAGTATGCTTTTCTCAAGAACATGAAACACAACCCAACAATTGCCAACCATGCAATATCTCATATAACAATGATACTCATGTTCTTTCCACAACCAATATCTTTTCTCAACCAATTAGGGCTTTAACAACAATGCTTATAGACAAGGTTTAACCAACATCATTCAACTCAACATTAACCTTGTAACATTCAACCAATCACTACATGAAAATGAAACTAGTAGACATCCTTTTCCCTCCAAAGATATTTGAACAAAACAGCCACCAACATAAATCACCAATGTAAAGAATAACTTGCTCAAATCAATCTCAATGGAGTAAGCCCAAAACATGAATCAAGTAAAGCATTAACTTTATCAAAACAACCTCTAGGAAGCAACTCAACCATCAATCTCAAAACAGCCAACTAAGGGTTTCACCATCTCAATGCAAGTAGCAAGACTTACTAACATAAACCCTAGTGCAAAAATGCTTCCTCTTCCTCAACCAGAATTATGCATTCACCCAAAAAACTCATCAATGATTTTAATGCATAAACAATCTTCAATATCCAGAAAATGGGATTTACACCAACAAGAATACCTAGTAGACAACCTTTTCACTCCAAACTCAATTTCAGAAAATACACCATCAACAATATACATGGAAGAAGTTGCCCATACCTTTTTTTGAGGAAGAAGAGAATAGTTCTTCAACCTGTTACCAACACCACCCTCAACTTTGCCACCAAGTTAGGGTTAGCTCATAAAAGTAACCACAAAAATATTTATTCCATAAAACACCTTATGACTCCAATCCTTAGAAGTCAACTACAAAAAATATAAAGCATACAAATAATATATCCTTTTACACCTTATTTCTCCAAATTAATTAAACCATGCTCAAGGAATAATAGCTTCTAAAATCTCACTCAACAATCAAGCCAAAAATCTCAACCACACACTATCAACCTTATATCTCCAAAGAAGCATTTAACCTTAAAAATAATTTTAAATAAATCTGCCCAACCACTTCTTCTTTAACAAAATGCAGATTTTATTTAAAAAACCTTACCAAAAAAATGCTTCTGAAAATCGCGGGTCAACAGTGCCTCCAAAAAAATCGGAGCGCAAAAACTCTTCTCACACTCCATGGCGGGAGTCGAACGCTTGACCTCCCTTCAAGTGCCTTCGCAGAACAATCATTGCCACTAGGCCAATGGCACTAGCTTGAAGGCTAGCAAGAGTCTCCTTCTCCTTAACCCTTTGGCGGTGGATAAACATGGCAAAAAAATGATAGCCATAATTTTTACTTCCCAACATTTGTGCAATTCAAATTTCTTTAACACAATTGCTTTGGACTATAGGTTATGGCTTATATAGCCAAACTTCCATGCTATGCACGACGTCGACGGGAGAATAATTTGAACTTTTCGAATTAATATTATTTTGGTGCCTTTGAAACAACTTTAGGGTTTATGAAACCCTTTTGATTATTTAAAAAATAATCAAAGGTCTTTTAGACCTTAGACCTTAGGTGGAGAACCCATTAAATTATTAAAATAATTTAATCACTAAATCAAATAAATAATTAATTAAAAAACCTTAAAAAGGTTTTATTAATTAAGTTATTTAATTAATAAGTGTCTCCAACCTTTGCATTAATCTGAGAGTGGTTTTGAGAAAAACCCTTAATGCATCCACCTGGTTTTAATAAAAACCCTTAAACCTGCCATGGTTTTGATAAAAACCTTTTCATCTGCCACATGGAATATCTCCAGAATATTCTAGAAAATATTCTTTGGAATCTTCAACATTTGAAGCCAATAAATCCTCTTGACATTAATGTCAGTTCCTTTTGAAATCAATGACAACTCATAGACAAGAAGCTAGGATCTCAAACCCAAAATTGCCAACAATCTTCCCCTTTGTCATTGATGGCAAACCATGCTTCTCAACAACACTAAAACTCAAAACTGCTATATAGAAATCAGCTCCCCCTGACTTGAGGCTCTCCCCCTTACTCATATCTCTCCCCCTTTGTCATCAATGGCAAAGGGTCACATTTGGGGCTTGGGACTAAGAATGAGCCTCTTAGCTTAGTCCCTCCCCCACCTCCTATTGAGGTGATTAATTCTAGGGTGGGATTAAAACTCCCATTAGGCACTGATCTTCATCAGTGTCTATAGTTGTCTTACCATGTCTTCTCTTGTTCTCCTTGTCCATATTCCTATTCCTATTCTTGTTCATTTCATTTTTGTTGTTCTTGTTATCATTCTTGTTCATGTCATTTTTGTTGTTCTTGTTATCATTCTTGTTCTTATCCATGTCTTGATTCTTGTGCCTGTTCATACCCATGTTCTTGTTCCTGTACCTTGGAATTTCAGCTCTACACTGTCTAGCTATGTGACCTTCATTGTTGCACTTATAACAACTAACAATGTTATTTCTTTGAGGCATACCTGATCTTTGACTCCATCTGTTCGACCAAACCCTGTTCCTGTTATTAGCCTTGCAATAAACAACCTTGTGCCCAAACTGTTTACAAAAGTAGCAATACCCTTGAAAGAAATTACCACCTCTGAATCTGTCATTTACCTTCCTCACTTGAGTCATGCAATGTGAATCCATGTGACCAAACTTATGACAAGCAAAACATCTGCCATTAAACTTTCCTTGATTTGACCTCTTAGGTCCTGTAAACTTTCTCCCCTTTTTCTGATTCCTATTTTCTGATTTTGTGCATCTATCACTCAAGGACTCTTTTTCTTAAGTACTTTCCTCATCATAACTCTCTTCCTTTAGGAATCTCTTACTAGATTCCCTAGCAGAGTCGCCAACCTGTTCCATGTGTTTCTTACCAAAACCAAGACCTGTTTTATCTGTTGTCCTTCTTTGATCTTTGATGATTGACTTTACCTTTTTAGTGCTATCTTCAAACCTGTAAAGCTTCTCCTTGTACTCTTTAGTTTCCTCTTTCAAGGAAGCCACTTTCTATTCCAACTCTCTACACTCAAGAACCTTAGACTCTAACTTATCCTTAAGTTTTTGTTTCTTAGCTATAGAGAAGTCAAGACTTTCTATAAGCTCATCTCTCTCAATACAACATTCATCTAATTTATCATTGAGTCTAGCATTCTTCTTTCTTTCCTTTTTCAAAGCACTAAGAGCACTAACAAGTTCAGCTTCAATATCTACTTCACCATCCTCTATAACTTCCTCTATTTGTTTACCTTTTGAAACATCAATGACTTTTTCATATTTCTTATCACTAGAGGTGCTACCCTTTTCTAAAGCCATACAAATATCTTCCTTACAATTTTTTGAAGCATCCTCATACATAGTATAACTAGAAATCAATCCATAATTTGTGCAATCATCCTCAAGATGTCCAAAATTTCCACATCTAAAACATTTCATAAGGACAAATCTATGTTTCTTTTCTTCTTCATTTTCTGTTAGGAACAACATCTCATTTCCAACATCACTTGAAGAACTTTCACTATTACTACTAGAACACTTACTTGCCTTGTCTAGGTAGAAAATTTTCTTGTGTTTGTGAGAGTACCTCTTTCCTTGATTTCTTTGCTCATATTTATTCTTCCTTTGATTCCTGTGCCTTTTAGAATCCTTGCTCTTATAATCCTGTTTATCTTCATCACTTTCATCCTTGGCAGTAGTACAGTTAGTAGCATAATGACCAAACTTTCCACAATTGAAACACTTGACATATTTCATACCTTTGTGCTTTCTTGAGAACTTGCCCTTCTTGTTGTAATATGCCTCTTCATCACTAGAAGACTCATCACTATCTTGAAGCTCTTTACCCTTGGATTTCTTGGTAGCCTTGAAATTTGCCTCCTTAACATCAACCTTCACTTGAGTTCTCAACTCAAATGCTACAAGTATACTATGAAGCTCATCCTTTTTCAACTTATCCAAATCCTTAGCTTCCTCAATAGCAGAAATATTTTCACTAAATCTATTTGGAAGAGACCTCAAAATCTTATCACAAATATCATTTTCAGCAAGCTCAAGACCTAGTTCCTTCATAGAGTTAACAATCTCATCCATATGAAGCATATAGTCACTAATATTTTCTTCATCATTCATCTTGAGTTGTTCAAACATACCTTTGAAGTGTCTCAACTTGGCCTTTCGAACATTTGCATCACCTATATGAACCACCTTCAACTGTTTCCACATTTCACTAGTTGTCTTGTAGTGAATCACCTTGGTAATATTTGCTTTATGTAAACCCTTCAGGATTGCATTCATTGCCTTTGAATTGCTATGATGTAGTACCATCTCTTCCTTAGTAGAAGGACCATGCTCAAGAATGGTATACTTATCCTCAATCACTTCCCAAACTTCATTTCCAAGAGCCATAAGATGAAACTTCATCCTAGCACTCCAAAGCCCAAAATATGTCCCATCAAGAATAGGTGCTGCATTACCACTTGTAGATTCCATTGTGTTCTTTGCAATATTTTCCTTCAAGTTGTTAAACTTTTCGAAGGAACCCGCTCTGATACCAATTGAAGAACACAAGCTTATACTGAGAGGGGGGGTGAACAGTATAAGACCTATTTTTACTTTCTCTATTTAACTTCAACTTCGCAAAGCAATGAACCAATAGCAATATCAAAGCAATGCATAAAGCAACACACAATGAGACACCAATTTTAACGTGGTTCACCCAACATGGGCTACATCCACAAAACTTTTCTCTAAAAATATTTCTCAAAGTTCTTTGGGAATCCTTCCCAATTATAATGTTTATGAGCCTCATCCCAAAGGAGAAACCTTCCCCTACTCAAGTATTTATGAGCCTCTGCCCAAAGGAGAATCCTTCCCCTCCTCACGAATTTATGAGCCTCCTGCCCAAAGGAGAATCCTTCCCCTCCTCACGAATTTATGAGCCTCCTGCCCAAAGGAGAATCCTTCCCCTCCTCATGAATTTATGAGCCTCCTGCCCAAAGGAGAATCCTTCCCCTTAGCATGAATTTATGAGCCTCCTGCCCAAAGGAGAATCCTTCCCCTTAACTCTATAAATGATACTTCAGAAGATCACCTACCTCTTATTTCGCTAGCACATGGAACTCCTTTCCATAGTAGACCTCTTGTCCTCAATGCTTAGCCTCAAGAGACCTTTGTCCTCACTGATCACCTCCACAGCAACTCATCAACTTGTACTAAACATAGTCAGTTGGTCCAGCACAAGTCTTCCTCACTCTGTCAGATCTGTCCCAAGATCAACTCATAAAGCTTGAAGAAATCAATCTCTCGCTGCACACAAGACTTCTCAAAGACTTGTCAAAACTATCCTCAGGTTCTTCTCAAAGAACCACTTCAACTCTGTCCTCAAGTCCTCTGCTAGGACCTGTCCAAATCAGCTCACAAGTCCTCCCTAGACTTTGTCCAAATCAGTTCACAAGTCCTCACTAGAACCTGTCCAAATCAGCTCATAAGTCTTCACTAGAACCTGTCCAATTCAGCTCACAAGTCCTCACTAGAACCTGTCCAAATCAGCTCACAAGTCCTCACTAGAACCTGTCCAATTCAGCTCACAAGTCCTCACTAGAACCTATCCAAATCAGCTCACAAGTCTTCACTAGAACCTATCCAAGTTAGCTCACAAGTTCATCAAGAAAAACTTGCTTAGCATGAACCCACAAAGAGAATTTTTAGAGACCCAATGTGATTCATCAACCTCATAGAAGCATAAAGAGAATTGTTAGAGACTCAATATGTTCTATACTTAACTCCCAATCTCAATCTCAAATCTCATAGAAACATAAAGAGAATTTTTAGAGATTAAATATATTCTATACTTAACTCCCAATCTCAATCTCAACTCAATCTCAATCTCAAAAGAATAAGATAGATGTAGTATGATTTTCTCAAGAACATGAAACACAACCCAACAATTTCCAACCATGCAATATCTCATATAACAATGATACTCATGTTCTTTCCACAACCAATATCTTTTCTCAACCAATTAGGGCTTTAACAACAATGCTTATAGACAAGGTTTAACCAACATCATTCAACTCAACATTAACCTTGTAACATTCAACCAATCACAACATGAAAAGGAAACTAGTAGACATCCTTTTCCCTCCAAAGATATTTGAACAAAATAGCCACCAACATAAATCACCAATGCAAAGAATAACTTGCTCAAATCAATCTCAATGGAGTAAGCCCAAAACATGAATCAAGTAAAGCATTAACTTGATCAAAACAACCTCTATGGAAGCAACTCAACCATCTCAAAACAGCCAACTAAGGGTTTCACCATCTCAATGCAAGTAGCAAGACTTACTAACATAAACCCTAGTGCAAAAATGCTTCCTCTTCCTCAACCAGAATTATGCATTCACCCAAAAAACTCATCAATGATTTTAATGCATAAACAATCTTCAATATCCAGGAAATGGGATTTACACCAACAAGAATACCTAGTAGACAACCTTTTCACTCCAAAATCAATTTCAGAAAATACACCATCAACAATATACATGGAAGAAGTTGCCCATACCTTTTTTTGAGGAAGAAGAGAATAGTTCTTCAACCTGTTACCAACACCACCCTCAACTTTGCCACCAAGTTAGGGTTAGCTCATAAAAGTAACCACAAAAATATTTATTCCATAAAACACCTTATGACTCCAATCCTTAGAAGTCAACTATAAAAATATAAATCATACAAATAATATATCCTTTTACACCTTATTTCTCCAAATTAATTAAACCATGCTCAAGGAATAATAGCTTCTAAGCAAATCTCACTCAACAATCAAGCCAAAAATCTCAACCACACACTATCAACCTTATATCTCCAAAGAAGCATTTAACCTTAAAAATAATTTTAAATAAATCTGCCCAACCACTTCTTCTTTAACAAAATGCAGATTTTATTTAAAAAACCTTACCAACAAAATTCTTTCGAAAATCGCGGGTCAACAGTGCCTCCAAAAAAATTGAAGCGCAAAACTCTTCACACACTCCACGGCGGGAGTCGAACGCTGGACCTTCCTTCAAGCGCCTTCGCAGAACAATCGTTGCCACTAGGCCAACGGTGCTAGCTTGAAGGCTAGCAAGAGTCCCCTTCTTCTTAACCCTTTGGTGATGGATAAACATGGCAAAAAAATGATAGTCGTAGCTTTTACTTCCCAACCTTTGTGCAATTCGAATTTCTTTAACACAATTGCTTTGGACTATAGGTTATGGCTTATATAGCCAAACTTCCATGCTATGCACGACGTCGACGGGAGGATAATTCAAACTTTTTGAATTAATATTATTTTTGCGCCTTCGAAACAACTTTAGGGTTTATGAAACCCTTTTGATTATTTAAAAAATAATCAAATGTCTTTTAGACCTTAGACCTTAGGTGGAGAACCCATTAAATTATTAAAATAATTTAATAACTAAATCAAATAAATAATTAATTAAAAAACCTTAAAAAGGTTTTATTAATTAAGTTATTTAATTAATAAGTGTCTCCAGCCTTTGCATTAAGTCGAGAGTGTTTTTGAGAAAAACCCTTAATGCATCCACCGGTTTTAATAAAAACCCTTAAACCTACCATGGTTTTGATAAAAACCTTTTCATCTGACACATGGAATCTCTCCGAAATCTTCTAGAAAATATTCTTTGGAATCTTCAACCTTTGAAGCCAATAAATCCTCTTGACATTAATGCCAGTTCCTTTTGACATCAATGACAACTCATAGAAAAGAAGCTAGGATCTCAAACCCAAAATTGCCAACAAGTAAAAAATGGGTGCAACTGGGAATTTGTTTGTGGATTATAGGGGCCTCAATAAAATCACTATTAAAGATAAATTTTCTATTACAGTGATTGATGAATTGCTAGATGAGTTGCATGGGACTCAATATTTTTCCAAGTTGGATTTGTGGTTAGAATATCATCAGATTTGAATCAAGGATGAGGATATTCCTAACATAGCTTTCAGAACTCATGAAGGGCATTATGAATTATTGGTTATGCTATTTGGATTAACCAATGCACCTTCCACCTTTTAAATTTTTATGGATTCCATTTTCTAACCTTTCCTTTGCAATTTCATTTTATATATACAATCATTCATGGGAAGAGCATCTCAAACATTTGGATCAAACATTACAACTTTTATCTGAAAATCATCTCTATGCCAAGAGGTCCAACTATTCTTTTAGGTAGCAAGAAGTTGAATATTTGGGTCACAATATCACCATAGATGGAGTTCAAGTGGACCCCCAAAAAAATCAAGTTATTCAAGACTGGCCTAAACCTTGACCCATAAAGGGACTTCATGAATTTTTGGGACTCATTGGATATTATCAAAACTTTATGAAGAATTATGGAAAGATAACAACTCCCTTAATAGCAACTTTATATGGTCAGAACTATTCTGGCCATTGCATAACTAGCCCTAAATTTGGGGAGCCACCTTTAAATTTTGGTTATTTTAGATATTTTCGTGTTCTTTGGGTTCATTTTGTAGCCTCCATAGTTGCATTGTAGGCGTGTGTGGTGTTGAGTGTCCTCATTGTATTTATTTCATAGTGTTTATATTTTGGTTTATGATTGGATTTTAAATTTCAAATGTGGGTTTTAATGTGGCTTTGTTATTTATTTTGAAATTTCAATAATTCAAAATTTTGAAATGGATTGATCCAATTCATAAAGCATAAAATAAGTTTATATATATATATATATATAAATGAATAAAAGGAGATAAAAAATAAAATAAAATAATATGTATAGATATATATATAATAATAATAATAATAAAATATAAATATATATATAATATATAAAATTATTATATAATATATATAATGAAATGAAAAAAATAAAAGAAAAATAAAGTAAAATAAAATTCATGTCACTTTGGATTTGGTTTCATATATTAACTAATAATGTATATGTGCACAGGTCATGGATGATATGGGTCCTGCAAACTACATTGTACAAGCCGAACGAAGTGCTTGTCGCATGACAAAACATGCAGTAGCCGAACCATGCAACATTGACTATCTGACGATACTGCTCGGCCTACATGAACTACATGGGTGGATTGACTATATGATGCTGACGATGATGGTAATTGAGCAATCATAACTGGATTGGACATGTGGACCGTAGGACCAGATGGATAGACATGGACAATTTAGATCAAATGATGATGCATGCTATGTGGACTGGTTACGTGGACGGTGATTGAGACTCACCACATGATGACCAGGCATAATTTAAGGTGTAGATTCAACAATGGAGCATTTGCAAACATGAAATCCCCACCCATTATTTACTATAAATTTGTCATTCCTCACCAACAGAGATCACGATGGTACTATGGAGGTTGAAAAAAAAGGTTAACAGGGAGAACAGGATGATGACATTACCCATCACAAATAAAACATGGTGGAGCTAAAGCACAATGGTTCACTGGCAGTGGTAGGTGATAATAATAGGGACGTCTTGGTTTACTTCATCTACGTCATAGTAGGAACATATCTAGGTCACGAAGGATGTTTTAATTGCTTACAATACGAGATATGACCCAAATAGTGTGGCACTTGCCATGGTGGAAAGACAACCACATGTTGGGACACACAGATAGGGGTATACACCTAGCTACGTAGACATGAACCTAATAATGAAAATAAGACCATATAGGATTAATTTGTGGATTTTGTTCAGTATGGACTATTCAGTGGAGTATGGTCGCTGAGATAGCCAATGCAAAGGTGGATTACGTTGATTGAGACCAAGGATGCAGCAACATGTAGGATAGACTTGTATCAAGAAAATTGAGATATATGGTGTATGGAATTTTGAAATGATAGAAAAGGGCATCCAAACAAAGGTAGAAAATACACCTTCCATGGCACTGTGGAACCCATCGTTGAAAACAAGGTTTGCACATGGTGGGATTCATGTGATTCTGCGTATATATTATACTACTGCATCAAAAATGGGGTTATGCATAGTGGTGAATATTCACAAATTAGGTGAATATAAGGATTTCTAAAATTGGAAATTGGCAAATATGAGGACCCTCGATGTCAACCCATTCATCTAAAATTTTTAGGATCAATTTTTTCTTAGGGTCAATTCACCACAATATATATCCAAACATAGGTATATTTGTACTCGTTGGAAAGTGCTTTTCAATATTGATCTAATGGTGGTTTTTTTATGAATTTATAATATGATTTAATAGGTCAAACGTGACCCCAAAGATGACCTTACATTTTAGGGCTTCAAATACCCCAAATTTTGGTGTGAAGATGCTCAATTTGATTTGCTTAGGATTCTCCATAATTCACCTTGATTTTTATTAGAATTTATCATTTTTTACAAGTACATTTTGAGTCCAACCCCTTATGCATAACCATGATCAAACACCTTTGGTCCAAACTTGATCACACCTAAGATTCTTGTCACAGTGAAAATTGAACCGGTTAACATCGTGTATCCAATTGTCGTTCATGAGCCTGATGATTTTATGGGATGTTTGATATGAAATGATGATATGCCAACCATTACTTGTGGACCCTTTTATGACTCAATCCTCCATTGAGGGAGCCATGTTAGAATCCGTCATGATCTTCGATGACTTCTACAATGTAGAGGCCAAAATTAAAATCATAAACCATCCGATGATGATTGGGTTGCATGGAAAATAGGGAGTTTGCATAGCACTGGTGTTCACAAGGATTTTGGAACTGTATTTTCAAAATTAAATGATGTTAGAAGAGTTAATGATATTCAAGGTGCAGGTAAATTATGCAAATTCAACGTCATAGATCACAGTGTGGAACAACAAGAATAGCAAAGGGAACTCCAACAGTAATGATGATAAGCACAAAGGATAAAGTAATGGTTTGAAATAGCCTAAGCATAAATCTTGACACTATGATAGTTAGTGATAGACAACAAATACGATGACTAGACGTGACAGTGACGGTATTTACTCGGGTCTGAACAACAACTATTGAGTGTACAGGGAAGAACAGATAATGGGTTATTTTACATATGGGTCCCTTCATGATGGTTTGGGGGGTTCGCTGACCTATTTTTGAATGTTCACATATAAGGTTTTTGTAGAATGCAAAACTATGGTTGCATTAGTGATATTGGCCCCCGATGCAAAGATAATGGGTGATAAGAAAGGTAGGTCTGATATTGTGCTATTTAAGTAGATGCATATTATTGAAAGAATTGTCCAGCATGTATCGGTTATGAAGGGATGTAAATCCAAGCGAAGGAGGAAAAGTGAAACGTTTGAAAATCATGACGAAATTGAAGAAATGAAGAAGTCGGTCAACTCTAGGTGGTGCTTCAATAAAGCAATATTTAATTAAGTTGGTAAATGGATTATCATGTTGGTAATGTAAATGCTAAATATATTAGGATGAAATCATCTAAAATGGATGTTACCAAACCAATTACGAAACAACAAAATGAGGTAGAATATAAAGAGGAAAGTTTGGGGAGCCAAACAAAGAAAAATTTCAAATATCGATTTCCAACACATAAAAAGGGTTGGACTGTTTTGGAGGCCAAGGCTGGAAATTTTTTGAAAGCCAAGGGCTAGAGATTTTCTATAAAAACTGGACATTATTTTTGTTAAAAATATGCAAATGCTTCAGAAACTTGCACTTTGTTAGCAAAAGCGGAGGATATTTATTTTTGAATGTGTTGAATTAATTGCCTATCTTTTCATTCCATGTTTTAGGCTTATAAACAATGTTTAATGCAGTTTATGGTTGCATTGTTGAATTTTTAAATGCATGGATTTATTTTATTTTTCCTTAGAAGCTTGCACCTAATTCATTTTGGATTGCGCAAATGCAACTTTCGGTGAATTGGGTTACATTCAAAATTTATTTTTATCTCTGTTTTGTAGGATATGGTAGCATTATGTTGTTAGTAGTTTGTTTTCTAATGTTTTCATCATTGTGGTTCATTTCCAGATTTTTATTTTTATTTTTCTTACCTTCCCTTTTTGCAGTTTTTTAAAACTTCTAAAATAGAAAATAAATTAAAATTCCAAAAATAGATGCACGGGTCTCTAGAATAAGCTTTAATGTTTCATATTATGCAATTTTTATTTCAGTTTGAAGCCATTTTGAAATTATAAAAATTTATTCAAAGTTGTTGTTTTATAAGGAATTTTGTAATTTTGAAATTTGACATAATTTCACATTTTGAAGGTAAATCAAATTTCAAGCTTTGCATTTCATTTTGCAAGCAATAAATTAACTTTTCTTTGTGAAAATCATAATTTCATTAAAGGGAGGTAATTTATAGGGCATTTCAAAGCTATTACATTTAAAGAAATAAATTGACTTCTCTTTATGAAAATCATAATTTCATCAAAGAGGGGTAATTTATATGATATGTCACTGGTTGTTTCATTTACCAAGTTATTCATATAGATTATTTTACTTTCATGTTCAAAGCAACATTAAATGAATCCAATCATCATTCAAACTTTGCATTTCAAAATATATATTTTAGTCTTCTCTTTTATGCTCAAAGTAGGGTTTAATAATGCAAGATAAAACTTGTTTAAAATATTCTTAACCAAAAGAAGATAAAATCTACCTAAAATACTTCAAGATAAAATTAACTAAGGCATTTACATCATGGTCATATGAGGTCCAATCATATTTTTCTTTTATTTTAAGTTTCATGAACAATCAATAGCATAGCAATAAAATAATACCAACATAGATCCCTTGTTAACAGTTACTTGCAAACCACTAAGGTATTCCTAGCACTTATTTGATACATCTTCACAAGATCACAAGAACACATTAAGTAAAAATAACCTTGGAGAAATTTATATTTCTTTGCAAGAGAGGATTTTCTAATCAAAATCCTAACTATGATGATGATTTTGCTATTGGGCAAAATTTCCACTCAACAGAATAGGCGCTAGAAGAAGGGCCTGAATTGGTTTACTTTATTGCTATTTAGATGTTATATTGTTCATGTTACTTAAAAGCTTATTTGAAGACATTGGTCTTGACTAATGAGGTTTTTTTATCACATTCATTGATTTGAAAGTTATTTAATGGATAATGCATTAATGCTAATCTTTTGTAAATTGGAGATTGTTCTTTATGTTATGGTTTAATTGATGCATATATTTTGGTTGATGAACATGATTATATATATTTGAAAATTGTTAGTTATTTCATGCTTCTTTGCAAGATATTTCTTTGACTAACAAAATTGGTATTAAAGTTGTATTCTTTAAGGTCCACTAATGGCCATGTTTGCACCATGGATGATAGGCAACCCATTGAACATACCTAGAGTTCAACATAGTTTACCCATCGATTTTGAGATATATCTTCCTTTATTTGTGTCTAATGGGACAAGGTTCGCAGAAGAACATATTCAAGAATTCAAAAGCTAAGTGATTCATTTAATAGGGTGGTATGATGATGTTGCTTGTAAAATTTTCCCTTACATCTTGGACAAGTGTGCATATTTTTGGTTTACTAGTCTACCTTTAGGGTCTATCACTTCTTGGACTCAACTAGAGGTAATGTTTCTCAATCAATTCAACAAAAATCTAGTTGACCTAATCCTCATGTATAATCAGTTTGCCACTATTCATAGAGGACCAAGTAAAAATTTGAAGTCATTCATCGAAAGGTTCCATGGGCTATACACTCAACTGGTGTGCCTTATGTCCTCCAAGAGGGAGTGGTTATCCAAGTATATCTTAATGCTCTTGACCCATTCACTTCCACGTATTTATGAGGGATGCCTCAAATCACATATTTGTCCTAAGCTTATACTCAAGCCAGGGCGATTGAACAATAATTGAGTTATCAAAACTTTGGTGGTGATTTTGGATCATATAATCCTCAACCATTTAATACCTCCCTTATCCACCCAATGATTTATCCGCCTCAACCAAGTTCAAGTGGGAATCAATTTCAAAATATTTCATTGTCCTCAAATGTGAATCAATTTTAGAATCAATAATCATTCCCAAGCTTCAATCAATTTCAAAATCCTTAACCTACCATTCAAAATCAACCATTATTATTAAGTGTCAATCAATTTCATAATACCCATATTAATCATCTTTCAAATCCTTTTCCTAAGATAAATTTCAATGATTTTCACAATAAAATCATTTCCAGCAATGGAGGAATCCTAGATCTAACTAGTATGGAAATGTTAAACAGGTCGGGTCTTTCCATAGAATTAAATAAAATGGTTGAAGGGGTTGAGCAAGAAATCCAACATATTCCAAATAATTACCCTTTAAATAAAATTCTTATATTCATTATTCCAAAAGAGGATTGGGACAATCATAGAAAGGATAATACAAGAATTAATCCCGTAGAAGAAACTCTTGACTCACCAAAGGTGGTTGATAGTGAATTGAAGGAGGAATTAATATATGAACTTAAATATTCTACTGAATATATGATAGATTTTCATTCCACATATTTATATGACAATTCTTAAAATAGTTGGGGAAGATATGAAGAATCACTAATGTTTCACGTCCCTATTGATGGAATTTACATTGATATGTAGAATACAAAAAGCTTGGGTGTGAATTCGCATGATTGTCTTGAATATTCTAAACAATAAATACTATGGATGGTTAAAAAGGAATTGGGACCAAATGATAAAAATGTGGTTTTATTCGAAGCAACTTAAATAATTGATTATGGAGATGTGTTATTTGACACACCCTTGATCAACAAAGGTTATGTTTTGAAAAGGATGGACATGATTTTAATTGGGTGTCTAATTTTGGTGTCTTTGATAAATAGGTCATGGATGAAGAAGTGCTACATGATGATGATAATGAAGACCATGAGGGAAAATAAGAAGTTATAAATTCTCTCCAAGTATTGGTAAATGGAAATGTATCAAAGGTAGAATCTCACCTTTTGTGTTCCACCATTCGAACTCTAGGTAAATGTTTGCCCAATTGGTTGTTGGATTCAAATTCTATCAATGATAAAATGCCATTAGTGGTGGATAAATAATTTGAGTTAACTAATCCTCACACCACTAATAATATTTCTTTGATGAGTGAAATGGAAGCAAATGCCTTTGAGTTAATAAATCAAATTCATCAACAATTGATAATGGAATCTAGGATAAAATCTTATAATGACCTTATGTAGTAGATATCCTAGATGCTTGTAAATTTTTGCATAAGTTTTATTGGCCTACAAACATGAAAAATGAATTAGCTTTGAAATTTTTAGAAATAGGCTTATACTTGCAAGATCTCATATTTGAAAATGAAAGCCTAATTTTAAATCATGAATCAAATTGTGAAATTTGAATTTTAAGAAATAGACAAGAAAGAATTGAAGATCAATTATTGTCTTATCAATTTGATGAGTTGAAACCCCACCATGGGATTGCTAATGGAACTAGATCAAATTGGTGGGGTGAGAGAGGCAAAATAATGATTGTTGCACTTTATGGCTTAGTCTTGTTTTGGATATGTTCCTATAAATTTTGGCATGCATATTATGATATATATATTTTAAAGTGTGCTAATCATGTTTGGGATCCAAGGAAGTGGTAGCCTATATTGTGCATCATCTTGTACCATAGTGTATATTATTGTATATAGTTTTGGTTTTCATGTGTTTCTTTAGCTTTGTTGTTTCTGTGTTTTATCCTTAATTTTTGGTTTGACGAGTTTTGTTGTTTGTTTTCTTGTCAGTTTGCATTAGATCAAGTTTTGGGTTTATTTCCAAGTTTTGTTTATGATTTTTATATTTTGAGGTTGGTCCCTCTATTTGAGGTGATGTTTTGTGGTCACTACTAATGGCCTCTTGACCATTTTTTGTGTTCCTTTGTCATGAAGGGTGAATTGCCTATCACGTGGATCAAGTAAAAGAGGATGAAGTTGTTTAGTAACCTCTCCTATATTTTGGGACTAAGATAGTGAATTTTAGAATACTTAATCATTTTGCTAAAGCTACACATGAACACATCATATTAAAGGGTATGCTTTGATATCTTGAAGGATGAAGTCATATTAGTTTTTAAATTAAGGCAAAAATATAATACACTCCACTTCAAATACTCTCTAATCCATGTGGTGCATATATGTTTTTGCAAGACCTTATAAAAAATTAAAAAAATTAAAAAATAAAAAAAGAAAGAAAATGAAAACGTGCTAAAAGCAGTTATCAGGTCTAGATAAACTCTATCGGGGCTTTGGATGCATGACTGGTAGTAGGTCTCTATCTAGACAAAGTTTGTTAAAAAAAAATGCATTGCAAAATATCAATTAAACAATGGGTAATGTAGATAAACTCTACAGAGGCTATGGACACCTAACTGGAATTAGGGCTCTGTCTATAAAATTATTTTTGGGAGTAATATTTTTATAGCATAAATGCAAGTCAGGTGATGAAATTTGAAGGGTTTTAAAGCATGCAAAATAAAATCACATTCACACACATTAAGCCAAAGCAAATGTTCATGTGTTTCCATTTGAAGTTATCTACCCCACCTTCTTGGAAGTTGCTAGATGATATAGATCTTTTTTATCTTTGGTTTTCTATTTTCAAGAACTGGTATTTCCTAGCAAAGTCACCATTTGTTGTGGCCATTGCACAACTAGCCCTAAATTTGGAAATCCACCTTTAAATTTTGGTTATTTTGGGGATTTTCATGTTCTTTGGGTTCTTTTGTAGCCCCCATGGTTGCATTGTAGGCTTGTGTGGTGCTGAGTGTCCTCATTGTATTTATTTCATAGTGTTTATGTTTTGGTTTATGATTGGATTTTGAATTTCAAATGTGGGTTTTAATGTGGCTTTGTTATTTCTTTTGAAATTTCAATAATTCAATTTTTTTAAATGGATTGATCTAATTCATAAAACATAAAATAAGTTTATATATATATATATATAATATAAAAATAAAATATATATAATATATAAAATTATTATATAATATATATAATGAAACGAAAAAATAAATAAAAGAAAAATAAAGTAAAACAAAATTTATGTCAATTTGGATTTGGTTTCATATATTAACTAATAATGTATATGTGCGTAGGTCATGGATGATGTGGGCACGTTGTACAAGCCGAACAAAGTGCTCATCACATGATAGAACATGCGATAGTAGAACCGAGCAACATTGACTATCCGACGACACTGATTGGCCTACATGGACGGTACATGTGGATTGACTATCTGACGAAGACGATGACAAAAATTGAGAAATCATAACTAGAACGAACATGTGGAGCATAGGACCAAATGGATGGATGTGGATATTTTAGATTAGAGGAAAATGCATGCTATGTGGATTGGTTACATGGATAGTGATCGGGACTCACCACGTGATGACTAGACACAATGTGAGGTGTGGAGTCGATAGTGCAGCATTTGCAAATGTGAAACTCCCGCCCATTATTTACTAGAAAGTTGTCATCCCTTGCCAACAGATATCATGGTGGTACTGTGGATACTAACAAAAAAGGTTTATGGGAAGAATGGGATGATGACATCACCCATCATAAAGAAAATGTGGTGGAGCTAAAGCATAGCAGTTCGTTGGTAGTGGTAGGTGAAAATAGCAGGGTTGTCTTGGTTTGCTTTGCCTATGTTGTAGTGGGAACAAACCTAGGTTATGGAAGATGTTTAATTTGCTTATAGTACGAGGTACAACTTGGATAGTGTGGCACTTTCTACGATGGAAATATAGCCACACGCTGGGACACGTAGATAGGGGTGTACACCTAGCTATGCAAACACGAGCCTAAATAATGAAAACAAGGCCAGATAGAATTAATTTGTGGATGTTGGTTAGTATGGACTTTTCAACAAAGTATGGTCGCTAAGATAGCCAACATAAAGGTAGATTACATTGACTAAGACCAAGGACATAGCAACATACAAAATAGACCTATATCAAGGAAACTGAGACATATGGTGTATGAAAAGTTGAAATGACAAAAAATGGTATCCAAACAGGGTAGAAAATACACCTTCCATAGCCCTATGAGACACATTGTCGAAATGAAGGTTCATACATGGTGGGATTCATGCAATTCTATGTATGCATTACACTGCTGCATTAGACAACTTTGGGCTAAAATAGATTACAACTAAGTTTCTTGTCACAATGAAAATTGAACTGTTTAATGTCATGTATCCAATCATCATTTGTGAGCTTAACAGTTTCATGGGATGTTTGATATGAAATTATGATATGCCAACCATTATCTGTGGATCCCTTTGCCACTCGATCCTCTATCGGGAGAGCCATATCGAAATCCATCATGACCTTCGATGACTTTTACAATGCAGAGGCCAAAATTAAAATCACAAACCATCCGACGATGATTAGGCTGCATGGACGATAGGGAGTTGATATAACACTAGCGTTCACAAGGATTTTGGGACTGTATTTCTAGAATATGAATAACGTTAGTGGAGTTAATGATATTCAAGATGTGGGTGATTTATGCGATGTCAGTATCATAGGCCATAGTATGGAATGATAGGAATAGCAAAGGGGCCTCCAACGATAATTATGATAAGCACAAAGGATAAAGCAATGGTTTGAAATAGCCTAAGCATAAATCTCGACACTATGACGGTTAGTGGTAGACAATAAATATGATGACTAGATGCGATAGCAACAACATTTACCTGGATCTAGATGATAACTACTGAGTGTACAAGGAAGAACAGATAATGGGTCATTTTTATGTATGGGTCCTATTGAGTGGTATTTTCACTCAGTTGTGAAAGTACACTCTGCTTTAGGATTTGGGTTCCAAATCCCCTCTTGCAAGGAAGTTAAACTAACAACTTCTCCAAGGTCTCCACTGTACTAGCATTTGCATATGTGTATTAGTAATCTCAAATAAAGATATTCAATTTAAATGCTTGGAACACCTTAGTGATTGCAAGTAACTATAAACAAGGGGCAATGTTGGTTTATTTCATCATGAAACTTTAGTGATTGTTCATTGTTTTTTTTTTGGATTTTGAATTTTTTAAATGTTTGTTTAATGCCTGAAAATAAGTTAAAATTTCTAGAAAAATAAAATGCAGAAAATGAAAATGAAATGCAAAAAATTGAAAATGAAATGCACTCAGTATGATGCTATCCTGTTCCGACAAAATCAAATATGTGAGGTCTCCATGCATGCAACCTAACCTATTGGACTTGCAAAACAAGCACAATCCCCATAGACTAAGTGTTGGTTCCTAGGGTACGAAATAAAATTTAGATTTCAAATATTTGCCTAATGTAACCCAAAAAAATGGTATTAACATTATCTATTTATTCGAAATCTAAAAAAATGAAAGAATAAACATTAAATCCATAGCATGCAAAGAAACTCTCCTTCTTTCTTGCCCACAAGATGCAAATTTCTGAAAACTTCTGCATTAAAAATATGTCATTTTACAATAGCAAAATTTTTGGTTTTCCCAAACCAGTCTGTGGAAGAAAAACAACTTAAACAGGTCCAAAATGGCCTTCTCGCCTTCAAATCTACAACTCTGTTCGCAGCAATTTCCGACCCATGTCCATGAAGAAGAAAAACCAGTCTACAAAAGAAATACAACCCAACTAGGTCCAGAATGGCTATCTCGCCTTCAAACCTGCAACGCTACTTGCAGCAGTTTTCCACCCCCCTTTCTGGCCTCCTTGAATGGCGTATTTAAACTTCTAAAAAAAATGTTTCTCCTTCCATGACGGTTCGTTTCATTTTTTTATGGTTGTTCATTTCACCTTCCCTGACTGTTCATTTCACCTTCCCTTGTATGCGTGTGCTTTGTTTTCCATTTTGTGCCCCTTCGCTGCGTTTTCTCCACATGGGCTTGCGTCCATTTCCCTCTATGCATAACGACCATCTTAAATGATTTCAAATCATTAAATATTCCTTATTTAACGCTTTGTCTTCTTCATTGGATTTTGTCCTTATGTCCACGTCACTATGCAGGTCTGTTACCTTGACAAAAATGGAACATGTCGCGATATCGCAACGCTTCTTGTTTCTCTGTTTGCCTGCCCCTTTTGAATCACGAAATGTAACATGTCATGATATCGTGACACTTTTGGCCCCTTCCATATTTTGTTTCTTTTAGCCATGAAAATTTAACATGTCGCGATATCGCGACACTTTTGCCTCCTTGCTCTCTTTTGTTGCTTTTAGCCACAAAAATGTAACATGTCGCGATATCGTGACACTTTTTCTTTCTTCTCTCTCTCTTTGCTTTGAATCACGAAAATGCAACATGTCACGATATCGTGACACTTTTTCCTTTTTTTGTCATGATGGTGCAACATGTCGCGATATCACGACACTTTTTCTCTTTTGGTCGCGATGGTGCAACATGTCGCGATATCGTGACACTTTTTCCTCCTTTGGCTGCGATGGTGCAACATGTCGCGATATCGCGACACTTTTCCTCTTTTGGCCGTGATGGTGCAACATGTCACGATATCGCAACACTTTTTCTACTTTGACCAGGATGGTGCAACATGTCGCGATATCGCGACACTTTTTCTCTTTTGGTCGTGATGGTGCAACATGTCGCGATATCGTGACACTTTTTCTATTTTGGCCTCTCCCTTTGCTTTGGACCATGAAAATGCAACATGTCACGATATCATGACACTTTTCTCCTTGTGGTGTTTTGCTTTTTCTTTGATCTTTAGCATATGGGCCACTTCGGTCTTCTTGGAAAACATGCAAAAAAAGGTGGGTCCCCAATTTTGGGGTACGTTGTGGATCAGCCACAACAAATGGCGACTCTACTAGGAAATGCTCCTGAGCATTTCGATGAGAACTCAACCTGAAAAACACACAGACTCAAATACAAGCATTAGAAAATATCCCAAGAATGAAACTAGACAAGAAATACATGAAACATTAGAATTATTAAGCATCAGCTCGGTGTGTGCAATGTGCTTCATTCCCTATCGTTTGAAATTGATCAACATTCCATTGTCAGTGCTATGAATGATTTGTGTAGGATTTGATGTATGATGAAGATGCTAGAGATATAACAACCTGCTTTGCAAAGGCTCAGACCTTCTAGTATCATGAACAAACATATTAAAACTGCCAAACCCTCTTAGGACCAAATATATGTATATTGAATTAATTTACTAGATCCCAAAGTTGGTTATGTGTCACTACCATCTTGAACCCATGTGCAGGTGTAAGTGAAATTAGAGCTTTGGGGAATAGGATTCCCAACCTAAGCGAGATGGGAATTTAATCCTATCCTTACTACTCTGATCCGGAGTTCATTACCTCATCTTGAACAAAATGATTTAACCTGTTATGGATGAAACTGTCAGGCTAGCCAGTCCGTTTGAGCAGTAAGTGGTCTCATTTTTAGAAAAGACATGTTTCCACGCATGAGAATACTCCACTTCCATCCAAGCATCTATAGCCCCGATGGAGATTAACCACATAATCCATGGTTTGGCTTTACTTTGATTTCTTGGACCTTGGGGATGACTACCCATCCTTGCAAGGGACATGTAGTACGATCCTTCCAATCCAATATTAATAAAGAAATGAAAAATATTTTCTTTTGAATTTCAAGTTCTTGAGTGGGTAAAATAGAAGCTTTGGGGAATCGGATTCTCAACCTAAGCGAGATGAGAATTAGACCCTATCCTTACTACTCCATGAAGGTCAAATCAGAGCTTTGGGGAGTTGGATCCTCAACCTAAGTTCGATGAGGATTTAACCCTATCCTTACTACTCTGATTTTAGGCTTTAAGCACTATGGGAGTGGTAAAAACCACTGTTTTAAGGATTATGTTGCATGATAGGACAGACACAAAATACTCCTTTCGCCTCACCTTTTCTTCCAAGTACGATTTTGACCATTTTTCTCAAGATCCTCTTTAATATGTGCAGAACGTGCTTGGTTCAAGATAGTTAGGGCATCAGTTCCCAACCTTAGGATCCTTTTAATATATGTTATGTAATAACCCTAAGAGGATTCGACACCTTTTCAATGATTGTATATGAAATGAAGATGCAACCGAGATGAAATGTATGTGCAATGTGGAATGTAACATGAGATATCGAATGCACTTGCTCCTTTTGAAATATGCGATGGAGTATACCACCTACTTTGCCATAATTTATAAAACTGACAACTTCATGCATCACAAGTTCCAAAAGATATTCTTTAATGTGTTTGTGATACTCGTGGAGCTTTCTGCAATACATTTTCGATGTTTCATATTCTCCTAGTCTTAGTTAACATTCATAAGGACCTAAGTTAACAAACCAAAAGCGTCTAAAGGACCAACACACAAAACTTAAAACCAAAATGAGATCTAATCCAAAACTAAAACACGAAAACCAAAAGTATATACAAATGTACAAAAAAATTGGATTATCGCGATGGTGCAACATGTCGCGATATCGTGACACTTTTTCTCTTTTGGCCGTGATGGTGCAACATGTCGCGATATCGCGACACTTTTTCTCTTTTGGCCTCTCCCTTTGCTTTGGACCATGAAAATGCAACATGTCGCGATATCGCGACACTTTTTCTCCTTGTGGTGTTTTGCTTTTTCTTTGATCTTTAGCATATGGGCCACTTCGGTCTTCTTGGAACACATGCAAAAAAAGGTGGGTCCCCAATTTTGGGGTACGTTGTGGAGCAGCCACAACAAATGGTGACTCTGCTGGGAAATGCTCCTGAGCATTTCGGTGAGAACTCAACCTGAAAACACACAGACTCAAATACAAGCATTAGCAAATATCCCAAGAATGAAACTAGATGAGAAATACATGAAGCATTAGAATTATTAAGCATCAACTCGGTGTGTGCAATGTGCTTCATTCCCTATCGTTTGAAACTTGATCAACATTCCATTGTCAGTTTCACTTATGATTCGTATGCAAGGCTATGAATGATTTGTGCAGGATTTGATGTATGATGAATATGCTAGAGATATAACAACCTCCTTTGCAAAGGCTCAGACCTTCTAGTATCATGAACAAACATATTAAAACTTCCAAACCCTCTTAGGACCAAATATATGTATACCTGAATTAATTTACTAGATCCCAAAGTTGGTTATGTGTCACTACCATCTTGAACCCATGTGCAAGTGTAAGTGAAATCGGAGCTTTGGGGAATAGGATTCCCAACCTAAGCGAGATGGGAATTTAACCCTATCCTTACTACTCTGATCCGGAGTTCATTACCTCATCTTGAACAAAATGATTTAACCTATTATGGATGAAACTGTCAGGCTAGCCTGTTCGTTTGAGCAGTCGGTGGTCTTGCTTTTAGACAAGACATGTTGCCACGCATGAGCATACTCCACTGCTAGCCAGGCGTCTATAGCCCCGGTGGAGATTAACCCCATAATCCATGGTTTGGCTCTACTTTTGATTTCTTGGACCTTGGGGATGACTACCCATCCTTGCAAGGGACATGTAGTACGATCCTTCCAATCCAATATTAATAAAGAAAGAATGAAAAATATTTTCTTTGGAATTTCAAGTTCTTGAGTGGGCAAAATAGAAGCTTTGGGGAATCGGATTCTCAACCTAAGCGAGATGAGAATTAGACCCTATCCTTACTACTCCATGAAGGTCAAATCAGAGCTTTGGGGAGTTGGATCCTCAACCTAAGTTCGATGAGGATTTAACCCTATCCTTACTACTCCGATTTTAGGCTTTAAGCACTATGGGAGTGGTAAAAACCATTGTTTTAAGGATTATGTTGCATGATAGGACAGACACGAAATACTCCTTTCGCCTCACCTTTTCTTCCAAGTATGGTTTTGACCATTTTGCTCAAGATCCTCTTTAATATGTGCAGAACGTGCTTGGTTCAAGATAGTTCGGGCATCAGTTCCCAACCTTAGGATCCTTTTAATATATGTTATGTAATAACCCTAAGAGGATTCGACACCTTTTCAATGATTGTACATGAAATGAAGATGCAACCGAGATGAAATGTATATGCAATGTGGAATGTAACATGAGATATGAATGCATTGCTCCTTTTGAAATGCGGATGGAGTATACCACCTACTTTGCCATAATTTATAAAACTGACAACTTCATGCATCACAAGTTCCAAACGATATTCTTTAATGTGTTTGCGATATTCGTGGAGCTTTCTGCAATACAATTCCGATGTTTCATATTCTCCTAGTCTTAGTCAACATTCATAAGGACCTAAGTTAACAAACCAAAAGTGTCCAAAGGACCAACACACAAAACTTAAAACCAAAATGAGATCCAATCCAAAACCAAAACACGAAAACCAAAAGTATATACAAATGTACAAAAAGTTTGGATTATCATTTTCCTGGATCCCAAACCTGATTAGAATTCTTTAAAAGACATATGACGTGATACGCATACCAAGTTTTGCAGGAATCCAACAAAAACAAGATCAAACCAAACAAAGAAACAAACTTCCACTTGCCCCTCTCACCATACCAATTTGATTTAGTTTCATTAATAATCCTATGGTGGAGTTTCAAGTTTTCAAATTGATTAGACAATGATTGATATTCAATTCCTTTATGTCTATTCTTTAAGATGTCCATTCCGCACTTTGATTCATGGTGTAGAAATAAGCTTTCATTTTCATTCAATAAAGCCATAACATTAATAATATTTGAATCAAACCATTCATTAGGCAAACCTTCATTCGAATTTTGCATGGTGAAACCAAAAAGGTGAGATTTTACCTTTGGCATGTTTTCATTTGACCTTACTTGAAGAGGATTTGAAAATTCCTCTTTTCTCTCATGACATTCATCATCATGTAGCACTTGTTCTTTCTCCATGACTTGTTTATCAAAGGCACCAAACTTAGGTACCCAATTGAAAATATGTCCATCCCTTTCAAACCATAAGTCTTGTCTATCTAGGGGTGGGTTAACTAACACATTTCCATGATCAATCACTTGGGTTGTTTTGGGTAACGTGAGATTTTCAATTGGATCATCAATGATATCAAACCCAAATGATTCAGGTTTTGTAATTTTCTCATTTTGAAATGGCATAATCATTGTAGCACAAGTAAGTGGATCAAGATTTTCAATTTCTTTTCCTCCAAAGGAATCTAAAGCAAGTGACTCTCTTTCTTGATTCATGGTTGTAGAATCCTTATCATGTTCCAAAATTTGATGAGATTCGAATTCCTCTTCCAAAACTTTCTCAAATTGTACAGGATTTATAGTATCCTCATGCGAGGAAGCAATTGAGTTATCCTGCATATTAATTGGCACAACAAGTTTATTAGAAGATTTAGATTGATAATATTCTTCCCATTTCTTCCACGAATCATAGTAATCATCCTCCAAGTTCAAGTTGTGACGCTCAAGTACTTCTTCTTCATCTTCTGATTCATCAACATGTTTCTCATCCCATTCATCTTCACCTTCCTCATTCTCACTCTCTTGACGATATAGAGTTTCCACCACCAAAATGTTGTCCTCTCCTTGTTGATGTTGGGGTGGACCCTTATTTGGCACAAGTTCCAAATCATCCACTTGAGCTTGGAGACAATGGGTATACCTAGCAATTTCGGGACAATTCCTTTCATTATGCTCCTTTGTATTATGCAATCTACACCCCTTTTCCCACGCAAAATCAGAAATATTAAGAATGGAACTAGAGTGACTTGGTCCTGTAGAAGTATCTATCTGATTAGCAATAGGGGAAGGCACACCCCCATTGTTTGGCTTCGTATTCCACTGTCTCCCTCTATTGTTGAAATTTCGATTTGGGTGAGGGGCATGGGATTCATACTTCTATTTTTGAACCAAATCATTACTCAATTTGTGAACTATATTTTTGAGCTCTTCAACCTCTCGAATAAATCTCTTTTGGTTGAGCTATGTTATTGCTAGTTCCAATAGGATTTGCGTAATTGGTGAGATCTTGACTTAACATTTGAGTTGGATTTTGAGCCACTTGATTTGCGTAGGGATTCACACTTTGAATCGAAATTGGATTGGGTGCGTAAGCGGGTGTTGATGAATATGGTTGTTGATAAGGCAAAGCATTTATGCCTGATATTTGCGGTGCCATGATCTGATTCATCATAGGAGCTTGACCATATGGACCATATTGTCCTACCATAGGCATCCGGGAAAACCCATAACTCGGTGGTGTCATTTGTTGTTCAATGGTCATAGCTTCATTGTAGGCTAGAGCAAGCATGGTAACTTGAGGATTTCGCCTTGCAAACATTGCCGTCATAGGATCCAATGCCCCAAAATATATTTGCAAAGCTACTACGGGATCAATGGCAAAATGCCGAATTGCTCTATTATAGCACTTCTAAAATCTCTGATTAAAAGTTCGGATTGGCTCACCCTGGCCTCTTTTGCATGTAATGAACTGATTATAGATGATTGTGGGATCTAATGGTGACCTGAATTGGTTGACAAAAGCATCCTCCATTTGCGTCCATGACGTAATGGAACCAAAGTAGGTAAGCAAATATACCATTCGTAAGCCACTTGGCTTAGGCTCATGGGGAAGAGTCTACAAGCCACATCTTCATGTTGAACTTGCAATCTTATCAAAACATCCCTATAGGCCTGAATATGTTCTTCTGTGGTCCTTGGGCCATCCGATTTGTATTTGGGCAAAAATCTCTCTATATTCTTAGGGATCTCATGAATATCCCCTGCAATATTCAAAGGAATGTTATTGGCTCCGTACCAAGGAGGTGGTGGAGGTTGGGCCATTTGATTCAAAATCGATGATGATAACCCTACAAGAACCTAACAAAACTCTCAATACCTCAAAGAAAACCTGCGACACATAGAAAATCCTGCAATTAATGAAATTCAAAGAATAACTTCAAAATCAATTTGTTAGTCAATGAAAGAAGGAACCATGACAAAGCAAGTATTCTAAAAATGTATAGTTTCTGATTCACCAGATCGCATATGCGCAAGTGAAGAGCATACTCCTAGTGTTGTAGGCTTTCTGATTCACAAGATCGCATTACGCACAGGTGAAGAGCATAATACCGACAACAAATACATTTTTAGACAAAAATAATTCCTTACAAATAAGCATGAAATGACTAGAAAATATCAAACATGTAACGTATGAATAATCATGTTAGCATCAACCAAGAGATGTATCCATTAAAATCAAATGAAAGTAATTGCATGGAGACAACCTCGTTAGTCAAGACCAAAATTTTTTTTTTAAATCAAATCAAAACACATTATTCTTGTATGAACAATCAAAAGCGTTAGAACAATGCATAGCAATTCATGTCCTCCTTTTAACACTACAAGGTTGTATTGTTAAAAGAGGGCTAAAGATAATAATCAATAGGGCATGAAATATTCAAAATTTAAATCCCTATAGCATTTAAATCACTCCGAAATAAAACAATTCAGGCCCTCCTTCTAGCGCCAATCTATTGAGTGGTATTTTCACCCAGTTGTGAAAGTACACTCTCCTTTAGGATTTGGGTTCCAAATCCCCTCTTGCAAAGAAGTTAAACAAACAACTTCTCCAAGGTCTCCGATGTATTAGCATTTGCATATGTGTATTAGTAATCTCAAATAAAGATATTCAATTTAAATGCTTGGAACACCTTAGTGATTGCAAGTAACTGTAAACAAGGGGCAATGTTGGTTTATTTCACCATGAAACTTTAGTGATTGTTCATTGTTTTTTTTTGGATTTTGAAATTTTTAAATGTTTATTTTAATGCCTGAAAATAAGTTAAAATTTCTGGAAAAAATAAAATGCAGAAAATGAAAATGAAATGCAGAAAACTGAAAATAAAATGCATTCAGTATGATGCTATCCTATTTCGACAAAACCGAAGATGTGAGGTCTCCATGCATGCAACCTAACCTATTGGACTTGCAAAACAAGCACAATCCCCATAGACTAAGTGTCTGGCTCCTAGGGTATGAAATAAAATTCAGATTTCAAACATTCGCCTGATGTAACCCAAAAAACTGGCATTAACATTATCCATTTATTCAAAATCTAAAAAAAGGAAAGAATAGACATTAAATCCATAGCATGCAAAGAAAATGACTCCTTCTTTCTTGCCCATAAGATGCAAATTTCTGAAAACTTCGCATTAAAAATGTGTCATTTTACAATAGCAAAATTTCTGGTTTTCCCAAACCAGTCCATGGAAGAAAAACAACTCAAACAGGTCCAGAATGGCCTTCTCGCCTTCAAATCTGCAACTCTATTCGCAACAATTTCCAACCCATGTCCATGAAGAAGAAAAACCAGTCTACGAAAGAAAAACAACCCAACTAGGTCCAGAATGGCTATCTTGCCTTCAAACCTACAACGCTACTTGTAGCAGTTTTCCACCCCTTTCTGGCCTCTTTGAATGGCGTATTTAAACTTCTAAAAAAATTGTTTCTCCTTCCATGACGGTTCATTTCATTTTCCGATGGTTGTTCGTTTCACCTTCCTTGACTGTTCATTTCACCTTCCCTTGTATGTGTGTGCTTTGGTTTCCATTTTGTGGCCCTTCGCTGCATTTTCTCCACATGGGCTTGCATCCGTTTCCCTCTATGTGTAACGACCATCTTAAATGATTTCAAATCATTAAATATTCCTTATGTAACGCTTTGTCTTATTCATTGGATTTTGTCCTTATGTCCACGTCACTATGCAAGTCCGTTACCTTGGCGAAAATGGAACATGTCACGATATCGCGACACTTCTTGTTTCTCTGTTTGCCTGCCCCTTTTGAATCACGAAAATGTAACATGTCGCGATATCGCAAAAATGTAACATGTCGCGATATCGCGAAACTTTCGGCCCCTTCCGTCTTTTGTTGCTTTTAGCCGCAAAAATGCAACATGTCGCGATATCGCGACACTTTTCTTCTTGCTCTCTTTTCTTGCTTTAGTCACAAAATGCAACATGTCGCGATATCGCGACACTTTTTCTTTCTTCTCTCTCTCTTTGCTTTGAATCACGAAAATGCAACATGTCGCGATATCGCGACACTTTTTCTCTTTTTGGTCGCGATGATGCAACATGTCACGATATCATGACACTTTTTCTCTTTTGGCCGCGATGATGCAACATGTCGCGATATCGCGACACTTTTTCTCCTTTGGCTGCGAAAATGCAACATGTCGCGATATCGTGACACTTTTTCTCTTTTGGCCGCGATGGTGCAACATGTCACGATATCGCGACACTTTTTCTCTTTGGCCGCGATGGTGCAACATGTCGCGATATCGCGACACTTTTTCTCTTTTGGTCGTGATGGTGCAACATGTCGCGATATCATGACACTTTTTCTCTTTTGGCCTCTCCCTTTGCTTTGGACCGTGAAAATGCAACATGTCGCGATATCGCGACACTTTTTCTCCTTGTGGTGTTTTGCTTTTTTCTTTGATCTTTAGCCTATGGGCCACTTCGGTCTTCTTGGAACACATGCAAAAAAAGGTGGGTCCCCAATTTTGGGGTACGTTGTGGAGCAGCCACAACAAATGGTGACTCTGCTGGGAAATGCTCCTGAGCATTTCGGTGAGAACTCAACCTGAAAAAACACAGACTCAAATACAAGCGTCAGCAAATATCCCAAGAATGAAACTAGATGAGAAATACATGAAGCATTAGAATTATTAAGCATCAGCTCGGTGTGTGCAATGTGCTTCATTCCCTATCGTTTGAAATTGATCAACATTCCATTGTCAGTTTCACTTATGATTCGTATGCAAGGCTATGAATGATTTGTGCAGGATTTGATGTATGACGAATATGCTAGAGATATAACAACCTGCTTTGCAAAGGCTCAGACCTTCTAGTATCATGAACAAACATATTAAAACTTCCAAACCCTCTTAGGACCAAATATATGTATACTGAATTAATTTACTAGATCCCAAAGTTGGTTATGTGTCACTACCATCTTGAACCCATGTGCAAGTGTAAGTGAAATCAGAGCTTTGGGGAATAGGATTCCCAACCTAAGCGAGATGGGAATTTAACCCTATCCTTACTACTCTGATCCGGAGTTCATTACCTCATCTTGAACAAAATGATTTAACCTATTATGGATGAAACTGTCAGGCTAGCCTATCCGTTTGAGCAATCAGTGGTCTTGCTTTTAGACAAGACATGTTGCCACGCATGAGCATACTCCACTGCCAGCCAGGCATCTATAGCCCCGATGGAGATTAACCCCATAATCCATGATTTGGCTTTAATTTTGATTTCTTGGACCTTGGGGATGACTACCCATCCTTGCAAGGGACATGTAGTACGATCCTTCCAATCCAATATTAATAAAGGAATGAAAAATATTTTCTTTGGAATTTCAAGTTCTTGAGTGGGCAAAATAGAAGCTTTGGGGAATCGGATTCTCAACCTAAGCGAGATGAGAATTAGACCCTATCCTTACTACTCCATGAAGGTCAAATCGGAGCTTTGGGGAGTTGGATCCTCAACCTAAGTTCGATGAGGATTTAACCCTATCCTTACTACTCTGATTTTAGGCTTTAAGCACTATGGGAGTGGTAAAAACCACTGTTTTAAGGATTATGTTGCATGATAGGACAGACACGAAATACTCCTTTCGCCTCACCTTTTCTTCCAAGTATGGTTTTGACCATTTTGCTCAAGATCCTCTTTAATATGTGCAGAACGTGCTTGGTTCAAGATAGTTCGGGCATCAGTTCCCAACCTTAGGATCCTTTTAATATATGTTATGTAATAACCCTAAGAGGATTCGACACCTTTTCAATGATTGTACATGAAATGAAGATGCAACCGAGATGAAATGTATATGCAATGTGGAATGTAACATGAGATATGAATGCATTGCTCCTTTTGAAATGCGGATGGAGTATACCACCTACTTTGCCATAATTTATAAAACCGACAACTTCATGCATCACAAGTTCCAAACGATATTCTTTAATGTGTTTGCAATATTCGTGGAGCTTTCGCAATACAATTCCGATGTTTCATATTCTCCTAGTCTTAGTCAACATTCATAAGGACCTAAGTTGTAACCAACCAAAAGTGTCCAAAGGACCAACACACAAAACTTAAAACCAAAATGAGATCCAATCCAAAACCAAAACACGAAAACCAAAAGTATATACAAATGTACAATATAATGCAAAAAAAAGTTTGGATTATCATTTTCCCGGATCCCAAACCTGATTAGAATTCTTTAAAAGACATATGACGTGATACGCATACCAAGTTTTGCAGGAATCCAACAAAAACAAGATCAAACCAAACAAAGAAACAAACTTCCACTTGCCCCTCTCACCATACCAATTTGATTTAGTTTCATTAATAATCCTATGGTGGAGTTTCAAGTTTTCAAATTGATTAGACAATGATTGATATTCAATTCCTTTATGTCTATTCTTTAAGATGTCCATTCCGCACTTTGATTCATGGTGTAGAAATAAGCTTTCATTTTCATTCAATAAAGCCATAACATTAATAATATTTGAATCAAACCATTCATTAGGCAAACCTTCATTCGAATTTTGCATGGTGAAACCAAAAAGGTGAGATTTTACCTTTGGCATGTTTTCATTTGACCTTACTTGAAGAGGATTTGAAAATTCCTCTTTTCTCTCATGACATTCATCATCATGTAGCACTTGTTCTTTCTCCATGACTTGTTTATCAAAGGCACCAAACTTAGGTACCCAATTGAAAATATGTCCATCCCTTTCAAACCATAAGTCTTGTCTATCTAGGGGTGGGTTAACTAACACATTTCCATGATCAATCACTTGGGTTGTTTTGGGTAACGTGAGATTTTCAATTGGATCATCAATGATATCAAACCCAAATGATTCAGGTTTTGTAATTTTCTCATTTTGAAATGGCATAATCATTGTAGCACAAGTAAGTGGATCAAGATTTTCAATTTCTTTTCCTCCAAAGGAATCTAAAGCAAATGACTCTCTTTCTTGATTCATGGTTGTAGAATCCTTATCATGTTCCAAAATTTGATGAGATTCGAATTCCTCTTCCAAAACTTTCTCAAATTGTACAGGATTTATAGTATCCTCATGCGAGGGAGGAATTGAGTTATCTTCCATATTAATTGGCACAACAAGTTTATTAGAAGATTTAGATTGATAATATTCTTCCCATTTCTTCCACGAATCATAGTAATCATCCTCCAAGTTCAAGTTGTGACGCTCAAGTACTTCTTCTTCATCTTCTGATTCATCAACATGTTTCTCATCCCATTCATCTTCACCTTCCTCATTCTCACTCTCTTGACGATATAGAGTTTCCACCACCAAAATGTTGTCCTCTCCTTGTTGATGTTGGGGTGGACCCTTATTTGGCACAAGTTCCAAATCATCCACTTGAGCTTGGAGACAATGGGTATACCTAGCAATTTTGGGACAATTCCTTTCATTATGCTCCTTTGTATTATGCAATCTACACCCCTTTTCCCATGCAAAATCAGAAATATTAAGAATGGAACTAGAGTGACTTGGTCCTGCAGAAGTATCTATCCGATTAGCAATAGGGGAAGGCACACCCCCATTGTTTGGCTTCGTATTCCACTTTCTTCCTCTATTGTTGAAATTTCGATTTGGGTGAGGGGCATGGGATTCATACTTCTATTTTTGAACCAAATCATTACTCAATTTGTGAACTATATTTTTGAGCTCTTCAACCTCTCGAATAAATCTCTTTTGGTTGAGCTATGTTATTGCTAGTTCCAATAGGATTTGCGTAATTGGTGAGATCTTGACTTAACATTTGAGTTGGATTTTGAGCCACTTGATTTGCGTAGGGATTCACACTTTGAATCGGAATTGGATTGGGTGCGTAAGCGGGTGTTGATGAATATGGTTGTTGATAAGGCAAAGCATTTATGCCCGATATTTGTGGTGCCATGATCCGATTCATCATAGGAGCTTGACCATATGGACCATATTGTCCTACCATAGGCATCTGGGAAAACCCATAACTCTATGGTGTCATTTGTTGTTCAATGGTCATAGCTTCATTGTAGGCTAGAGCAAGCGTGGTAACTTGAGGATTTCGCCTTGCAAACATTGCCGTCATAGGATCCAATGCCCCAAAATATATTTGCAAAGCTACTACGGGATCAATGGCAAAATGCCGAATTGCTCTATTATAGCACTTCTAAAATCTCTGATTAAAAGTTTGGATTGGCTCACCCTGGCCTCTTTTGCATGTAATGAACTGATTATAGATGATTGTGGGATCTAATGGTGACCTGAATTGGTTGACAAAAGCATTCTCCATTTGCGTCCATGACGTAATGGAACCAAGTAGGTAAGCAAATATACCATTCGTAAGCCACTTGGTCTAGGCTCATGGGGAAGAGTCTACAAGCCACATCTTCATGTTGAACTTGCAATCTTATCAAAACATCCCTATAGGCCTGAATATGTTCTTCTGCGGTCCTTGGGCCATCCGATTTGTATTTGGGCAAAAATCTCTCTATATTCTTAGGGATCTCATGAATATCCCCTGCAATATTCAAAGGAATGTTATGGGCTCCGTACCAAGGAGGTGGTGGAGGTTGGGCCATTTGATTCAAAATCGATGATGATAACCCTACAAGAACCGTGGAAATGGTAGGCGGGGGCCCCGGCCGGGGGAGGCTTTGGGGAATATGGTTTCCTTTTTTTTGGACCTAGGTGGGAAGATGGGGGGTCCAGCTTGTAAAAGAAACCCCCCCCCAAAACCCCGACAAAACTCTCAATACCTCAAAGAAAACCTGCGACACAGAAAATCTTGCAATTAATGAAATTCAAAGAATAACTTCAAAATCAATTTGTTAGTCGGAATGAAAGAAGGAACCATGACAAAGCAAGTATTCTAAAAATGTATTAGTTTCTGATTCACCGGATCGCATATGCGCAAGTGAAGAGCATACTCCTAGTGTTGTAGGCTTTATGATTCACAAGATCGCATTACACGCAAGTGAAGAGCATAATACCGACAACAAATACATTTTTAGACAAAATAATTCCTTACAAATAAGCATGAAATTGACTAGCAAATATCAAACATGTAATGTATTAATAATCATGTTAGCATCAACCAAGAGATGTATCCATTAAAATCAAATGAAAGTAATTGCATGGAGACAACCTCGTTAGTCAAGACCAATTTTTTTTCAAAATCAAATCAAAACACATTATTCCTGTATGAACAATCAAAAGCGTTAGAACAATGCATAGCAATTCATGTCCTCCTTTTAACACTACAAGGTTGTATTGTTAAAAGAGGGCTAAAGATAATAATCAATAGGGCATGAAATATTCAAAATTTAAATCCCTATAGCATTTAAATCACTCTGAAATAAAACAATTCAGGCCCTCCTTCTAGCGCCAATCTATTGAGTGGTATTTTCACCCAGTTGTGAAAGTACACTCTCCTTTAGGATTTGGGTTCCAAATCCCCTCTTGCAAAGAAGTTAAACAAACAACTTCTCCAAGGTCTCCGATGTATTAGCATTTGCATATGTGTATTAGTAATCTCAAATAAAGATATTCAATTTAAATGCTTGGAACACCTTAGTGATTGCAAGTAACTGTAAACAAGGGGCAATGTTGGTTTATTTCATCATGAAACTTTAGTGATTGTTCATTGTTTTTTTTTGGATTTTGAAATTTTTAAATGTTTATTTTAATGCCTGAAAATAAGTTAAAATTTCTGGAAAAATAAAATGCAAAAAATGAAAATGAAATGCAAAAAACTGAAAATAAAATGCATTCAGTATGATGCTATCCTATTTCGACAAAACCGAAGATGTGAGGTCTCCATGCATGCAACCTAACCTATTGGACTTGCAAAACAAGCACAATCCCCATAGACTAAGTGTTGGTTCCTAGGGTTTGAAATAAGGTTTTTCAGATTTAAACATTCGTATGAAGCAACCCAAGAAAACTTGCATTAAAATTATCTATTTACTCGAAATCTAAAAAAAGGAAAGAATAGACATTTAATCCATAGCATGCAAAGAAAATCTCCTTCTTTCTTGCCCACAAGATGCAAATTTCTGAAAACTTCTGCATTAAAAATATGTCATTTTACAATAGCAAAATTTTTGGTTTTCCCAAACCAGTCCATGGAAGAAAAACGACTCAAACAGGTCCAGAATGGCCTTCTCGCCTTCAAATCTGCAACTCTGCTTGCAGCAATTTCCAACCCATGTCCATGAAGAAGAAAAACCAGTCTACGAAAGAAAAACAACCCAACTAGGTCCAGAATGGCTATCTTGCCTTCAAACCTGCAACGCTACTTGCAGCAGTTTTCCACCCCCCTTTTGGCCTCTTTGAATGGCGTATTTAAACTTCTAAAAAAATTGTTTCTCCTTCCATGACGGTTCGTTTCATTTTCCGATGGTTGTTCGTTTCACCTTCCCTGACTATTCATTTCACCTTCCCTTGTATGCATGTGCTTTGGTTTCCATTTTGTGGCCCTTCGTTGCATTTTCTCCACATGGGCTTGCATCCATTTCCCTCCGTGTGTAACGACCATCTTAAATGATTTCAAATCATTAAATATTCCTTATGTAACGCTTTGTCTTATTCATTGGATTTTGTCCTTATGTCCACGTCACTATGCAGGTCTGTTACCTTGGCGAAAATGGAACATGTCGCGATATCGCGACACTTCTTGTTTCTCTGTTTGCCTGCCCCTTTTGAATCGCGAAAATGTAACATGTGATATTGAAAATGTAACATGTCGCGATATCGCGACACTTTTGGCCCCTTTCATCTTTTGTTGCTTTTAGCCGCAAAAATGCAACATGTCGCGATATCGTGACACTTTTCCTCCTTTCTCTCTTTTGTTGCTTTTAACCGTGAAAATGCAACATGTCACGATATCGCGACACTTTTTCTTTCTTCTCTCTCTCTTTGCTTTGAATTGCAAAAATGCAACATGTCGCGATATCGCGACACTTTTTTCTTTTTTGGCCGCGATGATGCAACATGTCGCGATATCGTGACACTTTTTCTCTTTTGGCCGTGATGGTGCAACATGTCGCGATATCGTGACACTTTTTCTCCTTTGGCCGCGATGGTGCAACATGTCGCGATATCGTGACACTTTTTCTCTTTTGGCCGTGATGGTGCAACATGTCGCGATATCGTGACACTTTTTCTCCTTTGGCCGCGATGGTGCAACATGTCGCGATATCGTGACACTTTTTCTCTTTTGGCCGCGATGGTGCAACATGTCGCGATATCGTGACACTTTTTCTCTTTTGGCCTCTCCCTTTGCTTTGGACCGCGAAAATGCAACATGTCGCGATATCGCGACATTTTTTTTCCTTGTGGTGTTTTGCTTTTTCTTTGATCTTTAGCATATGGGCCACTTCGGTCTTCTTGGAAAACATGCAAAAAAGGTGGGTCCCCAATTTTGGGGTACGTTGTGGATCAGCCACAACAGGTCCCGTCATGATGGTTCGGGGGGTTGGCTGACCTATTTTTGAATGTTCACATATAAGGCTATTGCAAAATGCAAAACTGTGATTGCATCAGTGATATTGGCTTCTGATACAAAGAAGAATCTTATGCAAAGATAATGGGTGATAAGAAATGCAAGTTCGATATTGTGTTATTTAAGTAGATGCATATTATTAAAATAAATACCCAGCATGTATCAGTTACGAAGGGACGTAAATCCGAGCGAGGGAGGAAAAGTGAAACGTTTAAAAATCATGATGAAATCAAAGAAACGAAGAAGTCGGTCAACTCTAGGTGGTGCTTCAATAAAGCAAGATTTAATTAAGTTGGTAATTGGATTATCATGTTGGTAATGTAAAGACCCATGTGTTGTAGGTGAGTTGGAGAGGAGAGGGAAATCCTCCAAGAGAGGTCCCAGGTTGAAATCTCCACCCTACCAAAAAGCTGAATTGGGTATCCAAAATCCAATTGATATTGTTGGTGCGGGTAGGGTCGGGTGCGACTCCCGGGTGACTTTGATGGTGTAGAACCCTTTGTTCGTGGTCTCTCAGACCAAGGTGGCCCCGTAAGGGGTTTTTCGCTTAAAAAAAATGTTGGTAATGTAAAGGCTAAATATATTAGGATGAAATCAACTAAAATGGACTTTACCAAACCAGTTATGAAACAGCCAAATGAGGTAGATGATGAAGAGGAAATTTTGGGGAGCCAAATGAAGAAAAATAAATGGAAACAAACATATGAAGGAGCAAAAGCATACGAAAGGTTTGCATGAAAAATATTAAATATCGATTTCCAACACAGAAAAAGGATTAGACTTTTTTGGAGGTCAAGGCTAGAAGCTTTTTGAAAGCCAAGGGCTGGAGATTTTTTGTAAAAATTGGACATTATTTTTGTTAAAAAGATGCAAATGCTTCAAAAACTTACACTTTTTCGCAAAAGTGGAGGAGATTTATTTCTGAATGTGTTGAATTAATTGTCTATCTTTTCATTCAATGTTTTAGGCTTATAGACAATGTTTAATGCAGTTTATGGTTGCATTGTTGAATGTTTAAATGCATGGATTTATTTTATTTTTCCTTAGAAGCTTACACCTAATTCATTTTGGACTGTGCAAATGCAACTTCTAGTGAATTGGGTTACATTCAGAATTTATTTTTATCTCTGTTTTGTAGGATATGGTAGCATTATGATTTTAGTAGTTTGTTTTCTAATATTTTCATCATTGTGGTCCATTTCCATATTTTTATTTTTATTTTTCTTACCTTCCCTTTTTGTAGTTTTTTTAAAACTTCGGAAATAAAAATAAATTAAAATTCCAAAAATAGATGCACGGGTCTCTAGAATAAGCTTTAATGTTTCATCTTATGCAATTTTGATTTCAGTTTGAAGCCATTTTGAAATTATAAAAATTATTCAAAGTTGTTTTATAAGGAATTTTGTAATTTTGAAATTTGACATAATTTCACATTTTGAAGGTAAATCAAATTTCAAGCTTTGCATTTCATTTTGCAAGCAATAAATTAACTTTCCTTTGTGAAAATCATAATTTCATTAAAGGGAGGTAATTTATAGGGCATTTCAAAGCTATTACATTTAAAGAAATAAATTGACTTCTCTTTATGAAAATCATAATTTCATCAAATAGGGATAATTTATATGATATGTCACTGGTTGTTTCATTTACCAAGTTATTCATGTAGATTATTTTACTTTCAAGTTCAAAGAAACATTAAATGAATTCAATCATCATTCAAACTTTGCATTTCAAAATATATATTTTAGTCTTCTTTTTTATGCTCAAAGTAGGGTTTAATAATGCAAGATAAAACTTGTCTAAAATCTGCTTAACCAAAAGAAGATAAAATCTACCTAAAATACTTCAATATAAAATTAACTAACACACTTACATCGTGGTCATATGAGGGCCAATAATATTTTTCTTTTCTTTTAATTTTCATGAACAATCAATAGCATAACAATAAAATAATACCAATATAGGTCCTTTGTTAACAGTTACTTGCAAACCACTAAGGTATTCCTAGAACTTATTTGATACATCTTCACAAGATCACAAGCGCACATTAAGTAAAAAGAACCTTCGAGAAAATTCTATTTCTTTTCAAGAGAGGATTTTCTAATCAAAATATTGGTTGTGATGGTGATTTTGTAGTTGGAAGAAATTTTCACTCAACAAAAATCTATAGAGAAGGCTTTCATAGGGTTGAAGCATGCCATGATCACTACCCCTTTGTTAGCAATACCTGATTTCTTTAAATATTTTGTCACTGAAAGTGATGTGTTTGGTAATGGAATTAGGGCAATTTGAATTCAATAAGGCAGACCTTTCACCTTCACTAGTAGAGCACTCTCATGCTAGAATTTGGGTAAATCTACTAATGAAAAAGAGATGCTTGCCATTTTACATGTTGTTAGTCATTGGCATATATATCTTATTTAGCAATATCTTTCCATCAGGACTAATCATCAAAGTCTCAAATATTGCTTGGAATAAATGGTAGCCATTCCATAACAACAAAGATGGGTTTCTAAATTTTTAGGCTATGACTATGACATCACCTATAAGAAAGGTAAGGAGAATGTGTTGACAAATGCCTTGTCCCGACTACATGAAGATCAAGAAATACTACATGCTATATCTACACCACTTTCACAATGGATTCATCATCTCAAGGAAGAGTTGACCAAGAACTCCTCTTTGCAAACTTTATTCAATGAAATCTAAGCATAGCCTAACTCATGCCTTGAATATACTTGGGATGATCAAGATTTATGATATCGTGACCATTTTTTCATTCCCAAAAATTCAAAAATGAGGGACCTCATCCTGTAAGAAATGCATGCATCCCTAACAACTAGCCATTTAGGGTTTCTCAAAACCTATGCAAGGACCAAACATTTTTTTTTGAAAGGAATGAAAAGGGATATTCATACTTTTGTAGCCAAATGTGATAGGTGCCAATGTATGAAAGGTAAAAATGTGTGTTCCCTTAGAACCCTTCATTACCAATTCTTGAGCAAGTTTGGACAGATATCTCTATGGATTTCATTGAAGGATTACCAAAATCAAGCATATTATCGGTTATTCTAGTGGTAGTGGATCGTCTCATAAAGTATTTCCTTTTAAGTTCCCTATCCCACCCCAATACCACATTCGTGGTGACCCAAGTCTTTCTAGACTCTATATTTTATCTCCATAGAATTCTTAAATTCATTATCTCAAATAGGAATCCTACTTTCACTAATTATTTTTGGCAAAAAATGTTCAAGTTGTAGGGAACCCAACTTAAGATGATTTTGGCTTATCACCCTCAAACTGATGGTCAAATTGAAATTGTTAATAATTTCTTGGAAACATACCTTCATTGCTTCACCTCAGAACATCCTACACAATGGGCTAAGTGGCTTACTTTGACCGAATGGTGGTATAACACAACATATCATATTGCTACTAAGGTGAGCCCATTTGAAGTAGTATATGATCATCCTCCACCAACACCATCCTCTTACATTCTAGGCAGCTCCAAAGTTCAAGTTTTGGATTCCACTCTCAGACAACGTGATTCCTTCTTCGATAAATTAAGTTTAATCTTGACTTGGCTAAACCAAAATGTGTCAGCAAGTTGATCAACACCACTCTAAGTGTAGCTTTGACATCAAGGATATGGTTTTTCTTTACCTACAACCCTACAAATAGTCCTCTCTCCAACTTCATGGATGTTAGATACTTGTCACAAAATACTATGGTCCTTACTAGGTATTACAAAGGATTGGGTCAACAACATACAAACTAGCCCTTCCAACCACTTCCACAATTCATCCAGTCTTTCATATGTCCTCTCTCAACAAGGTTGTTGGTGATAATGTCCAAGTGCAATCCACACTACCAAAGTTAGATGATGAAGGCTCTATTATTCTTGAACTTAAATGTATTCTAGATAGGAGATTGCACACCCTTTGCCACCATGTCATGACCAATATTATTGTTCAATGGCATGACTTACAACCTGAATATGCCACTTGGGAGCTCCTTTAGCAGCTTCAGCAACAATTTCCTTATCTTTAGCTTTGAGGACAAAGCCTTTTGAAGGGAAAGGGCATGTTAGGACCCCATCCTAACACTATGATATAATAACCCTTGCTTAACGTGAGGACCCCATGATAATGTTTTGTAATGATATTATGTAATATTTTGTAATAGTTTGTGGCACTAAAAGCACCTAGACAAGTGGTGTCATTTTATGTAATTGTTTTGTTTGGTAGAAGATTCTAGCTTGGGTGACATTTTGCATGTAAGCCAACCTTGAGCATTAGGTAGTGTGATGAAGTCTTTAAAAATACGAGGGATAGGAATGAATGTATCTTTTTGCATAATTGAATGAAAGTATTGAAGGAGGTTTCCCTCTCAAAGAGGCCTATGATTTTGTGTTGTGTTGTGAGATTGTTACATTTCTACATTTAAATTTTGTATTGCAATATCTTGTTTTTCATGAATTTTTATTTTATTGTAATATTTATGTGAATGTGCTGATTTTAATGAGAAGGTTCCTAACATAATATTTTAAATGTGGAACTTCATGTAGTTCCATGTCTAAATCATTCTCTACTAAAGGCATATTCTCCAAATGCTCCTTATGGATATAAATTTAGTAAATACATTTTATCTATCCTTATCAAATAATATACATGAAATTGTTTACTTAGGAATCCTTAATGATATTACAAGCCTCGCTAAACTCATAAATATATTTGTTTTAAATTAAAAAATTAAGTTGAGATTTGTATAATCAAGGAGGGGCATCACAAACCCAATTTGGATTGAACAATTAGAACTACTGAACTTATCGTGACTTGATTGTGTATTAATGAGTTAGATATAAAGTCTTTTAGATATCTCTTCACTATGCTCCTTATGGATATAAATTTAGTAAATACATTTTATCTATCCTTATCAAATAATATACATGAAATTGTTTACTTAGGAATCCTTAATGATATTACAAGCCTCGCTAAACTCATAAATATATTTGTTTTAAATTAAAAAAAGTTGAGATTTGTATAATCAAGGAGGGGCATCACAAACCCAATTTGGATTGAACAATTAGAACTATTGAACTTATCGTGACTTGATTGTGTATTAATGAGTTAGATATAAAGTCTTTTAGATATCTCTTCACTTTGATGGGCATCTTTTTTAAGCAATCCTCTACACCCTAATGATCATCCTACTCCAAGTAATATTTTGGTCAATTCTAATATCTTTCTTACTCAAAATGAAACTTCCCTTAAATGCTAGCTTTTTGGCTTCCCATAGATCCAAATCCCATTAGGTTTATGATCCTCTTAATGAGGTTACCTCTTTGGAAGACTCCACACAAAGTGAATCTCTTGCACTCCAACAATTATTTCACTACTATGTAATTAAATTGTACCTTAGATTTAAGATACCTCATAGTTGACTTGTTATATTTCCTAAGGTATGACCTCTCTTAGATCCTCCTTGGACCATGGTCAAATTTGGTTTCCCACTAACACATAAACTCTTCTAGATCATGAGCAAGATAAAAACAACATTATTTGATTTTAGAGATTATAATGGATTCTCAAGCATATTAACTTGCTACAAAAATTTCTTTAAAAATCCTTCTTAGAAGGAGATAAGTTTTTCTTCAAAATTCTCAAAGAAGTCTCTTCATCACTTTGAGTTGCAATCCTCTCCATCATGCATCACATACAGAATTAGGGTATGCCATAAATTATGATCACTTCCGCAGAAGCTTAAATTCTACAACTTGATTTTGATACTATATTTAATTTTATCATAATTGAATGAGAACCTAAGGAGAAGCAAGAAAAAGAATTACATAAATGTAAAAAGTATAGTGTTAATAAACACCATAAAGATAGGAATTATACAACTTTTGGATGAAAACAAAATGCCATGAATAGGTGCATATAGTGTCCCAAGATTGGGTTCGAGTTTGAATTCGATAGTATTAAAATTTGAAAAATATTCTTTAAAGCAAAAAAATCGAAATAAAATTCAACATAAAATTCAATACATAAATATACATATAAATTCATAACTTTCATAAAATTATTTTTTGAATTATTCAAGAAATTTTCTAATTTAAAGCTTTATGCTTTTAATTTGTATGTGTATAATGTAGAAGTTGTAGGAAGATATTTAAACTTAAGGTTTTTAAGGTTTTCCATGGGATCACACAAATTTATGCCTCCAATACAATGTATTTATTGAGGTCTCCATCAAAATTGATGATTCTCAAACTTCATCTCTAAAATTCAGCTAATCTTGTGACACATAGTTCATGTAATGTTTTTATACGCCTCTAAGACATGGTAACATAAATTCCAATATAGCCCCCAAGGGTTAGGTGGATTGGTAGTTGCTTATCTGATCAAGCACTTACCAAGAAGACACCCAGGTTCAAACCTTGGGGGCAGCCTGTTTCCAGAAGTAATACTTTAATCTGAATCCTCTAAGTGCATGTACCCGATCAACAACAATAAGATAGAATAGGTTTGGTGGAAGCAGCACCTATAATTTGAATCTTAGGCTGGTGTAATTGTAACTATATCACCTATATAATAAAAAAAAACATAAATCCTAATAATTATATTATTATTCTATCAAATTATAATCAATTTCAAATGCCAAAAAATAATTATAAAATTAAGTACTAAAAGCTTATCACAAACTAAAACCTTTACCTACTTTAAATTAGTTATCAAAAGGTAAGATAGGCTGACATTTTAACATAAATATATTAAAAGATTTAAATAATAATTAAAAATATTATATATATATATATATAATTTTACATATTTCTTTTATGTGCAAACAAATTTAATACAGCCTTTCTTTGGACCCAGAGCGAGTTGTTTGCCTTTTGAAAGAAAAGGCAGCTAACTTTATATTAGCTGTTACATAATATTTGTACCATAATTCAACACAATAAAAGTAGTGATATGCCGTAATTTTATATCCAGTGTCAAATGTTAACATGCTACAACACCATATGCCGTAATTTAATATTCAGTGTCAAATGTTAACATGCTACAACACCATCTCCTAATTAATACACCAATTTTGGTTAGGAGATGGTGTTGTAACATGTTAACATTTTTTTCTAATAAAAAATTATAGTATATCATTATTTTTTTTATATAAGTTTATTTATGCATATGTATTATGTTTTATATATTTTATAGAGGTTTGAATTTGGATTTTTAAGAAAGTTTAAAGTCTTAATCATATGAGTGTTTTTTTTTTTTTTTGGTAAGTAAGAGAATATTATAATTAACACCGGGTTTTAACTGGTTGACCCAAAACCATTTTACAAAATAGGGTCCACTGACCAACTGGACAAAGGCCAAGCCCTAAAAGTTTAAACTGACAAAAAAAATGGCCAAGACCTACTCTTCCATTAGAATACAGCCAAACTAAACTATGGAAGCCTAATATTATGGCCATCAGAAAAGAAAGACGCAAAAAAGAACTAACAAAGACAAAAACTAATCATGCAAGCACCATGCAGAGTAGCTTGTGCCCATATAAAAATAATAGAATATGGTCAAAAAAAAAAAAAACATCCCATAGAATGGACAGCCAAGAGGCCAAGCAGTCTTCCTTGTAGTCCTCATCTAACTTCTTATCATCGTTCTTGCCATCATATTTAGATTTTGCCTTTGACTCCTTGTGCCCCTGGAACTGCTGTGTTTTAAGAGGACTGCATATCACTACTTTTATTGTATATGTATATTAAATTAAAGATATTTTACTCTTTATTCACCTTATTTTATTTTTAGTTGATGAATACCATATTTTAATTAATAAATTAATATAATCTAAATTTTTGAGAGAGGGAGGACTAGACCAGAAAATTAAGAAAACATGCATTGCTTTTGGCTTGTAAAAGAATTAAAAATCTATAGAATCTATAGGTTTGTTGGCTTCAAAAGCCTCGCTGATTAAAGAGGGCATCGAAGGAACTTTCTTTTTTCTATTTTACGAGATTCCTGGCCTCATGATTGCAAGTTGATCTTCCAGTGGGTGTGTTTTTCTGAAAATTCCCTGCCGAAAAATAGTCATTTCTTTCCATTATTTTATTACCCACAAACCCACTTTTATCGCTTCATTTCATGGCAGCTACAAATCCCTAAATTTTATTGCACACTAAGAAGTTTTGAATATACAACAATTCTGTTGACAAAGAACTTGGACATGATTTGGAAACTAATTGTAGCATTAATTAACGAAAATAAAATTATTATAATATTAATGGTTAAATGGAGGGAATGATAATTAAAAAGTATATGACAAGGCAACACTAGATTGAAAAATAGCAACATTTATAATTTTGGTGGGTGGAACCTTTATAATTTTTAGATAAGTTAATGAGATGTTCTGACCCTTCAAAAATTAAATTGAAACAAGCTTACAAACAAACACTGATAATAAAATTTATCTCGATTTTAAATACTTAACTTAAGAAATAAAAAGGAAAAAAGAATATACATGGTGGCCAATCTTCAGATAAAAACAAACTGATGGCACCAATTGTGATGGAATCTTCCTGCCAGGGAACAAATTACAGGTCAAAAGACCCCAGAACAAAGCAAGGAAGGTGAAGGGTTATAGTTTATCATCCACCACTAGAAGAAAAAGAAAGAGCACTAACATTACATATTTTTAAATCATTTTAATTATTAAAAAATAAAAACAAAAGAAACAAAAGTCATAATGGTTTTTTTTAAAACTTACATGAACTGTGGGTTGAGCAATATGGTCATATTGAAAAGCAATAAAGGCCAAACATATTCATCTGCCTAAATTGTTTAGGCAGTTTTGATTGGCAGCACACTGCAAAATCTTTCCTTGATGATTAAAAACACTGGGACAAAACACCCTTCAGCTGTACCAAGGATTGGGTGGTGCACCACTTTCTTTGACCCCAGAACAAAGCAAGGAAGGTGAAGGGTTATAGTTTATCATCCAGAAGAAAAAGAAAGAGCACTAACATTACATATTTTTAAATCATTTTAATTATTAAAAAATAAAAACAAAAGAAACAAAAGTCATAATGGTTTTTTTTACAACTTATATGAATTGTGGGTTGAGCAATATGGTCATATTGAAAAGCAATAAAGGCCAAACATATTCATCTGCCTAAATTGTTTAGGCAGTTTTGATTGGCAGCACACTGCAAAATCTTTCCTTGATGATTAAAAACACTGGGACAAAACACCCTTCAGCTGTACCAAGGATTGGGTGGTGCACCACTTTCTTTGACCCCACTACTTATCTGCAAGAGAGAAAACAAAAAGAAATCTAAAGGGGAAAATGGTTGCCGTCAAAACTGATACTGATGGTGAGAGGGGCATAGCACGGTGCTCTTTTATTCAAGACTTTGTCCTTTACTTTTTGTTTAGTTATATATGCCCTATGAATCATGATTGCAAGATGATACCACAATGGATAGCCATAACTTTATCCTTTTAAGACCCACAAGCCAATATCAACATTTTGCAACTATTCACAAGCCTTGACCAACAGGACTTGGAAATTTACTGCAATCCACAAGCTACAAGGTGATATTTATAGTTTGTGAAAACCCATAGTCCTATGTTCTCTGGTTTTTGCAATATCAAAGAATCTGCATGCAACCAAATAGCAGGGAATGCACTAGCGATGTGAATATAGTTTAGCCTAGCTTAGTTTCTGCTCTAGTTTAATCTATTTTTTATTCTTGTACTTGCCCCTAGCTGATGACATGTTCAGAAGGACTTAATCAGACTCGTATAGAAGCACTCTCTTTTTGAGAATGACTTCCTAGACATTGAACACCCAAGGTCAATTTTGACAAATTTCATGAATGCCCACAAGCATATACATATTTTTGGATACCCACCAGCCAAGTCTAAGGTCAGAAGCTCTGAATTTTCAAGGTTTATAAGAAGAAAGAGCCATGGATAAGGATTGTATTGAGAGTGGTGATGCTTTCACATTCAGTTGTGCTGAATATGATGATGATGGGCCTTATTTTGACATGAACTTTCATGGAACCACCATCTCTTTAGAGGATGGCATAGAGAACAGAGATTCTGAAGAATTTGAGTTCACGACCTCTTCTATCTCTTCTGGGCATAATAGGCACCTGCATCATGTATCAGAGCCGACCGATGATGTTTCTCCTGCAGATGATTTATTCTACAGAGGCCAGCTCCTTCCTCTTTATCTTCCCCCACGCTTGCAGATGGTGAGAAATCTCTCAATGTCCAAAGAATCTGAAGATAACTATATGTCCCCTGATGGTTCCATGGGTTTCCCATCTAGACATGAAGGTTTTAATTTTGATTTTGATTTTGATAGCAGTTTCCCCTTTTTTGAGGATTCAAAACAGGAACCTGGGAGTTGCAAGCAGGTGGAATTCAGCTCTGCTAAAACTGAGAAGACCCAACACTTCTCTTCTGTACTGAAGTCTGCAACCAAATTCAAGGTTTCCCTCTTTGGATTTAGGAAGTCTTCAAAAGTGGGTATGGATGATCATCATTCCACGAGGTATTTTCCTCCTCTTGTCAAGCATCCCAAATTTACAATCAAACTCAATTCCATGAAAACCCCTGGCAGAATTTTTGCTAAGAATTACAGCACTAGACGTGGGAAAAGCCCAGATTATTCATCAAGGAACACTAGTGTGAAACGTGTGCTTCAGAAGTATCTGAGAATGATGAAGCTCAAATTCTCTCAAAGGCACAATGCAAGTGCTGATGATCAGCAACTACAAGCGGAGGATGAATGTGAGAGGCCCTGTATTGCAGGCGAATCAGGAAGAAAAGATCATATATCATTTTCTGGTAACTTGAAAATGGGTTTCAGGCATTTGGGTATTCAAAGCTGCTCATCTTCCATGAAGTCATCTTCCCCACAGTACCACAAGGGGGTCTTGACCAGCTTCCATGGAGATGACCTTCAAAATGGTATTCAAGCAGCCATTGCCCATTGCAAGCAATCTAATGGAATATCTGGTAAGAACTTGTAAGGTTTGATTTTTGTCTATATACACCTGAATTCATATTGTCTTATGTTAGATTCAGTTCAAACTCTGATTTGTGTGAAGCCATGGGGATTGAGAATTTAAGTGCATGTAACTGCTGCAATCATGACATCGAGTTTAGAGTCGCAAAACTCATCAGTTTTGCTGAGGTTGCTGTGATGGTTCAGGATCTCCATAAACTTATCATTTTAGGTCATTCTCAGAAATTGAATTTTCTGATAATGCTCTGAAAATGTGTTCTTACTAATTTTTCCCTGTAGTGGCCTGGAAATAAGTCTGCTTATGCTATAATCAAATGTTTTTTTTTGCCCTTTTTCTACTGTACTGAATTGATTAAATTTTCTCCCTTCGGTACGAGAGCCATGCTGGGGCCGCTGCCAGTCTGACAATCGTCCGTACCATTGCTTTTGGGGCCATGTGGGTAGCTATGAGCAACAGGGATGCGTAATCTGCACAGTCGTAATGTTTTCATGGATAAGAAAATTGTGAGAATGGGATCCTCATCCCCTTACATGGCTTGTTAATGGCAAGATAATCGGAAAGCCTAATGAAAGTACCAGTTAAGATTGAATATTTTTCTGTTTATATGATAAACATTTTTTAAGGTTTCTATTTGATGGCCATGTAATCTTTGGTTTACAAAAAGAAGGATGGGGTGTTATGCTCTCAAGCTTGAATTTTGTAATAATTGTTTATGTATTTGTCAATATTATTAGAATTTCAAGATAGATTGTCATCCGATATGTGACATGTTACAATAATAAAAGATAAATTTCATATATCTTATATAAGATATATAGGATGATCCTATAATAAGGTTATAAGATAGATAATTTTTCTTTTCATTGAATTTATATTATGATTAAATTTAACATTAAATATTTATAGGGTTATATTATTTAAATAGTGATTAGTAAAAGAAGATTATTAGGAAAGTTGTGTTTTAGTAAATTAAGATCATATCGTTAACATATACAAGTTTAGTTTGTTTTGTAAACTTTATAAGGTTAATGTTAATGTATTCCTTTTTTTCAAGAGGTCTGTCAAGTTTATCTATCTAAATTTCAAAGAGTGTGAAAGATAAAGAACATCATTATTTAACTCAAATAGTATGTAGACATCATTTGATTGGCCTTAGTCAATTCTAAGTTTAGCAATAACATTTTCAAATAATGTCTACATTGCCAATATAAGCTTGATCGGTATGTTAATTTAATAGATGCTATGTTACAAGGATGGAGGAGGCAAAGGTTCCAAAAGCAAGAAATGGACGAAAGACAGATGGGTGGAAACCAGAGGTGGAGAGGGTTTCAAAAGAGAATGGTGGTGGAGAGACTAAACGAATAAGGGAGTTAGAGGATAGAACAACAATTGGGAAGAAGAAATCATAATAACAACTAAAATCTAACAGTACAATGAACAAAGGTTGCAAGGACCCATTAGATGAAGAAAGGGCATGCAGTGAAGATGACGACTAAAAGAAAAATGGAGACAAGATGGGGGTCAGTGGTAAAAACATTACAAAGCAACCAAAGTTTTCAAAAAAGTCCATAATAGAGCACCTAAACAAGGGTAGAGTAGAGTGATTATTGGATCAAGGCAAGTTGTATGGAACAATATGGAAGGACTAGATGAACATTCACAAAAATTAATCTTTAGAACAAAAGGACTAAAGTTTCCACAAATCAAACCCTCAAATAAGTGGAGGAAATCAGAATAGATGTAGAGATAAAAGCAAATATCCAAAACTTAGCATTAATCCAATGCCAAGACTTTTTAAATTAAAACCCCTCTCATCTAAATAAGGGAAGAGGTAAGAGAAAACACTACATCAAAAAATAAAAGGAGATAGTTAAAATGGTGGTTGGGGAAGATCTAATGCTTGAACAAGTTTTACCATTGAAATATAAAGGTCTAGTGGGTTCATGGGGTGCTCAATGAAAAAAAAAACTCTTCATGATTGGATAAAGTCAACATGGTTGGAGTTGTTGGGATATCTCCCAACATACCATGTAATGACAAAAGGTTGGATAGCTTTTGTATTCCAAAAAGTAGATGTCAAAACTATAAAAAAAAGGGAAGATGGAGATGGGGTCATAGTATCCTTACTCTAAAAAATTGGACACCTAGGTTTGATCCTCGCTTTGAGAGGATAACCACCCAACCTATTTGGGTCAAGTTACCTACACTACCACTGGAATATTGGAATGAGAAGATGTTGAGAAAGACAATGAACTCTTTGGGATTTTTTCTTGAAGTGGACTAAAAAAATTTAAACATTAAAAAATTGATAGCTTGAAAATTAGTGAATATGGACCTAAGTCTAGGATTACCTGAGAACATAGAATTTGTTATAGAAAGTTGGTCTTACACAAAAACTAGACTACATCGGAGTCCCATTTTGATGCAATTTTTATCACCAGTATAGTCATATCAAACCAAAATGTAGACTAGGAAGCAGTAGCCATAGAAATAAGCAAATAGAAATTGAAAGTCTCATTCATACAAGTAACAAAGAAAATCTAATAGTAATAGAAGTTCAAGTAGATAAGGGAAAATCAACAACCTTAGAAGCTCTAGAAGAACAATCATAGGCATCACTCAAACAATGCAAGGAAAATAACAGACAACTAGACAAATATTCATGGGAGATACATAAGATTAGAGGGTGGTTTTGTAGATCTTTGACAAAGAACATAGAGGACTAGATTCAAAATAATATAATAATATATTTGCATAATGATTTGAATGATGCATATAATAAATTTGTTTCCCTATAAAAATATGGCTTGAGATTGGTTTTGGAGGTCTAGATTGAGAATATTCTTGAGATAAGAATGATATAAGAGAGTGTTTCTTCCTCAATAAGAGAAAGGAGGAAGATAATGGAGGATAGATAGGAAGAGGGATAAAGCAAGGGTTTAGTTTAGGATAGAAGATGGAAGACTCTCTCTAAGATCAATTTAAAAAATAAAAAGGAAGAATAAATAAACCTCATGGAGAACCTTCCCCCTCAAAGAGAGGAAAAGGAAGTAAACTTAGGAAATCCCCCATCAATAGGATTTCCTCTCCCTCTAGTCCCTCATCTCAATGTAAAGTTTTACCTCCTATGGGAATATATGCTTTAAGATATCAAAAAATAAAGGTAAAGCAAATAAGAGCTTTGGGAAAATTCAAAGGGGGTTGAGATTTAAAGTTAGACATGTTGGCAATTTTGGGTACCTTGGGTACATTGCCTTTGCTCAAGTGTATAAGTTGTCATTGATGTCAAGAAGCTTTTGAAGGAATTTGATTTGATGTAAAATAATTTGTTTTGATGAAGGTTACGACATGACAGGTTCGAAAGAAAGTAAGTTGAAAAAGTGTCACAGCGACATGTCGCATTTTCGTGACTTAAGCAGGAGAGAGAAAGCAAGTTAGAAAAGTGTCACGATATCGCGACATGTCGCATTTTCGCGACTCGAAAAGTGCAGGAAGGCAAAGAAGGAAAAGTGTCACGATTTCATGACATATTGCAAGGAAGGTTGAACGGACGAAAAAGTGTCACGATTTCATGACATGTTGCAGGAGAGAGAGTCCGAAAGAAAAAGTGTCACGATTTCATGACATAATGCAGAAGAGAGAGTCCGTAGTGTGAATTGTCATGATTTCATGACAAGTTCGAAGAGAGAGAAAGTAACACAAAAAGTGTCACGATTTCGTGACATGCTGCAGATGAAAATGTTCCAAGTAAGAACTATCACGATTTCATGACATGCAGCAAAGGGAAGAGTCTGAAATGAGAAGCGTCGTGATTTCGTGACAGGTTGCAAAGAAAGCGTACGAAAAGTTGATAGCATCACGATTTCATGATAGGTTGAAGAGAAAGCAAACAGATGCAGAAAGTGTCATGATTTCATGACAGATCGAGATGGCAGTGTTCGGTTGGAGAAAGTGTCACGATTTCATGACAAAAACAAAAAGGAAGTCTAAGGAAGCAAAAGTGTCATGATTTCATGACAAAAGTAGAGAGGAAGGCTATGAAGACAGAAGTGTCACGATATCGCGATAGAAGTGAAGTCGAAGTCTGCAGAGGCAGAAGTGTCATGATTTCATGACAAAAGCAAAAAGGAGGTCGACGAAGGGAGAAGTGTCACGATATCGTGACAAAAGCAAAGTTGATGCTGACAAAGACAAAAGTGTCATGATATCATGACAAGAGCTTAGTTGAAGTCGTCAAAGGCTAAAGTGTCATGATATCATGAAAAAAGCCAAAAGAAAGTGTACGGTTGCAAAGGTGTCACGATATCGTGACATGTTGTTTCATGACAAAAGCTTCAGAAGAGTTACAGAGGCAGTTGAAGCCGACAAAGTTAAATTTGAGCCAACGAAGATTAGGGTTTGTAGCCGACGAAGTTTAGGGTTGTGCAATCGACTAAAGATCAGGGTTATAGTCGACTAAGAGTAAGGTTTTGATCTTAAAAGTGTTATTATAAAAGACAAGCTATTTTGAAGAGTTGGTGGGTTGAGTGTTGCGACGTTCGTTGATAGAGCGCAGAGTGAGAAGTTCGATCGCCGAGAGCAGAGTGCGAAATTCGATCGAAGTGTGTAGAGTGAGCGAAGAGTCATGGTGAATTTTTCTAAGTATCGCTGTGTTTGTGCAGACAGTGCAAAGGTTGAAGTTCGATCAAAATGCGGTTGTGATTGCACAGAGAGAGCAGAGGACTTGTGAGCTGAGTTTGATAGTTCTATCAGAGAACTTGAGGACAGAGATGTATTGGTTCTATGAGAAGAACCTGAGGATAGATTTGGTTGCTTGAGCTATTGTGGACGTGATCATAGAAGGCGAAGGTCTCTTAGGCTAAGCATTGAGGACGAGGAGGTCTTCGGTGGAAAGGAGTTCCACGTCTTGGCAAGAGGTAGAGGCGGTTGATCTTCGAGGGATCATTTCCAGAGCGAGAGGGGAAGGTATCTCCTTTGAGCAGAGGCTCATAAATTTTGATTGGGAGAAGGTATCTCCTTTGAGCCGAGGCTCATAAACATTGTAATTGGGAAGGATTCCCAAAGAACCTTGAGATAACTTTTAGAGAAAAGTTTTTGTGGATGTAGCCCAACCATTTTGGGTGAACCACGTTAAAAATGGGTCTTCAATGTGTGATGCTTTCTGTCTTGATTAATGTTGTGTTGATGCCACTTGCTATCTAAAGTTAAAATTATTAATTGGTTAAGTCTTATACTATTCACCCCCCTCTCAGTATAAGCTTGTGTTCTTCAATTGGTATCAGAGCGGGTCTCTCTAGAAAGAGCCTAACAACTTGGAGAAGGATCTATCGAGAGGAACATACAGATTGAGAAAGAGATGAAGAGGTTGAGTTCGATCTCAAAGGTGAATTCTTCTTGGCTCTAAGAAAGCTTGAGAAATTTAGGGAAGAGAATTTTGTTCTCAAGTATCAATGTCAGGAAGAAGAGATAGCAAGATCAGAATTGTCTCAAAGTGTTATAGACTTCAAAATTCTAGCTGAAGAAGGGAAGAAGATTGAACGAGGTTCGACAGAGGCTCTAAAAGGAAAGGAAGTTGATTGCAAGAAACTAGAAGAAGAGGTTATGTCTCTTAGAGTGAAGTTGGAACAGTTGACTCTCAGACAGAATACTCCATGTGAAAAGCAAAAGAAGGATGGTATCACCATTTATGAAACAGGGTCTTCAAGCAAGATCAATCTTCATCCTGAAGAGCGGTGGATTCCAGTTGGTCACAAGAAGAACAACCATCCAAGGCATCAAAACAGGTTACATAATACTTTCCATGGCTATTGTTTTTCCTGCAAGAAATTTGGTCACGAAGCTATGCATTGCAATAAGTCTTTGAATAGCCATAGTAAGGAAAATGTTAACTCTTTTGCACCTCTTATGAATAAAAATGTCATGTGTTACAAGTGCAAGAATTTTGGGCATATAGCAAGGATGTGCTGTTTGGATAGATCTAGCCTTGAGTTCACTAAAAAGAGAAATGAGATCAAATCTAAGTCAATGATAGTTCAAACTGCTTTTCATGCTCAAGACAAAGTAGAAAAATGGTATCTTGATAGTGGTTGTTCAAAACATATGATTGGTGAAAAGGAAAAGTTTTTGGTCTTAAAAAAAACAAACAGAGGAACAGATCGGTTTTGGAGATAACGAGTCGGCTAAAATCTGTGGTAAAGGGACTCTTAGTTTGGATGGGAAATCCAAAACAGAAAATGTGCTTTATGTAGAAGGCCTAAGACATAATCTTCTAAGTGTGAGTCAACTTTGTGATCAAGGGCACATAGTATCTTTCTTTTCGGATAGATGTGAGATAAGTAAAGAAAAAAATGGAAAACTCATTGCGAGTGCTACAAGGACTCCAAACAATCTTTACATGCTAAGTGAGATAAAAAAGGAAAAGTGTTTTCTAACTCAAGAAGATGAGAGTTGGTTATGGCATAAAATATTGGGGCATTTGAGCTTTGATAATCTTGTCAATATTAGTAACAAGGAAGCGATTAGAGACTTGCCCAAAATAAAAAGGCCCCATAACATCGTTTGCGGTCCTTGTCAACATGGAAAACAGGACCAGAACCGGTTTCAAATCAAAAGGGTATACTTCTTCAAAACCATTGGATCTTATTCATACTGATTTATGTGGCCCTATCGGAACTCAGAGCATTTAGGGAGAAAGCTACTTCATGCTGTTTATAGATGATTATTCTAGAATGACTTGGGTTACTTTTCTCAAAGAAAAATCTGAAGCTTTTGAAAAATTTAAAGCTTTCAAAGAAATGATTGAAAATGAGACTGAAAAGAGAATCAAATGCTTAAGATCAGATAGAGGAGGAGAGTTCACTTCAAATGAATTTGTGGAATACTGTGAGCAACAAGGAATCAAAAGAGAATATTCAGCAACAAGAACTCCTCAACAAAATGGAGTAGTTGAAAGGAAAAACAGAACTATTGAAAATATGGCTAGAGCTATGTTAAATGAGTCAAAACTTTCAGATGGCTTTTGGAAAGATGCAGTCAGTACAGCAGTATACATCATCACCAAGGTCCAACTTAGAATCAATCATCATAAAACTCCTTATGAGTTGTGGAAAGGAAGACCGGCTATAGTAAAATACTTTAAAGTGTTTGGGAGTAAGTGCTTCATCGAAAGGGAAGATCAGAATTTGGGTAAGTTTGATCCTAGGTGTGATGAGGGAATCTTTCTTGGATATTCCAGCAGAAGCAAGGCCTACGGATGCTTCAACAAAAGAACTCATACGGTTGTAGAGAGCATAAATGTAACAGTTGATGAAAAGACAGGGATAAGAGAACCGGTCAAGGAACTCGGTGATGAAATTTGTCAAGAAGAATTCGAGAGAGGTTTCGAGATGAAGAAGAGGAAAGACAACAAGCTGCTTCCCAAAACTCCTTCACGATATGTTCAGAAACATCATCCCAAATATTTGATCATTGGTGATCCAAATAGCGGGCAAACAAGAAGAAGAGTCATTCCTTCACATGATTCTACAAATGTTTCATTATTATCTCAGATTGAGCCAAAATATTTCAGGGAAGCATGTGCAGATAAGTTTTGGGTAAAAGCAATGGATGAAGAGCTAAATCAAATAGAGAAAAGTGAAACTTGGGATTTGGTTCCAAGACCTAAGGACAAGAATGTCATTGGCACAAAATGGATATTCAGAAATAAACTCAATGAGGATGGAAAAATTGTCAGAAACAAAGCTAGGTTAGTCTGCAAAGGTTATGCTCAAGTAGAAGGTGTTGATTTCGAAGAGACGTTTGCTCTTGTTGCTCGTCTTGAAGCTATCAGAATGTTTTTGGCACTTTCAAGCTTCAAATCATTCAAGGTATATCAAATGGATGTAAAGTCAGCTTTTCTAAATGGCGTGTTGGTAGAAGAAGTCTACATAGAACAGACCGGAAGGAGTGTCTCTCTCGGAACAGTCGGACTATGTGTGTAAACTAAAAAAGGCCTTGTATGGGTTAAAGCAAGCACCGAGGGCTTGGTACTCAAGACTTGACAGTTATCTTCATGAGCAAGGCTTCGGGAAAGGCGTGGCGAGATAGTAATTTGTATATTAAGAATGAAGATGATGATATGTTGATTATGGTTGTCTATGTTGATGATATTATTTTTGGGGGAAATAAGACTCAGATGTGCAAAGATTTTTCTAACACCATGCGGAAGGAATTTGAGATGTCTATGATTGGAGAGTTGTCATTCTTTTTAGGTCTTCAGATTGCTCAATCAAAAGATGGTGTATTTCTCTCTCAAGGGAAGTATATCAAAGAAATGTTGAAGAAATTTGGGATGATGGACAGCAAACCAGTATGTACTCCAATGATTATAGGGTGCAAGATGAGTAAGGATGATGAATCTCCAGCGGTAGATCAAAAGTTGTACAGATCAATGATTGGTAGTTTATTATATGTTACAGCTACCGGACCGGATATCATGCGGGCGAGTTGGGTTAGTAGCAAGATTTTAGGCAGCTCCAAAATATTCTCATGTTATAGCGGTTAAAAGGATATTCGGATATCCGAAGGGCACTATGGACCTTGGGCTTTGGTATCCCAAAGGTGATGATTTCACCCTCACGGCCTATACGAGATGCAGATTGGGCGAGCGATGCGATGACGGGAAAAGCACTAGTGGTGGAGCATTCTTTCTGGGAAAGAGTTTGGTTTCTTGGCTAAGTAAGAAACAACCTTCGGTTTCCTTATCTACAACAAAGGCTGAATACATAGCAGCGGTGGCTGGGTGTACTCAGGTTTTATGGATGAAAACCACCTTGGAGGATTTCAAAGTCAGGCATGAACAACCCATCTCCATACTTTGTGATAATACAAGTGCCATAAGTATTTCCAAAAATCCAGTAATGCACTCAAGGACAAAGCATATTTCCATCAAGTATCACTTTCTAAGGGAGAAAGTGCAAGACAAGCAGGTCAAGCTAGAGTATGTGTCTACTAAAGAGCAGATTGCAGATATCTTCACCAAACCTCTTCCAAGAGATACGTTTGAGTATCTAAGGGAGAAATTGGGAGTTGTACTCCCACCCCAGAATTAATCACCTCATCGGGGAGGTGGGGGGAGGGACCAAGCTAAGAGGCTCATTCTTAGTCCCGAGCCCCAAAGGTGACCCTTTGCCATTGATGACAAAGGGGGAGAGATATGAGTAAGGGGGAGAGCTTCAAGTGAAGAGGAAAGCTTCAAGTCGGGGGGAGCAAAACTTCAAAGGAAGATTCTCGAGTTGTGGGCACAGTTTCCCGGTTGTTAGCACGAGTTGGTTTCGAGTTTTGGCTCTTGAGACGTGTTTTCAATAAAGGTTTGCCATCAATGACAAAGGGGGAGATTGTTGGCAATTTTGGGTACCTTGGGTACATTGCCTTTGCTCAAGTGTATAAGTTGTCATTGATGTCAAGAAGCTTTTGAAGGAATTTGATTTGATGTAAAATAATTTGTTTTGATGAAGGTTACGGCATGACAGGTTCGAAAGAAAGTAAGTTGAAAAAGTGTCGCGATATCGCGACATGTCGCATTTTCGTGACTTAAGAGAGAGAGAAAGCAAGTTAGAAAAGTGTCACGATATCGTGACATGTCGCATTTTCGTGACTCAGAAAGTGTAGGAAGGCAAAGAAGGAAAAGTGTCACGATTTCGTGACATATTGCAAGGAAGGTTGAACGGACGAAAAAGTGTCACGATTTCGTGACATGTTGCAGGAGAGAGAGTCCGAAAGAAAAAGTGTCACGATTTCATGACATAATGCAGAAGAGAGAGTCCGTAGTGTGAATTGTCATGATTTCATGACAAGTTCGAAGAGAGAAAGTAACACGAAAAGTGTCACGATTTCGTGACATGCTACAGATGAAAATGTTCCAAGTAAGAACTATCATGATTTTGTGACATGCAGCAAAGGGAAGAGTCTGAAATGAGAAGCGTCGTGATTTCATGACAGGTTGCAAAGAAAGCGTACGAAAAGTTGATAGCATCATGATTTCATGACAGGTTGAAGAGAAAGCAAACAGATGCAGAAAGTGTCATGATTTTATGATAGATCGAGATGGCAGCGTTCGGTTGGAGAAAGTGTCACGATTTCATGACAAAAACAAAAAGGAAGTCTAAGGAAGCAAAAGTGTCATGATTTCGTGACAAAAGCAGAGAGGAAGGCTATGAAGACAGAAGTGTCACGATATCACGATAGAAGTGAAGTCAAAGTCTGCAGAGGCAGAAGTGTCACGATTTTATGACAAAAGCAGAAAGGAGGTCGACGAAGGGAGAAGTGTCGCGATATCATGACAAAAGCAAAGTTGATGCTGACAAAGACAAAAGTGTCATGATATCATGACAAGAGCTTAGTTGAAGTCGTCAAAGGCTAAAGTGTCACGATATCACGACAAAAGCCAAAAGAAAGTGTACGGTTGCAAAGGTGTCGCGATATCGCGACATGTTGTTGTTTCGTGGCAAAAGCTTCAGAAGAGTTACAGAGGCGATTGAAGCCGACAAAGTTAAATTTGAGCCGACGAAGATTAGGGTTTGTAGTCGATGAAGTTTAGGGTTGTGCCGACTAAAGATCAGGGTTACAACCGACTAAGAGTAAGGTTTTGATCTTAAAAGTGTTATTATAAAAGGTAGGTTGTTTTGAAGAGTTGGTGGGTTGAGTGTTGCGACGTTCGCTGATAGAGCGCAGAGTGAGAAGTTCGATCGTCGAGAGCAGAGTGCAAAATTCGATCGAAGTGTGCAGAGTGAGCGAAGAGTCATGGTGAATTTTTCTAAGTACCGTTGTGTTTGCGTAGACAGTGCAAAGGTTGAAGTTCGACCAAAATGCGGTTGTGATTGTGCAGAGAGAGCAGAGGACTTGTGAGCTGAGTTTGATAGTTCTATCAGAGAACTTGAGGACAGAGATGTATTGGTTCTATGAGAAGAACCCGAGGACAGATTTGGTTGTTGAGCTGTTGTGGACGTGATCATAGAAGACAGAGGTCTCGTAGGCTAAGCATTGAGGATATGAGGTCTTCGGTGGAAAGGAGTTCCACGTCCTTGGCAAGAGGTAGAGGCGGTTGATCTTACGAGGGATCATTTCCAGAGCGAGAGGGGAAGGTATCTCCTTTGAGCAAGAGGCTCATAAATTCTGATTGGGAGAAGGTATCTCCTTTGAGCCGAGGCTCATAAACATTGTAATTGGGAAGGATTCCCAAAGAACCTTGAGATAACTTTTAGAGAAAAGTTTTTGTGGATGTAGCCCAACCATTTTGGGTGAACCACGTTAAAAATGGGTCTTCAATGTGTGATGCTTTCTGTCTTGATTAATGTTGTGTTGATGCCACTGCTATCTAAAGTTAAAATTATTAATTGGTTAAGTCTTATACTATTCACCCCCCCTCTCAGTATAAGCTTGTGTTCTTCAATACAAACTTAGGGTTCCTCAATAGGTAGGATTTCATATCTAAAAATAACTCAAAAAAGAGTTGAGAAAGAAATTATATCTAGCAAAAAAAGATATATTTATGGGTTACTTAGAGTAGGACAACTCCCTGAGTTAGGTAACCCATGATTATAATCTCTTTGAATATTAGAGGATTAGGGGATCCTCACAAAAATATAGCCCTAAAAATACTTATTAAACTTTAAAAGCCTGATATTATATTGATTAAGAAAACCATGTTATAGGTAGGAAAGGAAACAACTATACTTAATTCACTCCTACCAAGTTGGAAGTTTATTGGAATAGACTCATGAAAATTTAGAGAAATTGTCTTAAAATGAAAATATTCTTTCCAATTGATTGAAAACTCCTCAATAGAAGTAGTAGTATAAGGATTCCACTCCAAGGAGTTAGGGAAAATTTTATGTATAGTAAATATATATGGTCTATATGGAGATAGGAAGGTTTTGTAGGAGGAATTTTTTGGCCAAGATCTTCTAAAATATATATATTAGTGGGAAGGGATTTAAAATTTGGTAAAAAAGAAGTGAAATATGGGGATAAGAGGTTAGAATGGATCAACTAGATATTTTTTCCTTCATAAAATTCAGAGTGTTGGACTATGTGATATAGAACCAATAAAGCTTACTCCTACATGGAGGAAAATAAAACTGGAAGACATGTGATTTCCAAAATACTGGACATATTTCTAGTCTTAGAGAAGCTCATAAATTTCCTTGATAATATGAGAACATGGATAGATCAAGGGGAGGATCAAATAATTCTCTAATCCTTTTATAACTTGAAAAGAATAAGGATAAACCACCATGCCCTTTCAAATTCAATACCGTTTGGCTGAGGGATGAAGAATTTTAATACTTAGGAATAAAAAAATGGAGGCATTTTGACCAAACCTCATAAGAGATAGTCATGTTTCAATTCACTAGTATCTTAGGAGAATAAAATTTGTCACATTAGGTTGGGCCAGAGGTAACAAAGTTTTTTCAAAAAATTAAATCTTCTCTAAAACAACTTTATAGTACCATAGGTAACAAAGATATTTTATAAAATGAAATCATGCAAGTCAAATAATTGGAAAAAAATAAGAGATGATTGTTAGAATGGAAGGAGGCAAATGGAGAATGAAAAGTAGGGTTTTAGGGCTAGAATAGGGGGATGAAAATACAAAAAATAAATAAAATTATGTAAAACAAAGGAAATAAACAAACACAATTTGAGAAATAAAAGAGGAGAATAGAAACACTTTGAGAATATTCCAAGAGTTGGATCCATTAATGATAAACTACTTCAAAGACTTGTATAAATATCCAAATAAAGCAAATGTAGTAGAGATAATCAAACTAGTTCTTAACCTACCCAATATGGTCAATGAGGATCAAAATGAAGCTTTGTTATTAGAAATCACTAAGGAGGAGTTATATTTAGTAGTCAAATTATTCCAGAAAAGAAAAAGTCTAGGTTTTCATGGATAAACAATCAATTTTTATTTGGATTTTTATGAATTGTTGGAGGAGGATCTTCTAAAAGTGGAAGAATCAATGATTAAGGGGTAATTGCTAAGATCCATAAACTCCACTTTCTTGGCTTTGACAATAAAAAAGGATAGTCCAAAATCTTTCAAGGATATCTCAAATATTATAGCTAGGAGAATTTAAGGTATCTTCTGAGAGAAGTTTTTAAAATAACAATTTGGATTTTTAAGTAAAATAACATTCATAAAGCAATAGGGGTAGCCCAAGAAGGACTACATTTAATAAAGACAAGGAATGAACAAGCAATGGTAATAAAATTGGATCTAGAAAATATTTTGATAAAGTAAATTGGTTATACATCACGTTGAGCCTAATTCAAATAGGATGTAGCATTCTCTTTGTAAATTGGGTCATGGGATGTATCAAGTCAACCTATTTTGCTATACTTATCAATGGCTCAACTTCTATTTTTTCAAGGCTTATAGAGATATGATATAATTTCTCCCCTCATTTTTATTTTGGTAGTATATGATTTTTGTAGATTCATCAAGGAATAAAGAAGTGCCTGACTTATATTGTATCAAGGATATATCTATTTTTTGAAGATTTATTTCCATTCTTGTAGCCATACAATATAAGTCTAGCACTTCTTTATATTTTCCCATTTTCTCTATGCAAATTATGTTCTACATTTTATAAATAGGACATTAAAGGAAGCCTCAAAATATAAAGAAGTGCTAGACTTATATTGTATGGCTACATGAATGGAAATAAATCTTCAAAAAATAGATATATCCTTCGATAGGTTTCACTTAGGGAAAATAGAAGCAGTAACGAGAATTGTTGGTTTTAAGCAAGTGGGCTTTGATAAGGGGATAAAATATTTAGGCTTTTATATTCAACCTAATAACTATGGGTAATAGGATTAGATTAGGTTATACACCAAAATATAAATTGTTAGCTTTTGATACTATAAATTTAATGTGAAACAACCACAGTATTTAAATTAAGCATGCTATATCAAATATAAGATAATGGTAATATTCTAAGCATGTAAAACTCATAAGAAAATTCTAAAATAACTCATAAAACTGTCATTAAGAAATATTACAAAAATAGTAATTTGATATAGAATGGAGATCTCAATAACTCCATACTTCATACATGCTCTACATTGTATCTAACTTATCCTCTACTTCTCCTCTACATTGTATATCTAATATGCTCACACAAAGGCCAATATATAATGGGATGTGACTCTTGGCCTTCTATCTTCCTATGACTCTTCACTTTCCTATTCTATGGACTCATGTGCACATGGACTATTATGCACATTTATATTATTGAATACTTTACACATTCTAACAATACTTGTGCATTTTTTTACATTGCATAAAGTAAATACTCACACCCTAATCTAAGACACACTCCAAGGTGGTACATTAGAATGTACCAAATAATGTAATATATTCCAACATATATAAGGATCACCACTTGGTGCACTAGGTGGCTATCATTGGAGGGTCATATTATGTTGGTGAAACTAGTCTTGGAAGCCAACCTAGTCTATTGGAACTCCTTGGCTTAGATTACCATAATGATAGTAGAGAAAATAAGAAATAATAGTTTCTAATTCCTTTAGTTAAGGAACAAATAGAAGGATGCAATGGCACTAGTTAAATGAAACATAATATCTCAACCAAAATTAGACAAAGGATGGGGCCTCAATAATATACATAATTTTAGAAAAGCTTTAGCAACAATTGTTTTTGGAGATTGACAACTGACAAATGATTATGGAAGGAATTAATTCAAAAGAAATATTTAGGCACCTTGTCCTTTGTAGATTATATTAGACTGTAGAATAAATCAATTTCAAAAGCTGCAATTATCTAGAAAGAACTAATGAGAGATTTCCTATTAGTTTGGAATTTATTGGAATCGAAAATAGGGAATGGAAAGGAAGTAAGGATAGGAAAATATACTTGGCTAGAAAAAAAAGAGACTATTAGCTTCACAAAATATAAGAGATAATCTCATAGCCAAATAAAGTTTGTATTGGGGTAGGTGGTATTGGAAAAGAGCACTAATTTATGGAAACAATGATGGCTCACAGTAGAAGAAATTACATTGGGAGGAGATGAAGCACATATTTGGCATAATTATTACACAAATGAATTATAAAGAGTAAATATAAAACTAAATAAACAAAGATACTTTCTATTATGGTCCAAGAATCCAACTAGTGGGTAGTACACAAGTAGATAAGGGTATAAGGAAAGATTTAAAAACAACAATGAGGAAACTATTTGGTGGTAGAGTAGAATATGGAAGGTAGAAGCTCCCCTAAAAACTACAATATTTACTTGGTTAGCTCTAGCCAAAAAATATCTAACATGGGATGTTCTTCATAGGAGGTCTTGTCAAGGACCAAGTTAGTGTATCATGTGTAGAAAAGAAGAAGAAACAATAGACCATATTTTGGTTCATTGTCCTTTAGCAAGATAAGTGTGAATTTCTATTCTACCTTTGACTCAAGGGAAAGGATAGTGACCTACTAGTAACATTTTGAATAACATGCAATAGTGGTTCAAAGAAAGAGTATTAAAGGAGTATAGATATCCCTTTGATACTGGCATGAGGCTTATGGTTGGTTAGGAATGCCAAGCTATTTGAATATAAGAAAATCCTAGTGATTTGGGTGCAAATGTAGACTAAATCCAATTTTGAAAGTCTAAAAATATTCCCAAAACAAAAATTGAGTAGGCATGTAGGAAAACTAATAGTGGATCCAATGAAGCCATGGGACTTCTATGATGGATCTTGCTATTGTAACCTATGAAGGTGTGTGATAGGGAGAGCACTTTACTTAAATAAAAATCATAAGATCACTTTCAAGGTAGGTTTAGGGGTAGGCATAAATAATATGGTAGAATGGAAAGCACTTATCCCCTTGATGAGAATGGTAGTGGAGCAAGGAATTACAACTTTAAAAGTAGTGATAAGTTGGGTTATAGATCATATTGAAATGTAAAACTTTCTCCTTAGTCCTTTCTATGAGCAAGTAAAATTACTAGAATCTTCTATAATAAAAATTTCATACAATCACATATATACGAAACTAAATATAGAAATAGATGAACTTTCAAAAGGTGTTTTGAACCTTCTAGTAGGAACTTGGCAGAGGGAAGAAGTGGTTAGAGGACTTAGGGTTTTCTCATAGTATTTTTATTAAGGATAATACCAGATATATATTAATAGAAAAAAATGGGTTTGAAAGGGACCCTTGCATTTATTCTATAGAAATATAGGCTTAAAAATAGCGCCAGTATTTGGAATTGAAACCTAAGTCCTACTTAGTTTTGGAATTCAAGCAAGAGTCATTGGAGAAATATGGTTGATCAAGAAGTTACTTCTACTTTCCACCTGCTAGTCCTATTATTAGGATTCTATTTTTGAATTGTAAGTTAATTATAGGATATTACAATAAGTAGAGTAGTACTTATCTTAGTTTATTTTAGACCAAATCCTAGATGGAATGTAACTAAACATTTTTAGAATATTTCATACCTATAGCATGTAATTCTTTTCAAACTCAAAAATAAAAATAATAGATTTTTTCAAGGAAAAAAAAGGTATGTTAATTTTCTTTAGGCTTTTCTAAGGATTAGTATTGAAGTTAAGAAAACAATAAATTATATTTTATATATTATTATGACAATTTTTTATAATAATTTTTAAGTGTGAGAATGTGGTTAATTATAAAATATTGGATTCTAAAACTTGTTTGACCTTTAACTCTTATATTATTTTTTTGAATAGGTTGAAAATTTTGGGGCACATTGAGGGCCACCCTTCTCATGAATTGAACTTGGGTCTCTGCTATGAGAACCAAATACTTTTTGTCATTGTAGTGTCCCTGTCGAGACTATAAAAACATTTAACTTTTTTATTAGGGTAAAAAGGGGTTTTAGGGTCCCCAAACTTGTACATTAAGTTGTGTAAGATTGTACAATATGCTACAATAGTATTAAAAAATACTATCATCCACCTACTACTACAACTAAATCTTATAATATCGCGTATCGATAAAACAACTCCAAAACATGACAGATTAGTAGACCACTTTCAAAATAGAAACTAAAAAAAAACTATAGCTACCACCTGTTGAGTGGTAATTTTTCCCAATTGAAAAATCACCATCACAGTCAGGATTTTTATTAGAAAACCCTCTCTTGCAAAGAAATAGAAATTTCTCCAAGGTTCCTTTTACTTAATGTGTGCTTGTATGCTTGTGAAAATGTGTCAAATAAGTGCTAGGAATACCTTAGTGATTTGCAAGCAACTGTTAACAAGGGGATCGTGTTGGTATTACTTTATTATGATATGCTATTTTATTGTTCATGAAAATTAAAAAACAAGAAAATACTATGTGATTGGCCCTCATATGACCACGATGAAAATTCTTTAGTTCATTTTATCTTGGAGTATTTTAGGTAGATTTTATATTATTTTGTTAAGCAGATTTTAAACAAGTTTTATCTTATTTAAACCTTGCTTTGAGCGTGAAACAAAAGATTATAATTTATCTCTAAAATATGAATATGAAATGACGAGTGATTTCATTTTAGCTTGCTTTGATGAATTAAAAGAAAATAATCTACAGGACTAATTTTAGAATATAATGGCCTTGAAATGCCATAGAAATTACCCCTCTTTAATGAAATTGTAATTTTCATAAAGAGAAGTTAATTTATTGCTTGAAAAACGAACATGCAAATCTTGAAGTTTGATTTACCTTCAAAATGTGAAATTATGCTAAATTTGAAATTAAAAAACTTCTTTTAAATGCGAACTTTGAATAATTTTGTAATTTTGAATTGAATTCAAAATAAATTCAAAATTGCTGTAAATGAAACTTTAAATCTTATTCTTGGAATCTGTGCATCTATTTTTGGAATTTTAATTTTTTTTATATTTTTTTGAAGTTTAAAAAAATGAAAAAAGTGTGAGGTTAGAAAATAAAAATAAAAAAATCTGCAATTCGTGAAACAGAATGCTGAAAATATTAGAAGAAAAACTACTATCAATATATGCTACCCTGTCCTGCAAAACCAGATATGTGAGAATTTCTAAATGTAATCTAATTTTATTGAAGTTGCATTTGCACAATCTAAAATAAACTAGGTATAATATTCTATGGAAAACAAAATAAATTCCATGTTTCTAAACATTCGATAGTGCAACCATTAACCTACATTAAACACTATTTATAAGCCTAAAAAGAATGGAAGGGAAAGATAAACAATTAACACAAAACATTATGAAAATTTCTCCTTCGATTTTGCTTACAAAGCGCAAGTTTATGGAGTATTTTTCATTTACAAAAAATTTATCTCTTTGTTTTCCCAAAAATTTCTAGCCAGAGTTTCTACTTCTCGATATGTATTTGAAATTTTTCAATTTGTCTTTTTGTTTCTCCTTATTCATTTTCCTTTTTCCAACTTTTGGTTTTTCGCCTCCCTCTATTTAGTTGATTTCATTCTTTACAACGTTCGCTTTGGAGGAATCACAACTGCGATAGGCTTCCCATCATAAAGTAACGCTCTTGTATTTATTAAAGTTTCTTTTTTAACCACAATTACTTCTGTTTTCTTTGTAACGAATTATTTTTTTGCATGTGCTGATGAATGTACCCGTTTATTTTTATGTCTTGTTACCATATAGTGCCAACTGGCCTATGAACTTCACCATATTCTTCGTACCACCCTTCATCTATTCTACTATTTACCAACCAAGTTCTTTCTATTATCACTTCTCTTATCGAGTATGTGCGTGGTAAAAAAATGGTATGCACCTTCTGATGTAACATGCAAACCTGGCTACACCTTCCACTGTTTCATCTATTCGGCTCTATTTAGTTTTGTAATGGCCCCCTACTAAATAATTTTATTCAGTGACCTCGGTGAAACTATTCCTTTAGTAAAGGGAATTCCACGACATGTTCAAAAATGGCATCCTTATCGAGGTATCATCTTCCCAAGTGATGTCCATGAAACTTTGTTGATATACGATCATGAACTGCAACTACAATAATCCTATTTGTCGACGACGTCTGAGTTAGACTTATTCCTCTGTTCTATGGTCTCATGTTTCCTTTGGTTAAGGCTACCATTATCCATTTAAAGATCATTGAGATGTAGAAATTACTTACCTCCTACGAGTGTTGTGAAAGCATTAATCCTTTTCCACAATGTACCAATATGACGGTATTGCAATGTGGGAACACCACTGTTATAAATCCATCCAGTAGGCTACATATTTGTCATGTGCTGAGTATCCTAAAAATGAAAAGGCTTCAAAATAAGTCTCCCTTCATGCACGTATCCGATGACTTCATTCACTTTCTCTAAATCAAAGAACTAGTCCGATAATTCTGCATTGAAACCCTTCTCATTGTTAGGCAAATTTGTCAATCATGGGATCCTTGTGTGCTGACCATTGCCCAAAACTTTCCATCATATTGTTTTTGTCTATTCCATGATTATTTTCCTTAGTTAACAAAATACATTATCATCGATATTCGTAACTCAAAATTACCTTTTCAGTTTATATAATCAAAGATATATGTGACTGATTTCCATTGCAGATAAAAAAAATGATTATGATAAAAACCTAATGGAATTAAGGGAGTTGTCGATGCCTACGTGGAAAACCATTCTGGACCTAAACTTGTTGGATTAACTTGTTCGCATATCATGTCAAATCTATCGAGGGCTATTAATTGACCACTACTGTCTACTACTCTCTAGCTGTTGTTTCATAACATAACCGCAGATTGACCCCATCGTACATGTGTTCCCATCAGTCATCTAAATCCACATGGTCATCCCTATTATCGAGATCTCAAACATAGCATTGTCTATAGGTCCACATGTGATCACATTGGTCCACATCCATACATATTTTCTACCTTCTACTAAATCATAGCAACGTCCTTCGATGTCGTGTCTGCCATGTTGGCACCCATCAAGTCACTATCCTCTACGTTAGCTATTTGTCCAGTCTCACCATCATCCACATCAAAAGTGTTCATGTGGTCTACGTCCGCATCACTGTGTCAAAATCCAGGATCGTCACCACGTCATGTCAATGGTCTAAATCCTCCACGTCTAGGTATGTCTCGGTCTGCTCATGCCTATTAGGTCTACCTATTCATATCATCACCGGATTGCCAAGCTACCATCGTGTTCGACCCTTGTGAGCACCATTTGCACCAACCTAAGCAAACCACACCAAAGAGAAAACTATAAGAAATATTTATTGAAACAAATTTTAAAATTAATCTAAAATGATTTCATTTTATTTTATTTTTATTTTTTTATATCTAATTGTTTTTATTATTTTACTTTTTGTGCTTTATTTTATTTCATTTTTTTGTTTATTTAGTTTTATTAGTATTTATTTACATTCAAATCAATCAAAATAAAATTCTTTAATTATTAAAATTCAAAACAAGAAGGAAAAATTAACCTAAACATTTAAAATTTAAAACCAAACCTTTAAAACTATTAATCTAACCCAAAAAAGTAAGCACTAAAACATAAATGAAAAGATACACTACCCAAGAAGAACCTTGGAACCTATCCAAATTAGCACTCAACGAAAACGAAAATCTCCCCAAAAATCAAAATTTATGGTGGGTCCCCAAAATTGGGGCAAGTTGTGGAATGGCCACAGCAAATGGTGACTCTACTAGGAAATAATCCTGAGCATTTCAGATGAAGAACTTAGTTTTGAAAACAAAAAAAAAACAAAATATTAAAGAAATATACATTATCTAGCAACATTTAGAGAAAATGGGGTTAGATAATTTCAAATAAAAACACATGAACCATTTGCTTTAGCTTAGTGTGTGTGAAAGTGATTTCATTTTGCATTCTTGAAAACCATCCAGATTCCATCACCTGATTTGCATTTAGGCTATGAAGTATTGCTCATAAAAATAATTTTTATAGATAGAGCCCTACTACTAGTCAAGCATCTATAGCCCCGATAGAGTTTATCTAAATTACCCTTGTGTTTGATTGATATTTTACAATACCTTTTTTTTTAACAAGATTTATCTATATAGAGACCTACTACCAGTTAGGCATCTATAGCCTTGGTAGAGTTTATCCAAACCTAGTGACTAATTTTAGCATGTTTTCCTTTGCTTATAAATTTTTTAAATGGCTTTGTAAGTATTTGAATGGAGTGTGTTGGATTTTTGCCTTAATTTGAACACAAGAATGAATTCATCCTTCAATATTTCAAGACATGCCCCTTAATATGGTGTGTTCATGTGTACCTTTAGCAAAGTGATTCAATATTCCAAAATTCACCATCTTAGTCCCAAAATCTAGAAGTGGTTACTAAACAAATTCATCCTTTTTCCTTGATCCACATGATATGCAATTCATCCTTCATGACAAAGAAACACAACAAAAATAGTCAAGAGGCCAAAAATTAGTGGCTACCACAAAACATTACCTCAATCGGAGAGACCAACCCAAAACACAAAACTTGTAAACCAAAACTTGGAAATAAATCAACACCTAACCTAATGCAAACTGAAAAGAAAGCAAAAAATAAAACTTGCCAAATGAAAATTAGGGACTAAGTAAAAAACAACAAACTAAAATAAAAGCATGAAAACAAAAGCTATATAAAATATGGTACAAGATGATGCAAAATTTATGCCATAATTTCCTTGGATCCCAAACATGATTAGCAAACTTTAAAATACATATATTGCAATATGCATGCCAAGTTTTACAAAAATCCAGCTAAAATAAGATTCGGCCAATGAAAATAATTTTTCCTTCCTCTCCCCACCAATTTGATTCCAAGACTTTAGCAATTCCATGTTGAAACTTTGATTCATTAAACGTGCAAGCAAATACATGATTTTAAATTATCTTTTGCTTGTCCAATGAGGCATAAATTTCAAAACCTAATTCATCATTTTGACTTGAGTTCTCATTTTTACAAACATATAATATTTCCTTCAAATAGAAAACTATTTCTAAAATTTTTAAATCCAAGTCATGATCTATCTCTTTAGACCAATCATACTTAAGCAAAAATTTGTAAGCATCTAGATATATACTAAATGAGAATCCTTATAATTTTATATTCTAGATTCAATTGTTGATTGTTGATGAATTTGATTCAACAATCCAAGCACATCTATTTTTGTTTCATTCATCAAAGCAATCTTATTAGTGATGTGGATAAAAATCAATTTAAATTTTTTATCAACTGCAAATGGCATTTGATCATTAGTAACATTTGAATCCCCCATACCACTAGGTAAAATTTTACCTGGAGTTCGAATGGTTGAACACAAAAGGTGAGATTCTACCTTTTGTACACTTTCATTTACCAAGACTTGGAGAGGATTTGTAACTTCTTCTTTTTCCTCATGATCTCCATCATTGTCATCTTGTAGCCCTTCATATTTATCCTCATGGTATTCATCATCATCAACTACCTATTTTTTAAAAACACAAAAATTAGGCACCCAATTAAAAATATGCCCATCCTTTTCAAACCATAAATCTTGTCGATCAAGGGGTGTGTCAAATAACACATCTCCATGATCAATTACTTGAGTTGCTTCAAATAAAGCCACATTTTCATTTGGGTCATCAATGACATCAAACCCAAACCATTCAAATTCTAGAATTTTCTCTATCTGAGGTAGCATAGATAGCATAGAGTCCTTAGGTGAAACAAGGCTTTTAATTTCTTGCCCCTCAAATGGGAACAAAGTGAGTGATTCCCCTTCTTTCATGCCATTTTTATATTGTTTAAGAATTACAAGGTCTTCATGTGAGATAGCAATTTTAGCATCTTGAATATCAAGTGAAATAGACATTTCATCAGTAGGAGTGTGAGAAACCAATGATTCCTCATAATTTCCCCTCATTATAATTGTCTTTTAAAAACAAGTGATGAAATTCTACTATGTCTTCTAATTCATCCATTGATTCCTATTTAAATTCACTTTCAACTACTTTTGATGGCTCAGTTGCTTCTATAGCGAGATCAATTGTTGTATTCAATGTTCTATAATTATTCCAGTCCTCCCTTGTAAATAATTACCCTAATCCATTCATTTATAATAAGTCATTATATGGTCATTCACAGTTAGGATTTTTATTACAAAACCCTCTCTTGCAAAGAAATAGAAATTTCTTCAAGGTTTCTTTTACTTAATGTGTGCTTCTATGCTTGTGAAAATATGTCAAATAAGTGCTAGGAATACCCTAGTGATTTGTAAGCAATTGTTAACAAGGACCCGTGTTGGTATTACTTTATTATGCTATGCTATTGATTGTTCATGAAACTCAAAAGACAAGAAAATGCTATGTGACTGGACCTCATATGACCATGATGAAAATACTTTAGTTCGTTTTATCTTGGAGTGTTTTAGGTAGATTTTATCTTCTTTTGTTAAGCAGATTTTAAACAAGTTTTATCTTCTTTAAATCTTGCTTTGAGCATGAAACAAAAGATTAAAATTTATCTCTAAAATGTGAATCTAAAATGATGATTGGATTCATTTTAGCTTGCTTGGTGAATGAAAAGAAAATAATCTACATGACTAATTTTAGAATGTAATGGTCTTGAAATGCCATATAAATTACCCCTCTTTAATAAAATTGTAATTTTTCATAAATATAAGTTAATTTATTGCTTGAAAAACAAACATGCAAAGCTTGAAAGTTTGACTTACCTTCAAAATGTGAAAATATGCTAAATTTGAAATTACAAAACTCCTTTAAAATGTGGATTTTGAATAATTTTATAATTTCGAATTGGCTTTAAAAGAAAGTCAAAATTGCTTTAAATGAAACTTTAAATTTTTTCTTGGAATCCATGCAACTATTTTTGGAATTTTAATTATATATATATATATATATATATATATATATTTTTTTTTTGAAGAAGTTAAAAAAATGAAAAAGGGTGAGGTTAGAAAAATGAAAATAAAAAATTTACAATACATGAACAAAATGTTGAAAATGTTAGAAGACAGATTAGTATCATCGTAATGCTATCCTATCCTACAAAATCATAGATATAACCTAGTTTAATTGAAGTTGCATTCGCACAATCTAAAATAAACTAGGTGCAATCTTCTACAGAAAACAAAATAAATTCCATGTTTCTAAACATTCGATAATGCAACCATTAACCTACATTAAACACTATCTATAAGCCTAAAAAGTATGGCAAGGAAAGATAAACAATTAACACAAAAAATTCAAAAAATTTCATCTTCGATTTTGCTTACAAAGTGTAAGTTTCTAGAGTATTTTGCATTTACAAGAAAAATAATGTCTGTTTTTTCACAAATTTCTAGCCCGAGTTTCTGCTTCTCGATATGTATTTGAAATTTTTCAATCTGTATTTTCATTTCTCCTTATTCATTTTCCTTTTTTCAACTTTTGGTTTTTTGCCTCATTTTGTTTAGTTGGTTTTATCCTTTACAATATCCACTTTGGAGGAATCACAACCACGATGGGCTTCCCTTCGTAAAGTAATGCTATTGTCTTTATTAAAGCTTCTATTTTAAGCGTAATTATTTTTTTTTGCTTTGGAGTAGATTATTCTTTTGCACATGTTGATGAATGTGCCCATTTATTTTTATACCTCATTACCATATAGTACCAACTAGCCTATGAACTTCACCATATTCTTCGTACCGCCCTTCATCTATTCTATGTTAGAATAATACATTAGTTAATTAATGTAGTGGTATGATAGTTGATTAATGTAAGGGTACATCCCTTGAAACTACCCATATTCATTATATAAATTTTTTTCTAATATAATTAAATTAATGTGCTTCATTTTACATTTCATATATAATATGGTATCAGAGCAAGGTGTAAAAACAATGTGTAGACACCTAAAATGTGTCATGTTTAGGGGAGCTACTCACATAGGCACATTCATAAGATCATAGGACATAACCTTGGACTTTCCAAGCATCAAAAGTGGTTTTCACCATCCATTTGGGGTATCCTGAGCCCATCCAAGCTTAGCCACTCAAGCTCAAGTGGCCAGATCTTAGACCTCAAGCTCAGAGCAGCCAAACCTTAGTCATTGTAGACGATAGTGACCAAATCTTAGTCACTGCAGACGACAGTGGCTAAGCCATAAAAAGCATTTTATCGATAAACATGTCTAATCAGATGTGGAAGTGGTAGTATGCATGCAATAAAGGTGAGCGAAAGTAACTTTGCATTCCCCTTTACAACCAATTCACATAAAAGAATTGAGTCCGAATTTAGACTTCAGTTAACTAGTCTTTAAACATTGAAAAGACAAAAAGCTTCTCATGCTAACATTCACTACGCATGAGGGATTCAATACTAAGGTTTTTAGCATAGAATTTAGGGTTTCACACACTTTAAAAGGTGCAAGCTTAGAGCACCAGAAAAGAAGGAAGGAATCCAAAGATACATGAACGCATTAGATCATTGAGGAGAGCTTTCGAGACTTGGAGAGTTTCCCTTGGAGATCACATTTATGACGAAGCCCTAACAAATTGGAGAGCATAACAACCACCATTTCAACATCGGATACAAGATTTGATCCATAGCCTTGGACCAAAGAGAACGAGATTCACTTTAGTGGTCGTTGTCCTGAATAGTGGCCCACGGGCCTAGCTTAGGGTTTTAGACATTAGTTTCATTACTTTGATTTCTTCATATTTGCATATCACTAGCATAGCTTTTATTCATTCGCATCCATAGCATTAGTTCCATTTGCACTTGCTTTCATTTGAGTATATTCATTGCTAACAACCTCATCCGGGGAGGCAATCTTGGACATCTAAGCGTGTGTTGTTGTTTCATTGCTTACAGGGCCACAGGTTCATCGCATTAACAACTACAACATACGAGATCAAGATGATACCTCTAGCAATCAGACCTAGAGAAGGAGGCATCTGTAAGCCCTCATACATTTCTATGTGCGAAAATGGGAAGCTTGTAAAAGTGCACCACCTCTTACTAGGGGACTTCTTCCTCACTTGTAATTCATTTTATCAAAATGGGTATCCCTAAGAGGGACCAAAATGTAACCAAGTTTCAATACAAATAAAGAGATCTATCTTTGTTACTTCTGTGTTATATGCTTTTTCATGGTCTTTCATTTTATCTTGGGTATAGTATTGCAAGTAGAGTAAAGCGGTGTGTGCATCCCGGGGTCACTATAGATGTTGATCACGGTGGGACTTCCAATGATTTTTTTATTTTTTTACCTAGAAAATTATTTGTGTGTGTAGGTGTAGCAGCTTCGAGCAATAATGACCAAAAAATAGTTGCTCTGATCTACAACGGCCTGCAGTCAACTGCTCCAGCTAATAGTGGCCACAAACCATCCGCTCTGGTCGATAGCGTCCAACACAAGAGTGCAGCAGAGGCCATAACCTTAGTTCTCTGAGTTGGATTAGAGGTTGGTATAGTTTTTTTGGTATTTTATGGTTTTTTTTCTGCTTTTGTTTGTTTAAAACAGTGAACTTAAAACACATTTCTATTTGGAAAACTTAAAGAATGAAAGAAAAAGAACTTGCATCTTGCACATCTTAGAGTTCCTTTTTAGATTTTCCACTAGGCGTTGCTAGGAACAACGACTTTTGTTTATAAATTTTGCCCTAGAATCCAGCATGTTAGACATTGTATGTTGTTTGCTTGCTTTGAGGCCCTACTAGCAGCCATAGCTACATGAAATAAAGTGCATCCATACAAATCATAGTAGTTCATGCATTTTTTTGAAAATTGAAATGTCTCTTTGCATTTAGGCATATAGGAAAGATTAATTGTTGCTATATGATGCATTTTACTTTATGCAATATTAAAATGAACACCACACACACCCGTATTATTTAAACATTGGGGAGTTGGATTTCATCACCAACCCTAAATTCAGTCCAGTGATGTTGGAATTCATATCCTTCCACTGGTTTGCCCCCTAGATTCTCCTAGAAATGGATTGAAGAACTTCTTCATAGTGACACTAAGTTATCAATGTTCAAAATATCTCCCATTGTTGGAATATTCATTGGTTTAGAGTGGAAGAGCTAGGCGAATCCCCCACTAGAATTTTAGCGGTGTACCCTAGTCTCTTTTGGGAAATCATGTTTGGCATGAGTACTCTTGATTATCACTATGGATGAGTCTCCTCATTTCCAAATCCAAAAGCAAGAAACAAGAAACAACAAAACATCAAAATACAACAAATAGTTTAGGACACACTTAAATTGATAATCAAGATAAACATTTGCTTGATATTGTTTGCATACATTGAATTGCAACTCAAAATACAAATTCCTAAAAGCAAAAATGGTCAAAACAAGAAGTAAACATCCTCGGTTTCATGCCAAAGAAGAGTCTGAAGCAGCCCATACCCATTGACGAAGTCATAGTCATATTGGACGACCTACCCGCAAGACCGTGAGATGTAGGTCCATGAGCCTAAGGGGTGATAACTCAACCCTTGGGGGTTCTCCTCGAGAAACCCCAAGTAGGGAACTACATCATGGAACAAAGTCACATAAACAAAGAAAGGCTTCAAAGCCATCCTCATCAAGGAGACATGAGGGGACCTCAAAGGCCTCCTCTAAACACATAAAAACTTCTGAAAGGCATGAGGAAGCTTCAAAGGCTTCCTCCCCACATAGACATAAAGAAGGTTCTAAAGCTCAATCTTCACATAAGGATAACGAGGTTGCTACATCTCCATCCTCATGGAGAGAGCATGTGACCACAAAGCCTTCTTCATCAAGAGGGCACACAAGAGTTACAACTTCTCAAGCTTCACAAGAAACATATGGAACAGGTCTACCTACTGAAGGGCAAGAAAATAGAGAAACATCAAGTCATAGGCATAAAACATAAGATACCCTTCACACAAGAGGAAGGATTCCCATAGACTATGATCTTGTTGGAGTGACACCCCACGGGATTAACCTTGGAAAACAAGACAACTGAATGAGTTGGATAAGTTTCATCAGAGGCCAACTCAAAGAACCATAGTTATTGAGAAATTTGCATTTGGAAGTTCACAAATTGTGACTTCTAAGCATACCTCTCAGTCTGGGGGTGCCTCAAAATGGCCCCATAGTAAACATACAAAATATGATCATGAAAACACTCAAAAATACATTAAACAAGTTACATTAGCTAGCAAGAGCAAATAAACATTAGAAACCTCCTTGAGGAATCTGCATGTTAGAACCACAAAAACAAGATCAGACAAGCATGAGTCCTCTATGACAACACATGCTAATCACATGCGACGATTAGAGAATGCCTTATGCAAAGAGCGAGAGCTTGTAAAATCTCTTGAACATGAAAAGCAAAGATAACAACTCTTGTGCCAACAAGAGCAACGTTTAAGAGAGCAAGCTGAGTAGCTAGATCGCATCAACCATTAAATAAATGGTAATGATCATCAAATATATTAATGCATTGAATCACCAAGAGAAATGTGCACTAGAAAAGAGAGCCCACAATGGAATCACCCATCAAATCATGAGTAAAATCCAACTGGTGGGGAATGGGTAAGCCTAATAGATCAAGAAAATGAAACAAATCAAGTGGATAGGGGGCTACCTCCATTGCCACTGTAAAGGGGCCTACAAGAAGAGGAACTCCTCACCTCAAAAGTATTTCAAGATCTTGCTAAAAAAATGAAGTCATTTGAGAAACAAGAGATGGTTGGGAACCAACCAACATTGAGAAAAATACATAATCAACCATTGTGCCCATCAGTTCCTAGCCCTGCATATCCTAAGAACTTTGAGATGCCTAGGTTGGAAAAGTTAAAGGGTGAAGAATATACACAAGAGCATGTTACCAATTTCATCAATGCATATTTTCATCTTAAATGCAATGATGCTCTTATGCTAAGGACATTCATCATGACATTTTTGGGTGCTGCCACTCAATGGTTCAACCAATTGCCCAAGCATAGCATAACCAATTTTGAGCAACTAGTAAATGCTTTTATGAAGTTCTAAGATAAAATTGAACCTTTAAGACCTGGCAAATTTGAAATATTATGATGATGAACCAGTAATGGATTATGGGAATAGATGGAGAAAGATCATTGAAAAACTATCATTCTCTGTCCCCACAGAATATATTGTCTGCATGTTCACCAAGAGTTGTTCCAAACACATCTCCCTCTTGATACAACTACAATGGTACCCCTCATTAGAGGAAGCTTTGGCATAGGCCAAACTCATTGAGGATATAAAAGTAGATGAAGGAACCATCAAACTCCGAAACAAGGAGTGGAACAAGAATGAAAAAAATGACAAAAATAAGCAGAAGCAGGCAAACCCTACCCCAATTAATCAAGTAGTTTTAGATGCACCTAAGGATGGGGTTGTGCAACAACCCCAAAATTATCAAGAACATCCCCCACCATCCAACTATGATCAAAAGAAGAATCAGGGGAGAAAAAAAGAATAAAACCCCCTCGCTACTTTACACCATTAACAAAATCAATGCAATAAATCTTCAATCAATTGAGTGAGGTGGAAAATATCAGATTCCTTGACATACTTCTTATATATCCCAACCATCCTAAGCCAAAAGGATATAGAAAATAATAGTTTTACCCTTATCATAGGATACTGGGGCATAACATTGAGGTTTGCAATGATTTTAAGCACCAAGTTCAAAACATTATTTATGCAGGAGAACTCAAAGTGGACAACCCATTGGCTTCGGATAATAGAGATATGGATATTTACAAAAACCTGCTACAAAATCATGAGGCTCTTAAAGAGCAAGGGGGCCATGTCAATCAGGTCTGAATTGATACACCTACCCACGGATGTGTTGGGATGGTATAAATTGTCAATGTAGCAACCAGGAGTACACGGTATGGTCAACCACAACCTCCTGCGATACCCATTAATGTCCCAACTGCACCTAGGTAGATACAAGAGCAAAAAAACCCTACAGGTCCACCAACCCAACCTGTGGTGACTGTTCAGAGTAGACTTGAGGAAAATTTACAAACAACTTCGGCCAATATATCTATCTATGAGCTCATACAATAGTCCTTGAAGCATAGGGAGACTTTGATGGAAATATTAAAGGCAATTGAGCTTCAACCAGAAGACCCACATGCATTCACCCATTTTGTGGGACAAGTACAAGAATTCCAAGAACCTGTAATCTTATTTTATGATTAAGAGATTAAGATAGTACCTACTGCCTTACCAGATCCTCCGCTACATATTGTGGTGTCAGTAAATGATTTACCTTTCAATAGGGTCTTGGTCGATACAAGTTCATAAATCAACATCATCACAACAATTTCCATAGAACACCTAAAAATCCCCAAGTCACATATCATTCTAGGAGCCTACACATTAAGAGATTTCAATGATTCTTTATGCAATACTGTGGGAACGATAGTCTTACCTATAAAGGTAGGGTATATGACCATCCCCATGATTTTTCATGTCTTCGAAGGGGCCATGCAATACAACATCCTTTTAGGGTGACCTTGGATAAGGGACATGAAGTGTGTCGCCTCAATCTTACACCAATGTGTCAAGTATGTGCATGATAACAAAGTATATATGGTTTTGATCGATGATGAGTCATTCAAGTATGTCCATCAGGTGGATTTGCTAAGAAAGTTTGTGATACCTTCTACCCAACTGTATGTAGGGCCTTCATATCCAATTATGCAACTAAAGGACAAATACAAAGGGTACAAAAAGACCCATACACATCAACACCTCAACATGCACCCCACATGACTAATGCTTGAAATAAACCATCAATGTCTAAGCCAAAATATAATCAAAAGCTAAAGGTGCCCTTAGTTAAGGAAATAAATCCCAGGGAAGCACTAACCATAGCCATTGAGGAAGGTCCAAGTCCCATGGATGAAGAAGATCTCCAAGAGAAAGTCGAAGAGATGATTACCACCCTGCTTCGCCAGTGTCATCCGTGGGGTCATCCACATTGCATGCAACCATACACTTGGCAAGAACAAGGATAGAAAAATACCTTGTGTAGAACATAACATTCACACCTATCATAGAATCTACACAAGACATAGGAAAACCAAAAGACTTGAGACCACCAGTGGGAACAAAGGTTCCACTTGGAATACCTCCCAACCAGACAAACTTTATCTATGTTAAACTAGACTGCACCCATAAGTCTACTAAAGAGGAAGAGGACAATGACGAATTATTCATTGTTAATGTTCGTTATCTCTCTAATCCTGAGTTTGCTCTAATATACTTTGAACTTTGCCATTGGTATGGTTACAGTCTTGGTATATATGAGCAAGGGCGTAGGCGACCACTCAAGCCACAATACCAACTTCCTACTAGTAGGTTTAGGGTAGGTTACCACATCATATGTCGAGATGACTCTTTGGTAGCAACTTTAGATAGATTGAGATTGGGTTTAGGAGAAGACATCAATTTTATTCCTTATCACCCACTAAGTTCAAGAATTATGTGCAACAGACAAGTGGCCACAGTGAACATCCTGCCGCCTAAGACATATCATCCAAGACTCACAACTGATGCCATCCCAGCAGGATACAACTCATGGGATGATGAGCAAGAAGAAAACATATATGTGGCAAGTGATTATGAAGCACAAGAGGGCTTGGCCTATCATGGGCCTCGCTATTTACAAAGATTTACTTGGTCCATCCACAACGAGAGTGGATACATATCATATGAAAGTAGCTATGAGTCAGAGGACTCGACAGAGAGAGCCTACTTAGGACCAAGGCATTGGCTCCATGACATGGGGAAAGAGACTAATGCAAATGACATCTTCATAAGTGATGAGGAGTATGAGGATGATATGGAGAAGGCCTACTTGAGGCCAAGATATGTGCCCCATATCTTAGGGCCTCACACTAATGCCAATGGATTCTTAATAAGTGATGAAGAATATGAGAATGAGACAGAGATGGCCTACCTAGTGCCAAGGCATGAGCCTCTTTTCTTAGGACTGCATACCAATGCTTATGGTTTTTTGATAAGCAATGATGAATTTGAATTTGAAACTGAGATGGCTTATCTTGGGCCTCACCACTTGTGGCAAGTTGACATGTTGGTAGAGAGAGAGGTGGTACTTCATGCCATAGACCCTCATCTACAATTTTTGGGGAGACCTGTTGACCTAGCTGTCATTCACCAGATGGTCAATCCCTCTCCACCTACGTTCAGAGAGCGGTTAGAACGCAATGGTCCTATTATCTACCCTACTCATGGGCCAGATACAAAAATTCTCATTCCTCCAGAGCCTCATTATGATTATGGAATGGAAACCTCTAAGATAATATTACACCCACGTGGTCCTGGAGATTTCATTCCATCCATCAACATAATATCGATTTATTTGACCACTCCACTCCATAATCCAGGCGATCCCACAAAAAAATTATGTATTGATACAAAGGCAATTTATTGGGACCATGATGATTCACCCATAGAACCTGAATATATTTTTCCTAATGAAGAGATGTTACAACCATTTCATTTTACATCAGGCTATGCATATGATGTATTTCATGCTGGTTTGTATCCTGAGTCAGTAGGACCTGCAAATCCTGATGATGACATTCACTTGATACCCACACCTCATCATCTGGAGGATGGGTTACATATGGCTGTAGAAGCGACTTTCGAGGTGGACATTAGTGATAATCCTACTCAACCAAATAAATTCAAGTTTAGAGAAAGTCTATCTCCAGAAGAACAAGCCATCATAATCCCCCTCCTCAAGGAAAGGCCAAATATTTTTGCTTGGACTTACAAAGACATGCTTGGGATAGATCCAAAGTTAGTTGTTCACAACCTTTCATTGGATCCCATGAAGAAACCAGTCAAGCAAAAGTTAAGGAAAATGCATCCAACCATCGTTTTGATGGTAAAGAACGAATTGCAAAAATTATTGGATGTAGTTTTCATAGTTCCTATCGAATACCCTGAGTGGGTGTCCAACATGATGCCCATGGGGAAACCTAATGAAAGAGTTTGTATTTGAACATACTTCAAAGACTCAAATAGGGCAACTCCAAAGGATTCATTCCCATTTCCAAACATAGATGCTCTTGTTGACGCCATCGTAGGTCATGAGATGCTTCCCTAATGGATGATTTTTTTGGATATAATCAAATCCAGATTAAACCCGAAGACCAGTACAAGACTGCTTTCATTACTCCATGGGGAACATTATGTTACAAAGTAATGCCATTTGGGCTCAAGAATGTTGGTGCCACCTACCAGTGAGCCATGACATACATATTCCATGACTACATGCACAAGATATTAGAGGACTACATGGACGACTTACTCGCTAAGTATTTGTTGTGGCAAAAGCATGCTGAAGTCCTTACACAAGTCTTTAACTACCTAATTGAGCACAATGTAAGATTGAATCCTAATAAGTGCATATTTGGCATAGCTTATGATAACCTTTTGGGATTCATCATTTCTAAGAGAGGCATTGAAGTTGATCCTACAAAAGTGAAGGCTATACTGGAAATGGCTGCCCCTACCAACATCAAGGAACTAAGAAGTGTTATAATCACAGTGACACTGAGAGGGGGGTGAATCAGTGTGATCTTTTAAAATCTTAAACTTGCAATACTTAAAGCTGAAATAAAGCAAATTCAAACCAGATATAACAAGAGAGCATCACACACAACACAGATTTAACGAGGTTCACCAATGTGGCTACTCCTCAAAAATGACTGCTTGGACTACCATCCAAATCCAGTCTTTGCAAAGCAACAACTTTACAACTTATTTACCAGCACCAACTGGAAGGAGCACCAACCCCTCAAGTTTTTTGCACCAACAGAAAGGAGCACCAACCCCTAATTCACCAGCACCTACTGGAAGGAGCACCAACCCCTTATGCCAAGCTGCAACTTGGACTTCAATAGAAATAATGAAAAATTACAGTAATAATACTTTCACCTTATTACGCATGGTCTGCAGATTCTATGCACTCTGCTTCTGCTGTGCAAAAGCTTCGCACCATCAGTCTGCTTCTTTGCAACTGCCTCTCACACTTCGCTTCGACACAATCGAACTATCGCTTCTGCTTCTGTGTGCTTTTTCTGCTTTCTCTGCACTCTTGCCTCACACTCAGCTTAATTCGATACAACTCGCTTTTTGCTCTCTGCGGACTTCACTTGACTTAATTCGATACGATTTGCATACTATGCACTGCAGACTTAATTCGCACACAATCGATATGCACACTTCGATATTTTCAAATCTCGAAACTGTCCTCCTTTTATAGCGTAAAATCATGAGCAAAGATCTAAACTTAGTCGGCTAAAAAACCCTAATTTTAGTCGATTGCAAACCCTAAAAATCGTCGACTACAAAACCCTAATCTCTATCGGCCCAGATTCAACTTTGTCGGCTTCAACCGCCTCTACCGCCTTTGTCATTTTTTCTTGTAGCTTCTCCCGTGAAACTACAACATGTCACGATATCGTGACACCTTTTGCAGCCGTACGCCTTCTTTACCCTGCTATCACGAAAATGCGACACTTTTGGCCTTTGTCTGCTTTGCCACCGTTCTTGTCATGAAATCGTGACACTTCTAACTTTCACTGATGTCATCCTCACTCTTGTCACGAAAACGTGACCCTTTTTGCTTCTAGGCCTTCTTCTCCGCTTTTGTCATGAAATCGTGACATTTTTGGCGCCGTACAGTCTCTCTCCTCCTAGAGTCGCGAAACCGCGACATGTCGCAAAATTGCGACATCTTCATCCTGCTAGCTTCTTCACTGCTGCCTGTCGTGAAATCGTGACACTTTTTCCATCCATACATTTTCCTTTCATCCTGTCGTGAAATCGTGACGCTTTCAGCTTCCGAGGCTTTTCTTGCAACCTGTCGCGAAATCGTGACACTTTTCGCCTCTTTGTCCTTTTCTAGGCTTGCACCCGCGAAAACATGACATGTCACGAAATCGTGACACTTTCGCTGCCTTAAGCTCTTTTCTGCCTTTCGCCCGTGAAAACATAACATGTCACGAAATCGTGACATACTTGCCTTTGTACATTCTCTCTCCTCTTCGGGTCGCGAAAACCCGACATGTCGCGAAATCGTGACACTTTTCCTCCTTGGAGCTTTTTCTCCAAACATGTCACGAAATCGTGACAGTTTTCTTCCTTAGCGCATTTTCTCCAAACATGTCACGAAATCGCGACAGTTTTCTTCCTTAACGCTTTTTCTCCAAACATGTCGCGAAATCGCGACAGTTTTCTTCCTTAACCCTTTTTCTCCAAACATGTCGCGAAATCGTGACATTTTTCTTCCTTAGCGCTTTTTCTTCAAACATGTCGCGAAATCGCGACAGTTTTCTTTGCGCCTTCTCTCTCCTCGGCCATGTCACGAAATCATGACAATTTTCTTTGCGCCTTCTCTCTCCTCAAACATGTCACGAAATCGTGACAATTTTCTTTTGCCTTCTCTCTCCTCAAACATGTCACGAAATCATGACATATCGCGACACTTTTCTTACTTGTCTTTTTCTTTGAATTTTTGCAAAAAGGCAACTATGGTCTTCTTAAACTCACTTTCTTTTTAAAAAACTTTAAATTTTTCCCTTAAAAGATTTATCTCCCTTTTATTAGATAGGTTGACAATAATACCAAACTCTTGCAACCCCCTCCCCCTTTGTCAATAATACCAAAGGGCTGCTGCAGACTCCCCCTGAGTCCATACACACAATTCTCGGGCATAATTTGTTGCACTTAGCACAAATTATGATCATGAGCAAAAGAATAGTCAAATACTCAAATGCTCCCCCGAGAAAGTGATCCCTGTAGCTAGTCACTTCTTGGGAAGTGTGACTACTCCCAATTTGTTTTGAAGGTACTCAAACACTTCCTTGGGCAATGGTTTTGTAAAAATATCTGCTACTTGTTCTGTGGTTGGGACAAAATCCAATTTAACTTCTCCTTCTGCAACTTTCTCCTTCAAGAAATGATACCTGATGGCAATGTGTTTTGTCCGTGAATGCATTACTGGATTCTTGGAGATGTTAATTGCACTGGTGTTATCACACTTAACTGATATTGGTTCACTAAAATTAATACCAAGATCTTTCAAAGTTTGTTTCATCCACAAAACTTGTGTACAGCAAGTTGTTGCTGCAATATATTCTGCCTCAGCTGTTGATAAAGAAACTGACTCTTGTTTCTTGTTGTGCCAAGCAACCAACCTGTCACCGAGATAAAAAGCACCTCCACTTGTACTTTTCCTATCATCAACACATCCTGCCCAATCTGCATCCGAATAAGATATAAGGGTGAAGTCTTTACCTTTCGGATACCATAACCCATACTCCATAGTACCCTTGAGATATCTGAGAATCCTTTTTATTGTTGTCACATGAGTCTCTTTGGGACTGGCCTGAAATCTTGCTACCATGCAAACTGCCTGCAGAATATCTGGTCTGGTAGCTGTTAAATAAAGTAAGCTTCCAATCATTGATCTGTACATGGTTTGATCTACAGGTGGAGATTTGTCATCTTTACTCAACTTGCAGCCTGTCACCATAGGAGTGCTAACTGGCTTACAGTCCTCCATTGTGAATCTTTTTAGCATCTCTTTCACATATTTGACTTGGGAAATAAATATGCCTTTCTCATTTTGATTAACTTGTAACCCAAGAAAGTAAGACAGGTCACCAATCATGGACATTTCAAATTCTTTCTGCATTTTATTTGCTAAGTCTTTACATGATTCATCTTTGCTGCTGCCAAATATGATATCATCTACATAAACAACAAGAACAATAAGATGCCCATTTTTTGTTTTGACATACAGATTACTGTCCACCATGCCTTTCTTAAACCCCTGTTGAGAGAGATAGTTATCTAGCCATGCATACCATGCTCGGGGTGCCTGTTTTAAGCCATATAAAGCTTTCTTTAATTTGCAGACAAGATTGGGATCTTCACCAATTTGGAAACCATCTGGTTGTTCAATGTAAACTTCTTCCTCAAGTTTCCCATTTAAGAAAGCTGATTTTACATCCATCTGGTAAACTCTGAAATTCTTATGAACTGCTAAGGCTAGAAACATTCTGATTGCTTCTAATCTGGCCACAGGTGCAAACGTCTCTTCAAAATCAATGCCTTCAACTTGTGCATACCCTTTACATACCAATCTAGCTTTATTTCTAACTACTTGTCCGTCTTCATTCAATTTATTTCGAAATATCCATTTGGTGCCGATTACATTTTTATTTGCCGGTCTAGGAACTAATTCCCAAGTTCTGTTCTTTTCAATCTGATCTAACTCTTCATTTATTGCCTTCATCCAGCTATCATCTTTGCTTGCCTCAGCTATATTTTTGGGCTCAATGCTGGATAAAAGAGAGTAGTTACTTACTACTTTCTTTCTTGTCTGAATACCAGCTGTGGGATCTCCAATTATTTGATCTCTGGGATGATTCTTTTGCCAGCTGCCTATTTTGAATTTCTTATTTTCTTCCACCTCTGAATCATCAATTAAGTCATCTGAGTTAAGAGTTGGTTTCTTTTCTGTTTCATTTTCCTCATCTCCTTCAATGACTTCTTCATAAATTGGATAGTTTTCTTCATAGTTAACTGTTCTTTCCCTTCCTTCATCAAATTTAACATCAGCACTGTCCACAATTTTCTTGAGTCTCTTGTTGTAACATTTATAAGCTTTGCTTTTTATCGAATACCCAACAAAAACACCTTCATCTGCTCTATTTTCAAACTTCCCAAGATTGTCTTCAATTTTTTTGATGTAACACTTACAGCCAAAAACTCTGAGGTGTTTTGTTGTTGCCTTTCTACCAAACCACAGCTCATAAGGAGTTTTGCTTTCATGAGTTCTCAGCATGTACCTATTTTGGATGTATACTGCAGTATGGACTGCTTCTTTCCAAAATCTGTCTGCTATTTTGTTTTTGGCCAGCATAGTTCATGCCATTTCCTGTACTGTTCTGTTCTTTCTTTCTACCATGCCATTCTGCTGGGGTGTTCTAGCTGCTGAATATTGTCTCCTGATACCATGCCGTTCACAGTATTCTGTAAACTCATCTGAGATGAATTCTCCTCCTCTATCTGATCGCAAACATTTAATTCTTTTTCCTGTTTCATTCTCAACTAGATGTTTGAAAGATCTGAACATTCCAAAAGCTTCTATTTTATTCTTTAAGAAGAATATCCATGTCATTCTGGAATAGTCATCAATACACAACATAAAGTATTTGTCACCATTTATGCTTTGAGTTCTCATGGGTCCACACAAGTCTGTATGTATAAGATCCAGAGGTTTGCTGGTGTGGTACTCTTTTGTTTTGAATGAGGTTCTGGTTTGCTTTCCCTTTTGACAAGAAGCACAAATGCTATTAGAAGGTTTTCTAATGGTTGGAATGTCTCTTACAGCCTGTTTCGAGCTAATTTTCACTAGATTATCAAAACTAATATGTCCAAGCCTCTTGTGCCATAGCCAGTTTTCTTCTTCCTGTCCAATGAAACAATTACCTTCTAAAGTTTCTGAGAGCGTGTACAGGTTGCCGGATGTCCTTGATCCAATAGCTATCAATTTCCCACTGTTTGATTTCCTGACTTCACAACCCTGCTTCTTGAAAACAACTTCATGTCCTTTATCACAGATCTGACTGACACTCAACAGGTTATGTTTCAAACCATCTACAAACAAAACTTCTTCTGACTTGATCTTCCCATCACTAATTTTAACTGATCCTTTTTCGATTATCTTAGCTCCATCATTATTTCCAAATTTGACAGAACCACCCTCATATTTCTGTAATTTTTCAAATTTTTGTTTATCACCTGTCATATGACTTGAGCATCCACTGTCAAGTATCCATGGAACCCTTTTACTTTGTGCCTTGAAAGCTGTTTGAACTATTAGGGATTCCTTTTCTTCCTGAGACTGCTCTTTCTGTTTCCACTCTGATTTGGCTACCGTATTGGGCTCTAGTTTGGACTTTCCTTTTCCAGAATCTTGAGTATATCTTTCAGAAGGATTTTTATTTTGTTTTGTCCTATTTGGTTGAAATTTTCTTTTCTGTGGTGGATTTGCAGCTAAAGGACTGCGACAGTTTCTTGCAATATGTCCAAAGTTATGACAATTAAAACATTCTACTGCATAATTTAACGGCGAAAAAGCATTTCTATCGAAGAGATTTCTTGGACTTGCATTATACTTGCAATCTGCAATTTTATGCCCATAACCATTGCACTTGAAACAGAAACCAGAAAAGAAATGATTGAACCTGAAAGATGGTTTTTGCCAGGTTGTTGTAGGAGCCATAGATCTTCTTTTCTTTTGATGTGTGACCTTGGTAAATCCATCATTGTCAGTTCTCTTTTTGGGCCAGGCATTACTGTTTTCATTTGCCTGAGTTGTTTTTCTTTCATCAGTCTGTTTCTTTTCTTCATTCCTTACAGTTTCTACATTTTTGGCTTTTGGTCCATTTGACGATTCTCCTTCCACGAAGCCTAGACCAAATTTGATGCCAGCAGGTCTTTGATCACTTAAAATTTTATCCAGCTTCATCGAACTTTCTTCACGCTTTTGATGGCAGCTGATTTTTCGATCCAGTTCTTGCATCTGCATTCGTAGACTAACATTCTCTTCTTCTAGTTTACAATAGTAATCTATCTTCATGGTTATCTAAACTTCGAGATCCTCAGACATTTTCTTGTATTCTTTTGTCTGTATTTTCAAGCTGGTTATGATGTCATTTGCATCCTCAAGCTTTCTTGAAAGTTTATAATTCTTTCTTTTCTCAGATTTCCATTCTACAAGAGCAGAGACCAGCTCACCTTCTAGATCTACTTCAGCCTCAGAATTTTTAGCGAAACTTTAGAATTCATTACTTCCCTCTTTTCTTATTGTTCTACCTCTTTCGATTTTTTTGATTCAAATGCCATGAATAGAGCTTCACCTGTTTCTTCTTCAGAATCCTCACTAGAGTTGTCCTCTGAAGAATTTGCATTTCTGGAGATGAAGCTTTTCTTTTTGAAGTTTCCTTTCCTGAAGTTTGATTTCTTCTTCCAGTCACTTCTTTCTTGGTGCGAAGCTTCCTCACCCTGGTTCTTCTCATTAAGAGGACATTTTGTCGCAAAGTGCCCAATGCCTCCACAGTTAAAGCATTTAAAAGGTAGCTTTCCTCTGTATTTTCCTTTTCCCTTTCTCAGTTTTTTGACAAAATTTGCTTCCATTTCATCTGATACATCCTCTTCTTCAGACTCTTGTTTTGTATCTTTGCCTTTTAAGGCTTTAAAGGCTGCTTCTCTATCTGTGGGATTAGACCTTCCTATTCTCATTTCAAAAGCAGTCAAAGAACCATGCATCTCATCCATACTAAAACGATTCAGATCTTTAGCTTCTTCTATGGCTGAGACTTTAGAATCAAACCTTGGAGGGAGTGATCTTAATACCTTTTTCACGATCGTAGCATCATCCATGTCTTCGTCGAGACCTCTGATTGAATTAGTGATTCCATTGACTCTTAGCATGAAGGCCTCTATGTTCTCATCATTGTCCATATTTAAGGATTCGAATTGAGCTCGATGTGTTTGAAGCTTGGCCTCCTTGATCCTATCATCTCCTTCATGAATGTTCTCTAGTTTATCCCATACATCTTTCGTTGATTCACAATTTATGATCTTGACTAGCTCATTGTCCACTAGTCCACACATGATGGCATTTTTTGCTTTTGAATCATTTTCAAATGCCTTTTTACCAGTAGTGTCTATTGGAGCGGTGGCGGGAGCTTTGTAACCATTAACTACTGCACCCCAGATGTCAAAACCCAAAGCACGGAGATACGCATTCTAATTTTCCAGAATGCATAATTAGTTCCATCAAACAATGGTGCTTTGTTCGAGGAGAAACCTTCACCACTTGCCATTGCGTCACTTCCAAGATCACCCTAGTTGTTTGAGCCTATTCAAGAACCTAGCTCTGATACCAATTGTTATAATCACAGTGACACTGAGAGGGGGTGAATCAGTGTGATCTTTTAAAATCTTAAACTTGCAATACTTAAAGCTGAAATAAAGCAAATTCAAACCAGATATAACAAGAGAGCATCACACACAACACAGATTTAACGAGGTTCACCAATGTGGCTACTCCTCAAAAATGACTGCTTGGACTACCATCCAAATCCAGTCTTTGCAAAGCAACAACTTTACAACTTATTTACTAGCACCAACTGGAAGGAGCACCAACCCCTCAATTTTTCTGCACCAACAGAAAGGAGCACCAACCCCTAATTCACCAACACCTACTGGAAGGAGCACCAACCCCTTATGCCAAGCTGCAACTTGGACTTCAATAGAAATAATGAAAAAATTATAGTAATAATACTTTCACCTTATTACGCACAGTCTGTAGCTTCTATGCACTCTGCTTCTGCTGTGCAAAAGCTTCGCACCACCAGTCTGCTTCTTTGCAACTGCCTCTCACACTTCGCTTCGACACAATCAAACTATCGCTTCTGCTTCTGTGTGGTTTTTCTGCTTTCTCTGCACTCTTGCTTCACACTCAACTTAATTCGATACAACTCGCTTTTTGCTCTCTACGGACTTCACTTGCTCTTAATTCGATAATGCTTCGCACTACTTGTGCACTCGATCGACATAATTCACACACAATCGAGACGCACACTTCGATATATTCAAATCTCAAAACTGTCCTCCTTTTATAGCATAAAATCATGAGCAAAGATCTAAACTTAGTCGGTTGAAAAACCCTAATTTTAGTCGACTGCAAACCCTAAAGATCATCGGCTGCAAAACCCTAATCTCTGTCGGCCCAGATTCAACTTTGTCGGCTTCAACCGCCTCTGTCGCCTCTATCATTTTTCCTATAGCTTCTCCCACGAAACTACAACATGTCACGATATCGTGACACCTTTTGCAGTCGTACGCCTTCTTTGCCCTGCTATCACGAAAATGCGACACTTTTGGCCTTTGTCTACTTTGCCACCGTTCTTGTCGTGAAATCGTGACACTTCTAACTTTCACTGACGTCATCCTCACTCTTGTCGTGAAAACGTGACCCTTTTTGCTTCTAGGCCTTCTTCTCCACTTTTGTCATGAAATCGTGACATTTCTGGCACCATACAGTCTCTCTCCTCCTAGAGTCACGAAACCGTGACATGTCACGAAATTGCGACATCTTCATCCTGCTAGCTTCTTCACTGTTGCCTGTCATGAAATCATGACACTTTTTCCATCCGTACATTTTCCTTTCATCCTGTCATGAAATCGTGACGCTTTCAGCTTTCGGAGGCTTTTCTTGCAACCTGTCACGAAATCGTGACACTTTTCGCCTCTTTGTCCTTTTCTCGGCTTGCACCCGCGAAAACATGACATGTCACGAAATCGTGACACTTTCGCTGCCTTAAGCTCTTTTCTGCCTTTCACCCGCGAAAACATAACATGTCACGAAATCGTGACATACTTGCCTTTGTACATTCTCTCTCCTCTTCGGGTCGCAAAACCCGACATGTCGCGAAATCGTGACACTTTTCCTCCTTGGAGCTTTTTCTCCAAACATGTCGTGAAATCGCGACAGTTTTCTTCCTTAGCGCTTTTTCTCCAAACATGTCACGAAATCGCGACAGTTTTCTTCCTTAACGCTTTTTCTCCAAACATGTCGCGAAATCGCGACAGTTTTCTTCCTTAACCCTTTTTCTCCGAACATGTCACGAAATCGTGACATTTTTCTTCCTTAGCGCTTTCTCTCCAAACATGTCACGAAATCGCGACAGTTTTCTTTGCGCCTTCTCTCTCCTCGACCATGTCGCGAAATCGTGACAATTTTCTTTGCGCCTTCTCTCTCCTCGTCCATGTCGCGAAATCGTGACAATTTTCTTTGCGCCTTCTCTCTCCTCCGAATATGTCGCGATATCGCGACACTTTTCTTACTTGTCTTTTTCTTTGAATTTTTGCAAAAAGGCAACTATGGTCTTCTTGGAAACTCACTGTCCATGTTCTGAATAACCTTTGAACTTCTCCTCTGCATCTGAATGACTTCTGAACTGTCTGTCCACTGCATCATTGGATCTAACTTCCTGTGTTGACAACAATGACAAAACTCTTGCAACACCTTGCTCAACAAGAAGCCTACAAGGTAAAATAGCATCCATCAAACGTTCATTGCACAATTATCAGACAAGTGTGGACCCATGGACCGTTTCTATGCAAGGATGTCCCATTTCATTGGGATGAAGAGTGCCAACAAGCCTTTACAGAGATCAAAACATACTTGGCCACACCGCCAGTGTTGGCTCCACCAAGGCCAGACATTCCATATTTGTTATACATATCGGCTACTGATTTTGCTTTGGGCACCATGTTAGCCCAAAAGAATGCACAAAACAAAGAGCAGGTTGTATATTACATTAGTTGCACCTTGGTGAGATATGATCTGGGATATGCGTATGTAGAAAAATTATGTTTAGCAGTAGTTTTTGCAACTAGAAAGTTATGAAACTACATGTTGAGCCATACAACCTATGTTATATCCAAAAAAAATCCTTTGTAGTACATGATGAACAAGATATATCACAATACTCATACTATAAAGTGGATCATGCTATTAATAGAATTTTATCTAGAGTTCATAAGTAGAAAGTCCATCAAGGGACAAGTCATAGCAAATCAACTGGTAGAGGCTCCTCTTCAGGATAGCAAGCCTCTCACCATAGAGTTGGCTGATGATGCAGTATTTGCATTATTAGATCTACCTAAACTTTAAGAACCTATGAAAGAAAGAGACATGTCATTGTTCTTCGATGGTTCAAAATGTGAGCAAGGGGGTAGAGCAGGGATAGTCTTTATCACACCACAAGGCACACCATTGCCCTTATCATTAAAACTAGACTTCCCTTGCACAAACAACAACACAAAATATGAGGCTTTGATCTTGGGACTCCAAACATCCATAGCAATGGGTATTAAAATATTAAAAATATTTGGTGACTCCTTGCTCATAGTAAATCAAGTTAAAGGTCTATTCCAATATAGGTGCCCACTCTTGAAAGCTTACAAGAAACTTGTTGACACCTATCTGGCCTGACTAGAATGGTATGATATCAAGGCAATCCCTCATATGTTAAACATATTTGTAGACACCATGGCCTCTCTGGGATCCTTAATCCCTCAGAATCCATCGGCTGATTTTACAACCGTTCATGTAAAAGTGCTCTCTCACTCAGCAATACAACATGAGGCTTTGGATAATCAAGAATCAGTCAACATGATCAACATCAAATCTAATTAGGATTGGTTCATCACAGCTAGAGACTTCTTGCAAATATCACCTTGGGCATCTTTGGTTTCTCAAGGACCTACGTAGTGTGGCGTGACCATTAACCATAGAGTTGTTTCTCAATCTATGTTCGCACATACTGGATCACAAGAGGAACATGTCATTTTATCAATAAAATTTGTGGCTTATCAGGATTGGCTTTCCCAATTGCAGGATTTCTTGAAGCTGGGAATGCTACCACAAGACCTGTCACATGGTGAAATACAAACATTTAAACAAAAAGTGACTAGGTACATTTTTCTAGGAGAAGTCCTCTTTAGGCGAGGTTATTATGGAGTACTCCTTCGTTGTCTTGAGCTCCAGGAAGCATCTTGGGAAATTTTGTAAGCTCACGATGGTACATGTGGTGGCCACTTCAGTGGCATGGTTATTGTTAGGCGTATCTTAAGGATGGGTTATTATTGGCCCACTATGGAAAAATACTATTGTGAGTATGTCAATAAATGCATTAAGTGCTAGCATCATGTAAATCTCACCCATTTGCCATCACAAGCCTTACAACCCATACAGGCAGCATGGCCATTCTCGTAGTGGGGACTAGACTTGGTGGGAAAGATCTCACCCCCATCCTTGGGCTAACACACATTCATCATAATGGCCACTGAGTATTTTACTAAATGGGTCGAAGTGATCCCCTTAACATCGATAACTAGACCAAGGATTATGGAGTTTATACTCCACAATATCATAGGTCATTTTGGGGTCCCTTCGATGATAATATCGGATAATGGGCCATCTTTCAAGAACAAAAATATGCATGATTTAATGAACAAATACCATATTCAACACAATTTTTCAACGCCTTATTATCCACAAGCAAATGGGCAAGAAGAAGCCTCAAATAAAAAAATCATCTCCATCTTAAGGAAGATGGTAAAAGAAAATCATAAGGGCTAGCACTTGCAATTACCTCTTGCACTATGGGCATATAGGACTAGTGTGTGGATGCCCACTAGGGCAACACATTTTTCTCTTGTATATGGCACTGAGGCCATCATGCCCTTAGTACTGGAGATTCTAGCCTTACGAGTAGCCATGAATGACTTCATAGATGATGATACTGCACGACAAGGCCACCTTGATCAGCTAACGCTTCTTGATGAATGCTGAGTCAATGCCTTGGAGCATCTCCACATTTATCATAATCGCATTGCATGAGCTTACAATAGTAAAGTCCACTTGAGGGAATTCAAATTTGGGTATCTTGTGCTCAAATAAAACCAACAGAACTCAAATCTACCACTGCACCTACGAGACAAATTTACGGTAAACTAGATAGGCCCCTACGTGATTTAAAAAAGGGTTGGGCCTGGAGCATATCACCTTACATCGTTGGATGGTTTTGAAGAGACTGAACCTCTCAATATCATTCACTTGAAGGAATTTTATACATAAAAAAATAAAAAAACATTCAAATATGTAAAAAATAAAAAAACATTCAAATATGTCAAAAAAAAAAAACATTCAAATATGTCAAAAATCGAAATACAAAAGCAATTAAAAATGCTCCAAGGGTATCTTCACACCGCTTGGTCACCTTCATCACAAAAAACTCCAAAAGCATCTTAAATTCCTTTGGTCAAAATCCTCAAAATGCTTCAAGGGTATATTCACGCTGCTTGGTCACCTGCATCACAAAAATCTCCAAAGGCGTCTTAAAGCCCTTTGGTCAAAATAAAATAAAAAGCTCCAAAGGCATCTTAAAGCCCTTTGGTAAAATTAAACAAAAAGCTCCAAAGGCATCTTAAAGCCCTTTAGTCAAATAACAAAATCAAAAAGCACCAAAAACAATGCAAAAATCAAAAATACAAAAATATTTACATTTCACACTTGCATTCACATAAGTTGCATTACATCCATTGCATTCGCATGTGTTATGATCACCTTCTAGCAAAATATGCCATAGTTTGTATCACAACCCAAAAGCTCAAATTCACCTCCATCCATGCACTCATGTGTATAACTATGTTTGTCAAAACAACCATTTCATGTTTCTATACAAAATAGGCTAAGATTATCCTATTATTCAAACATGTCTAGTGGTCTTGTCAGCTTTTGTAGAAATCCACCTTGATTAGTAGAAGGTAAGGTCTAGCTATGATAATGCCTTGAATATTTAGGATCCTATCACTAATTGAAACACTAAAATCCTAGCTGGTACAAGGAAAAAATAAAAGTTGTGAAGCGGTCTAGGTTACCTTAAGTGAAAAGGATCTTCCTTGCTTATCCCCCTATGCGACTAGTTTAAAGGTGCTAAGAATTGGCAAAAGGACAATATTTTCCCTATCCAAATCCCTTGCTTAAATCAAAATAAGAAAAAGCCTAAAAAAAGTACAAATTCAAAAAGCCAAGCATACATTCCAGATTTCAAAGCAATGATCCAACACACAAATTAGAGATTCCAAGAATCCTCGCTCAAATAAAAATCAATCAAAAATAAATAGTGATTTTCATCACTACACATGAGAAAAATAAATAGTGATTATCATCACTACAAGAATCATCTCTCAAGAAAAAATCAATAAAAAATAAATAGTGATTTTCATCACTACATATGAGCATATATCCAAAGCCAAAAGGAAGAAAATAAGGGAATGAAGCTTGAATCCCTATAATTCTCAGCATTGTACAAAACCAAAAGGAGAAATCCTTATGCATGATGATATGTCTACCACAATTGCTTCATGCATTTGTGTAGACCAATGTTTGAATGTGGATGAGCTAGCTTAGGTAACCCAACATTGCCTAGTGGTATTGTCCAACTAAGTCCAATTTAGGATGAGAGGAACACTTGATAATCCTCGATCTTAGAAATGGGCTAAAAGAATATCGCATGACATCGGAGGAAATGCTTAAGTTCTATCTGAAAATATACAATCACTTGCACACACAAATATCATGAATATCCAGGTCCATGGTAAAAGTCTTATTTTTCAAAAGTCTAGAATGATCAGTAGACAACTGTTGATAGGATAACTAGAGTGGTTGAGTTTTACGAACAACCAAAAATAATTCCTACATAAGCAACAAATCATATCACCAATCACACCAGAAACTTTCTTCATAAGCTTCTATTAATTATGGGGTATTAATAAAATATATGAGATACCGATTATATGTCATAAATGATATTTAGACGACCACTGATTATTTTATATTTCTTAAATTACATAAGCTTATCCAGAAAATACATTCATCCCACACTATTACATTGCACACATGGATGGATTAAATGATCAATTATCATTATTAGAATGATTATTAAAAAAATCCATGGTTGTTATACTTTCTGTGGTATCACCCATTAGATTGTCAAAATCATAGCATATGCATTCTTTGTGTTTTGAGTAATTAAAACATACAAGTTCATTCACATTAGATTACACACTGCATACATCATATACATAACCCATTACATATTACATTCACCATATACATAGCACATTGCACATTGCATTTACCATATCATAACATAAGTTAAGTGCGCACACTAAAATCAAAATCAAATATGCATTTAACATACCAACATCGCATCCACAAATACACAAGTCATTAATCATCCATCATCACATTATAAAACAAATCATAAAACACATAAGCAATATCCATTTACATAAAATCATAAATCCATCATCAAATCACTGCATAATACATCACATCATATCACAATAGTTAGATCATATCACATCTACATGAGCATCTATCCCAATATTCACATCACCACCAATATCATCTATCATTTATCATATATGTCAAATCATCATAATACCATCATCACATCTCATCATAAAATAAATAACAACAAAAACATGAGCAATAAATGATACACATAATGATTCGTAAACATAAAGATATCATATAAATATGTGTGTCAAATAGATGGGTATACAAAACTGCCCATAGGGCTACAGTCATATAGGTTAAGCTGACCTCAAAAATGACAAACTAAGAGCATCATCAATAAAATATAGGGTCTGAACCTCCTGCACCACCTCTCCCAGGGCCACCTCCCAATGTGGTCATCTCATGGGTCGAATGGTGTGAACCTATCGGTCTCTCTATCTGATTCCTGGTCCTTTGAATAGAATGGGCGAAAGACTACCCTGAGGTGGAGCGCTCGTTGACCTGTGAACCACCTACACCTAGTGCCTCCTTGGGGACAAGCCATGCCTCCTGAGCTACATCTGGAGGGTGGTAATATGACCAACATGCCCATGGATTGTTGCCTCATACTCCTCTAATAGTGACCTCAAGTGTAGAGCCTCTACCCCTGAGTCTATCCCTGTAGCACCCTATGGAGTAGAGGGAGGTACAACAAACTGCATCCTAGTAGCACTGCCCTTGATAGTAGCCTACAAAGCCTGGATCTATAGTGTGAGTTGCTCTATGGTAGCATCCTACTATGCAATAGTAGCATCTCACTGCTCTACTTGGATCTTGGTCGACTAGAGCTTGACCTTGACCTCATGCAACTATGCTCTCAGAGGAGAATCTCTCTCCTCAGGCTCCAACTCCTCCTCATCCTCTGCAGGAGCCTCCTACTCTATTGGCTTGCCCCATACTGATGAGGATTGATGTTTTATCACTCATATGACCCCTCTAGTAATTCCTAGCTAGGTTTGCATAGTTTAATTCTTGTAAATTAATATTGTAAGTGAGTCTCTTTCTCACATACACTTATGGGCACTAGTTGTCTTCTAGTTGCCACTTAGGAGTGTTAGTTAGGAAGTGTGAACTCAAAGTAGGAAGTGTGTACTTCAAGATAGCTAAAAGGATATTATAGTTAGCATCTTTCCTTTCTTTCTTAGCTTAGAAGTTACGTGCATTTTCCCTTGCACTATTATAGCTTATGGTTAAGCATATTGAAACAAATCCATGATTTGGTGGGTTTGGTTATGTATTTTGGGCCATTAGAGCCTATATAACGAGCTTGTAAATAATATGAACTTAGTTGGATTTTCAATCCTTTTCATTGGTATCAGAGCCTAGTTTATGTTTGCACTAGGGCTTGTGAGGTGAGAGGGAAGGAGATAGAATGTTTTTCATGAGAAATTATTTCTCATTGAGGACTCGGTTCAAGCTCAAGGGGAGCTTGAAAACCATTCGTAGAAGGAAGTTACTTAGGCGTCAAACTCCTCGTTTCAACTTTTTGCTTATGCTCAAAAGGTATAGGAAAAGTTTACCCTGATTCCTGTCTTACAAAAATCCCTTGGCAGGTTTGGACTACTACGGTGAAATACACATTAAGGAGCCATTTGTTCCTACCATTACGGAGTCTTGAAGATCATGCATCGCCTAAACCAATTCGTGTGTCGACTTGGGTCTGGTTGCCTTTCAAACGCTGGTCGTGTGTCGACTGGATCTTGAAAGGAGAGCTACTGAAGGGGTCTTGGTGATATGAAATAAAATTAGCAATTTGTTAAGAAAATTTGAAGGTAATTTACCTTCAAAAATTGCTAATATTTGTAAAAATTTAAGTTTTTCATGTTGTTAAATTAACCCTTCTGGTTAATTTAAAATTTCATTTTTATTTAGGAAACTTAATTTTAATTAATATATTATTTTTTTTGATATATTAATTTTAATTTTATTGTTAAAAAAAAAAAAAAAATTAGCCGAAGGGTTGTTTCGCCCTTTTTGTCTATGATCCAACACTCGTGGGTGCTTGGCTGGCAGCACGTGGGGCTTTTTGTGCACGTCATGCTGAAGCACACGGCTCCACTGCCCTGCCATCCTGACAGCTAGCACCTACGACAGACACTGTCAGGAGACAATGCCTGTGTCAGTGCTGTCAGGTGCCAACACCTATGGCAGATGATGTCAAGAAACAACGCCTACGTCAGTGCTATCACGTGCTAGCACCTGTGGTAGACACTGTTAGGATACAACACCTACGTCAGTGCTATCAGGTGCTAGCACCTACGACAGACGCTATCAAGAGACAACGCCTACGTCAGTGCTGTCAGGTGCCAACACCTGCAGCAAACGCTGTTAGGCGAAAGCATCTGCGTCGCAGTGCCTATGGCAGCACTGACCGATGCAGAGTCTGCAATAGAAGCTGTTAGGCTCGACAACATTTGGGGGCCACGGTTGTCCACATTTGGGCAGCTAGAACCCGTGCCGACATCGTCCTGGTGCTGACAAGCCCTGGTGCCTGTCAGGCCAGACCTCCTGCCGGTGGGTGGCGATTGGTGCCGCTCCCCTGGTTGGCCCCTGAAGCATTTTCTTTACACGAAGTAGCATTGTACCTAAAACTTTACTGCCTTGAGAAACATGCAACAGAAAGAAATAAATTAGAAGTTGACAACTAGCACTGCCTTGAGAAATGTGCAACAATAGTTTTTGACTTTCATGCAACAGAGGGTGGAGTGCAGTTTCGGCAAAACCAATGGTAACAATTGTTTATTTTTTTAAATTTACTATTCTTAAGGTTTGCATGTAATTTTTTTAATTTAATTTTTTTAATAACTTAATTAAATTAATTAATATTTTATTAACTAAAATTTAATTTTTAATTAAGTTATTTTTAAATTAATAAATTAAGAAATTTATAACCTTAGGTTAGTTTAAATTTAAAAACAAAAATATTTAGCCTTAGGGGTAATTTTCAAGGCATTGCATTGTAACAGGGTATTTTCATATTTTACCCTGATTTTTAAGTGTTTTTGTCCTTGTTACTTTTGGCTTAAACCCAGTTTCACATGGCTTCTGACTTGGCTGCCCAAGTGGCAGAACTTGCACATGTTGTGAATGCTTTAGCCGATAAAGCTAATGATACTACCATGGTAGAAGTCCTCGGTAACCTTGCAATGAAGGTAAATGACATTTCTGTCCACAATGCTTCAACTTCTGCTCATGATTCTCGCTTGAGAGTTCATTGTGAAGTGCCACTTTATGATGGATCTCGGAACCCTAAAGTCTTGAATAGTTGGATTCTTGACATGAGTTCTTGGTTTTCTTACACTCAGCTTTTAGATGAGGATATGGTTCCATATGCTAAGCTAAAACTTTCTGGTTTAGCTAAAGTACTTGTTGAAAGAAAAAAAGGTCATGATGAACTCCTCTCTTGGGATGAGCTTGTAGACTGTCTTAAGACCAATTTTTATCCTTCCAATTATTATAAGGAATTGGTAATTAAGTGGTTTCGATTTCAACAAGGTCCTAATATGACTGTGTAGGAATATATCTTTCAATTCAATAGGTACAGGATACTTTTGAATGTGGAGGAAGATATTAAAGCTTTGATTCTCAAATTTCAAAGTGGCTTGTTAGAGCATTTGTACAGGGAAATTATGTTTGTTTCTATCGAAACATTGGATTCAATTTTCAACCAGGCACAACTTGCGGAGGACAAGTTCAAAGTGCATTCATAGGCATTCCGTGCACCTGCTACTCAAGTGGTTGCAAACTCATAAAAAGGGAATAGTTCTTTCTCACAAAAGAAGAATTTTGCTCAAAAGAAGAATGTTTCTTCTCCATCTCCTTCTTCTTCTTCTCCTTTTGCTCCTACTCCTTCTTCTTCTTCTTCTTCCAAATCTTCTTCTTCTAAAAAGTTTTGTAACTATTGTAAGAAAAAGGATCATGAAAAAGTTGATTGTTTTAAGCTTAAGAAGAAGAGTTTAGTCATCACTACTCAAGAGGAGGATTCTTCCAAAGGTCCCCTTGAGTCAGTAGGAGAAAGTAGAGTATACACAAAATTATGAGGTAAGCTCAATGAGGTTACCTTGGTAAATTTAAGTTCATCAGGGGGCGCTCGTGATGCTTTGCACTCGAGCTCATTTGCTCCATAATTTTGCAATAGATTGTATAGTGGATAATGGCTCGTAGAAAAATCTAATTGCAAGGTCCATTGTCGAGTGATTGAAGTTACCTGTGGAGCCTCATCCTCAACCTTATTCTTTGGGTTGGAAGGATAGTGGAAGGGTCTCAAAAATCACTCACAGTTGCACATTAAAATTTTCACTTGACCCACATTTCATTGATCAAGTCACTTGTGATGTGACTCCTATGGATTGTTCTAGGATTTTGCTTGGAAAACCTTTTCAGTATGATCAGAGATCTGTTTATGATGCTTTCAAAAGAACCTACACACTTCAAAAATATGGTAAGGTCTTTCTCATTAAAAGCACCAACACTCCTAACATCATTCTAAATTCCAAGCAAACAAAAAGGGCAATTAAAAAAGGTGGTGACGTTGTTCTAATTTTCATTCACTCTCAAAACACTCCTACATCCACTTCCATTCCAAAGCAACACTCTTCAATGGATAAAATATTGCAAAATTACTCACACATATTTCAGGAGTGTTGCCTAAAATGCAGAGGGATGTGTTGAGATTTCTCAAACAGTGTGCAGTTTGTTGTCATTCAAAACTAGCTAACTGGAAGTTTGGCTTAGGCATGCCTTTGCCCATTCCTTCTCGTCCTTGGGAAAGTATTTCCATGGATTTTGTTAGTGGTTTTCCCATGACAGTGCGACAACATGATTGTGTGTTCGTGGTGGACGACAAATTCAGTAAGATGGCTAAGTTTATTCCATGTCGCAAGACAAGTTCTGCAGCAGACTTAGCCCAATTGTTCTTTGACAGCATTTGGCATTCCTTTGGTCTACCTACCAACATTATATCGGATCATGATTCATGCTTTGTGGGTCACTTTTGGTGTTCTTTGTGGAAAATTTTAGGAGTTTCCCTTAACTTTTCCATCGCCTCTCATCCACAGTCAGATGGGCAAACTGAAGTGGTAAACCGTACCCTTGTGCAAAGTTTACGAATCTATCATCATGCTTCACTAGAAAAGTGGGACTTGAGTCTCACTCATATTGAACATGCCTAAAATAGGGCCCTACATTCTTCTATAGGTCACTCACCTTTTGAGGTTTGTATGGGATTTCAGCCCTTGGCACCTTATGAGTTACCTTTGTCTTTGCCTTCTCCTGTCACTTCATATCTTCAGAAGGAGCAAGACAAGGCACACTCATTTATTCAGCACTTGCACAATATGCAATCAAAGGTGATTGATATTTTGCAAAAGACATAGCAGCAGCAAAAAAAGGCCATGGATCGACATCGAATTCCTCATCCATTTTAGGTTGGTGATTAAGTTTGGTTGCATCTTGACAAGCGGTGTTTTACTGATAAGACTCATAGTAAAATCAAACCGATTCGCTATGGGCCTTATACTATTCTTCAACAGGTGTCCAAGAAAGCTTTTCGCCTTGATCTTCCCACACACTTGGGAATTCATGACATCATCAATGTAGATATTTTGAAGTTGTACTTTGACTCTACATTGGAGACCACACCAGCTATCAGTCATTCTGTGGATGTGGTTCCTGATTCTCAGTTACCATTGGATTCCCATCAGATCTATGACATGAAGACTCGACAGACTCATCAAGGGTCTACCACCTCATATCTTGTGGCTCGGTGAGGACAGCTGCCACATCAGGCTCGTTGGATTTCTTTTCATCATATGTCCCGTGACTTTCCTACTCTTCTAAATCATTGGAGGCCAATGCTTCTATTATGGGGAGGCATGATGAGGATTGATGTTTGATCACTCATATGACCCCTTTAGTAATTCCTAGCTAGGTTTGCATAGTTTAATTCTTGCAAATTAATATTTTAAGTGAGTCTCTTTCTCACATACACTTGTGGGCACTAGTTATCTTCTAGTTATCACTTAGGAGTGTTTGTTAGGAAGTGTGAACTCAAAGTAGGAAGTGTGTACTTCAAGATAGCTAAAAGGATCTTCTAGTTAGCATCTTTCCTTTCTTTCTTAGCTTAGAAGTTATGTGCATTTTCCCTTGCACTATTATAGCTTATGGTTAAGCATATTGGAACAAATCCATGATTTGGTGGGTTTGGTTATGTATTTTGGGCCATTAGAGCCTATATAATGACCTTGTAAATAATATGAACTTAGTTGGATTTTCAATCCTTTTCACATACCTCAATCCTAGATCAGACTCTGCACCCTGCTGGATCTGTATCATCACATATGCCATCATCCTTGTGATCCAATTTGTTGTTGCCATGCCATATTCGATCCCCCCACCACTGAGTGTATGCCTTTGTGATGCCCCCTACAACTTTTGGGTCAACTATTGGGGCATCCTCCTCATATGATAACTCTGTGATCCAAGATAGGGAAAGATCTCCCTCTACTATGATGCACCCGTATACAAATGGAACCAGAGGCACATCCTACTATAGTCCGTACTGACGAAGAAATTGAGAGTAGAAGAAATACTCCTAGATGCCAACCTTACGTCCGATGAGCCACTGCTCACGTTGTGTCCTCACTGTGAAACTAGCAGGATCATCCCAAGATGGGTACTCATGATATGGTCACCACATGACATTATCAGCCTTCAACCCAGTAAAAGTAGTAGTGTAGTGGGGAAGCTCCCCTGCATGAGGGCGGCTCTTGCATAGTTCATTCTCTCAAGCTCATCTAATAGCATAGAACTGCATCCGCTCCTTCGTAATTGTGATCATAGGAGGAAGCCCTTTGGGATGATCTACCTTGATGTGCTCCCATCCCTAGACCTATAGAAGCAAGCTGCAAGCAATGACGATGTGACCTCATCAATAGATGTGGTACAACTCATCATAGAATTGAGCCAATAAAGATCTATCCTATGCATAGATGATAGGCTCCTCACTATCCAACAAGTCCTGAACCATCACCAAAAGGTTCCATGAGAACCTCAAATCTAAGAAATATAGAATCAAGATATTGTTGATAATTATCAGCAACACTGCATGCATCGTAGAGAAGACATCAGCCTCATACCACTATGAGATGGACACTCCCCTAGATTTGGTGTCCTTGAGAGCATGTGCAAAGCACACTTTGAACACCCGAGTGAAAATAGTAGTCTGATCATTAGTGGCCAAAGAGATAATAGCCACTCCATCAAAGGGATCCAGAATATCCTATACACATCTTCCGACGTGATGGTCATCTTGCTAATAGGAAAGTGGAAGGTATTGGTCCGAGGGTCCCATCGATGGACCAAAGTCGTAAGGTAGGCATGATCTACCATAATGGTGGGTAGTCTGGTGACATACTGAAGCCCACAGGATTTGAGCCAAGCCCAATCATTGCCATCCAATAGGGTCCTAAGTGTATTCATGAGCTTCGGATCTCGATCTCGAGCAGTAAGAATCTAACAATAAAAGAAAATGAATCATAACTACAATGCATCTAAGGCATAACTCACAATAAATATGGAAATGGTGCAAATAATGATGGGCTATCCTAAGTCTAGGAAAAAGAATAAAGTTGCACCTAATAAATCAACCTAGAAAATTTCAAAAAAAATAAAAATTTCACTAAGTGTTCTTGGCCGTTGTCGCCTACAGCAGCAAAAAATCGATCGCTGGATCTAACGGTGGCCAAACCCCAAGGTAAATTTTTTGACCATTGGGATTCAAATTGACTGCTACCAGCGACATCAACCAAGTTGTAGGCCTTCCTGATGGCTCTGATCGATAGAGGCCAATGGGTAGCGAGGTAGACACATCGACCCTAGGCTAGAAAATACCAAAAAAATGTAACAAAAACAAGACAAAATGGGGACAAGCCCACCACATAAAAGCCTAAACTAAGCTTAGCTATGGGTTTTGATTCGTTGCCAGAAAGCTTAATGAGGTTCTATTACCGATTACTTAATGTGGTTTAGTTTTACCCAAGACAAAAATAAACAAGTATTGTTAAGGTTTGAGGGATTACTCAAGAAGCTCCAAATCCTCTACCTAAATATGCTTTGCCCCGCGTAGCCATGATCTTCCAAATTGCAGAAACACTCCAAGTTGTAGAAGTCACTTTCGCCTCAGAGCTCAAGGAAGCATAATTGAAAACTGGCAAAGTGAAAAGACAAAAATCCTAGGGTATATTTTATATTGCCTTAGCCGCTTTTGATGTCAGAAACCTACATCTTGTAGCTGCCCAAGATGGGACCGGCCATGGCCAGGCACTTGGTGGCCATTGGACCTGATAGCAGCCGAGATCCTAAGAAAAAATAAGTTGTTTACCTCCAAGAGAAGCAACCAAAAACATCAAATAATTATATTTTTGTGGTTAATAATCACCATAATGATCAAAATAACAAAAAAAATGCATAAAAACAAATTCTCAAGCAGACCTTGTATTCAGTTACCTACTCTATCAACTTGGCGATTGCAGCGACTCGCACTCCATGCAACTTGATAAGATGAGTAAGTTACCATAAGGCTACTTGGGGCAAAAACATTCATTTTGGAACCACGATGCATCATTTCAAATCCAAAGAAGACCAAAATGGTCGGACTGCTCCACGAGTACGATAAAATCATCTTTGTTCCCTTATGAAATCAAAAACATTGAGCCAAAGTGATACAATATGAGCATAAATAGAATCACTCATCCTAACTCCCTAAGAAGGCTCTTGATAGTCATACTGCTCCTCGAGATAAGGATGGATGATTATCATAAATAGTTGGAGTCACACTTGGATGGGGGTTCACCCATTGAAAGAACAAATGTTATAAAGAAACCAAGTTAGTCATATTGTTCAAGCAACTTGTCGCTTTATTCATCACCTTTTTCTCACCAGTTCATTATGTGAGGAGGTAGTTCAAATCTTCAAAATAATCATAGTCAAAATAAAAAATAGATCACTCGATCATATCAAAATTATGTTCATCCTACGGATCATTGAATACAACAGTCACAACATCTCCCTTATTTTTTGGGAACGTAAGCAAATATAACATCTTCAATTTGTAGCTATCCTTTTGGTCAGATCTGATTGTATCAGTTGAAGCTACCCGATTGAGTTTGAGGAATGAGTGCAAATTGAACATGCATAAGCCACTTAGCTAATTTAATTCTTTAGAATGTTGAAGCAATGATTCATAGGATGTGTGTCGTCTTGCATTATTGGGCCATCAGGTGTTGGTCAGACCATTGATCATCATACACCTTACAAGCATACCAGTCTACATTTTTCCTTAGCATTGTGTTTTCCTCACAAGCACATCACAAAAATGGGCATCTATAGACACATAAAATATTTCATGTTTACGGGAGCTACTCACATAGGCACATTCATAAGATCATAGGACATAACCTTGGACTTTACAAGCATAAAAAGTGGTTTTCACCATCCATTTGGGACATTCTAAGCCCATCCAAGCTTAGTCGCTCAAGCTTAGAGTGGCCATATCTTAGCCACTCAAGCTCAGAGCGGCCAAACCTTAGCCATTGTAGATGACAGTGGCCAAATCTTAGTCATTGTAGACAACAACGGCTAAGACATAAAAAGTATTTTTCCAATAAAAAAGCCTAATCAGAGGTAGAAGTGGCAGTCTGCATGCAATAAAGGTGAGTGGGAGTAACTTTGCATTCCCCTTCACAACTATTTCACATAGAAGACTTGAGTTTGAATTTAGACTTCAGTTAACTAGATAGAAAAGACAAAAATCTTCTCATGCTAACATTCACTACGCATGAGGGATTCAATCCTAAGGTTTTGAGCATAGACTTTAGGGTTTCACACACTTTAAAATGTGCAAGCTTAGAGCACCAGAAAAGAAGGAAGGAATCCAAAGATACATGAACGCATTAGATCATTGAGGAGAGCTTTCGAGACTTGGAGAGTTTCCCTTGGAGATCACATTTACGACTAAGCCCTAACAAATTTAAGAGCATAACAACCACCATTTCAACATCAAATATAATATTTGATCCATAGCCTTGGACCAAAAATAATGAGATTCACTTTAGTAGTTGTTGTCCTGGACAATGGCCTGCAGGCCTAGCTTAGGTTTTTAGACATTAGTTTCATTACTTTGATTTCTTCATATTTGCATATCACTAGCATAGCTTTTATTCATTCGCATCCATAGCATTAGTTCCATTTGCACTTGCTTCATTTGATTATATTTATTGTTAACAACCTCATATGGGGAGGTAATATCAGACATCTAAGCGTGTGTTTTTGTTTCATTACTTACAAGGCCACAGGTTCATCGGACGAAAGCTACAACATATGAGAGCAAGAGGATTCCTCTAGAAATCATACCTAGAGAAGGAGGCATATGTAAGCCCTCATACATTTTTGTGTGCAGAACCGAGAAGCTTGTGAAAGTGCACCACCCCTTGCTAGGGGACTTCTTCCTCACTTGTAATTCATTGTATCAAAATGGGTATCCCTAAGAGGTACCGACATGTAATCGAGTTTCAATACAAATAGAGATATGTATCTTTGTTACTTCCATTTTATATGCTTTTTCATGGTCTTTCATTTCATCTTGGGTATAATATTGCAAGTAGAGTAAAGCGGTGTGTGCATCCCGAGGTCACTACACAATGGTTTAAAGAACACAAGCTTATACTGAGAGGGAGGGTAAACAATATAAGACAAAATTTTACTTTTCTTTCCCAAACAATATTATCCAATATTATCAATGGTAATATCAATAGTAATAATCAAAGCAATGCATAAATCATCACACACAATAGAGACACCAATTTAACTTAGTTCACCCAATGTGGGCTACTCCACGGAGAAAATATTTCTAGTAAATTTTCTCAACAAATCTTCTTGGAAATCAATTCCCTATTACAATGTTTATGTACCTCTATCCAAAGAAGACACCAATATAATATGCTCTTATTTGTGGATCTCTATCCATAGGAGAACTCTTTCCCATTTTCTTTGGTTTGTGGAACTTGATCTAGGAGACCCTATCTCCATAACTGGTTCATGGATCTCTCTCCAAAAAAGAACTCTATATTCCTAGCTGGTTCACGGATCACACTCCATAGGAGAAATATTTCCCCTTGCTCTAATTCATGGATATCTATCCACATGAGAACTCTTTCCCCTATACTCTGGTTGATGATCTTCTAGAATAATTCTACCTCCACTGCACTGGCTTGTGGATCTCTCTCCATAGAACTCTATCCTCACTGCCCTGGTTAATGGATCTCTATCCATTGGAGACTCCTATACTCTACCCTATCACCTCCAAATCTTACTCTCAACTCTATCTCATATTTGTACCAAACTCTATCCTAAGTGTAGTACAAATTTGCTCTAACTCTATCTCATATCTAGCACAAATATGCTCATAAATCTATACCAAAATTTGTCCTCAAATCTATCCTCAAGCCTTAACACAAAGATTGATCCAATCACAAATCAACTCTGCTTATATTTACCCCAAGCCTTAACACAAATCTTGAACAAATAAATCAATCAAATCTACTCTTAAGTATTCACAAAGACTTATTCAAATCTACCTTCAAGTCCTCTCAAGAACTTGCTCAATATGCTCTCAAGTCTTTACCAAGACTTACCTCAAATTTACTTTCAAATACTCTCAAGAACTTGCTCAAAGTCTTCAGCAAGACTTACCTCAAATCTAATTTCAAGTCATCTTAATAACTTGCTCAATCTGCTCTCAAGTCTTCACCAAGACTTACCTCAAATCTACCTTCAAGTACTCTCAAGAACTTGCTCAATTTTCTCTCAAGTCTTCACCAAGACTTACATCAAATATATCTTCAAGTCCTCTCAAGAACTTGCTCAATCTGCTCTCAAGTCTTCACCAAGACTTACCTCAAATCTGTCTTAATACATACTCAAAACAACTCACAAAATATGCTCAATCAATCTCAAATCTTGCACACAATGCTATCAAATGCTTTGTCTAATATTCAAGGTAATTACTTTAACTTGAAGCAGTTTAGACATATTTTATCCAAAATTATTTTAACCTCTGGAACATATAGAGAATGATGTATTCTATCAAAACTCAATATGTTCTACTCAATCATTAAATTTGTTGCTTTCACAAATCTAATTTCTAATGTTTGTGCATTCACTTTCAATATCACTCAAAACCAATGCTCAATAATTTCATTCAATCATTCAGCCAGAAACACAACTTACTCACTAACCCTAAACAATTATTTTCATACTTATTCAAAAAAAGTGCACAATGTGGGTTTCAAAACCTAACTCAAATAATCCTCAATCTCTATCTCAAATGTTCTCTAAACATTCACCAATGAAGCATATAAGAATTCACTCAAATATTTCCAACAATCCTTATCAAACAATCCTTTTCACTACTCCACCTTAAATTTTATAGCATTCATTCCAACATTTCAAACAAAGGATCATGTGACCATACCTCTTTTATTTTATGGAGATATGTCTTCAAAACCTGTTTTACTCACAACCAAATCCTTTTGCCAATTCCAGGTTAGATAAAAACAATCTATCTCAAAATATCCACAAGAATATTTACCTCAATAAATATTTTACCATACAAGAAATACAATAAAATGTCAATTCACAAATACACTTTATCACTCCTCTTTCAAAATAATATTCAACATATATCAAAAAATAAAGTCCCTTGTTTACACCTTATAATATTCTTCTCTTTCAAGATAGTATTCAACACATATCAAAAAATAAAGTTCCTTGTTTACACCTTATAATCTCCTTCTCTTTCAAAATAAAATTCAACAAACATAAAAAATAAAGTCCCTTTGTTTACGCCTTATAATATCCAATACTTGATTTAATTCCTAAGCACCCAAAATAAAATATCTAATTAACACCCCTTATGACTCCCTAAACAATTTCACTTATTTCCCTTTCATGATTTCAAAGTCTCAAATTCAAATCATGTATTCCAAGACCATAGAAGCACATAAATTAAAACGGATATATTTGAATATTTTGCTTGCAAAAAATATTGCACAAATCTCAACGACCAGCGCCCAAGCTCTAACATGTGACCTTAACCACCATAATTCCCTAGCCAAAGCTAGGATATTGCCTACACTATGCGCCCACACATGAATCAATGTGTACTTTCTCCCATACAATATCTTCTTCTCACACGTTTTATCGAAAATGAAATTCTCATAAAAAATTTCCCAATGCAACAAGGGTTTGGTGAAATTATGATTTCTCAAAAATAAAATTCTTCCTCACCAAATATCATCCAACGTTTGTCATAAACACTTAGATACAAAAACATCTTTCAAATGATAAAAAAAATTCTTACACTAATCAAAGAGATTATTTTTTCTATTTTATGATTTCCATAGTAAAAAATGGATCTAATAGCCCAACTTAAAGTGACCATAGTGCCATTAATACTACTCAAAATTGAATATATGACTAGTCATTTTTTTGTAACTTAAAACGACTACATGATGCAGTTAGATTTTTTTACTATGATGCTCCTACAAAAATATGGACCCAAAAATTATGATAGATTATGTACCTAAAGAATGCCACTTTATTAGCTCTTATAGCTTAACTTTGAACTTTGAAAAAATGTAACTCCTTCAAAATTGATCAGAATTTTACAAGAAACCAATTATTTTTGTAGTATTCAAAACGATCGTCTAAATATCATAGACTTGCAAAACAATATAGCTTCTAGAAAAAAGATAATTATTTGTTTTTCTTAAAATTTCAGCCAATTTTGAGAATAATCTCTACAATTATTGAACCATCCCCTATTTTCCAAGGTAAGACAATCACCTACAATATAAAAGTCCTGAATCATTGTCTTTCAAGAAATTAAAATATTATGGGTTTGCTTCATTGGTGCCCTTATCCACTTCTCACCTATGAGTGGCTCTAAATACTTTTCATGTATGATCTTATTCCATAAGACTTCCTTTGATATTATCTTCCAAACACACTTTGTTACTAGAGCCTTGCTAAATATGAATATGTTTTTAAATCTCCATCCTCCATTTCCCTTGGGCTTGGCTAAGGATTATAATTTAAACAAGGGAATACCTTCCCTTTCCCCTTTCCCTATCCATAAGAATCTATAGCTTAATTGTCTAATTTATTTCAAAAATCCTTTTGGTATATGAGCCAAAAATTTCCAATATATTAGACTTGACCAAAGTCAATATACCCCCCAAAGAAAGCCATTTTTTGAATCATATATTAATTCTTCCACCTCCTTTATCAACCAATTCCGGTCTTGTTTAGTGTAGTCATTGGATTTTAAAAAGAACCCTAGATATTTAAATCCCTCTTGAAAATCAAATTTGTTAAAGGGAAAACTTTGAAATATTATTATGGTTTAATTTTTATCCACACAGTTAAAATAAATGCTTGACTTCTATGCATTAATCTATATACCTGTTTCTAGACAAAAAAATCTTAAGATTATTTTAACTTCTCTGTAGCTCTTATTGTTCCATTTGTGAAAAGCAGAACATTATCTTAAAAAATTATATGGGTGACTTCCACTATTCTACCTATTATAATTTCCTTTAATACTCATTCCCTCTTGGCTTCTAAAATACACCTACTTAATTCCTCAACTACCAAAATAAATAACAGCGATGACAAGGGGTAACCTTGTGTAATCCCCTGAGAAGCTTTGAAGAACTAATAGGATAACCAATTGATCAGTTTCCTCTTGCAACTTGATATGTCTATATTTAAGTCTCCCCACATATTCTTCCCACTAGTGTGCCTCCTAGCCCTGAAGTCCTAAGATTGTTGCTTCCTTCCATCCTTGACTCTAGTTTGTAGAAGATTTTGGGTTAGCTGCTTGGATGAGAGTTCCAATTCTTGATATCTTAGCGTTAAATTATATTATTGTGCAGTATGTGCATATGACCACAACCAATACAAGGGTATATACCTAGTATTATTCTTGAACCATCCCTTATTTTATAGGTAAGCCAATCACCTACAATATAAAAGGTTTAATTGCCTTTCAATAAATTGAAAAATTATGGGTTTGCTTCATTGGGGCCCTTGTCCACTCAACTATGATTGGTTCTAAATAATTTTCATGTATGATCGTAGTCCATAATCCTTCCTTTGATATTATATTCCAAACACACTTTGTTGCTAGAGCCTTTCTAAATAGAAAAAATTTCTTAAGTCCCCATCCTTCATTTTCCTTGGGCCTTGCTAAGGATTTCCATTTACCCAAGGGAATACCTTCCCTTTCCATTTTCCCTATCTATAAAAACAAATAGCTTAACCGCCTAATTTTATCCAAAACTCTTTTTGGTATATGAGCCAAAGATTACCAATATATTGGTATTGGATCCAACATATACTTGACCAAAGTCAATCTCCTCCTAAAGACAACCATTTGTTGCACCATATATTAATTATTCCTTACACCTTATTTAATGTATTCATTGGGTTTAAAAAAGAACCCTATATATTTAAACCCCTCTTGAGGATCAAATATTCCAAAGGGTAAAATATAACCTAATGGTCTGATCCTAATCCACATGGTTAAAAGAAATGCTTGACTTCTGTGCATTAACATGCATACTTGTTGCCAAATAGAAAATATCTAAAGATTGTTATAACTTCACTATAGCTCTTATTGTTCCATTTGTAAAAATGAGAACATAATCTACAAAAAGTGGATGGATGACTTCCACTATTCTACCTATTCTAATTCCTTTTATTGCTTCTTCCCTCTTGGATTCTAAAAAAACCTAATTAATCCCTTAGCTACCAAAATAAATAATAGTGGTGACAAGGGGTAACCTTGTCTTATCCCCCGAGAAGCTTTGAAGAATTGAGAGACTGACCCATTAACCAAAATTATAAAATAAATGGAGTAAATAAATCCCATAATCTAATTCACAATATGCACATAGAATCCAATATGAGTAAGTATATTTCTTAAATATAGACAATTTACTCTATCAAAATTCTTGGAGAGATCCAACTTCAACACCAAAATTTGTAGTTTCTTTGATTTTACGGTATGAAGAATTTCCTGAGCAACACCAATTGCTTCATGAATTTGTATACCATGTAGTAAATTGAATTTATCAATAGGTATAGAAGCATAGAAGAACCTTTTAATTATTGATGCATTTATTTTTGCTATAACTTATAGTTATTGTATAGCTATATTCTTTTCCAACCAAACTGGACTGGATATCGAAGAGATAAAAATGCTATGCAAGAAAAAATTGGCATCCAACCATGTAGTGAGCATTCTCTCTAAAAAAAGTGAAGGTGAGTTTGACATCGACTATCGTCGTTTGTTGTTGTCATCGTCCACATTGGCCCTGTCCACTCTCACGGTCAAAAATGCCCTCTCCCTCCTATTTTTGCCTCCTGACTTCACAACTTACAAGAATACTCCAATTGATCTCCCCAAGGGTGCAAATGCGGAAGGCAGATGTTGTCCTCCCTATTCATCAAATACACCTATCAAGTTTTGGACCTGCCAACATGGACCCGCATGGCGGTGCACTTAATGGATAATGCAAATATTGATAAATATGACCACCCCATAAATCACATGAAAGCTCTTTCGAAGGAGGACCTTTGTAGTTTCATTAAGCAATCCAACTTCCATTATGCATACCTTATAGACAAGCAACAAAGGAACTACCAAGTCCATGAAACATGGTTCTTCACCCCGTGGTATCGCTAGTGAAGGTGAAAGCTGGTGATTGTTACAACATTAAAAATCTGAGGTGTGAATACCAAAAAATGGATCTTCCTTGGTGGGATGTCAGACCTTACATCCAAGACACACTCAAGGCCAAGCCTATCATAGAGAAGTTTAAAATGTCCTTTAACCAGCTCACAGAGTTGAAGGATCCTATTTCAGTGTGGGTGAAGAGACCGATGCAGAATTGTAGGAGCAAGGATAAAGAAGAGGTCGAGGAGGTTATTTCTATGGAGGGGATTGATTTGGACATGAATTAGACCTCTAAGTTCACTATTTTCATAAATTTGTGTGATGCAGATGCAAGCACCTCCTAGGCTACACCCCATTATGTTGGTTCCTTTGTGCATTTAAGAAATAATAGTTACACAAAGAAATAGGTCTGAAACCCATATAACAATCAAAATAACTATAACTATAAGTTCCTATTACAATAACTATAAGTTTATTTTTACAATATCGAGGGAATCCCCATAATTCCTTTGCAATATGCTCATTTTATTCTCTAATCAAATTATACTAAAGAGTCTATTACCTAGGTTATTTATTACAAAATATTATTTTTGGAACGCCCTATCACAACCCAAAAATTCCATTCCAATAATGATATTTGTTTATCCAACTTGTTATATATTTATCTTTTTGATCTTAGTCTTATATCAAGGTATGATCCTAAGTTTTAACATCATACTTTAGGAACTCCTAGCTACAATATATGCTCATCCTATATTGAATTTCCACTTAGACCCTTCTTCAAGGCACACCCATCCCTACATATTACATATGTTTGGCTATGTAAGTGTACTAGGTGTAAATACTTAGTTTACAAGCTATATTTCTCATTATCCCCAATGAGCTAGCTTACCCTCTGTTGAGTGGTATTTTCACCCAGTTGTGAAATTACACTCTCCTTTAGGATTTGGGTTCCAAATCCCCTCTTGCAAAGAAATTAAATAAACAACTTCTCCAAGGTCTCCGTTGTATTAGCATTTGCATATGTGTATTAGTAATCTCAAATAAAGATATTCAATTTAACTGCTTGGAACACCTTAGTGATTGCAAGTAACTGTAAAAAAGGGGCAATATTGGTTTATTTCATCATGAAAATTTAGTGATTGTTCATTGTTTTTTCGGATTTTGAAAATTTTTAAATGTTTATTTTAATTCCTGAAAATTTAAAATAAGTTAAAATTTCTGGAAAAATAAAATGCAGAAAAATGAAAATGAAATGCAGAAAATTGAAAATAAAATGCATTCAGTATGATGCTATCCTATTTCGACAAAACCAAAGATGTGATGTCTCCATGCATGCAACCTAACCTATTGGAATTGCAAAACAAGCACAATCCCCATAGACTAAGTACTGGTTCCTAGGGTTTAAAATGAATTTAAGGTTCAAGCATTCACATAAAGCAACCAAGAAAACTTGCATTAACTCCATCTACAAACTTTGTTCATTGGATTTTGTCCTTATGTCCACATCACTATGCAGGTCTGTTACCTTGGCAAAAATTGGACATGTCGCAAAATCGTGACACTTCTTGTTTCTCTGCTTGCCTGCCCCTTTTGAATCGTGAAAATGCAACATGTCGTGATATCGCGACACTTTTTATTTCTTCTCTTTTGGCCGCAAAAATGCAACATGTCACGATATCGCAACACTTTTTCTCTTTTGGCCGTGACGATGCAACATGTCGCGATATCGCGACACTTTTTCTCTTTTGGTTGCGACGATGCAACATGTCATGATATCGCGACACTTTTTCCTCCTTTGGCCACGACGATGCAACATGTGATATTGTGACACTTTTTCTCTTTTGGCTGCGATGATGCAACATGTCACGATATCGCGACACTTTTTCTCTTTTGGCCGTGACGATGCAACATGTTGCGATATCATGACACTTTTTCTTCCTTGCTCTCTCCCTTTGCTTTGGACCGCGAAAATGCAACATGTCACGATATCGCGACACTTTTTTCTCCTTGTGGTGTTTTGCTTTTTCTTTGATATTTAGCATATGGGCCACTTCGGTCTTCTTGGAAAACATGCAAAAAAATGTGGGTCCCCAATTTTGGGGTACATTATGGAGTAGCCACAACAAATGGCGACTCTGCTGGGAAATGCTCTTGAGAATTTCGGTGAGAACTCAACCTGAAAACACATAGACTCAAATACAAGCATCAGCAAATATTCCAAGAATGAAACTAGATGAGAAATACATGAAGCATTAGAATTATTAAGCATCATCTCGGTGTGTGCAATGTGCTTCATTCCTTATCGTTTAAAACTTGTTCAACTTTCCATTGTCAGTTTCACTTATGATTCATATGCAAGACAATGAATGATTTGTGCAGGATTTGACGTATGAAAACTATGTTAGAGATATAACAACCTACTTTGAAAAGGCTCAGACTTTCTAGGATCATGAACAAACATATTAAAATTGTCAAACCCTCTTAGGACCAAATATATGTATACTGAATTAATTTACTAGATCCCAAAGTTGGTTATGTGCCCCTACCATCTTGAACCCAGGTGCAAGTGTAAGTGAAATCAGAGCTTTGGGGAATAGGATTCCCAACCTAAGCGAGATGGGAATTTAACCCTATCCTTACTACTCTGATCTAGATTTCATTACCTCATCTTGAACAAAATGATTTAACCTATTATGGATGAAACTATCAGGCTAGCCTGTCCATTTGAGCAGTCAGTGGTCTTGCTTTTAAACAAGACGTGTTGCCATGCATGAGCATACTCCACTGCCAGTCAGGCGTCTATAGCCCCGATGGAGATTAACCACATAATCCATGATTTGGCTCTACTTTTAATTTCTGGACCTTGAGGAAGCTACCCATCCTTACAAGGGACATGTAGTATGATCCTTCCAATCCAATATTAATAAAGAAATGAAAAATAGAATGAAAAATATTTTCTTTGGAATTTCAAGTTCTTGAGTGGGCAAAATAGAAGCTTTGGGGAATCGGATTCTCAACCTAAGCGAGATAAGAATTATACCCTATCCTTCCTACTCCATGAAGGTCAAATCAGAGCTTTGGGGAGTTGGATCCTCAACCTAATTTTGATGGGGATTTAACCCTATCCTTACTACTCTGATTTTAGGCTTTAAGCACTATGGGAGTGGTAAAAACCACTATTTTAAGGATTATGTTGCATAATAGGACAGAAACGGCATACTCCTTTCGCCTCACCTTTTCTTCCAAGTATGGTTTTGACCATTTTGCTCAAGATCCTCTTTAATATGTGTAGAACGTGCTTGGTTCAAGATAGTTCGGGCATCGGTTCCCAACCTTAGGATCCTTTTAATATATGTTATGTAATAACCCTAAGAGGATTCGACACATTTTCAATGATTGTATATGAAATGAAGATGCAACTAAGATGAAATGTATATGCAATGTGGAATGTAACATGAGACATGAATGCATTGCTCCTTTTGAAATGCGGATGGAGTATACCACCTACTTTGCCATAATTTATAAAATTGACAACTTCATGCATCACGAGTTCCAAACGATATTCTTTAATGTGTTTGCGATATTCATGGAGCTTTCTGCAATACAATTCCAATGTTTCATATTCTCGTAGTCCTAGTCAACATTCATAGGGACATAAGCTGACATCTTGTTTTTTTTTTAAAAACAAACCAAAAGTGTCCAAAGGACCAACACACAACTTGAAACCAAAACAGAAATGCAAAACCAACATCAAAACCAAAAAATCATATACAAATGTACAATATAATGCAAGATGGTGCAAAAGTTTGGATTATCATTTTCCTGGATCCCAAACCTGATTGGAATTCTTTAAAAGACGTATGACGTGATACGCATACCAAGTTTTGTAGGAATCCAAAAAAAACAAGATCAAACCAAACAAAGAAACAAACTTCCACTTGCCCCTCTCACCATACCAATTTGATTTAGTTTCATTAATAATCCTATGGTGGAGTTTCAAGTTTTCAAATTGATTAGACAATGATTGATATTCAATTCCTTTATGTCTATTCTTTAAGATGTACATTCCGCACTTTGATTCATGTTGTAGAAATAAGCTTTCATTTTCATTCAATAAAGCCATAACATTAATAATATTTGAATCAAACCATTCATTAGGCAAATCTTCATTCGAATTTTGCATGGTGAAACCAAAAAGGTGAGATTTTACCTTTGGCATGTTTTCATTTGACCTTACTTGAAGAGGATTTGAAAATTCCTCTTTTCTCTCATGACATTCATCATCATGTAGCACTTGTTCTTTCTCCATGACTTGTTTATCAAAGGCACCAAACTTAGGTACCCAATTGAAGATATGTCCATCCCTTTCAAACCATAAGTCTTGTCTATCTAGGGGTAGGTTAACTAACACATTTTCGTGATCAATCACTTGGGTTTTTTTGGGTAACATGAGATTTTCAATTGGATCATCAATGATATCAAACCCAAATGATACAAGTTTTGTAATTTCCTCATTTTGAAATGGCATAATCATTGTAGCACAAGTAAGTGGATCAAGCTTTTCAATTTCTTTTCCTCCAAATGAAACTAAATAAAATGACTCTCTTTCTTGATTCATGGTTGTAGAATCCTTATCATGTTCCAAAATTTGATGAGATTCGAATTCCTCTTTCAAAACATCCTCAAATTGTATAGGAGTTGTAATATCTAGGGGTGGGTTAACTAACACATTTTCGTGATCAATCACTTGGGTTGTTTTGGGTAACATGAGATTTTCAATTGGATCATCAATGATATCAAACCCAAAAGATTTAGGTTTTGTAATTTTCTTATTTTGAAATGGCATAATCATTGTAGCACAAGTAAGTGGATCAAGATTTTCAATTTCTTTTCCTCCAAAGGAATCTAAAGCAAATGACTCTCTTTCTTGATTCATGGTTGTAGAATCCTTATCATGTTCCAAAATTTGATGAGATTTGAATTCCTCTTCCAAAACTTTCTCAAATTATACAGGATTTATAGTATCCTCATGTGAGGAAGCAATTGAGTTATCCTGCATATTAATTGACACAACAAGTTTATTAGAAGATTTATATTGATAATATTCTTCCCATTTCTTCCATGAATCATAGTAGTCATCCTCCAAGTTCAAGTTGTGACGCTCAAGTACTTCTTCTTCATATTCTGATTCATCAACATGTTTCTCACCCCATTCATCTTCACCTTCCTCATTCTCACTCTCTTGACGATATAGAGTTTCCACCACCAAAATGTTGTCCTCTCCTTGTTGATGTTGGGGTGGACCCTCATTTGGCATAAGTTCCAAATCATCCACTTGAGCTTGGAGACAATGGGTATACCTAGCAATTTCGAGACAATTCCTTTCATTATGCTCCTTTGTATTATGCAATCTACACTCCTTTTCCCACGCAAAATCAGAAATATTAAGAATGGAACTAGAGTGACTTGGTCCTGTAGAAGTATCTATCCGATTAGCAATAGGGGAAGGCACACCCCCATTGTTTGGCTTTGTATTCCACTGTCTCCCTCTATTGTTTAAATTTTGATTTGGGTGAGGAGCATGGGATTCATACTTCTATTTTTGAACCAAATCATTACTCAATTTGTGAACTATATTTTTGAGTTCTTCAACCTCTAAATAAATCTCTTTTGGTTGAGCTATGTTATTGCTAGTTCCAATAGGATTTGCATAATTGGTGAGATCTTGACTTAACATTTGAGTTGGATTTTGAGCCACTTGATTTGTGTAGGGATTCACACTTTGAATCAGAATTGGATTTGGGAAAGGAACTATAGCCTAAGAATTAACCGGACTAGCTCCTTGCATAGTCTGTTGACTATTTTGTAAAAATGAAGGAATGGGGGAATGGATGTGATTGGTTGAATTGGAATGGGTGCGTAAGCGGGTGTTGATGAATATGGTTGTTGATAAGGCAAAGAATTTATGCCTTATATTTGTGGTGCCATGATCTGATTCATCATAGGAGCTTGACCATATGGACCATATTGTCCTACCATAGGCATCCGAGAAAACCCATAACCCTGTGGTGTCATTTGTTGTTCAATGGTCATAGCTTCATTGTAGGGTAGAGAAAGCGTGGTAACTTGAGGATTTTGCATTGCAAATATTGTCGTCATAGGATCCAATGCCCCAAAATATATTTGCAAAGCTATTGCGGGATCAATGGCAAAATGCTGAATTGCTCTATTATAACACTTCTGAAATCTCTGATTAAAAGTTTGGATTGGCTCACCCTGGCCTCTTTTGCATGTAATGAATTGATTATAGATGATTGTGGGATCTAATGGTGACCTGAATTGGTTGACAAAAGCATTCTCCATTTGCGTCCATGACGTAATGGAACTAGTAGGTAAGCAAATATACCATTTGTAAGCCACTTGGTCTAGGCTCATGGGGAAGAGTCTACAAGCCACATCTTCATGTTGAACTTGCAGTCTTATCAAAACATCCCTATAGGCCTGAAAATGTCCTTCTATGGTCCTTGGACCATTTGGTTTGTATTCAAGCAAAAATCTCTCTATATTCTTAGGGATCTCGTGAATATCCCCTGCAATATTCAAAGGAATGTTATGGGCTCCGTACCAAGGAGGTGGTGGAGGTTTGGCCATTTGATTCAAAATCGATGATGATAACCCTACAAGAACCATGGAAATGGTACTGATATATGGTACACTAGTGGCAAATGACACCACCAGTGCAAGTCCGCTAGATGCACCTAAAACAAAAGGATCTTCTGTAACAAGAATATCTGGTGGGACCACAATTTGCTCGATTTTATTCCTTGGATTCCTATGAGTGAGTGAGAGGCTTTGGAATATGGTTTCCTCGGTTGTTTTGGACCTAGTTGCGATGTGATGTAGTGGGTCCAGCTTGTAAATGAAACTACCCTACAAAACTTGACAAAACTCTCAATACCTCAAAGAAAACCTGCGACACATAGAAAATCTTGCAATTAATGAAATTTAAAGAATAACTTCAAAATAAATTTGTTAGTCATGAATGAAAGAAGGAACCATGACAAAGCAGTATTCTAAAAATGTAAGTTTCTGATTCACCAGATCGCATATGCGCAAGTGAAGAGCATACTCCTAGTGTTGTAGGCTTTCTGATTCACAAGATCGCATTACACACAAGTGAAGAGCATAATACCGACAACAAATACATTTTAGACAAAAAATAATTCCTTACAAATAAGCATGAAATTGACTAGAAAATATCAAACATGTAACGTATTAATAATCATGTCAGCATCAACCAAGAGATGTATCCATTAAAATTAAATGAAAGTAATTGCATGGAGACAACCTTGTTAGTCAAGACCAAAATTTTTCAAAATCAAATCAAAACACATTATTCTTGTATGACCAATCAAAAGAATTAGAACAATGTATAGCGATTCATGTGCTCCTTTTAACACTGCAAGGCTATGTTGTTAAAAGAGAGCTAAAGATAATAATCAATAGGGCATGAAATATTCAAAATTTAAATCCCTATAGCATTTAAATCACTCTGAAATAAAACAATTCAGGCCCTCCTTCTGGTGCCAATATTTTGAGTGGTATTTTCACCCAGTTGTGAAATTACACTCTCTTTTAGGATTTGGGTTCCAAATCCCCTCTTGCAAAGAAATTAAATAAACAACTTCTCCAAGGTCTCCACTGTATTAGCATTTGCATATGTGTATTAGTAATCTCAAATAAAGATATTCAATTTAAATGCTTGGAACACCTTAGTGATTGCAAGTAACTGTAAACAAGGGGCAATGTTGGTTTATTTCATCATGAAACTTTAGTGATTGTTCATTGTTTTTTTGGATTTTGAAATTTTTTAAATGTTTATTTTAATGCCTAAAAATTTAAAATAAGTTAAAATTTATGGAAAAATAAAATGCAAAATAATGAAAATGAAATGTAGAAAACTAAAAATAAAATGCATTCAGTATGATTCTATCCTATTTTGACAAAACCGAAGATGTGAGGTCTCCATGCATGCAACATAACCTATTGGACTTGCAAAACAAGCACAATCCCCATAGACTAAGTGCTGGTTCCTAGGGTTTAAAATGAATTTCAAGTTCAAGCATTCTCATGAAGCAACCAAGCAAACTTGCATTAACTCCATATACAAACTTGAAATCTGAAAAAGAGAAAAGAAATAGACATTAAATCCATAGCATGCAAATAGAATATCCTTCTTTCTTGCCCTCAAGATGCAAATTTTTGAAAACTTCTACATTAAAAATGTGTCATTTTACAATAGCAGAATTTCTGGTTTTCCCAAACCAGTCCATGGAAGAAAAATGACTCAAACAGGTCCAGAATGGCCCTCTTGCCTTCAAATGTGCAACTCTGCTCGCAGAAATTTCCAACCCCTCAAAACATCCTTGCTTGGCGTATTTAAAATTTTTTAGGAAGCTTTTCATCTCATTTTCCAATGGTTGTTTGTTTCACCTTCCCTTGTGCATGTGTGTGTTTTAGTTTCCAAAAGACTTTTTGCTTCTATTTTGTGGCCCTTCGTTTCATTTTCTCCACATGGGCTTGCGTCCATTTCTTTTTGTGTGTAACGACCATCTTCAATGATTTCAAATCATTAAAGATTCCTTATGTAACATTTTGTCTTATTCATTGGATTTTGTCCTTATGTCCACGTCACTATGCAGGTCTATTACCTTGGCAAAAATTGGACATGTCACGAAATCGTGACACTTCTTGTTTCTCTGCTTGTCTGCCCCTTTTGAATCACGAAAATGCAACATGTCGTGATATTGCGACACTTTTTCTTTCTTCTCTTTGGCTTTGAAAATGCAACATGTCGCGATATTGCGACACTTTTTCTCTTTTGGCTACGATGATGCAACATGTCGCGATATCGCGACATTTTTTCTCTTTTGGCCGTGACAATGCAACATGTCGCGATATCGCGACACTTTTTCTCTTTTGGTCACGATGATGCAACATGTCGTGATATCGCGACACTTTTTCCTCCTTTGGCAGTGACAATGTAACATGTCGCGATATCGCGACACTTTTTCTCTTTTGTCCACGACGATGCAACATGTCGTGATATCATGACACTTTTTCTCTTTTGGTCACGATGATGCAACATGTCGCGATATCGTGACACTTTTTCTTCCTTGCTCTCTCCCTTTGCTTTGGATCGTGAAAATGCAACATGTCGTGTCACTTTTTTCTCCTTGTGGTGTTTTGCTTTTTCTTTGATCTTTAGCATATGGGCCACTTCGGTCTTCTTGGAAAACATGCAAAAAAATGTGGGTCCCCAATTTTGGGGTACGTTGTGGAGCAGCCACAACACCCCCTTTCATCATATCGAAGGGAGCATGCTAACCACCACAAACTACATAAGTACATCTATGTAAGTGCTATGAGCGTATAGGATTCAACTATCCTTATCATCTTCGCAATGAGCTAGTCATCCCATTAATAGGTCTCTTACCAAATCTTACTTCGTGAAAACAATTTAGTTATATATCTTCTCCGTCTAATGATATCCCATATGTATAAGATTTTTCATATCCAAAATTACTTAAGAATTCTGTAACCAAAGTTAATCATTATGACAAATATTTTTTACTAAAACACAAGCTTACTTTTTTGTAGCATAAATAAGTTACCATCTCATTTATTTGTGCCTTCACTATCCTTAATGCATCTACTAGCTCAACCCATCAAGATCCTTTATGATGAATTTGAATAATATTATAGCACATTACTTTTCAATTGCAATTAAGATTTACCACGCATGTCTTAAACCATTCCATGGAGACAATGACAAGCAATTATTGAATACCCAAAGAAAGTAATATTCCAAAATGAAATGCCCATATATTTGAAGAGTATAAAGGTTCTATTAATAATTTCAATCCCAATTTCTTTCTAAATTAAGGTACAAACTATTCCACATGTATTAGCAAGATTTAACATATAGGATTTATAATTTTCCCATGGAATTCATATCAAAATTTAGTGCATAACTAAAATAATGGCTTCATAATAAAATGAACATTTATTTAAAGAATCATAACAATTTCCATTATCATTTTAAGCGAAGTAAAACCATAAAGGAATAATATCCACACAAAGTCACACAACATCTCATTTATCCTGGGAACCCTCATGGGGAATAAACCCAACCTTAAACCAATATCTTTATTTTAATTCATAAAGTAATCAATCCTTACAACGAGGTAAAGACACCCTATGTTGTCTTTATCTCTTACTAGGAAAATTCCATAATCCCTAGGATATCACAATATGAATTAATCATTCAATTCATATGAACATTTTATCTCCATATTTTGGAACATAGGTGTCCCAAATAATTCACCTTTTACACATTATGAAGTTCCATTCTTCTTACAATAATCCAATATGCATTTTTATTTCAAAAATATAAATACAAAACAACAAGATGCACTTCATTTTACTCCTTCTAGTCAATACAATTAAACAAACTGTATCCTTCCAATAATATTTAAAATTTCCAAAGTAACCCTTATTTATTTTTTTTCAAAAAATATGACCTTTACAACTCATAACAATAATGACTATTTTCAGGCATCCTTCATTGCTTTTAAAAAATAGGTTTCATAATTTCTTTCAAGGAACGGGTTATCACAACATTTTAAAATAAAATCCTAATACATTCTATTGTATTTCAGAAGACGAGCATATAACTTCATCAAAAATAACAAATATATATATATATATATATATAATATAATCATACGCTTGAAACTTTTGACAAGTTTATAACAGTCAATAATGTAAACCTAAGACTATTCTGATGCTTACACTTGGAAATCCCTTAAGAGTCTTTTCTTTTCTAAGATTTAACCAATATCCTTTTAATAATTCCAAATGTTATATGATAGGACATAATCACATTGCACTTAATCCTAAGTAAACATTACAATAATGTGTTTACTCACACAGGGTCTCATCTAAATGAATAAGTATCATAATTTCATGTCTGACCATACAACAATAAGTATTATACACATGCTTCAATTTTGGTTTCCTAAAAATCATAGAGTTTCACTGTTATATCTCCATACTTGTCATTGATGAGCCACATAATTGGTCATTTTTTGTACTATTTTCCCCATAATGTGCGGCATATATTCTTGTACATATAAATGTTTTATGGAAATTATATATAATTGACAATTTATTTTGCATGTTTTCTAATATTTGTCTTTAAGTGTAATTTGTGTAGATTTAGTGGAAATCATTGCATTTTGGCATGTTTTTGTCGAGGTCCAACTCGGACCTGGCACTTACAAATTAATGAAGGGAAAACATCTATATAATATCGGTAAAAAGATACAAAGTTAGACGCCAAGTACTTTGAAGTGCCTGACTTTCGTTCGGCACCTAACTGTTAGGTGCCTCATTTTTGTTAGGCACCTCCTTGTCATTTTACGACTGAGGTGTCTGCTTCCCGTTGTACGACGAAAGGTGCCTGCTTCCTATTATACGAAAAAGACACCTGCTTCCCATTGTACGATGGAAGACGTCTACTTCCCAATATGAGAATGAAAGGTGCCTGCTTCTTGACTTCTTCAACCGCAATGCCTGATTACTATTAGCATCAAACTTTAGCATGGCTCTATGGTCGACAGAACAGAGCAAATGCATCAGCAACCAGATTGAAAGGATTTTTAGCATAATAACCAAGCATGGGATAATATCAAAGGTGATTCTTCACCTATGTTGCAGTTGTTACATAAATTTATTTTGTAAATCGGGCAAATTGAATATCAACATATTTTGGAAATAAAATACATTGAGATATTTTGATATTTGCCCAATTCAAGCAACCAGCTATAATAGTGAATCATGCGTTGATTTTTTTTTAAATTGTAAAAGGGCTAGCCGCATACTTTATAAATATGCAGACCACCCCTGAATAAGACCCTCCTAGAATTTTTATGTAATTTTCCAGTTGCAAACTGTTAATAAAAATCTCTACATTATTCTTGTAAAAAGTATTCTCTAAGCGTCCAATGAACGTTCTACCAAATGCAGAACCTACTGGAAGCATGGGACCACTTGCAATAGAGTTCTTCCATATTTCCCTATTTTTCTATAATTATTTTAATAAATTAATTTATTTTCAGCAATTTCCCTATTTTATGTAATTTCCAATAAGTAGTTATTTAGAGTTTTAATGTTTTTAGTCCTATTTCTTAGACTTGGCATAGGATTATGAATTTAAAAATAAACTTCAATGAACATTAAACACCCCTCAAACCATAATCCAAGGGAATCGTCGTCGAAGGAGAAATTACGAGCATAGATTTTGCACTACTACTCACAAGACTACGAGCTACCCCGAGTTGACAATTAAATGGAGGCAATTAAGTGAACCATAGAAAAACTAACCAATGTTTTGCCCAACATTTTGGAACCATTTTCAAGGAGTATCCATTGTAATTTCCTATTCTGAAGAAAGCATAGTTACGGTATTTTAGAGTGTTTTCTTCAAAAACCTTCATCTAAAAATTTGCATGGGTCCACCTAAGAATAGGGGACCAGATGGTCATTTTGTCAAAAATAAAGAAGTCATTTTAGAATCATTTCACTTCAATAGAACCTCAATCTGAGATTGAACTCTCACCATCTCAATATCCACCTGTGCATTGGTGGCAACACCTACTATTTGCATAGGATCCCTCTGAAATAATTCAGCAAAATCCTCGAGCAAGATCATATATAGGTAGAGTTCAATCTGAGGAGGATCTACTAAATGTTGAACATTGGCAAGCAGTGTTAGATGGAACTATATCAAACACTAACTTATCACTCCTTTTGAAGGATAAAATAAATGAACTAGAAGCATTAACAACTGCATTGAACGAAGCAGGGTAGAAACACCAGTAATAGGCAAAATGGAGAGAAAATATCTACTAGTTTTAGTTTTCCAATAGGAGAGGTAGGATGAGATCACAAAATGAAATACATCTCTCCTACCCACCTTCCAACTTTTATAGGACTACCAATAGAAGATCCAAATATATTTCTATTTAAATTTGATGTTTATGCAGATCTGTGGATTACACCACAGATCCTCAGAAACTAAAATTATTCCCTTCCACTTTAGATGATTTAGCGTTACGCTGGTTCATCAGCCTGGGGCATAAACAGATAACTACCTAGGAACAGTTGAAGAAATTGTTTTTGGATCAGTATCAAGATTTTGGCCGAGCAAGAGATGCAAGAGAGGAAGTCCTAAACATGACCCAAAAGGAAGGGGAGTCTATGGAAGAATATTGGGATAAGTTTAGCTTCAATCTGCAAAGATCACCCCATTCAAAACTAGGAGATAGGTCCCTAAGAAGTATTTTTTTGAAAGGACTAACAAATGAATCCTTGGAAGCTTTGAACATGATCTCTAGGGGAGACATTTACCAACACCAAATGGATGATATTCGGTAGTTGTGTCGAAATTTCTCAAAAGGGTAAATTAACCTCTATAAATCTTAAGCAATCAGCCACTATCACTAAAATAGAAATAGATAACACGTTAGTAGACCTTAAGAGTGAAATGTTATCATATATCGCTCTTCAAATGGATACTCTTCTACTTCAGAGAAAGAAGTAGGAGAATATCCTAAATACAAAGGCAAACACCCTAAAAATGAGTGCTTAAAAAAAAATTATGTGTATGTGTTGTTTGTAAGAAGGATCATAAAATGAAGTTGTGTCCACAATTAATGAAATTAAAAGAGTAACTTGAAGTAGCCGAGATATACTTCATGGGTAATAGGAGGAACTAGAAACAGTATCCAATGGATAACAATATGCAATCAGGAATGTCATCCTATGGCGGAAGTAATTGCCAGAATTAAGATCAAAACCAGCCACCCAACATGGGTTGGTACGGTCAACAACCTTGGAATCTATTTACCAAAGGAACAAATCCTTACAACCCTTATCCTTGGAACCAATATCAACAACCTGGGCATCAGTGGAGAAATCAAAATGCTTGGAATCAGTATCCATAGCTAAAAGCTCTAGCTCCACTACATCCAAGTCTACCAACTTTACTTTCTCCAAGGACTCCTTAGTTACCAACATAGCCAACAGTAAACCCAAACAATAAGCATCCAACTTATCATATGGAAAACAAGATGTACCCTATGTATAATATAAAGGTAGAATGTGATTCTATCCAGTTAAGGTCAAGAAAGCAATTAGGTGTAGAAGTCACTCCTCTTGTAGAAGAAGAGAAACCAGTAGAAATAGAGAAATGGGAATCACCCCTTATAGAAGAGGTATAATAAGAATCAACACCTATACATAACAAAGATGAGGTTCCACCTTTTCAACAAAGGTTGCATGAACCCAAGAAACCAAAACAAATAGAGTTTGATATCCATTCCAGTTTAAAGAACTTAACAGTCACAATTCCTCTCTTTCAGGCCATAAGAGACATACCTATTTACGGGAAGGCCATAAGAGAGTTGTGCCTCAAGAAACCATGGAGGAAACCATCTAAATCAATAATTTTGGTAGGTCAGTTATCTGACCTTATGCCAGGAAATACCTACAACCAAAAGTATTCAGATCCAGGAAGCCCTGTTTTGACTATAAAAATAGAAGGTTGTATTTACCTAACACACTAGTAGATTTGGGGGTTGTCATCAATGTCATGTCCTAGGAAACCATGCAAAAACTGACCAACCTGAAACCCACAAAAACTATGTTGCAGTTGGTAGATAGGTCTACAGTACTTCCTAATGGAATACTGGAAGATATCACTATTGCAGTAGATGCATGGGAGTATCCAATAGATTTTTAGTATTGCAATCTAATTATGGACTAGGTGGATACCCATTAATCTTAGGAAGACCTTGGTTGGCAACAAATAATGCCTACATAAGTTATAGATATGGGAAAATGACCATTTCATATGGTTAGAATATAAATAAACTTATCGTACATCCACCTGCATAGTCTGTAGATTTATTGGGAGAACCAGAGAATGAAAATCAAAATGTTGATGGTCTATCAATGCTACAACCTGTGATGACACTTGAAGAGTTGGAAGATAAAAATGACGAGGATAATATGATATCCCACTTTTTTTAGGGATAACCTTCATGTCCTCCCCCAAATTTTCCATTAGTAGGAGTGAAATACCATCATATTCAGCAAATAGAAGTTGCACCTAGTAAAATATTGAATATAGATAACAAGTTGATAATTGAACAACAAACCAAACTGAAACAAACATTGGAAAAACATCAAGATGCCTTTTCTTGGGAGTATTTTAAAATGAGAGGAATAGCTCTTGAGACCTATACACATAGAATATATCTGGAAGACCAAGTTAAACTAGTAAGACAACCACAAAGGAGAATGAACCCAACCATGAAAGAAATTCTAAAATAGAGTTACAAAAACTCCTCACAGTTGGATTCATCTACCATATTTTAGATAGTGAATGGGTATCACTATTAGTGGTGGTGCCTAATAAGAATGGAAAGTGGAGAATTTGCATTGATTATAGGTTGCTAAACAAAGCAACCAAAAAGAACCACTTACCCTTACCATTTATAGAGCAGGTCCTTGATACCTTAGCAGGCAAGAAGTACTTTGCTTTCTTTGATGGGTTTAGTGGATACAACCAAATCCAAATAGGGTAGGAAGATCAAGACAAGACCACCTTCACTTGTCCATGGGGGAAATTTTCTTACCTAGTCTTACCATTTGGCCTATGCAATGCACCTGCCACCTTTTAGAGGGTAGTTCTTAGCATTTCTTCAGATATGATTGGAGAGACTGTGTAAATATACATGGATGATTTCACTGTATATGGTGAGACCTTTGAAACTGCCAGAGAAAATATATAAAAGACACTTAAACATTGTGAGGAAACTAACCTATCCTTAAGCAATGAGAAATGTTATATGTTGATGCAGGAAAGGATAGTTTTAGGATATCACCTTTTTGCAGATGGGATAAAAGTAGATAGAAAAAAAATTGAAGTCATCCAAAATCTGCCTACTCCCAAAACACAAAAGTAAATCTGTAGTTTCCTAGGATCATTCGATTATTATAGGATATTTATATCATATTTTAGCAAAATTTCTAAACCTCTTACCACATTGTTAACAAAAGATGTAAAGTTTATATGTACTGAAGAATGTGAACAAGTTTTCAACACCCTGAAGGAAAAATTGATTACTGCTCTAGTGCTAAGAGGTCCAAACTGGATCATACCTTTTCACATATATGCTGATGCATTTAAAAATTCAACAGACTCAATACTGGGATAGAAATATGGTGATTATTTTTATGCCATCTATTATGTTAGTAAAAACCTTATAGGTGTTGAACTAAATTATACTATCACAGAGAAATAATTTCTTGCAATAATACATGCTCTTAACAAATTTCATCATTATATTATAGGTTATCAGGTATTTGTACACATTGACCACTCAAAAATTAGATACTTGACAAAAAAACCTAGGATTAGTGGTAAAATTATCAGATGGCTATTGCTCTTGCAAGAATTTGATGTGACAATAGTAGACAAGCCAGGAAAGGACAATGTGGTAGCTAATTTCTTATCTAGATTGACACCTCTAGACTATGCAGCTACATAATACTAATTTCCAGATGAGCATTTATTTGTTCTAAATGATCAGATACCTCGGTATGCAGATATGGCTAATTACTAAGCCACTGGTAAAGTATCCCCTACACTTTTACTTCATAAAAAATAGACTTTAATTGAGAAAAGTGTAGATTTCTCATAGATAGATGGGTGCCTGTTTAAAACAAAACTTGATAAAATCATGAGGAGATGTGTTTCTAGAGAAGAAATAATTGAAATACTAAAGGCTTTCCATGATGAACCTTGTGGTGGTCATTTTGTAGGAAAAATTACTGCATATAAAGTGTTGCAGGATGGTTAAAACTAACCTTCACTATTCAAAGATGCATCCAAACATGTGATTCAATGTGATCAATGTCAAAGGATGGCAGACCTACTCTCAGAGTTGATATGCCACTCCAACCGCATGTTCACACTAAACCATTTGATAAATGGGGGATGGATTTTGTAGGACCTATTAATCCATAGTCAAGAAGTAAGAGGTATATCCTAGTTTGTACTGACTATGTGAAAAAATGGGTTGAAGTACAAGATTTATGTTATTCAAAGGAGAAAACTATAGCAAAATTCTTGTATTCAACAATTTTTACAAGATTTGGGGTCCTAAGGGAGATCACAATAGATCAAGGGCCTTAGTTTACTTCGAGGATAATCCAATAACTCATCCAATAATACAAAATCAGGCATAAAAAAACCACTCCCTTCCATCCATAGGAAAATGGGTAAGTTGAGGTGACCAATAGAGAATTGGATAATCTAAAAAAGATAGTGTAGCAACATAGGAAGGACTGGGCTACTAGATTACCAGACATAGTGGACCTACAAAACCACCTGGAAGACTACTACTAGTTTCACACCATTTCAGTTAGTCTATGGGAAAATAGCCATGATGCTTATAGAGTTTGAAGTTAAAACACTTAGGACTACTGTAGAATTTGATATCAATATGGATGAAGCACAAAAATATAGAATTCGGTAGCTTAATAAGCTCTATGAATATCGCCTTGAGGCTATGTAGAAAATAGATATCATTTAGAAACAAAGGGTCAAGTGGCATGACCTCCACACTAGGCCAAAGCAGCCTAAAGTGGAAGAATGGGCATTACTCTATGATTATCAATTTCAGGAAAGGAAGGGCAATCTCATGCAATGTTGGATGGGGCCATATGAAGTAATTAAAATCATCAATAATGGGGCTATAAGAGTTAGAACAATAGATGGCAACAACATTACATTGATAGTCAATGGCCACCACCTATGTCCATACTATGTGTCTGAAGCATACATGATTGAGTCTAGATTAGGCATGGGGGAGACCCCAGTTGATTCTAATTTTATCTTGATTCAGTGAGATGTGGACCTAGTCCACATAGTCCTAAAGATAAATTTCTTTTTTTTAGTTGTGTTTTTTTTTTGCAAGAACAATACTCTTTGTGCAATTATTAGGCAGTATGGGAGACCTAGGCCTAACAAGTATAGGATTCATGAACCTACACTTTCCAATATTTCTAGGAGAATTTTATTGTAGTAGGAGTAGTTAGTCCCCATTAAAAAAGGGGAATACTAAACCTAAACCTGCACAAGAGTGTTTAGATTGGTCTTTTTGGACAATAAGACACTCAAATGTTGGTTCAAGGGCAAATGTTTCTCTTGTACCTATTTTTCATTCAGAAGCACTGAAAATGCCTGATCAACCTAGTAGCACATATACATGGACAAATCAGCACCAGTTGAATAAAATAAAAGTACCATGTGTTTGTAATTGATGGGGAGGCACCTACTTCCAGTTATCAAAAAGGTGTCTGCTTCCCATTGTATGATGGAAGGCACCTTCTTCCCATTGTATGGTATAAGACGTCTGCTTCCCATTGTATGATGAAAGGCGTATGCTTTCCATTGTACAATGTAAGGTGCATGCTTCCTGTTGTATGCCTCATGGTGCCTGATTTCTAGTATGTTATGAAGATGGCGCCTACATCCCGTTTGTTGACAGTTCAACGCTTAACTCTCAATTTTTCAGGAGAACATTCAACTGCCAGTTTTTCATAAACTAACACCATATATTATTATCAACATGTAAAAAAAAGGTTTGTATAAAATTTATTTTATACGTATAGCACCTGTCAGTTCACAAAAATATGCTTACTTCCCATGAATAGACATAAGTACCTGATTGCTAAGGTGCCTACTTCATGTGTTAAGTAGTGTGCCTAACTGCTAAGGTGCCTGCTTCCCATGTAAGCAAAGTGTATGATTCCTACAGTGTCTGTTTCCAGGTAACAAGGTACCTATGCATCGTAACTCGAAAAGAAGATGCCTAATTTCCATATGAAAAAGGTGCTTGAATTTTGTTGATTGTGATCATTTTTTGCCTTGATAGAATAACACGTCAACCTTGGGATGTGGCCTGAGCCACGTCAACTACCTCTACACGTGTAAAGTCAACTCCACCATGAAAAAAGTAAAATTTGATGTCCACCAATTTCCAAGAAGGGGACATTTGTCATCCCAAGGTGCTATGTTTTTTTTAATTTTTATTTTTAATTTTTGCAAGATTTCTTGAATAACCCACAGTGTAACTACCAAGAACCAATCACATCCAAGGAAATTCGTTACATGGGAACCATGGAAATCATTGTCTATTGCGTTTTACCCCGTCATCAAACACCAGTCAATAGTGATGCACCACGGATATTTACACATATGCACCCACGAAATAAATTTAGGTGCATGTTTAAATTTTATGTTTCTTGTCTATATTATTTTCATGAATATGTATGTCTATGGAAATGTGTTGGGACAACCCCCCATTATTACCTTAACCACTTAAACAAATCCACATGGAATAATGTTGCATGGCATGCCTTTGATTGGTCTACAGTTAATGGTTATCACCTCTGCACAATCGGGCACATGCTCAAAAGAAATTTACTACAGATAACCATAATCATTGTTGATTATGGTAATTAACCACTTGCATGCATAAACACAGTTGTTTTAAAAATTTATTTACTAGCTACTATGTTGCCAAATTTAGTAAGAAAAATGTAGAACAATGAAGCACAATGGTAATTCAAAGGGGATACAGTAAAATTGTTGAGTGAATTATGAATCAGAGGCAAAGCATGGGGGGAAAGTTGAAAAATCATGACTTGAAGAAGAGTGAGCCGATTGATTATTTAGTTATTTCTTCAAATATCCAATCACAGTTTGATGTTGTATAATGGATAGACTATTGTCGACTGGTCAGTTAGGGCCAGGATGCGGCAATAGTAAATGAATTTATAGCATCAATGAGCTAGGGGATCATACACATGTAGGGGCTGGAGATCCCAGTCACGGAGGATTTCATCGCTAAAATTACAAGCCTCCCTCTTACAGGGGAGTGCATGTACAAAGAGTATAACCTTACCCTTTGTGCACAGAGATTTTTTTGAGCACCAACAGATCACCTAACATGCGCTAGCTTGCCAAAATAGCACATTCCCAAGCTCTAGAGAGTCATTTTTGAAAAAATTGCCCGTTTATTCACATGCTCTGGTAGGTACTCCCACCTGAATGCCAACCACTTCCATTTCCTCAATTATATTTTGTATAGGGATAAAATCAATGTCCCCCACTACCTTACATGCACCTTGAAATATGAGGTCAGGCGATACCAGGTAGGTACCATCTCTGCCCTGGCTCACCATGGCTTGATTTCTACCTAATGAGATATGCAAAATCACATTGAAATGTGACAATTTAGGAAGTAGTGGGCACTAGTGCAGCAACAGGGGCACAAGCAGAGGAGGAGTGCTCATTCAAAATGAGGTAGAGAGAAATATGTAGAGCACTCTTCAATTAATACAGGGGCAGCTCAGCCTCAAGAAGAACAAGAAGTCCCTTATGAGCAGCAAGAAGCTATAGATGAAAAAGAAAAAGTCCCTTATGAGAAAAAAGAATCTACAGAGGAAAAAGAAAGTCCCTGATGTGCAGTAAGTAGTTTTAGAGGACCAAGAGGTTCAGCAACATGCATCTCCTGTACACCAGGAAAAAGTAGTTGCACCAACATACCATGGGATACATAGTATCAAGTTGAGATCAAAATAAAAAGTTGTAAGGCCATCTCAGTGCCAACCCAGAACCAGAGCAAGATTTGCAGAGTTGAAGGTGTTGGACCTTGAATCTGACATGGAATAAGAGATGGATTCCAATGAGGAATGGGAGGCAGCAAAGACTCAGTTTGCTACCCAAAAATAGAAATTTGAGAATCTCAAAGAGGAAATGAAAGCAGACAAGAAGAATTGGAAGAAGTCCTCCAAGAAAGCCCTCAAGGAAGCAGAAAAGGAAGCCATAAAACAATCTGGAAAACCTCGAAAGAATATTCTAGTTGCTCAACCTGAGCAATTTTGGCATTTGTATGGGTCTAAATATGGAAAACCCTCTAGGATGCAATAGTATCTTAAGTAGATGGTATTTCTAGGCCTTGTACAGAAAGAGGATATGGATTCAAGTAGTAGAACTCCCCTTGTGCCAAAAATAGAGGTTAAAGTTGAACTTGAGCTTGATCCAACATGGGGAGGTTTGTCCACAACTAGAGTTGCTAAGGAATCCAGCATCCCATTTGGAGATAAGGGATCAGTGCCTGAGGGTGAGAAGTTTCCACTTCACCATGAGTATTAGGAAATGGTTGAGACTACATTCCAGAAATATGCCACCAACTTTACTAGTTTTTATATGAATTTTGATAAGGAAAAGGTGGCCTGGACCAAATAACCATCCAAGAAGAAGGCAGGGCCAAGTGAACCACTCTGGGGCAACAAACACCAAAATTAGCAAGGACAGGAGACAACAACTCCCACAACACCAAAGGGGTGAAAGCCTCAGGATAAAGAGAAAGCCAAGGCCACTAAGAGAAAGAGGACACATACCAACCAGGCCTATTGGAATGAGGTGAACAGAACTGGTAATTACCAGTTCAAAGTGGCACAGGGACATGCCACCCCTTAAGCATGGGGGATGATGAGCCACATAATTGCTCATTTTTTGTACTCTTTTCTCCATAATGTGCGGCATATATTCTTGTAGATATAAATATTTTATGAAAATTATATATATAATTGATAGTTTATTTTGCATGTTTTCTAATATTTGTCTTTAAGTGTAATTTGTGTAGATTTAGTGGAAATCATTGCATTTTGGCATGTTTTCTTTGAGGTACAACTCATACCTGGCACTTACAAATTAATGAAGAAAAAAAATCTATAGAATATCGATAAAAAGGAATGAAATCAGGCGCCAAGTCCTTTGAAGAGCCTGACTTCCATTTGACACCTAATTGTTAGGCGTCTGATTTTCGTTAGGCACCTGCTTCTCATTTTTCGATGGAAGGTGTCTGCTTCCCATTGTATAAAGGAAGGCATATGCTTCCTCTTATATAGTGTAATGTGCTTGCTTCCCATTGTATGGTGGAAGGCACTTGCTTCCCATTATGAGAATGAAAGGTGCCTACTTCCTGAATTCTTCAACCGCAGTGCCTAATTCCCATTAGCATCAAACTTTATCACGACTCTATGGTCGGTAGAACAGAGCGAATGCATTGACAACTAGATTGAAAGGATTTTTATCATCATAATCGAACATGGGATAATTTCAAAGATGATTCATCACCTATGTTGCAGTTGTTACGTAAATTTATTTTATAAATCAAGTAAATCAAATATCAACGTATTCTAGAAACATAATATGTTGAGATATTCTTATATTTTTCCCGATTCAAGAAACTAGCTATAATAGTGAATCATGCGTTGATTCATTCTAAAATTGTAAAATGGCTAGTTGCATACTTTATAACTATGCAGGCCACCCCTAAAGAAGACCCCCCTGGAATTTTTATGTAATTTTCCAGTTGCAAACTGTTAATAAAAATCCCTACATTATTCTCGTAAAAAGTATTCTCTAAGTGTTCGGTGAACATTCTACCACAAGCATAACCTTTTGGAAGCGTGGGCCCACTTGCAAAAGAGTTCTTCCCTATTTCCCTATTTTTTGTAATTTTTTTTAATAGATTAATTTATTTCTAGTATTTTCCCTATTTTTTGTAATTTCCAATAAGTAGTTATTTAGAGTTTTATTGTTTTTAGTCCTGTTTCTTAGACTTAGCATAGGATTATGGGTTTAAACATAAACTTCAATGAATATTAAACACCCCCCAAACCATAATCCAAGGGACTCATCTCCGAAGGAGAAATTACAAGCATAGATTTTGCACGGATACTCACAAGAATTCGAGCTACCCCAAGTTGACAATTAAATGGAGGCAATTAATTAAATCATAGAAAAACTAACTAATGTTTTACCCAACAGCCACATCCCACCTTGGAGGACTATTTTTATGATGTTATTTATGTAGTGATAGCTAGTTTTAATGCTTAATATATTTGCATTGTATTTATCAAAAGAAAATGATGTTGTGTTGCTTGATTGCGGTAACATTTATTCTCATAGGTGGAAGATTGACCACCAAGATATGATAAGGGAAATTATGACTACGACAACTCAACATGTAAAGCTCATATTTCTATCATCACTAGTTACCTCCCTGATGGCAGTGTTACTTGAGTATTACTCTAAAAGTCCCACACAATCAAAGGAAAAACGATAGTGGGGGATATTGAGCACATGCATCGAGTGCTTGTATGACATTTGTGTGTGATTTATATTTTATTTCACAATTAATTTGTATTATATTGGTTTAATTGAATTTTACTTTGAAAATACACATTAAATGATATTTTACATTTTACAAATTACTCTAAACAAAAAATATATATTGAAAAGAATATCATGCAATTTATTATGATTTTGTGAAATCTTAATTTGAGTAATTTCTAAAGAAGAAAAAAAGATTTAGTTGTTGAGCATGCTTATTTGATCTAGTTGATCCTATTTTAGAATTAAATTAGGTAGTTTGTTTTTTATGAACTTGCTCATTTTGTGATTGGATTAAAACAAGAAGAAAGAACTACCTTATAGATTTAAATAATCATTTTTTTCTACACATGCATGACTACTTTGGGAAGGTTGAAATTGTGGATAATATTTTGCTCTTATCTCTATGGATTTTCTTTCCATTAAAATATATATATTAAAGGAAGCTTTAACTTGGGGTGATAAAAAGAAGATAAAAAATAAATAAAATATATATATTTAGAAGCATATTTTCTGAAAGAAAGAAAGCAAAAAATAAATAAATAAATAATATATTTAGAAGCATATTTCTTGTCAAAAAGAAAGAGAGTTATAAATTGCCATTAATATTGAGAATAAGGGGGCTATGATATGTTGGTTGGAGAAGGAAGAGGATGCTAGAATAAGAAAGAAAAGACCCTCAATTCAGATTCATAGCTTTGCAAAAGTTGCAGGTGTGAGAAATTCTTCTAATACTTCATGAATATAGTTATGTTGTTCTTCTGAATATAATGTTATAAATACCATGTATGTCAATGTGAAATATTTTTGTTTGAATTCTAGTGTTGAAATCGTGGTTACCTTCGATGTCAAAATAGAGGTTTTATATTTATTTTAATAACAACTTCCCTCTATACGAAAGGAATACTATTCATAAACCTAGTCGAAGATTGGTTTAAACCATAAGATATTATATTCATTTATATTTTTTCTTACATGAAATCTTTCCATTTATCAAGATTCCTTCCTTCTAGTCAGTAGCCAATCATAAGTCTACATCATCTAAATGATATACTCTTAGTTAGCAGTCAGCTATGCTTACACTTTCAAACTAGACTGCATTCTGAACCATGTTATCATGTTAGACTCAGGTCGCTGGTATGGCATAATCATATTGAAAAGATTAATTTATTTTGGAAACCTTTGGTTAATTCGTTCCTCCCTCGTAGCAAATCATTTGGGTGATGTCGAGTTTCTTGACCATACATTGGAAATTGGAGAGTCTAGGGCATTCTAATCACTAATTGAAACACTGCACATTAATCCAGCCTCTCTATTTCATAGCTAAGGCAAAGCTATATACTGTTTCTACCATCAACAGTAATTCCTGTGCTTTCTATGTGTGTATAAAGTTAGTTTAAGACCAGTATTATCACCTATGCTATAACATGGGACTTATGTTAAAGTTGGTAGTTCCCTCTTGAGGACTATGCACTGGCTATGGGAGTAATGATAACCATGTTCATCTATCACAATTGATAGCAAACTTCAACCAAATCCCTGGTGGTCTGATTGCTAATTACGTAAATTATTTTGTCAAATCTAGTGGACGCGAGCAGGAACAAATAGATAATTTCCTATGGAAAATATAATTGATTATCTAAAAACTAATAGTTCATCTTGGTTGAAGTAAATCAATGTCACCAACGCATGGTTGTAAACAATAGATAGGCCTACGTGCCCAGTCGAACCTCTATGTAGTATAAAACTGGTTTAATATCCTAAGTGTCTATTATCTAAGCTAGGTGCCTTTGCCACCTATCCATTCTCAATTCGGTGATGTTTTTGACCTCCAAGGATTAAACAATCTACCTGGTATGCATGTTTTTTTTTGTAGAATAAGGAGGCTATCAGCCACTTGAGGGCTATGAATAGGAGATTGTGCACATCATTGACCAAGCACCTCGTATGTTCGTTGATAATATATGTTGAAATTTTATTCCACTTTAATCCTTCTTCTCCCACATTTTGTGATATGCAAATGTTGTCCAAGATAGAATAAGACGCTATGCCATCCAGAACCTCCTGTAGAAGATTTATATCAATTGTCAAAGAGCACAAAGTTCAAAAAAACCCATACTATGGAAAATAATAGTGATACTGAGTATAGAATTTATAGATATGTTTTAAACAGTATATTCCTTTAAATGAAGATTGGTTTAGATGCATCTCTGTTGTGTTTATTGGGTGCAATTATACATAATAATGACCCTCTACGTGATATATATACCTTTATGAAGTCCAAATTTTAATGAAAACATCCTTTACATTTTAAAATGTATATGTTTACTTGTTTATATTTTAACTTCAATGAACTTCTGTTATCTGTAGTAAAATATATGCCCTTAATACAAAGATAGATATCATCTACTTCAGGGTTATGCATAAGGGGTCGGCCCAAAATCTATTTATAAAATCAAGGCGAATTGTCTTGGAATCCCGACGATATTTGTAGAAGTATACATGGCGAATTGCATTTATTTGTTTCCAAAAAATTTCAAACCGTGGCGAATTTCATTAATTTGTCTCCAAAAATTTTCAAACCGTGGCGAATTTTTCTGTGTTGGGGGCTATGAATATCGGTTTGCAAAATCTAAAAAATGTACGACATACTTAAAAGCGTTAGGCCGATATGAAAGACTTTAGGCCGACATGACGACCGATAGCATGACGATCGACTACAGGAATGTCGATCGATGTAAAAATATCGATCAACTACAGGCATGTTGATCGGATGTAGGCATGATGATCAGTTGCAGGCATGATAATTGACTGCAGGCATGACGATCGACTACAGGCATGACGATCGACTACAAGCATGACGATCGACTGTAGGATTGATCGACTATAGGCATGCGATTAGGCATGATGATCATCTATAGGCATGATGATCGATTGCAAGCATGATGATCGACTATAGGCATACCGATCAACTATAGGCATGACAATCGACTACAGTCATGATGATAGGTTGTAGGCATGATGATCGGTTGCAGGAATATCGATCGGTTGTAGGCATGATGATCGGTTGCATGCGGATCAGTTGCAAGCATGTCGATGTGCTACAATAGTGTCGAGTTCCCAATTGGTAGCAGTGGTGCATCAATGCCATGTGTCATCCATCCATTGAACGATTGCATGTAGAGGACACGTGTCACCCATCCAAGAGCTTATTGCATGCAAAAAAGTCTATATAAAGGGATTAACAGTCATTTTTTCATCTTTTCTATCATAGTTTTAATCATTTTCCTCCCATTTTAATGCATTCTCACCCATTTTCCTCTCATTTTAACACAATATTAACCCTCTTCCTCCACTTTTATCTTGGTTTTATCATTTTACCTTAATTTTTAAGCGATTTTTAACCCTTTTTCTCTCATTTGAACCCTTTTCCACTATATCTTCTTATCCATACCCATACACCCTATGGCATCCCCTACAACCCCTGGAATATTTAAAGTTAATTATAAAAACCTAGTTTACCCCTGATTTTAGAAATTTTATCAACACCGGGTTACGACATGTCTTGGGTCATGGACTATGGTCTTCGGGGTCTAGTTTCAATGTCGCATTTTGACACGGACATTAAATTGGTGGAGAGGATCATTGTAACTTATAATATGGATTCGAGTAAGGTAAATCTTGTCATCGACAACAAAAACATCGTTCTTTCTTTCACAACCATAGATGTCGCTAGATTGACAACATTGCCCCACGTTGGTGTTGAGCCTGTCACTTCCAAATACCAATTAACTGATGAGGACAAACTCTACTTGGAGACCAACTTCAAAGTGCAGTCGAAATATTTTCAAGGTATAACTATTTTTTTATTTAATTGAATTTAAATTCTTGTCACTAGTGTACAATTACTGATTTTGTATTTTTGCAGTTACGTCCACCAAGTCCAGAAGGGGTTTGACCATACCGATGATTGAAAATAAATTTCTTCGAGCATGTTGCGAATTCTTCCTTGCTAGACTCGTTCTGCAAGGAAGGCCGACAGAAATTCTGATGTGGGCCTTAGCGTATTTGGTCCATTGTATTGCACACCAAAAATTTGATTGGTCCACCTATGTCTCACATCGGATCAGATTGGAAATTGAGAACGTGAAAACCCACGCTTCACCCTCATCGATAGTTAGCACATGCAATTATATTATTTTTTTTTTATGAATATTTATATAATTTATAGAACACTCCTGTACCAACATCTTGGCACTCTACCCTAGTCAATTTAGCCATGACAGAACAACAGGTTCAGGTAATTTTTTTGTTAATATTTAAGTAAAATTTTTATTTTTCCATTGTTTGTTTTTTGTAATTTTGACATTTTATACCAAACACAGAAAAGGGCATCCTCTTCCTCTTCAAAGTGGGATGTTGCTATCAGAGGTTATAATCCAGAGGAATCAAGAGACTCCAAAACACCTATGGAGGAAACAACACCACCGCTAAGGAGAAGATCAACAAGGAAACATAGAAGATCTAGTTCTCCTGATCATCGACAACCTACGATTGCACATCCTATGCCAACGAGCATAGTTGCGCAAGAGGTTTCATCTTCGAGGAGTAAGTTTTAATTACTGTCGAAACAAAATTTTCACAAATTTTTTACTATTTTTAATTAATTTTGTTATTTTTTTAGATGTACAACATGCCCACATTCCATTTGCAGTAGCAGCTATGCAAGATGTTTTTTCTTCTATCGATAAGTGTTATAACAAAGTTTGCAACCAATTTTCATAATTTAATTTTATAACTAGTTTTTATTTTCTACCTTCACAAATTTTATAACTAATTTTTATTTTTATGTTTCAAGGTCCCTTACAACAATTTCATCAACAAAATCAACAAATGTCGCCCCCTCCTCCACAACGCCAAACTCAAATGCGAGGTCAATGCTTCCCAGTTGGAAAACACATTCTTCCATCTCGGCCACAGAGAGAAGCAACACAACAATTATCAGAGAAGGAAGCATCAAAGACTTTTTTAGGATTCGATCATATTTCTATTGCTAATTTTACTTTTAAGGATATACCGAAAGCTTCTAGTGCTGGGTTGGATGAAGTTCCACTTGATAAAGATTTATTTTTGCAAGATAACACACCCACTACTTTTCAACTATCAGAATTGCTTCAAGACAAAGGAAATGAAGGTGCAGAATGTTCAAGCAAATCTCCTCCAAGGGAAACAAGCACCCGTCAGGCTCCTCCTCGACAAGAGGATGAAAGATTAAACATTTTAGAAAAATATTTGGTTTCTGATAATGTTGAATCTACAATTAAGGATTTACTACTTCCAGATATAACAGAAATGAAAAAATGGGAGTATCGAGCAAAGGTGTTGATAAAGGAAATTAATGCCCGATACAATAATTTTTCAAAAAGAGAAAAAAAATTGTTGTTGAAAATGAACCTAAAAATATGGAGGCTCTACTACAGCAAGTAAAATCTAGTATTTTGAATGTGAATACATCATACACAGATGAAATTTTAAAGTTTATGATGAACAGATTGGAGAACATAAACGGTGAGGCCCAAGCTTATTACAATGAATGGGCAAGTGATAAGAAAAAGGTTGTTGTTGTTGTAGCTGCAAAGAATGTTGTTGAGGTTTGACTTAATCACTTTTGTGTTCAAAAATTTTTTGTTCTCTTTTTTAAAATGTAATTATCTTTTCATGTTGATTAACTATTTTTCCTTTTTGTAGGTAAAGTATGAAAATATCAAGAAGCAGGTTCAAAACCTGCATGACTATCTCAGGATGGCAAAGGAGTTCTTAAACGCTTCCATGGCAATGAAAAAAGAGCACAGGAATCAGTTCGACAAAACAACATTTTGCGGAAAATCATTATCCGCAACGGATTGGATCCTGATGTTCTGCTAAAGGAGAAGGGTAAAGAAGTTCAAGGACCAACATCTGAAGATGTTGGCAAAGAAGAAAGCACCCTTCTCGATGGAATGCAAAATGTTGAGAAGATCCTTATCAATTCTGGAGCAATTGATAGTATTGTTACCCAGCCCGAGAAAAGAGTCATTGGAATGCAGAATGTGGTAATCGTGGAAGTAGTGGATGAGGAAAAAGGAGTTGAACATGGGAAAGAAGAGGGAGGAGTCATTGCTATGGAGACTGTGGAAGCCATTGAGAAGGCAAAAGGAGTGGAGGAAGGGGGAAAATATTCTGAAGTGAGAAATTGAATTTTAAAACTTGATATTTCGAAAGACAATTTTAAGACATTTCATATGTTTTCATTTGAAAACAAGATACTTGCTTTTATTATTTACTATTACACTATTTACATTTATAATTGTGTGTTATTTTCATTTTGTCATTTTTATTATATTATGCTATGTTGTTTTATATTTCAATTTTCAAATGAGTTTACGAATGATATATCTATGCATGTGTTTAAATTTCAGTTTACTCATATTCATTCTTGTTGTAGTATAAAAGTGAGTATTTTCATTTCTATTATGCTATATTGTTTTTATATTTCAAATGAGTTTACAAAGGATATATCTATCTATGCATGGGTTTCAATTTTCAGTGCATTCATAGTCATTCTAGTTGTTGTATAAAAATGTGTATGGTCATTTCTATTATGCTATATTGTTTTTATATTTCAAGTGAGTTTACAAAGGATATATCTATGCATGGGTTTCAATTTTTAGTGCATTCATAGTCATTCTAGTTGTTGTATAAAAATGTGTATGGTCATTTGTATTATGCTATATTGTTTTTTATTTCAAAGTGAGTTTACGAAGGATATATCTATGCATGGGTTTCTATTTTTAGTGCATTCATAGTCATTATAGTTGTTGTATAAAAATGAATATGGTCATTTGTATTATGCTATATTGTTTTATATTTCAAAGTGAGTTTACGAAGGATATATCTATGCATGGGTTTCAATTTTCAGTGCATTCATAGTTAGTCATTATAGTTGTATAAAAATGAATATGGTAATTTATATTATGCTATATTGTTTTTATATTTCAAAGTGAGTTTACAATGGATATATCTATGAATGGGTTTAAATTTTCATTTACCATATCTAGAGTAATATACTACATGCACTTTTCATACATATGTATTCATACATATTAGAGAAATTTTTACTAGTTATGTATGTATACAAGGTTTACTCAATGATAAAGCATAAACCATAAAAAATCACTATATTTTGTCACATCATACAACTTATGATACTAATGATACATACAGACATACATTTAAAGTCAAAGGAAAAATAACTATGTTTTGTCAACATATTCAAATAGTTCAATAACATAGCATCATTACGTATACATGGTTTTCAAATTTTCAACTTACTCAAAGTTATAGCTTAAATCATAAATATTGAAAACATAGACATGTCCATATCATTAAAAAGCAAACATGCATAATAATTGAAAATTGAATGATTATATGATTTTTTCAAATCACTAAAATTTTACAACAAATCAAATACGAAAAATCTTTGTTAATATGAAATTTCTCAAATCATTGACATATATAAATGATATCAAATACGGAAAATCACTGATAATATGAATTTATTCAAATCACTAAAATTTTACAAAATGATTTCAAATCCCAAAAATCTTAGATTATATGAATTTTTCATATAATCATTGCAATTTTTAAATTTTTGGAAGCTGATACAAAGCTTTATCGACTTCTCCAAAAGAGCCGAGAATCATTTGTGAATTCTGCGTTTCCATAATCTCATCATCACTCCTAGCTGAATCATTTTCGTCATTATCAACCATATTAGAGAGACCTCTTCTTTCTGCTAGGGACTTCCAATATGTCAACGCTCTGTCATAGGGAAACTTACCCACCTCGTACGATGACACATACATTCTCAAACAATTTTCCAAATTTTTGTCCAACCTGTTACGAACTTTTGATTTAACAAAAGTTAATGCACTGAAAACCCTTTCGTCTTCAACAGATCCCAAAATCATTGTCTGACATAATTCATATAAAATAAAGTATTCACTCATAGTATCTTGCAAGACACTACTTCGATACAATTTTTGCCAGAAACGCGTGATTGAACCAGTCTCATGTGGATTTTTGAATTGTGCAATTTGATTATCCATTGTTATTCCAAAATTGGTTGATTGATGTCTCAAAAGATCTTTGTTTAGAATACCATTGATTTCAATGCCATTTATTTCCACACTTTTAGAGAAATGTGTCATAAGATTACCCATATATTTTACAAACAACTCACTTCTACTACTATGGTCACCACAAGGATTCCAAAAATTAGGATTAACAACAACCATGGCCTCAAGTGTCTCATCTCTCTTAAAACGATCTCTTATTTCACTTGTTAATGCATTTGCAATTCTTTTCAATTTATTCTTAGTGCTATCCAAAACCTCATCGAATCCGGAATGTGTAACGGGCACTTGTTCAACATCATCTGTCAGAGTATTTAATCACTTTTCAAAATGATATACAAGAATCAACTTTCCATGGATAGCAATACAAAGATTATCGTTGATGTTGAACTTTAAAAAGTTGTTCGGTTCATTGACATTAATTAACGTATTCCAACTATCAAACTTGGGATCCTCAAAATGTTTATCGGATAAATAAATCCTATCAATAATCATACATATTTGTTTTCTCATCCTCATGAAATCGACAATATAAATTGCCCTTTCCTGTGCAAGTTTAATCATAGTATTCATTTCTTGTAACATTGGTAGAATACCACATAATGTGAGAAGAGTTTCCAAGTCAATCATACGAAAAAGCAAATATTTTGCCTTGTCAACATCTCTACGATGTGCATACATAAACCCAACCAAGGATTGATATTCTGAAAATACCCTTTTTGCAGGAAGAAACAATGAAATCCACCTGGTTTCCACATCTTTTAACATTTTTCTGCCTTCAGTTACACCTAGAGAAAACTATTGAAACTCTGCAAACCTTTTTGGACTGCATGAAAAGTATGAGTGTATATCACGGATGAGTTCTTCCACTCTAGCTACATTATCAAAATTGCTCACAATTTTGTATGCAAGATTCATTCGATGAGCCATGCAATGAATAGGAATCACATATGGGGCAATGGAAGTCTGAAGCCTAACACAAAGACCATTCCTTTGTCCTTGCATTGTAGCCGCACCATCAGCTCCAACACAAATTAACTTTGTGGCAATTTCCTTTTCATCCATTCCAAAAATATCCTTTAAACTGGTTACAACAACATTATAAATATTTTCCGCATTACAATTTTCAATCATCTTATGTAGTGCTAGTAAATGAGGTTGTCTCAAATGATTTTTGAATGTGTAAACATGTATGCAAATCCAAGATGTGTTGTCAACAGTTGTTACCTCATCAATGGAAAGTGAAATAAATTTGGCTTGTTTCACATTCTCTCTCAGGTCTTCCTTCTCAACCCGTGATAGACATTTTACCATTTCCCAACCACTTCGATCTGACCAATGTGAACTGGTAAGGTTTTGTACATTGGCTAGTTGAAGTATTTCCTTAAAATCAGCAAAATCAGACATGGGTCGACTTTTTTTAGAATACTGTATACAATAGCAAACTGCAATTTCTTTGAGGCTAATACAGTCTTATTAATTTTTTGAAATTGTGCCTCGATTGTTCCACCCTTCTCAATGAGAGTTTGTTTTTGTTTCATTGATTTTTCATATTCAAGTGCATATCTCACATGCACACATTCTGATGCATCCTTCCACCTATGAGATCTATTAATTGTTCCATCACTTCATATTTCTTTGATGTAAACTTTCCCACAATGTTTTTCTATTGTGTCTTTCTTATTTTGCAATAAATGATCCTTTCCAAGCTTCCATGTACAAATAATGCATTTACACACATTCAGTTTCTCATCTCGCTCAATAAAGGGGTATAACCATGCCCATTCATTTTTAAAATCCCTTCCAATAGTCCATTCGCTTATCTTTTGACGTTTAGATTTTTGACTACAAGATTCCCTAGAGGTCTGAATTTTAATTGTACTATATTTTTCTTTTTCGGTTGATGTGTCTGAATTTAAAATCTCCTGAAGTGGTTGTTGAATGTCGTTATTAGGAAAATTATCATGTGGTCCCATCTCATCTGCTGGAATATCTTTGAGTGAACGCACATCAGGGTCGACAATGTTTACTGCATTCAATGTTTGGTGTTCTCTATCATTTTTTGTTGTAAAAAAGGCACTATTTTAAAGAATTAACAGAATACAATTTTACAAAGCATTTAAAAAGAGGTAGATAAGCAGAAAACCATTTATCTATTAATAGAGAAAGGTTTTACATTTAAGAAGAACAAAAATATTAAAAAACTGATGGTAAAAGGTGTTTGTACCTGCAAGTTGTGTAGAATCTGTAGAGATTGATGCCTCATTGCATTTTGATATTTGTGTAAAATATTTTAGAATTGTCTTTTTACAAGAATATTGGCCTCCCTTCTTTCCATATTCAGTAGGTGACATTGTATCTGTAAATAAAAACCTTCAGATGTTAGGAAATGTATATGAAATTGAAGGAAAATAGCAGACATCCCTCAAGACGAACCTATGCTCCCTATAGAATGACATCTGAAAGACAAGAAGAATTCTGACAAGAAAATGCTCCTAACACACAACATGACAGGGATACTTATCGACCACAGTTGTAGATAGTGCTTCTACACTACGTATGAAACATACTCTAAGAGACAAGAAGCAGTCTCTAACAAGAGAAATGCTCCTGACACACAACCAGATGACATTGATAGTTGTCTACCATAGTTACATATAGTTCACCTACAGTGCCTATGAAACTATAGAAAAAGAGATTTTGGACAAAAGAACAATGGAAGAAGAATACTCTATCAATTTTTAGTCATGAATCCTCTACAATCGATAGGCTTTTATCGATAGACACTTCCCTACAACCGATCGACTTATACCGATCGATAGTCCCTACAATCGATAGATAAATATCGATCACATCGTCCTACATAAAAAATATATCCTACAACAATAGAATGATGTCGATTGACACCTCTACAATTGATAGATAAATATTGATCAACTATCCCTACAATCGATAGGCTAATAATGATAGACAACTCTACAATCGATCGACTAATATCGATCGACAACACTACAACCGATCGACTAATGTTGATCGACACATCCTACAATCGATAGACTAATTAGATCAGCACATCTACAATCGATTGATAAATATCGATCAACACCACTACAACCAATCACTAATACATCACACTTCTACAATCATAACTAATGTCGATCGACACCTCTACAATCGATAGACAAATATTGATCGACAATCCCTACAATCGATAGGCTTATATCGATAACACTCTCTACAACTAATCACTTATACATAAACATCTCTACAACCGATTCAACTTATATCGATAACATCTCTACAATCGATCATATGATACCATATCTACAACCGATCGACTTATACCGATAGACATGCTCTACAACCGATCGACTTATTTGATAGACACACTCAACCGATCAACTTACCAATAGACACTCTACAACCGATCAACTTATTCACCAAAGACTCTACAATCGATCATCTTGCATCGATGGAGACTCCTCTGCAATCGATCGGTTTATTTTGATAGTCACTCCTCTGCAACCTTCTCAAGTTTTTCGTTGTTTCAGAGCTATTTTTGAGTTAGAGTATTTTTGATGTATGTTTATCGGTACCCAGTACAATATATATACGGGTAGTATATGAGGCGATTTGGGTGGGAAAAATAAAATCATTTATAATTTGAAGGCGATTTGGGCGGGAAATATAAAATCATTTATAATTTGAAGGCGAATTGGGTGGGAAAATCAAAATCATATGTAATTTGAGGTCGACGAATTAAAATAAAGTTAGGTTCATGATTATCAACGATGGGTGAATTTACCCCAAAAAACTTCCACCTCGTAAATTTTGGGTGAATGGCCCCTAGTGAAAGGATCCAAAATTAGCCTTTTCAAAATTTTAAAAAACCTAAATAGAGCCAATTTATGATATTTCGTGCTTATGCATAACCCCTGGTCTACTCGTATTCCAAAATAAGTAATGGAAAAATATTGCCTTACGTCTGTTCATATTAACCTACGATGTCTACGTTTATCCAAAGAAAGAGAGGAATATGTTGTTAGTAAAGGCATTCTAATCTGAAAATCAAATAGTTAATGTTCTTTTGGATTATATGATTTATAAAGCAAACTCCATTGTTGTCACAAAATGTGCTATATAGTATATACGCATGCTATTTTTTAAGGCTTTATAGGATGCTCTAGATTTTAATAAGAATAACTTCCTTCCTACTTATAAGTAGTATCTTTGTCTTATTTTAAGCAAAAATGTATGATTTTGTATGATATAAGAGATAAACATTATGGGTTTGGTTGATTAGAAATTTTATAGCAATTTTATAGCAGGGTTATGTGTAAGGGTTCGACCCCAAAATATATTTATAAAAATTTGACGAATTTATTTCAAAATCCAGGTGAATAGTTTTGAAACACATGTAGAAGGTTCACTATTATTAGGGGTAATGTTGAAAATTTAAACTTAAAATGGTCAAATTATTATAAAATTGGGGTGAATCGACCCCCAAAAAATTTTGCACCCAAAACTTTTTGGCTAATGGACCCTGGTCAAGGGTCCCAAATATTAGCCAATTCCAAATTTTAAAAATCCTAATTTTAGCTAATTTTGCAAAAATAGCCACTATGCATAACCCTATTTTATAGTATGTTTGGGAATCATATGTTATTAAAAATTGAATGGCTTTAAAATTTAAAGCAATTTCCTTTATTTTTGGAATGATTTTAAAAACAGATTAAAATCAATTAGATTTCTAAATATTTGTTTTGTTTGATTAAAATTTGAATGGATTATAAATTAAGAACAAAAATCAACTATGATTGGAGGTCTATTAGATAGACAAGTAGAATGAATAAGTGAAATCATAGTCTTCGTATAATTCTAGGAAACAATCAGTAAACTATTATGTGTTTAAGGAATTTTATAAAATGGAATATTTTCCAATTTTGAGAAAGATGGATTGGTGCCCATTCCTTGGGGAAGAGGTATGGGACTCTTCCTTTTGTTTGGTGTTAATCCAAACAAATGATGAATGGGATTAAGAAATAATCCTTGCTATGAAAATATTAATGATGAATGAATTGTTTATTCATGATTGGTGATTTCTTGAGATATGTTATACATTTGGCAACTACTTGATGCATGATTGCTTTTAAATTGGATAAGCATGGTTTGCTTGTAATTTGTCATAAATTGCATTTGGGTTGTCCTGATCCCTTCACTATCATCTCTTCCAACCATGAAGAACTCAAGATATTTCATAGAAGTACCGGACAACACATTTTGAAGACTATTGCAATGTTCATCATGTAAAGCTTGTATTGATATAGTTCCAATGTAATTATGTAGGGCTGATGTAATTTATGTAAAATCAACTATGATTTGTAATGATTTATGTATTTGATCACAAGCTTTATAAATTAGAGAGAAATATTTCATATTGTAGTATTCACCTCTAATAAATGTTAGGTGATATATGTGTTGGACTATGAGCAAGTAATGGAATTACTTTGAGATTACACTTTGTCAAATTTATGGTAGTAATTTTTATGTTGCTCTAGTAGATTAGATGGATGTATTTAAATTCTCTCTCATGAACTATAATAGTGTAGAAGAAAATTCATGGACAACCTAATATGAGACAAAACAATATCCACACCATCCACCTAAGATAGCTAGAAGCAAACCAATCACTTCATGCAATCAAAAAATTTAGACAATCACCAATACCATCACACCTAGTAAATGAGTAAATTATATAATGGTGCTTAATACAATATCCCAAGTCATGTGTAAGTTTTCACGAGAAATAATAATATTAATGACTATATTCTTAATACTAGTCTTCATGGATAGTATGGAGAGGAGGGGATGATTCCCTTTGGGTAAAACTCCCAATTAATGGTAAAACCATTGAGATGTCCTCATGAAGGACTTAGCCATTGTATTATCCTCATATCTTTTTTTTTTTTTATTTGTGGAAAACATCCCAAAAGGGATGCCACTTTCGGGTAAGACCCAAGGAGGCAGGGGTATCCATTCCGCCAAAAACGCCCGGGACTCAGACCTGGCCTACCACCTTTGACACACTCAAGGAGCAAACAAACACACAAACCCAATTAAAAATAAGCAAATAACAACAAAAATAATAAAATAAAATAAAAAACATGCTCCTTGAGTGTGTCAAAAACAAAAGCACAACCAAACACGCACAATAAGATAAAAGAAACCACAACACAAACCACATAGAAAAACACAAGAAACACATAACAAAACACAGACAAGACAAAAACAACAGAACACTACAAAGACATAACCCAAAAAAAAACAAGAAAAATAAACACAATCAAAACCTTAAAAATTAAAAAATAAAACAAAAATAAAAATAAAAAACAACCAACAACAGACAATAAAAAAAAACAAAAAATATAGAAAACACTCACCCATAAAAACACGAAATAACACAAACAAAGAGAAACCCAAGAACAAGAACGAAAAAAAACACAAGAACAATAACAAAAAACATATAAAAAAAACAAAACAACAAAAACACAAGAACAACAAAAAACAACACAAAGAACACAAAAACAAAACAAAATAAAAAAACCCACCCACCTTAAAAAACTAAACAAAAAAAACAAAAAGGAAAAAAGAAATAAAAAAAGAACAAAACAAAGACCTATCTAGACCAGAAGACTATTAAGGCAAGAATCAACAGAGGAAACAAAATAAAGAATAGAATGAGCTAGGGAACTAAAAAAAACTGAATGAACCAAAGAGAAGCAAAAAAAAAAACAAGAAGAAACTAGGTACCTTCAGAAGTGGAGCCATCCAAAGAAATGATAGAAAGAAGAGCTTCCCTAATTTGAGAAGCCCACCATATAGGAGGGTGGCCATAACAAGTAAGATCACCTTTGTCCAAAGCCCAATTAGCTAAAGCATCAGCACTCTTGTTTTGATCTCTGACCACATGATTGTAATCAACTTTCAAAAATCCCATCTGGATTAACTGAATCTTCTCAATAATTCTTTTTATTCTCCAATCCACCTTATGATTCTTAGAAGGATTCTTCAAGAGATTAATCATAAGTTGAGAGTCAGACTCAACTAACACCTTTTCCCATCCAACCTTAGTAGCCTCCTGAAGACCTCTGAGGATACCATACCCCTCGGCAAGGTTATTGGAAAGAATACCCAAATTCTCAGCAAAAGTAAAAACCAGGGAGCCATCTGAAAGTCTACCAATTCCTCCCACACTGGCTTTTCCGGGGTTCCCTCTAGAGGCTCCATCAGTATTGACTTTTCCAAAATCCTTAGGAGGAGGTTGCCAATTTCTATTCCTATCCAATTTACTAATACTCACATTCCCTTTAAGATGGTTGCCCTTAGAAGGTTTAATCTTCAATCTTTGCATCACTTGATCCCATATTTGGTGGGAGTTTTGGGGGTGATTAAGGAGATGATGGACTGATTCAACTAAGTTGGCTATGGTCTTTTGCCAAATATAGTGAATATCCTTCCTATCTTGATTAAAAATTTGGTTGTTCCTTTCATTCCAAATATTCCAAAGAAGGATGGTAGAACCCATCCAAACTAACGCCTAATAAAATGATCAACACCCTCTTGATTAGGCCAATCCCTCCAAAGCTGTTCAAAAGTAAAAAAATTGGACCACTGTAAGCCAAGTAAAGTGGCCATTCTCCTCCATAGCTCAGAGGCTAAAGTACACTCAATAAAAATATGGTTGATATTTTCTACATTCTCTTCACACATTTCACATCTAAAAGGGCCATGAAAACCACGCTTCATAAGTTGCTCACCAGTAAGCACCCTACGATGCAATAAAAGCCAATTAAAGAACCTCACCTTAGGCCAGAGCTTTTGAGCCCACAATTGAGAAAATATGTCGAAAGAATGGTTGGGATTATTATGGCATAAGGTCAAATAACCTTGAGCAACTGAATACTCACCCTTAGTAGTGTTGTTCCATCCAAAACAATCTTTTTCATGGGACCAAGAGAGGGATCTCATATGAAGGATGCCTTGGATATCTTGTCTTTGCCTTTCTGGGATTTGAATAGGCCGAAATTCCTCAATAGGGATCCAATATCTACCAACCTTTGAATTACCAGTATGGTACCGACAATAATTAGCCACCTTTATCCAATTAGCTCGGTGAAGCTCCTCCATCCAAGGCCTCCAATCGGGAAACCGAGTTATCAAAGGCTTGTGACCATCCCAAGAATCTGTCCAAAAATTTGCATGTTGACCATTATGAATGATCCAAAATAATTTTTTCTTTATCAAATCCTCACCGAGTCTTAAGAGCTGCTAAAATGGGAGAACCTTTGGTAGGAAGTTGATAGCGAACAAGGTCTTCGGGACTTTTGTTCTCTAGCATATTTAGCACGGAGATTATTGGCCCAAAGAGCATTGGGGTTATGCAACATCCTCCAATATAATTTAGCAGCTAAAGCTTTGTTGTTATTAATTGAAGACCGTAAACCTAACCCCCCTTCACTCTTAGGAAGACATAAAGTATCCCATTTCACCAAGGCCCATTTTCTTTTCTCCTTAGTACCACTCCAAAGGAAACGATGACTGATTTGATCCAATTCTCGAAGAACAGCCTTTGGAATATTCAAAATGGAAGAAACATAAATAGGAATAGCTTGAAGGACTGATTTTACCAAGGTGATTCTACCCCCATAAGAAAGCCACTTGTTGGTCCACTTTCCAATTTTCTTCTTGACTTTGTCCAACAACCAATTCCAATATTTATTTTTCTGCCTTTGAATATTTATGGGAATACCTAAATAAGTGATTGGAAGAGAGGTCTTCTTATATCTTAGCTTATCCAAGACCATGGATTCCTGTCTAGCAAGCAGTGAAAGAAAATAACTTTAGATTTGTCTTCATTGATCAACTGCCTAGTAGCCTTAGAAAAATAGCTAATGATTTGCTTAATATTAGAAGCTTCCTTAGCTGTAGCTTTACCTAAAATAGTAGAGTCATCCACAAATTGAAGATGAGAGATAGGTCTAGCTCCATGAGCAATGGTAACTCCCTCAAGGGTTTTGTTTTCCCTCTTTTTGGTTATAGTCCTACCCAAGCATTCAACAAGAATGATGAATAAATAAGGGGATAGCGGGTCACCTTGCCTAATACCTCTAGAAGCTGGGAAAGACTGAGAAGGCCTGCCATTGATAAGAACTAAGTAGGAAACTGAAGAGATACATCCCATAATCCAATCCATCCAATCCTTAGAGAAACCAAATTGCCTCAAAACTTTGATAAGGAAGTGCCAATCCACTCTGTCATAAGCTTTGGATAAGTCTAACCGAATGAACATGGAAGGAGAATTTTGCATATCCATGGAATGGATGGCTTCCTGAGCAAGAACTATCTCATCTACTATTTGACGTCCTTCCACATAACCCCCTTGCTCTGGGAAATAATCTTATGCAAAAGAGGCTTCAACCTTTACTGCCATGATTTTAGTAATGATTTTGAGAAGAACATTACATAAAGCAATAGGTCTAAAAGCTGAGATATGATCAACCTCTTGAGCTTTTGGAACAAGAGTAATATAAGTTTTATTGATAACCTTCAAAATTTCTTTGGCTTTCCTGGCTTCTTCCACCACCTCTAATAAATCAACATGAAGGATATCCCAGAACTCTTGGTAGAACTCAATAGGAAAACCATCAGGACACTGGGGTTTTCCCTTTTTGCATTTTAAAAACTACTTGTTGAAGCTCATTGATAGTAACAGGAGCAGTCAAAATAGAGTTCTCCTCGGAAGTGATAAGAGAAGGGATTGCTTGAAGAACATTATATTGTGAAGGTGAGTCAAGGGGAGTAGCGGCAAAAATATTGGAAAAGTAATCAACAACAATAGAGTTCATGCCATCCCAAGTATAAACAACATCTCCAGAATCTGATTTTAAGGAAGAAATAAAGTTGTGAGATCTTCGAGCTAGAAGAGATTTGTGGAAAAAATTTGTGTTTCGATCTCCTTCTTTGAGCCATTGAATTCTAGATTTTTGCTTCCATAAGATTTCTTCTCTTTTTTCCCATTCCTCTAACTGAGTTGTGAGTTTAATTTCATCTGCACTTCTCTTCTCTGTGAGGCCATCTAAATGGATTTTCTTATTCAAATTTTCAAGATGAGCAATAACTTCATGTTTTTTTTATGAACATCCCCAAACTCTTTCCAGTTCCAAGTCTTGATTTTGGATTTAATGTATTGCAGTCTTTTGACAAAACAGAACATCTTAGTCCCATGCCTAGGTTTACCTTCCTTCCACCATTGTTGCACATGAGGTCTGAAGGAAATGTCTCTAAGCCACATTAATTGAAAACGAAAAGGAGAGAAACTCACATTGGTTTTCCACATTTCCACCATGACTGGCCAATGATCCGAACCAACATTATTAAGAGTCTTCACTTTAGGAATGTGACCATGGATTAAGAAATTTTTAGAGAGCAAAAACCTATCCAATCTCTCCATTATACAAGCTAAGCCTTGCCTTCTGTTAGACCAAGTCATAAGGCCATTATCTGGTTGGATATCCACAAGATGGAGGTTTGCAATATATTCGCTCATGAGGTCGGTGCTTTTGTCCAAATTTCTATTTCCCCCCTTTTCTCATCCAGAGAGAGGATGGTATTGAAATCTCCTCCGATCAAGATCCAAGCTTTAGGAAAATGAGAGATAATATGAGTAATATCCTTCCACTGTCTTCTTTTTCCTCCAAAGAAGTCGGAGCATAAACAGTAATGAGAGCATAATCTGGTTGGAATGTCTACTTTGAATAGCTATAGCCAACAAACCCCAACTACCAACCATATGGTGAATAACTACCTCTTTTGGATCCCAAAGACAAGCAATGCCACCCGAAGTCCCTTGGGACCGAGGGAAACCACTTTCCAGCTGGCCAAATTTTATTGGCAATTAAGTCCATATCCTCCATTGACATCTTAGTTTCTTGAAGGAAAACAAGATGTGGATGATTTACCTGAATCATTCTTCTAATTTCATTTTGTTTTGAAAGACTCCCTTTGAGTCCTCTAATATTCCAAGTGATGATCTTCATTAATACCAGGGCTAAAAAAGTTGGGAAGGGCATTAATCTTACCTTCCTCTACAAGCTTTTCACCTTCTTTTACCATATGATATTGATTGGTCTTGCGACCTACTTTTTGATTAGAATCCATCTTCAATTTTTTTCCCTGTTTCTTGACTTATTCCAATTGAATCTGAGATGGCTTCTAACCTTGAAGAATGCTCGTACACGACCAAAATTTTACTAGATGGTTCAATAGAGTCTATATTGGGACCTGCATTATTTGAAGTTTTGACATTTGAAATATTGTTTTTCTTGTGTAAATTTTCTCCTTTTTTTTAGTTGAAAACCTTTGATTTGTTGGTTTGTCTCTGAGTTCTTCCCTTCATATTTAAATTGTGTTTCTAAGATTTTAGTTTCCATTATTTCCTCTTCCTCACTTGGGACATCATTTGTGGAAAGGATTTCAAACATATTAGCAGATGACTTTGATTGATCCTTCATAACTAGTTTTTTTGAGTGTTCTTCTTCTTAGGTATTTGGAAACCTGCTAAGTTTATATCTTCTTTCTTTTGATCAGGAATTTTATTTGGGCAAGCACTGGCCAAATGACCATATTCATGGCAAATTCTACAATGAAAAGGAATGTTCTCATAGTCCACTACTTGCTCCCAAGTGTCTTCCCCAAATTGTAATGTGATCTTTTTAGGTAGGGGTTTGTCAAAATCCATTAAAACACAAATCCGAGCATAAATAATATGTTCAAAATTTTGAGTACAATCAGCGAGTCATCATAAAAGTTCCTAAAGAGTTTCCAATTGAAGAAAAAATAGTAGGATTCCAAAATTCAATAGGGAGGCCAAAGAGTCTAACCCACACGGGAGCAATAGAAGGCATCTCTTCTTCGGCTTTAAATTTAGTATGCCAGGGCTTCATGAAAAGCCCTGCCCTTCCAAAAAACCAAGGACCCCCTTGAAAAGTTTTCTCTCTATCTTCATTATTAGCAAATAAAACAAGAAAATAACCATTTGGATAAATAGAGATTTGTAACTCACCTTTAGTTTTCCAGCTTTTTGCAGCCCAGACTTTGAAAGAAGATAGACTCGGACGAAAACCCATGAACCGACAAATTAGTCCTCTTTTTTCCAAATCTTCAATGCCAGTCTGAATGTTATCCATATCAAGCTTAACAATAGGAGTTCCATCAGTTGCTTTAAGACATCCTGACTCCGTTTTCCTAGGATCAATCTTAGGCATTCTTAGAGGTTTATGGGAAGCCCTAATATTGATATTAGCATTGGGCTGAGGCTGTCCACCATGAAGGGCATCCCTAAAATTCATTTTTGGGACTGAGTCTTCAAAATTCTTACCCTTGATAGGGGTTTTCACAGTAGAATTATTTTGTGGGTGCACCTTAGCACCAGATTCACTTGAGATATGAGCCATTTTTTGATCAACTGCTTGAAACTTGTTTCGTGATCTCTTTAATCCTTGCCCTAGACGTCGTGGAAAGGTATGGTTTTCACTTTTCTTTTGTGCAGCAAATTGGAAGCCGTTGTCACTCAAGTTCATAGTATGATCTGTTGAAAGACAAATTTCTAACCCATCTTGTATCTCCTGCAACATTTCCTGCTAAAATATTGAGAATAAACCACAAAAATATTGGCCGCTAGGGCCCGAAGGCCCTAAAAACCAACCTCTGAAGCTGCTTGCACTCAACCCAGATGAAACCCTCGCATAGCCGCTTGCCAAATATGTCATTCACACATAGGGATGCGCTAGGATCTGTGTTGCTCCAAATGATATGAAAATTGGTGGAGACGTTCTAGGGTTTTTCAGGCATCTACCCTCAAAATTTCAGCTCAATCCGAGTCCGGATGAGTGAGATATGACCGAAACAAGTTCGGCAGTTTGGGCAGTCCTGCGAAAAACGTCTCCGAAGAACCAACCTTCTTTCTTTCGACTATTCAATCAGATTTGTCTATAGTGGTATTTCTTATTCTGTTAACCATGACATTAGTCAATATTTATGAATTAAAGGAGATGCTACTCCTATTTATGAATGGTTGTGAATGACTTTAAATGTGACTTTGGATTAATATTTTACGACTTAGATCACTTAATGAGCATTTGGGATATCCTTGCCTTAGATCATTATTATAATCTTGACTCATTGAAAGTTGAACACAATTATTATGTGGGTTTAAAAAAAATAGTGTATGAGAAGTAACAACTAGGATTGTTACAGTTGGTATCAGAGCCCAGGCTAACTAGTGGATTCTAGCTAGATCTAGGTTAGCAAAATATTTGGGCATAAAACAAAACAATTGAAACATAAGTTCCATAACTCTAAATGATGCAAACTTGGTAAGGATAATTTTACTACTTGAAATTACTGATGTTTGAGTTCCTATACCCCATGAATAGATCCATAATCATTCAAAAGTGGAAGAGCTAAGTGAACCCTCCTTCTATGGATTTTAAGCGGTGTACCATAGACTCTTTTGAGAAAATTACTTGACATATTTTGCAAGTTATAAATTCACAACATCACCACAACAACAATCGGGATATAGAAAATCCAAAGGTTGATATTAGAGAGGATGAAGATCTCAAAGAGCGAGAAAATAAGTCCCGCATGAAGAAATAAATGGGCAATGACATAAAGCATATTAAATTGACTAATTTCATGGAAAAAGGAGGATAATATGCACTTGAGTCATGGTTAGATAAACTGGAACTTTATTTTTCCATAAGAAACTACTCTGAAACTAAAACAACATTGTCTCTTTGTCATCTGGGAGGAATAGGAATTGACTCGTGGAATGCATATAAATATGAACATAAAATCTCACCTAACAAGTTTAAGTGGGAAGTTTTTGTGGAATATTTTAAGGATAGATTACTTACAAAGCAATTTTATTTGAATAAATTTAAGGAATTCTTCACATTTCAAAAAGGATCAAGGTCTGTGGAGGAATATTATGAACAATTTGTGAGACTCCTTAAATATGTGTCATCCTATAATTAAAATAATAAGATGAAAATAAATAAATTTATCCTAGGAATGAAGCCTTGAATCAAGGATAGGGTAAGCATACATGTTCATAAAACTATGCAATAAGCTTATGATATGGCTCGAAGGATAGAGTCTACTCATACTACTAATGAAACTCATAAAATTTTTACAAAATGGTCAAACAAGGGATAGAAGTTTCATAAAAATATAAAATGGGATGTAATGGGTAAATATAAATGATGTAATTAACTCGTTTTACCTTTCAACAACTAGCACTTGATGTATTCAATGGTTGTATGGATTCTTAAATTAGAATGTAATGGAATGTAACTCTTTGTCAATTGGATGTCTCATGTGTGCTACAATATCAAGAATCATAAAGTAATGGATTCTAATTCTTAAGGATTAATTGGGTTATGATCACTTCACAAGCATTTATGGTTGGTATTAACCTGAAACATTATGATAGCAAATTGAGGATTAATCTGAGTTGAAACTAGGAGTGGGTTGGAACCCATAAAAAGGTAATTTTGACTTGAGTTGTAAACCAAGTTAGACCTTATATTCTGAGTTGATAAATGAATGTACATAAGGAGTAGGTACTCCTATGATGGTTAAAAAATACCCTTTTGTAATGAACTTAATTTATTCTTGTATATAACAAAAGGGATGCCTAAATAAAAGGGTGGACAAATAAGTCTTAAGAGGTATAAGGTTAAATTATCATACTTAAGATTATATTCCAAGGATTCTATGATTTGATCACGTATAGTGATTTTGTTATCTTAGTAACCCCATCAAGAAGATGTGGGTGGATCTAAGATCTAGGAATAACCATTATTAAGGTTATTTCATTATGATGAGTTTCCATATTCAAGGTATTCACCTATATATTGGTCTTGGTGGACAATATGGTTTTGGATGATTTCCCTTTTAAGAGGGATGAAATCTAATGCTTGGTCAACGTTCTCATATTTGAGTGGTATGAGGGTTTCGTATAAGTTGATCACTTCTACTCAAGAGTGACTCTAATCAAGTGTTAATATCTCTTGATGATATTTGCCTTGATAACTTACAATTCATTTGGAATGATTATATCTTAGATCATGATTATGTCCCTTACCTCATGAAATATGAATATGTGTATTTATATATAAAAAAAAAAAAAATTATGGATAATCATTGTGAAGAAAGACACCACTAATTTTGTGGAACGATATTTACAGTGTCAAAAGGTGAAATTTAAACATCAGCATCCAACAAGAAAATTGTTTTCACATGCTATACCCACTCACAAATGGCAAGTAATATCAATGGATTTTATTATTGATTTTCCAAAGACAAAATATCATCATGATGCAATATTTGTTATAGTAGATAAACTCACTAAGGTTGCATATTTTATACCAGGATGTACTACGTATGATGCTGTAATTTTTACCAATAAATTTGCAAAATAAATTTTTAGGTGGTATGGTTTTTCGAAGATGATTATCTTTGACAGGGATTCTAGGTTTACTTATGAGTTCTAGCAGGCTCTTTATCGTGAAATTGGCACAAATTTGAATATCAATTTTGCATATCATATTGAAATGGATGGATAGATAGAAAGGGTTAACCAAGTTCTAGAAGATATGTTACGCATGTATTGCATGGATCAAAAATCTCGTTGGGAAGATTATTTGTATCTGGTTGAGTTTGCTTATAATAATAGCTATCATTCTTCCTTTAAAATGGCCCCTTTCAAATATTTGTATGGAATATGGTGCAAAACTCCATTATCATGGGACAATCCCAAGGATTGAGTTTTCATTGGACCAAAAATGGTCAAAATAATGGAAGAGCAGTTAGGACTAATCCGTTAAAGGCTCAAGAAAGCCACGGATAGACATAAGAGTTATGCTGATTTGAAAAGAACCCCTAGAGAATTATTCGTAGGTGACAAAGTGTTTCTAAGGGTAAAACCTAAGAAGAGTGCCATTAAATCAACAAAGTTGGATCCTAGGTTTTTTGGTCCATCTAATATTGTGGAGAAGCTACGTCCTATAGCCTATCGACTTGACTTACCACCTAAACTATTAAAGATCCATAATAATTTTCATGTATTCCTACTTAGAATATATATTTTTGATCATGATCATGTGTTAGATGTTTCTAATTTACAGATGGTAGATCCAACAACCTTTTAATTGAGACTTGTGAATATCTTAGAATTTTATTCCAAGACTATGAGGAAGCATAATATTGATCATTGCAAGGTCTAGTGGGACCAGTATTCTGAAAAGAATTTCACTTGGAAAAAAGTGGAAGATATGAAAATACACTTTCCTTATTTATTTAATGATGTTATGTAATAATACAGGTTGAACTATGGACCACTTATACAAAGTGGAAACTATGTCAAAAACTATGTTTTATTGATTGTTATGTAATAATTGTAGGAAATACAATGGAATGTGTTTAATCTAAGGGGGGAGTATGTCACATACCACCTTGGAGGACTATTTTTAAGATATTATTTGTATAGTGATAGTTGGTTTTAATGCTTAATATATTTGCATTGTATTTTTCAAAAGAAAATGATAATGCGTTGCTTGATTGCAAGAACATTTATTCTCATAGGTGGAATACTGACCACCAAGAGATGAGAAGGGAAATGATGACTACGACAACTCAAAAGGTAAAGCTCATATTCCTATCATCACTAGTTACCTCCCTGATGGTGGTGTTACTTGAGTATTACTCTAAAAGTCCCGTACAATCAAAGGAAAAATGGTGATGGGGGATACTGAGAACATGCATCAAGTTCTTGTATGCCATTTGTGTGTGATTTATATTTTATTTCACGATTAACTTGCATGAGATTGGTTTCATTGAATTTTACTTTAAAAATACACATTATAAAATATTTTGCATTTTACAAATTACTCTAAACAAAAAATATATATTGAAAAGAATATCATGCAATTTATTATGATTTTGTGAAATCTTAATTTGAGCAATTTCTAAAGAAGAAAAAATATTTAGTTGTTGAGCATGCTTATTTTATCTAGTTGATCCTATTAAGGTAGTTTGTTTTTTTATGAACTTGCTCAATTTGTGATTGGATTAAAACATGAAAAAACAATACCTTGTAGATTTAAATAATCAATTTTTCCTACACATGCATGGCTACTTTGGAAAGGTTGAAATGGTGGATAAGATTATGCTCTTATCTCTAAGGATTCCCTTTCTATTAATATATATATATATATATATATATATATATATATATATATATATATATATATATATATATATATATATATATAAAAGGATTCTTTAACTTGGGGTGAGAAAAAGAAGATAAAAAAATACAAAGATTGTCATTAAGAAAGATGCTTCTTGTCAAAAGAAAGAGAGCTATAAATTGGCATTAAGCTTGAGAAAAAGAGGGTTATGATATGTTGGTTGGAGAAGGAAGAGGAGGCTAGAAGGAGAAGGAAAAGACCCTCAATAATTTGGATTCATAGCTTTGCAAAAGTTCCAAGTGTGAGCAATTCTTCTTATACTTCATGAATAAAGTTACGTTGTTCTTCTAAATATAATGTTATAAATACCATGTATGTCAATGTGAAAATATTTTTGTTTGAATTCTAGTGATGAAATTGTGGTTACATTCGATATCAAAATAGAGGTTTTGTATTTATTTTAATAACAACTTCCCTCTATATGGAAGGAATACTATTCATAAACCTAGCCGAAGACTGGTTTAAATTGTAAGATATTATATTCATTTATATTTTGTCTTACATGAAATCTTTCCATTTATCAAAATTCCTTCCTTCTATTTAGTAGCCAATCATAAGTCTACATCATCTGAATAATGTACTCTTAGCTAGTTGTTAGCTATGCTTGTACTTTCAAAATACACTGCATTCTAAATGGTGTTATCATGTTAGACTCAAGTCGCTTGTATGGCATAATCGTATTGCAAAGATTAATTTTTTTTGGAAACCTTTGGTCAATCTATTCCTCCCTCACAGCAAATCATTTGGGTGATTCCACGTTTCTTGACCATCTATTGGAAATCAAATATTCTAGGGCATTATAATCATTGATTGAAACACTACACATTAATCTAGCCTCTTTGTTTCGTATCCAAGGTAAAGCTATAGACTATTTCTATCATCAATAGTAATTCCTATGCTTTCTATGTGTGTATAAAAGTTAGTTTGAAATCAACATTATCACCTATGCTATAACATGGAACTTATGTTAAAGTTGGTAGTTCCCTCTTGAGGACTGTGCGCTAGCTATGGGAGTAATGATAGCTACATTTAGAGAAACCCATGTTCATCTATCACAAATGATAGCAAACTTCAACCAAATCCCTGGTGGCCTGATTGCTAATTACGTAAATTATTTTGTCAAATCTAGTGGATGTGAGCAGGCACAAATAGATAGTGTCCTATGGCAGATATAATTGATTATCTAAAAACTAATAGTTCATCTCAATTGAAGTAAATCCTTCCAAGTGAGGAATATAGTAGACGATATCACACCCTTAGTATATCAATGTCACCAACGTATGGTTGTAAACAACAGATAGGCCTGCGTGCCTAGTCGAACCTCTATGCAGTACAAAATTGGTTTAATATCCTAAGTGTCTATTATCTTAGCTAGGTGCCTTTGCCACCTATCCATTCTTAGCATGGCGATACCTAGTATGCATGTTTTTTTTTTGCAAAATAAGGAGGCTATCAGCCACTTGAGGGCTATGAATAGAATATTATGTACATCATTGACCAAGCACCTCTTATGTCCATCAATAATCTCTATGTTGTAATTTTGCTCTACTTTAATCCTTCTTATCCCACCTTATGTGATATAAAAATGTTGTCCAAAATAGTATAAGATGATATGCCATCCAGATCCTCCTATGGAATATTTATACAGATGCCGAAGAGCACAAAGTTCAATCAAACCCATACTAGGGAAAATAATAGTGATACTGAGTATAGAATTTATAAATATGTTTTAAATAGTATATTCCTTTAAATGAATATTGGTTTAGATGCATCTTTGTTGTGTTTATTGGGTGCAGTTATACATAAGAATGGCCCTCTACGTGATATATATACCTTTATGAAGTCTAAATTTTAATTAAAACACCTTTACATTTTAAAATGTATATGTTTACTTGTTTAGAGTTTAACTTCAATGAACTTTTGTTATCTATAGTAAAATGTATGCCCTTAATCCAAATACAGATATCATCTATTCGTATTCCAAAACAAGTAATGGAAAAATACTACCTTAGGTCTATTTGTATTAACCTAAGATGTCTACATTTATCAAAAGAAAGAGAGGAATATATTTTTAGTAAAGGCATTCTAATATAAAAATAAAATAGTTAAAGGTCTTTTGGATTATATGATTTATAAAGCAAACTCCATGGTTTTCTTATAACAAAATCTGCTATTCAGTATATATGCATGTTATTTTTTTTGGGGCTTTATAGGATGCTCTAAATTTTAATAGGAATAACTTCCTTCCTACTTATAAGTAGCATATTTGTCTTATTTGAAGCAAAATTGTATGATTTTGTATGATATAGGAGATAAACATTATGGGTTATGTTGATTAGAAATTGTATAGCAATTTTATAGTATGTTTGGGAATCATATGTTATTAAAAATTGAATGGCTTTAAAACTAAAGCAATTTCCTTTATTTTTGGAATTATTGGAAAAGCAAATTGAAATCAATTGTATTTGTAAATATTGGTTTTGTTTCATTAAAATTTGAATGGATTGTAAAATAAGAAGAAAAAAAACAACTATAATTGGAGGTATATTAGATAGAAAAGTAGAATGAACAAGTGAAATTATAGTCTTTGTATAATTCTAGGAAACAAACAGTAAACTCTTTTGTGTTTGAGGAATTTTATAAAATGGAATATTTTCCAATTTTGAGAAAGATGGATTGGTGTCCATTCCTTGGGGAAAATATATGGGACTCTTCCTTTCGTTTGGTGTTAATCCAAACGAATGATGAATGGGATTAAGAAATAATCCTTGCTATGAAAATATTAATTATGAATGAATTGTTTATTCATGTTTGGTGATTTCTTGAGATATGTTATACATTTGGCAATAACTTGATGCATGATTACATTTAAATTGGATAAGCATAGTTTGCTTGTAATGCATTTGGCATAAATTGCATTTGAGTTGTCCCGATCCCTTCACTATCATATCTTCCAACCATAAGGAACTCAAGATATTTTAGAGAATGACCAGATAACACATTTTGAAGACTATTGCAATGTTCATCATGTAAATATTGTATTGATATAGTTCCAATGTAATTATGTAGGGCTGATATAATTTATGTAAAATCAGCTATGATTTGTAATGATTTATGTATTTTATAATAGATATGGTACTCATATTTATGAATGATTGTGAATGAATTTAAATGTGACTTTGGATTAATCTTTTACAGCTTGGATCACTTACTGAGCATTTAGGATATCCTTGCCTTGGATCATTATTATACTCTTGAATCATTGAAAGGTGAACACGATTATTATATGGGTTCAAAAAAACAATTAGTGGATGAGAAGTAACAACTAGGGTTGTTACAATACTAACAGTGTAATCTTGGGAAATTTTATTGGGTTCAAATGTCAAGCATTCCTTAAATTAAACCCAAGCCTTCTTCAAGTTAATTCATAATTGAAGGCACCTAAAACATGTGGCATAACATCTTCTACAGTCCTACTTTAGACCCAAAAATCAACATAATATCATTTCCTCATTCTAACATTAACATCGGTCTCTTCTCAGGTGGTACATACTATATCACTATTTTTTGACCGAATTCCTTCTCTATTCCAACTCAAGGTTGTAGACCCATTTCATTTGGCTCAGAAATGCTTTCTAACTTCATCGTTGAGTGTAGGAGAAGTCATAAGGAATATGTCATATACAAAAATAATTAAGTAATATGTATACTTACACTAGACATCCCTAACAATATCACAACGTCATACATGCTCAACCAAGTTTCTAGATTATTTATTTAAATAAAAGAGCCTCACAAAAATAACTCAGACACTTCTTTCTATCAATCATAACTCTAATTTTAAAACAGCCCTCACTCATTTGAGTTGGTAAATTCAAAACTTGCAAACTAGATTCTCATACAACCCTCTTCAAAAGAAAATTCATCAAACTCAATATTCTTTAGAGGTCAGTTTAAAATTTAAAAAAGTCCACACCATGTTTTTCAGATAAGAGAGATACACTTCTCAGCTAGTTTATAGAAACTAGAATAAATAACACGTAACATATACTCATGGAATATTTCCATTGCTTATATAGAGATGAAAGGATTTCTCCATACAATGGAAAACACAGGTTATCTAAAACTCCAAAGCAAATCAAATTTTAAATAGCACACATCTCTACCAGCTATTCAAATCAAAGTGCAAATTTTATGAATCTAAATTGGATTGTTATCACTTCAAATTCTCTTCAAGTTTATTTGAAATTTATTTTTCCTAGCTTCCTCTTATTTTTTCCTTCCTGACTTGCTCCTTTTTCTTCCTTCTCCGAGAAGTGCCCCCCATCATTTCCCCGGCATCTGATTTCTTGAGCATCAATTAAGGATTAAGCATTATCTTCAACTGCCACTATGTAGTACCTCTCCCTTTTGGAGTATGATGATGGGCTAACAACCAGAAGTATAATATTCCATTTGCAATAATTCATACCATGATCCAAAATAATCCAAACAATACCACCTTCTTGGGTTGAGGAACTAGTGACAGACTTACCATAATGAAATCTATTGGCTCTTTTAATCAACCACTGGTTCATTAAATCCATAACCTTTGACTCTCTATACACACAAGAGTATTCTTTCTTTATGTTTTATGTAGACAAGATCATAACTAAAAGATAATAATGTAAATTAAAGGATCCGTATCGAATGCCAATAATCATAGTTATCCTTTTTTAATGTTTTAACCATTTTTTCTATCAAAAATCATTTGTACTTTAAGAGAATAAACAATAAGACAAATATTTATTCTTTAAAATGCATCTATTTAAATCAAATAAAAATTCATCTAAAAATAAAATAATAAATTAGCAAGCTAATTGCTTCTAAAGCTTAATATATCTTTCCTCATGTAGATCATAATATGCATCTAAATGAAAATTGAGAATTCATCTATGTTGCCCAAGTTGTTTCAATAATTAAATCAACACATATTTCTCCTTTTATATGGCATCTCATTCTCAATGGCTAATTCTTTCTTCCACTCATGATAAAGCCTATTCCTGCAACAATGCAAATCTATTAGTAGAATCTTATTCCCCCATAGAATAAATGTTTTATAGAACTAAAACATGAAATAATTAATCATACCATAGACAAGATACATCACATTCTTCCATAAGATATTTGCCTCATAAAAACAAAACATGAAATATCCAATAATTCCATCAACAAAATATTATATCAATTCACAAGGGAGGGTCATGACATCTTACCCCTATTAGACTTAACATAGTCCTCTGTGTTTCATAAAAATTTAAACATAAAGAAATAATTACATATCATTTTCAAACGGGAACAAAACATTTCTTTGCATATCTACCACTTTCTCCCAAGTAGTATTTCTTTCAAAATAGTGGTCCCAGTGGACCTTACATTGCTTTAGAGTCCCCTTCCTCATTGATTTGGAATGGAACTTAAGGATCTTCACTAGATGCACCTCAATGACCTTTAGGTCTACCATATTCAGTTTAGAAAAATTTCATACATGTTAAGGGTTGGCAATGTATTTCCTAAGTAAGAATATATGAAAGGTGTCATGAATCTTCAACAATCTAGGTGGTAGGGCGAGTCAATATGCCACAGGACTAATATTTTTTTTTTTGTGATTTAAAAGGTTCCAACAAAATGAGAATCTACTTTTATGGTATTTATGGTACTCTTCTTTGGTATCACCCTCAAAAACACTTTGTCACCCACTAAAAACTCTCTTGGAAACCTCTTAATATTGGCATAACTTTTTTGATGATCTGTGGCTTCCTTAAGCCTTTATTTGATCATTCTTAACTATTTATCCATTTCTCTTACCATGTCTAGTCCAAGTACAACCCGATCCTCTAGATTATCCCATAACAATGGTGTTTTACACCTTCTACCATACAAAACTTTGAAAGGAGCTATGCCCAAGTTCAAATGATGACCATTATTATAAGCAAATTCCACCAAGTGTAGATAGTCTTCCCAATGAGACTTTGGATCCATACAATACATGTGAAGCATATATTCTAGCACCTAGTTCACCCTTTTAGTTTATCCATTAGTTTTTGGGTGATATGCATGACTAATATTTAACCTAGTACCTATGGCATGATGAAGAGCTTGCCAAAACTTGGATGTGAACCTAGAGTCCCTATTTGAAATAATCACCTTAGGAAATCCATGAAGTCTAAATATTTCTTTGGTAAATCTATTAGCCACTACTATAGCATCATCCTTGGTATTTTCAGGTATAAAATATGCAACCTTGGTCAGTCTGTCGACCACAACTAGGATTTCATCATGTTGGAACCTAGTTTTTGGTAAACCTACAATGAAATCCATCACAATCACCTACCATTTTGCATAGGTGCATCATGTGGATACAACAGTCCTACAAGATGTCTATGTTCTACCTTAACCTTTTGGTATTCAAGACACTAGACAATGAATTCAGTGATATCTCTTTTCATTCCTAGCTATTAGAAGGTTTTCTTCATATTATCCCTTATCTTGGCTCCCCTTGGGTGAGCAAAATAAGGGGATATATGTGCTTAATTCATGGTAATTTTCCCTAGATCACCTACTTCAAGAATTATCACCTTGTCCTTGAAGAATAAGAAATTATCCTTGATGCCAAAATCCTTGCTTTTCTTGGGTCCCCTTTCTATGTTTGTCTAAATTTGGTTGTAATACACATCATGATGTTGCATTCCTTTTACTTGATCCATCAAGTCTACATGTATGCAGGTCAAGGTAGCAATGTGTTTTCTTCTAATTAAGGTATCTCTAATCTTATTTTCCTTTCCTTTAATTTATTCGATCCTAAAATCATACTCAATGAGAAAATTCATCCATCTCCTTTGCTTAGCATTAAGCACAGGTTGAGTAAATATATACTTCAAACTCGGATGGTCGATTCTCAGTTCAAAGGTCTTCCCACTAGATAGTGTCACCAAACTTTGAGAGTGTATACAACTATTGCTAATTCTAGATCATGAGTAGCATAGTTGACCTCATACCTCTTGAGTTTTCTTGATCCATAAGCCACAACTTCTCCATACTGCAAAATTACTCCATACAATCCTTCCAAACATGCATTTGTGCATACATGAAAATTACCCTAGGGGTCTAGAATATTTAATATAGCTGTCATGGTGACTTTTTAACTATCCACTTGAACTCCTTACCCTTTCTATGAAGGTTAGTTATTTCAGATGTTATCTTGAACTAATATTTCACATAGCCCCTGTAATATCCAATCAAATCCATGAAGCTTTATACTTCATTCACATGTTTAGGCACTAGCCAATTTAATATAGCCTCTATTTTCTTGGGATTTATTTCTATCCCTTCATATGATATTATATGTCTTAAGTACTATACTTTTGACACATAGAAGTCACACTTAGACAAATTTCCATAGAGTTGATTCTTCCTCAGAAACTCTAGCACGATTCTAAGATGTTTGTCATGCTCTATATTATTTCAATAATATACCAAAATATCATCCAAGAATATAAGAATGAATCAATCCAGATGATTCATTAAAACCCTATTCATTAGGTTCATGAATGTTTTTGGAGTATTCGTTAGACCAAAAGGCAATACTGTAAACTCAAAATGTTCATACCAAGTTTTAAATGTTGTCTTATAGGTATTCTCCTCATGGATCCCTAATTGGTGGTATCTGGATCAATATTTGAAAATATAGTAGCATCCCTTAACTGATCAAAAAGATATTCAATTTTGGGTAGAGGATAATTTATTTTAATGTTTGCCTTGTTGAGCATTCTTTAATCTACGCACAAACACAAGGAACCATCCTTCTTTTTAACAAACAACACAAGTGCTCCCCATGGCAATACACTTGATCTAATTAATCCCTTCTCCAGCAACCCTTGCAGCTGTACTTTTAGCCTTGCACCTCAATGGAATTCATTCTATAAGGTTCCCTATGAATAGGTTTTGTCTCAAGTTTAAGCTCAATTATGAATTCAAATTTATGTTTAGGAGTTAAGAACACAAGCTTATACTGAGAGGGGGGTGAATAGTATAATATCAACTTTTTATTTTCTTTCCTAAACAATATTATCCAATGTTATCAATTGCAATAGCTTTCCAAAATAGTATCAACCAATATCATCAATAACAGTATGAAATAAATACACAAATCATCACAAACATGAGACACATAGATTTAACATGGTTCACCCAATGTGGGTTACATCGATAGAGAAAATATTTCTTATAAATTTTCTCAACAAATCTCTTAGGAACCAGTTTCCTATTACAACGTTTATGGACCTCTATCCAAATGAGACACCAATACCCTATTCTCAATTTCATTGATCTCTATCCATAGGATACCTCTATCCCCACTAATCTAGTTTGTGTATCTCTCTCAACAAGAGAACTCTATCCCATTTGCTCTAGTTTTTGGATCTTTCTCCACATGAGAACTCTATCCCCTTTGCTCTAGTTTTTGGATCTTTCTCCACATGAGAACTCTATCCCCTTTGCTCTGATTTATGGATCTCTCTCCATAGGATAACTCAATCCTCTTTCCTCTGGTTTGTGGATAGATCTCCATAGGAGAACTCTATCCCCTTTGCTCTGGTTTGTGGATCTCTCTCCACAGGATAACTCTATCCCCTTTGCTCTGGTTTGTGGATATCTCTCCATAGGATAAATCTATTCCCTTTGCTTTGGTTTGTGGATCTCTCTCCATAGGAGAACTCTATCCCCTTTGCTCTGGTTTGTGGATATCTCTCCATAGGAGAACTCTATCCCCTTTGCTCTGGTTTGTGGATCTCTCTCCATAGGAGAACTTTATCTTTGTTGCTCTAGTTTGTGGATCTCTCTCCATATGAGAACTCTATCCCCTCTACTCTGCTCACATCCAAATATGATACATACCTCTACTTAAACCTACTCTATATTTGTACATATTACATGCACAAGTCTGTTTCAACTTTGTCCCAAATTTACACATATTACATGCACAAATCAGTCTCAACTCTACTATCTATCTCTATCCAAATATACATCAAACCTCATCATAAGGTTAGCATAAATATACCTCAAAATTGCTATCTCTCTACCCAAATTTACACCAAATATTGTTACAAGGTTAGCACAAATCTATATCAACTCTGCTCTCTATCTCTACCCAAATATACACCAAGCCTTATAACAAGACTACCATAATTGTATCTCAAACCTGTTATTTATTTCTGTTCAAATTGGCACCAATGCCTCATCACAAGACCAGCATAAATCCATTGCTTCAATTCTTCTCACAAGATTTCTCAAATCTACCTCAATCTTGCTTCAAGTCTTCTCACAAGACTTGCTCAAATCTGCCTCAATGCTGCTCACATAACCTACTCAAACATTCCCAAATATTGCATATAAACAATGCTTATATCTCTTTTAGAAATGCTTTCTTCAACTAGGCAGTTCAGACATGTTCTACCTAGAATTCATTTAACCTCTTGAACATATAGATAATTATATTACCAAATACCCAATATGTTCTTTGTATTCACAACTCTTGCATTCATCTAATCCAATCTTTACCTCTTGCAAATCCCTTTCAAATCAAATCAAACTAGTGTATAAATTTGCTTCACAAAACTGGTCTCTAACACTTGCCCTTTCACATTCAATTTCACTCACATCAATGCCCAAAAGCTTCACAAATTCATTCAAACAATGAAGCACAATTTTTTCACAAACCCTAACACAAGTGTTTCCAATTTATTTCAACTAGGATGCATAATTTGTTTCACAAACCCTAGCTCAAATATTTCCAACAATACTCATATGTAATCCTTGTTTCTCCACCTTATGATTCAAAAATATTTTCTCAACAAAACACCTTAAATAAATAATGATGTCACCATACCTCTTAGCTTGCTTTGATGAAGAAGTGCTCTCAAAAATTGTCTCAAAATATTTTGTCTTTCTTAAGCCACTTTCAAGGGTTAGTCAACATAACACTTTTTCAAACCATCCATATAAAATATTTCCTCAACATTTACACATAAAAATATTTCATATCTTCCTTTTTATTTCCACAAGACAAAGTTTTGACAATAATCAAACCCTCTCAATTTTTCTTTTTATCAAAAATACACACAACAATTTAAACCATAGTCACACCTTATCACTCCTACTTATAAGAGCCACTTGTAATTCTCAATATCACAATCCAATATCCCTAAGTGCATACCATATATTAATTTTTATTTCAAGAACCTTATTGCTCCTTTATCTCTAAATTATTTCTACTTTATAAAGTCACACCCAGAATCTGAAATATCATTATGCCCTCATAATATTTAATTTTAAAGCTTCGCCCTTATGTCTCCCTTAGACAAAGCAATATGCACTCTTTAAAAATAAAAATTAAACCTTATGTCTCCCTTGATCAAGTGCTAACATAAAATTTAATCAAAAACTTTATGCCCTTATCGTGTCTATCGCTATCGTCATTGAGATTTGAAACCAGAACCTCACAGATTCCATGATCTAGTGCGATCTAGAGTGCCATCTAGGTTGGCCCACCTATTGTAAATAGATGTATGCAAAAAAAATTTGTTCCTTCATTTCACCCAAATAGAATCACAAAAGCAAACTACCGTGGTGATTCGAACTCGAAACCTGTCCACTGCCAACACCTTATGTAGGAGTCACCTGCCATCTGGGCTAGCTGCCTTGTTGGAACAAAGTTGTGTGCTCTTCCCTATGATTCGTTGTCCCTACTTGAAATGTGTGCTCTAAATTTCCTTCTCCCTCTTCCATCAACAAATGGTGTTGTCTTCTCATTACTCTCTACACTCAACGAATGGCTTCGAAATAATACCTTTGATAAATGATTTATTTTTCTTCTTATATATGCATTCAATTTTTTTTCATGGTGTCGACTCAACCTTTTTATTTCCACCTTTTTAAATTTAAATTCTTGGTTCCTTTGACAATTCAAATTTATTCTTTAATATAATATATAACCTTGGCGTTAAATATTATAATATTTTTGCTTGTAGTCCTTTGTCAAATTAATTTCTTTTTGAGACCTTTGTCCAATGCACTTTCAATCCTCTTTTTTTTAATAAGTCATTTTGGCCCAAGTATTATAATAAAAAATATTATAATATTGTCTCTTCTCTCTTAAACCATGGGCTTTATTTTAAACCTTGCCTTTGCATAATTATCCAACCATAGGAGAATGTTTCTGCCATACCAAGCTCTCTTTGACATCAATCCTTTAACATCAATGACAACTCAATATACTTAAATATTTCTAAAAAGGAGGTAGTCCAAGTAAATCCTCTAGAAATACATCTCTATATTCCTATAGCACTGGGTGTTTCCCAAACACCTCTTCCTTATTTTCCTTTTCAATTTTATTTAACTTAACTACATAAATTTTTCCTCCCTTTTTAATTGCTTTATTAAGTTGCATTGTCGAGAGGATTTGGGATTGGAAAGCCCCTTGCAGGCTATACATCCTCTGTATTTTCCTACCATATTTATAATACTCAATCCATATATTCTAGAAATTGATCACAACCTTACATGCTTACAACTAATCCATTCCTAAGACTACCACAAAGTCCTACCACTTTAGATCAACTGTTGCCTTAATTCCTCTTTCTATACTAAAAGTCTCCCACAAATCTAGTCCAACACCCTATAAATGTAAGGTGGCATAGGACATTCGGGTTCCAGTGGAGTAATTCTTCATATTGTATAATATTTCTAAGTCCTTCAGCCAAGCTTCGATTGCATCACCACCTTCCTCTCCATTAAAATTAGATGATTTTACATGCTTCAAATCCTTACCCATTTCCACCTCTAACCAAATTTTGTCCTGTTGTGCCTCCGTAAGGGATTCATTAACTTGACCAACTTTAGATTCCCTAACCTATGAATCTCGATTCACTATGGCTTCCAATAGTTGTTTTTGTGTTTCCATATGTTCATGAAGTAAATAAATTATTGTAGTGAGATCTTCCCTCTCGTTGTTAGGATTATCTAAACCTACATCTGGTGTTTTGACCTCAACATTAGTTCATCATGTCTATCTAATTGATGATACAACACTCCATATCCTCCTATTTGATGGTATTATCCTTAGTCATACACAAGAGAGATAGTAGGTATTAGGTCACAATTACTTCTCCAAATTGTTCCTCTTACCACTAGCTAAATACTTAGTTAACTAGACAAATCAATAGTGTTGGGTACCATTAGCTACCCTAACTCTTATGAGATAAAAAATCTTTAATACTTGTATTCCTACAAATTTTATCCTTCACCTAGTCCATTATACTTAGGTTTTGCACAAGGAAGCTTATAGTCCTATGACCATGAGCTTTGATAACAAATGTCACAACCCAAAAATTACATTCCAATAGTGAGCATTTTTTCCAACTTGTTATATATTTATATTTTTTATCTTAGTCTTATATCAAGGTACAATCCTAAGTTTTAACATCATACTTTAGAAGCTCCTAGCTACAATGTATGCTCATCCTTGAATTTCCACTTAGACCCTTCTTGGAGGCACACCCATCCCTACATCTTACATATGTTTGGCTATGTAAGTGTACTAGGTGTAAATACTTAGTTTACAATCCATATTTCTTATTATCACCAATGATCTATCTTGCCCCCTTTCATCCTATCTAAGTGAGCATTCTAACCACCACACACTACATAAGTCCATATATATAGGTGCAATGAGAGTGTAGAATTCTACTATCCTTCTCATCTTCACGATGAACTAGTCATCACATTAATAGACCTCTTACCAAATATTACTTTGTGGAAACAATATTTTAGATCTCTTCTCCCTCTAATGAGATCCCATATATATAAGGTTCTTCATATCCAAAATTACTTAAGGATTCTGTAACCAAAGTTAATCATTATAACAAATAAGTTTTACTATATCACAAGCTTACTTTTTTTGTAGCACAAATAAGTTACCATCTTCTTGATTATTTGTGCCTTCATAATCCTCAAGACATCTACTAGATACACACATCAAGATCCTTTATGATGAATTTGAGTAACATTCTAGCACATTATATTTCAATTGCAATTAATATTTACCATGCATGGCTTAAACCATTCCATGGAGAAAATGACAAGCAATTATTGAATACCCAGAGAAATTAAGATTCCAAATTTCAATCCCAATTTCTTTATAAATTAATTTATAAACTGTTCCACATGTATTAGCAAGATCTAACATATAATATTTATAATTGTCCCATGAAATTCATATCAAAATTTAGTGCATAACTAAAAGAATGACTCCATAATAAAATGAACATTTATTTAAAGAATCATAACAATTTTCGTTAGCATTTTAAGCGAAGTACAACCATAAAGAAATAATATCCACACAAAGTCCCACAACATCTCATTTATATTGGGAACCCTCGTTGGGAATAAACCCAGTCTTAAACCAAAATCTTTATTTTATTTCATAAAGTAATCAGTCCTTAATGAGGTAAATACACCCCATGATGTCTTTATCTCTTACTAGGGACATCCCATAATCCCTAGGATATCACAATATGAATTAATCATTCAATTCATATGAACATTTTTTCTCCATATTTTGGAACATAGGTGTCTAAAATAATTCACCTTTTACACATTTAGAAGTTCCATGCTTCTTACAATAATCCAATATGCATTTGTCTTTCAATTACACAAATACAAAACAACAAGATGCACTTCATTTTACTCCTTCCAATCAATACAATTAAACAAACTATATCCTTCCAATAATATTTAAAAATTCTAGAGTAACCCATATTTCCTTTTTGTCAAAAATGATGACCTTTACAACTCAGAACAATAATGACTATTTTTAGGTGTCCTTCATTGCTTTTAAAGAACATATCTCGTAATTCCTTTCAAGGAACTTATCACAATATTTTAAAATAAACTCCTAATAAATTCTATTGTATTTCAGGAGATGAGCATATAACCTTCATCAAAAATAACAAAGCTATATATATATATATATATATATATATATATATATAATCATACGCTTGAAACTTTTAACAAGATTATAACAGTCAACAAAGAAAAACTAATATTATTCTAGTGCTTACACTTGGAAATCTCTTAGAGTATTTTCTTTTCTAAGAGTTAACCAATATCCTTTTAAGAATTCTAGATGCTATATTATAAGACACAATCACACTGCACTTAACCCTAAGTAAACATTACAATAACGTGTTTACTCATATAAGGTCTCGTCTAAATTAATAAGCATCATACTTTCATGTTCGAACATACAAAAATAAGTATTATAGATGTGCTTCAATTTAGGTTTCCTCAAAATCATAGATTTTCACTATTACATATCCATACTTACAACATAATATTGGGATATTTTGACAGGTTTAAATGTCAAGCATTCCTTAAATTAAATCTAGGTCTTATTCAAGTTAATTCATAATTGGAGGCACCTAAAAAGTGTGGCACAACATCTTCTACAGCCCTACTTTAGATCCAAAAATCAACAAAATATCATCTCCTCCTTTTAACATTAACACCAGTCTCTTCTCAGGTGGTACATAGTATATCATTATTTTTTTATCGATTTCCTTCTCTATTCCAACGTAATGCTATAGACTCTTTCCATTTCGTTTGGAAATACTTTCTAACTTTATTGTTGGGTGTAGGAGAAGTCATAAGGAATATGTCATCTACGAAAAGAATGGAGTAATCTGGGTACTTTCACTAGACATCCCTAACAAGCTCACAACGTAATACAAGATCAACCAATTTTCCAGATTATTTTTTTAAATAAAAGAGCCTCATAGAAATAACTCAAACACTCCTTTCTATCAATCATAACTCTAACTTTTAATAGCCCTCACAAATTTGAGTTGGCATATTCAAAACTTTCAAACTAGATTCTCATGCAAACCTCTTTAAAAAATTCATCAGACTAAATGTTATTTAGAGGCCAGTTCAAAATTTAATAAAGTCCACACTAGGTTTTTCAGATAAGAGAGATACACTTCCCAGCTAGTTTATGGGAACTAGAATGAATAACACATTGTAACATATACTCATGGAATGTTTCCATTGCTTATATAGAGATGAAATAAGTTATCCATACTATAGAGAACGTAGGCTCTTCAAAAATCCAAAGCAAATCATATTTTAAACAACAGGCATCTCTACTAGCTATTCAAATCAAAGTGTAAATTTTATGAAACTAACTTGGATAATTATCACTGCAAATTCTCTTTGAGTTCGTTCAAAATTTATTTTTCTTGTTAGATTTTGGAGCTATAAACTTAAAGGAAATTCAACCACAACTAATTAAAATGTAATCTATGTTATAACTATGTTAATGGCAATCTAATAAGTAAATAGCATGAGAAACCTCTAAAATAACTCATGCAATAGCCATTAATAAAAACTAATGAAAATAGTAACTAGATACAATATGTGGAACTCTCTCACTACTCTACTAGTGCATGCTATAAGGAATGCATGCTTCATTACCTTTTCACTCTATGGCTCAACGTACATATATAAGATAAGTTTCTTGGGCTTTACTCTACCTATTCGTATGACTCATATACATGTGGACTACATGCACATTTACATCATTGCACATTCTAAGACATGCATTTATTACTTCTTTCCCAAGTAACCACTTAACCTAAGATAAACTCCTAATCAAACCATATACCAAATAATGTAACATACTCTAACACCCTCATGTATTACATTATTTGGGTATTGAATACTTTAGTCTTAAACAAGGATATTTGTATTTGCTTTCACTCTTCAAGTGACCTTGGATTTGATCTTCTGTTTTGGCTTGACATTTTTTCTTGACTCTATATTCTGACTTTGGCACTGTTACTGTTTTCCTTTCAATTCTACTATTGAATAAATTCATACCTTTCTTGTGCATATATCTATACCTTGAGAAATATACTTGAGAAAATTCATTAATGAAGTTTCTTGTCATTGTATATATCCAATAAAAGAAATGATTTTCTTTGTACCAACAATATATTTGAGAATGATTGGTTCCTCCACAAATTTTACAACTATGGAGATTCCAACATCTCTCTATATTATGCCCATATTTGCTATAATTACTGCACCTATTTTCTATTACCAACTCCCTTTGGCCATTTTTTACTTCATAGAAACTATTCCTGTCAATCTCTTTTACTGATTTGGTGTCATTATGATTTGTTACAAATTCAATTCCTTACTTATTGCTGCTAGTCTAACTTGTATATTCAAGATCTTCATACATTGTTTTGATTTTTTATTCTATTGGTTCTTTCATTTCCTATTCATGTTTTTCTGATCTTGTATCCTCATATCTTATCAACTTTGAACAAAAACCATTAGTATGACCAATACAATCATTAGAATGATCTTTATCAGTATCAATATGATCATGTGCATCATTGTATCTATCATCATTTGTATCTATACCTTCATCAATTCTAGTAACATGAACTTTTTATGAGTAATCATGAACTATATCTAAATCACTTGTATTGCATATAGCATCAATCTTTGTAATAGGTTCTTCTACCTTAGTCAAGAATTCTAAATCACTAGTGTCAATGCTTGCATTGCAATATTCCCTTTCATTTTGACAAGAATTATGATTTGCATATTTATCCATTTGAAGAAGATCACTAGTATCATAGCATGCATCAATCATCAATGGTTTTGATTCTATGGTATTGCAACATGAATCTACCATCATAGGTATTAAGTCATTTGTATCATTAGAAGCATCTTTCATCTTTATTTTATTCTTTACCTCTTCAACCTTTTCATGTTCTCTCATCTTGGAAATATTAAGAGTGACAATTCCTTTGTAGATTATTCTCCATAGATTGATAGGTATAGTAACAAAATCTTCATAGCAATCATTAGCATTGTTAAGAACACTTTGCATGTATTTTTGAAGTATAGAATAATTCTTTTTTTTGCTTCACTAGTAATATCAGCAAGCCTATTGTTCAAAGTATTTGTTTCATCAATATACTTGTTCTTCAAATCTTCTATCATGTCCTCTTGTCTTCTATTCTTGTCTTTTAGAACTTCATTGGAAAGTAATACCATATATATCAGGTCTCCTATATCACTTGGTAATATAAAACTATTTTTAGAAGCTTTATATGTCTCATCAAGTCTTCCATTCAGATAATTGCTAAGTGTTGAGAAATTTTCATTTTTTATTTCTTTTAACATTGATTGTACAACACCATTTTCAATCTCTTCTATCAAGTTTTGTAAATGACATTTTAATCTTTCTAAAATTTCCTGAATGTCTAGTTGTTTTCCTTGGACTTCTTGAATGTTTATTTGTTCTTCTTTATAACATAAGTTTTCCATTTCAATTATCTTCAACTCAGGTATTTCTATTTCTGGTTTTTGATCACTTGTTTTCTTTTTCATTAGCTTTTTATTTTCCATGTTCCTTTTATGTAGGCTATCTTATGGCTCCCTCGATAAGGTATTTAGAGTTTTGTAAACTATTTTACAAAAATCAATATCCTAACTTTATGTAGTAGAACCTATCTCTCCAATATTATTAATTTTACAAATATTAAATCTGGTTTACAAAACCTGATTGATTGATTACAAAACTTGTAATACTGTAGGTAGAATACCTTTTGACTCTCGAGTAATTTTAGAAAAATATCAAGTTTGGTAAGATATTTTTAATTCTTCAATTTTTGTAAATAACTTGGATCTACCAAATTATTTTGAGTGCAATAGGTTTTGGTAGTATGTTTAGCTTTCTTAGTTTGAGTTGAATCTCTTTTATCTCCCAAATGTTCAACTTTAATTTTTCTTCACCATATATCTCCTTATGAATTAATGAATAGAAATCTAAATACAACTTAATTCACTTTAAATTTGATGAAGTTCTTTAAGGTTGAATTTCCTTTGTCCCTTTAGTGTGAGTATGAGACAAGTAAATAAATCCAACTTTAAGCAATTAATGTTCCTTCTTTAGCTCTTAATAGTTTAATTTTCTAAATTCCAATAAACTATGTTTGATGTAGTACTCCTTATATCTCCCTATTTTGGAATTTTAGAAAATAATAATATTTAAAAAATAATGTTTAATTATCTAAGGTAGAAACCCTTATATATCCTGCTTAATTGTTTGCAAATATTTAATAATTAAATCTCATGCAAGATATAATCTCCTTGTAACAAACTGAAAGTAAATAATAATTTATAAGTGTACCTCTTATGGACTGTGATATATTGCATGTTGAGTAATGCCTTCTTTGACCTTCAATGTGCTTTCACTATCCTGAATCTATATGCTTCAATATTGTTGCACAGCTCGTTAATACTCCAATTTTAATGGTTCTTCAGGGTGCAACAAGCATGGGAAAATACATTGCTTGACCTCCTCCATAGGCTTTTCAAATTTTGTGTAAAAAACTAGTTCAATAGTCATGATGGTCTCCAAGCTGGTGTGTGAATGTTACCATAACAATTCCTAAAATAATTTAATGGTGGTCCCAAGTGAATTAAGCCTATGTCTTTTGATTTTTTAAGCAAATGATGTTGCACCTTGTTAATTGGAAATTGACACACAACTATGGGCATAGTGAGTTTTGTATGTCCTTTACATCTGCAACTATCATTAGGTAGTATCCAATGAGTGCTCCTCCTCACTCTTCGATGTGTGTGCAGAATGTAGAATTGACCACTTAACGAATATTTGATGTGGCTAAATGACCTTTAATATCTAGTCCTTCAACTAGGTGATAGTGATTAGGATTTTGAAACCATCATGGCTCTTTCAATGAGTTCTCACATTTTATGAGTGTGATATTCTAATTGTTTATCTACAATGCTTCTTTCGATCTTCACCCTTCCTATTTGGCATGTGCATTCTTCAAGAAAAATGTGTATTATTTTGATGTGGCAATTTCATTTGGCTATCCTTGACAAAACAAATTCCTTTGGTCATCTTAGCTCAACCATGTGGATCCCAACGAGCACTTTTATTGACCCCTTTATGTGCACAAGTATAGCAATTTTTGTGAATATTTCACCAGATCTTATATGTGATCTTTGACTATTATCTAAACCTATGTTATTGACATTATACCTAGCTATTGGCTATATTACGAGGTGCTATTCTATGGTCTTATTGATATATAGTGCTACACCTGATATAGTGTAAGAACAACGTGTTAAAATATTTTACTTCCTTCTCTAGCAATGCTCAACCACATGGATGACTAGTTTTTTGGTGAATTATCTTAGGGTAACAACTTCTTGAAGAATATGATTTCTTATTTTCTCACTATGCTCTCTTAGGGTAACGACTTTCTTAATGGTAACAACACTCGATAACAAAATGGTTATATCAACATGGCATCATCTCTTTCATTGTATGTAATGACTGGTGTGTTTCCTACTGGGATACAATGATTTACTCTCCAATTCTCCAACAAATAGTGTATCCTCATTTGACTGCATTTCTAATGTAACACTTGTTATTGCTCGATTGGATGGTAGGTTTATGAAGTGAATTTCTTCAATAATGGCTCCTTTTGCAATCTACTCTACATCCTCTTTTTTGCAATTCTCCAAACACTCAAATATGCTTTGGCTAAAAATTAATGTAACATCCCCTTTGTGAATTGAAATAGTAGAGTTATAATTATGTTGTATTCCAATTGATGCATTATTGCTTTGGATCTAACTCAAATAGGTGTGTCACTACCTTGTTATCTCTATATTCACCAAAGGATATTTTATCATTTGATGTACCTGGTTAGTAACTGCTCCTCTACATTGTTTAAGTTGAGGTAGTGTGATATCTTCCAAGATGAACTACATTCCTCCTCAATCTGGGCTCTACCTTCCTCTACATAGGTTTTATAAAGGATATTTTTGCATTATGATGATGGTGGCTTCCAATCAAGATAGTGGGCTTAATCTTGATGATTACCAATAAGACAACAATATCTATATGGCACATCTTTATCATTTGGGCATAGACAGTGGAGGTTGGATGACAATCCTTCAACAATGACAAATTTTCCTATGATATGGCATTCTCCTAATATGGCGGACTACCTTGATACTTGCACTTGTTTTGCTCACTATTATCCTTTATGTGTAGGTTTTTAACCTTGTAGAAAACTATCTTCTAAAGTCCCTTAAAGACATTTAATTTGAAACCTTTTCATGCAACTTCTAAAATTTGAAATTGGTTCTTAATAGCTTTAATAATAGACTGAATATAAGAGTTCAATTAATGAACGTTTTGCACCTAAGTTGCATACCTTTTCAGCCTCAATTTGAAGATGATGTACTTGGTGATTCGGATCACCTAAATGTTACCCTATGCTGAATGAATTTACAACTCTTCTTCACTATCCAAAATAGCTCTTTAACCCACCAATTTGCAGCTTGTATTTTCCTCAAAACTACAATGAGACTTTTCGTGATCTCTTCAATCTATGAGTAATGATATACCCTTCTTGGATCTCCTAAATTTATTGCTACTAAAATCTACAATAGGACCTATGCTAGTCCCTCTCTATCTTCAATATTGTGGCTCTCCCTAATTCCTATCAATCTATCGTGTGCTCTGATACCACTGTTAGCTTTTGGATCTATAAAATTAAAGAAAATATAGCCATAAATAATGAAATAATTAATCTATGTTAATATGATAAACCTCTAAAATAACTCATGCAACAACCATTAATAAAAACTTGTAAAAATAGTAACTAGGTACAATATGTGAAACTCTCTCTCTCTACTCTACTAGTGCATGTTATGAGGAATGCATGCTTCATTACCTTTTCACTCTATAGCTCAAGGTACATATATAATATAAGTTCCTTGGGATTTACTCTACCTATTCCTATGACTCATGTACATGTGGACTACATGCACATTTACATAATTACACATTCTAACAATTGTGCATTTATTACTTCTTCCCTAAGGAACCACTTAACCTAAGAAAAAATCCTAATATTACCATGTACCCATTGTTGTACATTGACATGTACCAAATAATTTAATATACTTTAACATTTTTGGCTTCCTCTTCTTTTTTCCTTCTCAGATTGCTCCTTTTTTCCCTTCTTCGAGAAGTACCCTCCATCATTTCCCCATCATCTGATTTCTCAAGTTTCAATAAAGGATTAAGCATTATCTTAAACTACAACTACACAGTACCATCCCCTTTCGAAGAATGATGATGGGCTAACAACCAGAAGTATAATGTTCCATTTGCTATAATTCATACCACAGTCCAAAATAATCCAAACAATACCACCTTCTTGGGTTGAGGAACTAGCGATATACTTACCATAAGGTAATCTATTGGATCTTTTAATCAAATGCAGGGTCATTAAATCCCCTCCCTTTTGAATCTCTACACACATAAAAGAATCCTCTTTCTTTATGGTTGATGTAGACAAGGATCATAAATAAAAGATAATAATTCAAATTAAAGGATCCGTATTGAATTCCAATAAGCATATATATTCTTATTTTAATGTTTTAACCATTATGTCTGTCAAAAATCATTTGTCATTTAAGAGAAGAAACAATAAAATAAATATTTATTCTTATTTACAATGCATCTATTTAAATCAAATAAACCTTGATCTAAAAAGATAATAATAAATTATCAAGCTAATTGCATCCAAAGCTTAATATATTTTTACTCATGCAGATCGTAATATGAATTCACATAAAAAGTGAACATTCATTTATGTTGCCCAAGATGTTTCAATGATTGCATCAACACATATTTATCCTTTCATATGACATCCCATTCTTAGTGGCTAATTTTTTCTTCCACTCATGAGAAAGCCTATTATTGCAAAAATGCAAATTTATTAGCAACATCTAATTCTCCTATAGAATAAATATTTTATATAACTAAAACATAAAATAATCAATCATACCATCGACAAGATACATCATATTCTTCTATAAGATTTTTGCCTTGTAAAAACAAAACATGAAATAGTCAATCATTCTATCAACAAAATATCATATCAGTTCACAAGTCCATAATATGAATAAGCTTGCCAAGGGAGGTTCATGACACCCCCATAAGTTCCTCTCCCTTTTATTAATCCCTATTCCCAATCCCTTATTAAGTTAATATTTTTTCATTTCTCAAAGCTATACCAAGTTTAAAAAAAATGGTTTTTTATACATTTCAAAAATAGTTTAGATTCCATACAATAAACTAGCGCAAGATTTTCATAAACAATTAGTACAATTAGATCCTTTGTAAAGTTTACAAAACATCAATGAATTATTCCAAAATCCATAACATTACATATCTAAAAAAGAATCATCTTTTTCTTAAACATATAAGCCTATCAAAACTTAAGGTAAATTCCTTTTTGTTTCTTTCATTTAACTTCCCAAAAAATATCCCTTTACTCTTTTAAAAAGGATTTAATATGACCATTAAACCATTAAATATATTATATTTCAAAGCTAATTCAATTAATGAAGTAATATTCTTTATTACACTAACTTTAGTAAAAAGACCCATATCATGTGACTTGTCATTTTAATCAAATCTATAAGAGAATGTGCTTCATAAATAGTTTTGCATTACCATTATAATATTTAAACCAATGGTTGTTTCATGTAAACCTTAGTTCTAATTCATACATTGAATTCTTCTTTATATTTCCTAAAGGAGTTATATTTCATTTTTCTAAGTTATTCTTATCTAATCGATTGAATATTGGTTACTAATTCAAATAACAAACATGTTAGTTTTTGATAATGTATGCTATGGGAGAATGCAATCACATGATGTAAGATATGCAAAAATATAAGATAATGGAATTATGCAATAACACTTAAATATGCTATTAATGGAAAGTGATGGAAATGTTACAATGCAGTATGGAGGAATGGACACTCTAGTACTAATGCTAAAGAACTACATTGTACTCCATCACCAATCTATATGGTGATCTACCCAATATACCTACTACTACCTACAACAATGTGTAATCACTCACTATGATGCCCTCTATATAGGTATATAGATTCCTTGACCAACACTCTACCTAGTTGTACTAGGGTATACCTTGCACACTTACAACTTGCACATTGAAACTTGTGCATTTATTACATTGCTTGAAGTAACTAGCTAACTACCCCCTAAAGTAAACTTTTACTCTAGATCTATACCAAAGGTGGTACATTTACATGACCCAAATGATGTAATATACTCTAACACCCCTTGTATTACATTATTTGGGTATTGAAGACTTTAGTCTTCAATATGGATCTTTTATCTTCATACATTCTTCAAATTGATCTGGTCCTTTGTATTATATTTAATTTACAATGTACTATATGCCTCCTTGAATTGGTTCCTCTTCTTCTTCTTTATTAGATTTAGTACTTTCAAATGTGGACGTACTATCATCGGATTATTACAAGAGTATTTTCTATTTGCCTTTGTCCTTGTTATCTTTCCCCATGTCCTGTATAGAAGCTTCTGAACATACACGTAGAGCATCTTGATAATATTTTGGGTTAGTAGAACTTGAAGTACCAATATTGCATGAGGATTGAAATATATTTGCTAGCGATGATTCATCCATTTGTGTTTTTAGTTTAAGTAATTCTATCAATCCTCTTTATTCTACATTTTCATCCTTATAACATTTGAATGTAAGTAGTGTCATATATAATATGCTTCCATATTCTAAAGGAATTTGAATATCACTCTTTCCATTATCAATTTCTTTAGTGAGTCGAGCATGTAGATAATATTCCATGGTTTAAAAGTTGTCTTTTAAGGCTTCACTATGAATCCTTTTTTATATAATGTCTAAGTTTCCCTCAACATTTATCAATAAATTCTTGATTCCAATTATTATGACACTTGTTCTTTCCTTTCTAATCGTGTTGTTCATATCATTATTCACTGTATTACTTGAGGTAGACATCTATTTTAGTTTTATTTCTTTCTATTTTAGAAATACTTAGATGGATCCTTCGTAGTAGACTACCTTATGTCTCCTTAGTATATGAGATGTAGTATTTTTTTTGCTTCCTTAATATTTAGACTAAGGATTTGTAGAATACTATATCTTTCTCAAGTAAATTGAGTATATGATTCAATTTATTATAACCTTTACAGATTTAGGTTTTGTAGATTTCCTTATGTATCCCTAGTGATTAAAGTAAGCTATAAGCTTAATAAAGTGCTAAGTAAATAATAATTCACTTTTGAGTTGATTTTGTAATGTTTTGTAGATAACAATAATCAACTTCTATTTCACCTTATCTCTCCTAATGAACTATACACTTAATTTGAAGTTTTATATGGTTGTATTTCTTTTGTCTCTTTATTATGAGTATGAGACAAGTTTAAGTATATAATTCTAACTCCTTTCAATAAATTAGGAACTTCTTTTTATACCCTTTAATATTAGTAGTTTAATATTTCTAAATTCCAATAATATATATAGTTTGAAGTAGTATGCCTTATAACTCCCTATTTTTGGAATATTAGAAAATAATTATATTTGCAAATTAATATTGAATTAACCAAGGTTGACAACCTTATCTCTCCTACTTGGTTATTTACAAATATGAGAATATTCTAATACCTTCAATTAAGCTTACTTTGTAGTTTACTAATGCTGGTAAATGCTTGTTAACCAAATGCAATAGTAAATTGATTATATCCCTTATAACTCCAATATCACTTTGATTTAAAGCAAGAAAATTTAGTATGGACTTTACCTTAGCAATTCTTTGGGATCAATGTATTCTTAAGTATCTCGAGTCTTCAATGTATTTATTGGCTGGTGTGGATGAGAATCCAATATTCTTTACTTACATTCAATGTTGCTCCTTTACTTATTTGAACACACTATGCAAAACAATTTTATTGTAGAGACCCGCATGCTTTCTCCTTCAAAATTTGCACTTTTGTTATACTATTATTGCTTGATATTTACCTCAAACAGTGCTGATGGCATTAAGCATTTAATGCTCTTCTCCAATGCAGGTTTATGATAGTCTTTGACTCCAAATAAATCTTACCTCTTCTCCTTTGAACGTTGCTCAATTTTCTCAGGTTTCGCTTGTATGCTTCACCTTGGAGGTGAACACTTATGTAGCTACAATCTCCTTTGGATGATTATCACATGGCATAGGCTTCTTTGAATAATGCTTGAGATGATATTAATACCTCTTGAGATGGTGTCCACGTGGCTTGTGAGCTTCAATGCTCTTTGGAATGATATTTGCATAGTTGTGAAATTTTGTAGCACTTATTTATGATGATGATGCCTTGTAACACCTAAATGATTATTCTAACGCTAAAGGAGTGAGCATTTTATTTCTTGAGGACATTGGGGAATATGAGCATTTTTGTTAGTAGTGACAAGTGGTGATTTGCATGAGATGCTTCCCTCCAACATATTTCTCCCTATATACTTCTCTTGCCAACGTATACCTAGTTGTTTTCTTGCTCTCAACACTTCCTTCAAACACAACTAAGTACTATTCTTATCAAGGCATTGTCTCTTGGTTTGACGGTGGTTCTAGGTGCTTTGAGGATGGTTCTATGGCACTCCTTTAGTGATTGCAAATGTTTCCCTTAGAATTTTCTCTATGCTAGATTGAGGTAGTATTGTGTACCCTTCAACTTGCTTTATGTTTCTCTCCTTGCTATTATTTTTCTTGCTTTGTAAATGAGTGCAAATTGATTATATCCATTATAACTCCAATATCACTTTGATTTAAAGCAAAAAAAATTAGTATGGACTTTACCTTAGTAATTCTTGTGGTTCAATGTATTCTTAAGTAGCTCGAGTCTTCAACGTATTTATTGGCTGGTGTGGAAGAGAATACAATACTCTTTACTTACATTCAATGTTGCTCCTTTGCTTCTTTGACCAAACTATGCAAAACAATTTTATTGTAGACACCCGCGTGCTTTCTCCTTCAAAATTTACACTTTTTTTATACTATTATTGTTTGATATTTCCCTCAAACAGTGCTTATGACATTAAGCATTTAATGCTCTTCTCCAATGCAAGTTTATGATAGTCTTTGACTCCAAATAAATCTTACCTCTTCTCCTTTGAACGTTGCTCAATTTTCTCAAGTTTCGCTTGTATGCTTCACCTTGGAGGTGAACACTTATGTAGCTACGATCTCCTTTGGATGATTCTCACATGGCATAGGCTTCTTTGAATAATGCTTGAGATGATATTAACACCTCTTGAGATGGTGTCCACATGGCTTGTGAGCTTCAATGCTCTTTGGAATGATATTTTCATAGTTGTGAAATTTTGTAGCACTTCTTTATGATGATGATGCCTTGTAACACCTAAATGATTATTCTAACGCTAAAGGAGTAGGCATTTTATTTCTTGAGGAAATTTAGGAATATGAGCACTTTTTTTAGTAGTGACAAGTGGTGATTTGCATGAGATGCTTCTCTCCAAAATATTTCTCGCTATATACTTCTCTTGCCAACGTATACCTAGTTGTTTTCTTGCTCTCAACACTTCCTTCAGACACAACTAAGTACTATTCTTATAAAGGCATTGGCTCTTGGCTCGACAGTGGTTCTAGGTGCTTTAAGGATGGTTTTATGGCACTCCTTTAGTGATTGCAAATGCTACCCTTAGTAGTTTCTCTATGTTAGATTGAGGTAGTATTGTGTACCCTTCAACTCGCTTTATGTTTCTCTCCTTGATATTATTTTTCTTGCTTTGTAAATGAGTGCAAGTCTTCCTATGTTGTTGCAGGTTGGTGTCATTTGAGATTGCTTGCTTCTATGATTTTGAGTGGTGTTTTTTGACACCAAGAAGATCGTGTTTATGAGCCCTAGGATGGCTCTCCTTCTCCCCTTGATGATTCACCAATAGGGAACGTAGAGTACCTATTGTATAGTGTCTTGAGACACTTTCTATTATATCCTCCTTAGGAGGGATATGGTGCACTTGTATAATATGAATAAGAGACTTTATTTTGCACCCAAGTTCCTTGTCTCTTTTATTGATGTTATTTCCTCCTTTGATATGATGGCTTCTTGTTGTGTAGATAGATCTACTCCTCACTGTATAGCTTGAGGATTGTTGTAGATTTATTTGAATATTTTCCCTTGCTTCTTGGATATGGTTGCTACTTGCTCTTACTTCTTGAGAGCAATGTGTTGTTGCCTTTCTTATTAGACAACACTAATATCTAATTCTTTCACTTTGATAGTAACAATGAATCCAAGCTAATAATCATATAAGCAATATGATAGTAGAGGTAATCCTTTTTGCACTAACTTTCACTTTCACTAAAATATTTAGTGCACTTCTAATAAGCTTTAAGAGAAACTAATATAGTGCAAATCCAATATTCTTATTACTCCTTAATAGTAACTTGTAATATGCACTAATTCTAACTCTTAAAGAATGCTCTATAATCCCTACAACTTAATGTAGTCTTCTTCTCTATAATTAGGAGTGATGTATCTGACTCCTATTCAATGTACAGGTAATAACCCTTAATAGTAACCAACTTCTGCACTTCCTTTGAAGACCTAAAATGCAACCTTCTATCTTGCAACTTTTGAATTCTAATATGGTTTTTTTTTTTTTTTTGTGGAAAACATCCCAAAAGGGATGCCACTTTCGAGTAAGACCCAAGGAGGCAGGGGTATCCATTCCACCAAAAACACCCAGGACTCGAACTTGGCCTACCACCTTTGACATACTCAAGGAGCAAACAAACACACAAAACCAATTTAAAAATAAGTAAATAACAACAAAATTAATAAAATAAAATAAAAAACATGCTCCTTGAGTGTGTCAAAAACAAAAGCACAACCAAACACGCACAATAAGATAAAAGAAACCACAACACAAACCACATAGAAAAACACAAGAACCACATAACAAAACACAAACAAGACAAAAACAACAGAACACTACAAAGACATAACCCAAAAAAACATGAAAAATAAACAAAACCAAAACCTAAAAAAAATTAAAAAATAAAATAAAAATAAAAATAAAAAACAACCAACAACAGACAATAAACAAAAACAAAAAACATAGAAAACACTCACACATAAAAACATGAAATAACACAAACAAAGAGAAACCCAAGAACAAGAATGAAAAAACACAAGAACAATAACAAAAAACATTAAAAAAAAAAAAAAAACAAAACAAAACAACAAAAACATAAGAACAACAAAAAACAACACAAAGAACACAAAAACAAAACAAAACAAAAGAACCCACCCACCTTAAAAAATAAACAAAAAAAACAAAAAGAAAAAAAGAAAAAAAAAATGAACAAAACAATGACCTATCTAGACCAGAAGACTATAAGGCAAGAATCAACAGAGGAAACAAAATAAAGAATAGAATGAGCTAGAGAACTAAAAAAAAAAATGAATGAACCAAAGAGAAGCAAAAAAAAAAAACAAGAAAAAACTAGGTACCTTCAGAACTGGAGCCATCCAAAGAAATGATAGAAAGAAGAGCTTCCCTAATTTGAGAATCCCACCATATAGGAGGGTGGCCATAACAAGTAATATCACCTTTTTCTAAAGCCTAATTAGCTAAAGCATCAGCACTCTTATTTTGATCTCTGACCACAATATTGTAGTCAACTTTCAAAAATCCCATCTGGATTAACTGAATCTTCTCAATAATTCTTTTTATTCTCCAATCCACCTTATGATTCTTAGAAGGATTCTTCAAGAGACTAATCATAAGTTGAGATTCAGACTAAACTAATGATTCAGAAGCATCCAATGGTGTAAAAGTGATCTTGCATCACCCAAAAAATATTGTAATTGTCTAATTTTGGAAAAACTAGTAAAACTAGTTTTTCTTGCAGGAGATTTTTAAAGGTCTTAGAGGTCAAATTTGAGGATTTTTGTCTTGATGCGAGCCTTGGTGCAAATAGCCAACATATGCTTTGCTTAGCTTATTTCATGCCATTTTCTAAAATATGTTGTAATAGTCAATCGGGTCAACGAGCGTGAAGTTATGACCTCCGCAAGTTGCCCCAAATTTCAAGTTTTAGGTGGGAAAAAAGGGGAAAATAAGGCATAAGTAGGAATTTTTGAAATTGTAAAAGGGATATTCTTTTGGGATCCTCATTTTTAGCATGAAAGTAATGGAAAGCTTTGGCTCCTTATAACAATTCTGGTTTTCAGTGGATTGTGTGTTTTTTATGCAACTCTACTTCAAGTGGTATCAAAGCGAGAGTTCCTGAGTGTGTACATAGAGCACCGAATGTGAGGCATTTTACACCAAGATATATGGTTAGGGTTTGTGGGAGAAGTGAGCAGAATTCCTCCATGAAGAAACCATGGTGGTGGGAGAAATATGGTGCCAGAAGAAGATTTCAGATCTTTGCAGAGGTAAGTTCAAGCTCTGCAAGAGGAGCTACGTAGAGGGTTTGATCCAAGGAGAGAAGAAGAGAGTGAAGATGAAATTGAAGAAAAAGAGGCCCCATTCGAAGAAGAAGAAGAAGAAGAAGAGGCAGTAGATCCTGCACAAGCCAGATTGTATAAGTCCATATCATAGATTGGAAAGAGACCAAAGTTTGATGTCTTCACATATTCTGGAAATCTCAACCTAGAAGAGTTGATCAACTGGATCAATGACATGGAGGAATACTTCGAGTATGAGGAGGTAGAAGATCTTGAGAGGGTCAAGTTTGCTAATACCAAGCTGAAGGGTCATGCTAGCATATGGTGGAAGGGAGTGTAGCTAGACAAAAATAAAAGAGGAAAATAAAGGATAACAAGGTGGGAGCAGATGGTGGATAAGTTGAAGAGACAATTTATTCTAGCTGATTACGAGTTGGATCTGCTTAAGAAAGTGTAGGATTTGAGACAATCAAGTAAGTCTGTCAAAGAATATGTAGAGTATTTCTATAAGATCATGATTATAACAGGCCATTCTGAGGCCAACAAGGAGAAGGTAGTTCGTTATATTAATGGGTTAAGAGCAAGTATTCAATAAGAGTTGAGTTTGGTCAGGATGACCACCATTGAAGATGCTTACCAGTTTGCCTTGAAGGTAGAAGATAATTTGAACAAGAGGTTTGAAATAAAATAGAGAGGAAGAGGTCATGGTGGAAGAACTGGTGGGAGAAAAAATGGAGGATGGAATGAGGACCAAAAGAAAACTAGGGATACAAGCAACAGTCATGACCAGAAGGGAGAAAATGCTTATCGTCCCTGTGATCAGAATAATAACTACCAAAATAATGGTTACTAGAGAGGAAGAGGAAGGTTTGATCAAGGTTTTGGAAGAGGAGGATTTCGTGGAACCTGTTTTCACTATGGAGAAGAAGGACATCGAGCATACGAGTGTCCACAACACCAAGGAGGAACAAATAGGAGACCTGAAGGTAATGCTCGAGCTGCTATTATTGATGAAGGTGTTGAATCTAATCACTCTAAAGAAGCAAAAAGAGGAGAAGTACTGATAACAAGGAGAGTCTTACTAAATGAGGAGAAAGATCTAGATCAGAAGAAGAGCTTATTTTGCACAAGGTGTAAATGTGCAGGTAAGGTCTGTAATGTTATCATAGATAATGGTAGCACGGATAACCTAGTTGCAAAAGGAATGGTTACCAAACTACAGTTAGAGAGGAAGAGACACCCGCATCCATATCAGATTATGTGGTTGTAGAAGGACCATAGGGATTTAGTCATTGAGCAATGCTTGGTAAAATTTAATATTTGGAATTACTATGATGAGGTTCTGTGTGACATCTTGCATATGGATGCTTGTCATTTGCTATTAGGAAGGCCATGGCAGTTTGATCGGTGTGCAATGCATGATGGGTGTGCCAACACTTACTCCCTGATAAAGAATGGAGTGCGCCATAAGCTGAAGCCCCTAAAGGAGGTGGACAAAAAGGTATGTAGTAGTGCCAAAATCTATTTAGTTGAAGGTAGAAGGTTTTTGGATGGTTTGAAACATGAGCATATGTGTTATGCATTAATTCCTAGAGTTAGGGAAGAAGAATGCAAAGATACCCCAGTAGAAGTCTCAGGTCTATTAGAAGAATTTCTAGATATTATATCAGATAATGTACTAGAGGGTTTGCCACTAGTGAGGAATATCAGTCACCATATATATTTGGTACCGGGATCTAGTTTACCCAATAAGGCAACCCATATAATGACTCCTATAGAAATTGAGGTGCTAAACAGACAAGTCCAAGAGTTGCTGAAAAAGGGACTGATTCGGGAGAGCCTAAGTCCATGTGCAGTACCTGCAGTACTAGCACCAAAGAAATATGGAGAGTGGAGAATGTGTACAGACTCCCAAGCTATTAACAAGATCTCTATAAAATATAGGTTCCCATTGCCAAGGATGGATGACATTATGGATTGTTTGAGTGGAGCCAAGTACTTCATAAAGATTGACCTAAAGAGTGGGTACCATCAAATTCGTGTCAAAGAAGGGGATGAGTGGAAGATAGCCTTCAAGACCAAAGAGGGTTTGTATGAGTGGTTTGTCATGCCATTTGGGCTAACTAATGCACCAAGCACATTCATGCGGCTGATGAATGAGGTATTGAAGGAGTTTTTAGGAAAATTTGTCATTGTCTATTTGGATGACATTTTAATATTTAGCAAGACCTTGGAAGAGCATCTAATGCATATCAAAAGAGTTTTTGAGAATTTGAAGGAGGAGCAATTGCTGATTAATTTGAAGAAGTGTAGTTTTGTGAAGAAGGAGTTAGTGTATCTGGGATTTGTTATCTCAGTTGAAGGTCTAAAAATGGACCCAGAAAAGGTGAGGGCTATCATTGAATGGCCTACTCCAAGGAGCATAACTGAGGTAAGATAATTTCATGGTCTAGCAAGTTTTTACAAAAAAATTATTAGAAATTTCAGCAGTATTTGTGCACCCCTAATAGAAACAATGAGAGGGGATAAGAAAGAATTTAAGTGGACCTCAGGAGCATATAAGAGCTTTGATATGTTGAAAAATAAGGTCACAGAACAACCTATTTTAGCACTTCCAGATTTCAATAAGGTATTTCAGGTAGACTATGATGCTAGTGGTAGTGCCATAGGAGTTGTGTTGAGTCAAGAAAGTAAACTTGTTGCTTATTTTAGTGAGAAACTCAATGATGCTAGGAAGAAGTATTATGTATATGATCAAGAGTTTTATGCTATAGTTCAGGATCTAAAGAAGTGGAGGCATTATTTGTTGCCAAAAGAGTTTGTTCTATATACTGATCATCAGGCCTTACAGTATACTAATACCCAAGGGAAGCTAAATCAGAGGCATTTAATGTGGGTTGAGTTTCTATAGAGTTATACCTTTGTGTTGAAGCATAGGAGTGGGAAGTCAAATAGAGTTGCAGATGCCTTAAGTAGAAGGTAGTGTTTGTTGATAGAAATGAAAGTTGAAGTTGTAGGGTTTGATGAACTTAAAGTTTTGTACCCTAAAGATCCTAATTTTGTAGAGGCTTGGAGGGCTTGCTTAGCACTTGTTACTTTAGACAGGACTAAGTGGTTAGATTTTCTAATCCAATATGGAATGTTGTTTAGAGGAAATCAATTACGCATTCCAAGGAGTTCAATGAAGGAGAATCTGGTCAAGGAGAAGCACAGTGGAGGGTTGGCTAGACACTTTGGTCGAGATAAGACCATTTCCCTCGTTAGTGAGAACTACTATTGGCCACAGTTATAGCAAGATGTGAAAAAATTTGTACAAAGTTGCAGAGTATGCCAAATGGCCAAGGGTGTGAGACAGAACACTGGATTATATCAGCCGTTACCTATACCAGATAGGCCATGGGAGGACATCAGCATGGATTTTATTTTTGGCTTACCAAGGACACAGAGGATGAATGACTCCATATTTGTGGTGGTTGATAGGTTTTTGAAGATGGCACATTTTATTCCTTGCTAAAAAACTAATGATGCAGTTCATGTTGCAGGGTTGTTTTTCAAAGAGGTGGTACACCTACATGGTCTACCAAAGAGTATAATTTTTGACAGGGATACCAAGTTTGTTGGGTATTTTTGGAGGACCCTATGGAAGAAATTGAAAACATACCTAAAATTTAGTTCTGTATACCACCCACATACTGACGGACAGACAAAGGTGGTGAATAGAAGTTTGGGCAATCTACTGATGTGCTTTGTAGGAGAAAAGCCCAAGGGATGGAATTTGGTTTTGCCACAAGTAGAATTTGCATACAATAATTTTGTCAATAGGAGTACTAATAAATCCCCATTCCATATTGTGTATGGGATCAGCCCAAGGAATGCTTTCGAGTTGAGAAATATGGACAGAGGGGAAAAGAGTAGTGTTGAGGCTGAGGACTTTGCAGAGCACCTGAAGAGCTTGCATGATGAAGTGAAGCAGCATATCAACAAGATGAACACTCAATACAAGACAAGAGCAGACCAGAAGCGATGACTTAAGGAGTTCCAAGTGGGATATCAAGTTATGGTTCACTTGAGAAAGGAAATATTTCTTGTTAAAACCTACAAGTTAAAAATGAATAATTTTGGACCATGCAGAGTCATAGGGAAATGGGATTCAGGGAATTCCTATGAGGTAGAATTTCCAAGTGGGTTGAATATATCACGTGTTCAACATTTCAGATTTGGCAGAATATCATGAAGGTGACAATAATGGCGAACCAGTCATAGAATTATGGAGTATTCCCACATCTACTCCAGAGATATAAGAGATATAAGAGGTCCTAGATACCCATGTAGGTAAAAGCACAAGAAATAGGCAGTATGCAGAATATCTGGTTAAGTGGAAGGGCAGGCATGTTGAAGATTCATCTTGGTTATCGAAGGCTAAGGTTGAATGTCTTGGTTTTCTTCCAACAACAAAGAAGTGAAGGTCACTTCTTAATTTACCCTGGGTTTTTGATGCAGGAGCATCCAATGGTGTTAAAGTGATCTTGCATCACCCAAAAAAGATTGTAATTGTTTAATTTTGTAAAACTAGTTTTTCTTGCAGGAGATTTTTAAAGGTCTTAGAGGTCAAATTTGAGGATTTTCGGCTAGATGTGAGCCTTGACGTGAAGAGCTAAGATTTTCCCCGCTTAGCTCATTTCATGCCATTTTTGAAAATATGTTGTAATAGTCAATCGGGTCAACGAGTGCGAAGTTATGACCTCCGCAAGTTGCCCCAAATTTCAAATTTGAAATTTCAAGTTTTAGGTGGGAAAAAAAGGGGAAAATATGGCATAAGTAGGAATTTTCAAAATTGTAAAATGGCTCTTCTTTTGGGATCCTCATTTTTAACATGAAATTAATGGAAAGCTTTGGCTCCTTTTAGCATTTCTAGTTTTTAGTGGATTGTATGTGTTTTTTTTATGCAACTCTGCTTCAACTAACACCTTTTCCCATCCAACCTTTGTAGCCTCCTGAAGTCCTTTGAGGATACCATACCCCTCAGCAAGGTTATTGGAAATAATACCCAAATTATCAGCAAAAGTAAAAATCGGGGAGCCATCTAAAAGTCTACCAATTCCTCCCACACTAGCTTTTCCAGGGTTCCCTCTAGAGGCTCCATCAGTATTGACTTTTCCAAAATCCTTAGGAGGAGGTTGTCAATTTCTAGTCCTATCCATCTTACTAATACTCACATTCCCTTTAAGTTGGTTGCCCTTAGAATATTTAATATTCAATCTTTGAATCACTTGATCCCATCTTTGGTGGGAGTTTTGGGGGTGATTAAGGAGTTGATGAACTGATTCAACTAAGTTGGCTATGGTCTTTTGCCAGATATAGTGAATATCCTTCCTATCTTGATTAAAAATTTGGTTGTTCCTTTCATTCCAAATATTCCAAATAAGAATGGTAGAACCCATCCAAACTAACTGCCTAATAAAATGATCAACACCCTCTTGATTAGGCAAATCACTCCAAAGTTGTTCAAAAGTAAAAAAATTGGACCACTGTAAGCCAAGTAAAGTGGTCATTCTCATCCATAGCTCAGAGGCTAAAGTACACTCAATAAAAATATGGTTGATATTTTCTACATTCTCTTCACACATTTCACATCTAAAAGTGCCATGCAAAACTATGCTTCAGAAGTTGCTCACCAGTAAGCACCCTACGATGCAATAAAATCCAATTAAAGAACCTCACCTTAGGCCAGAGCTTTTGAGCCCCCAATCGAGAAAATATGTCAGAAGAATTGTTGGGATTATTATGGCATAAGGTAAAATAACCTTGAGCAACTAAATACTCCCCCTTAGTAGTGTTGTTCCATCCAAAACAATATTTTTCATGGGACCAAGAGAAGGATCTCATATGAAGGATGACTTGGATATCTTGTCTTTGCCTTTCTGGGATTTGAATAGGCCAGTCCTCAATAGGAATCCAATATATACCAACCTTTGAATTACCAGTATGGTACCAACAGTAATTAGCCACCTTTATCCAATTAGCTCAATGAAGCTCCTCCATCCAAGGCCTCCAATCAGGAAACTAATTTATCAAATGCTTGTGACCATCCCAAGAATCTATCCAAAAATTTGCATGTTGACCATTATGAATGATCCAAAATAATTTTTTATTTATAAAATCCTCACCAGTCTTAGAACTGCTAAAATGCGAGAACCTTTGGTAGGAAGTTGATAGCGAACAAGGTCTTCAGGACTTTTGTTCTCAGCATATTTAGCATGGATATTATTGGCCCAAAGAGCATTGGGGTTATGGAACATCCTCCAATATAATTTAGCGACTAAAGCTTTGTTGTTATTAATATAAGACCAAAATTCTAACCCCCTTCACTCTTAGGAAGACATAAAGTATCCCATTTCACCAAGGCCCATTTTCTTTTCTCCTTAGTACCACTCCAAAGGAAACGATGACTGATTTGATCCAATTCTCGAAGAACGACCTTTGGGGTATTCAAAACAGAAGAAACATAAATAGGAATAGCTTGAAGGACTGATTTTACCAAGGTGATTCTACCCCCAGAAGAAAGCCACTTGTTGGTCCACTTTCTAATTTTCTTCTTGACTTTATCCAACAACCAATTCCAATATTTATTTTTCTACCTTTGAATATTTGAATTCTAATATGGTTATTAATGAAGCTAAGTTGTAATCCAAATAAGTGTTCAAGTAATGAACCCCTTTTGCACCTAAGTTGCTTACCTTTTTCGACCTTTGAAGATGATGAATATCTTGATGAGTTGATTCACCAAGTTTCTATCTGGAATGGTGGTTGCTTGCAGTTGTGAACCCTTCTAGTTTCTTGCCTTGAAATTGTAGTAGATGGCTTCAATTTCTCCTTCAGGATGTAGTCTAGAACTCTAAAGTTTTATATCTAGTAATATTTTCTTGATTGTTGCCCTCTAGCAAGAAATATATCCGCTATAATGTTATCCTTGAATTTCAAAAATTTGGTAGGAATTTCAAGAACCCCTACAGTATTTTTTTGTAGATCTAGCAAACCCTATCTCTAAAATGTGTCTTCTTAGCTATGAAAGGTAATCTCCAAATCTTCTTGGATTTGGTAGGTTTTTTCTATCTGAGTTCTCCTTAAACCTCCTTGTTGAATTCTAACTTCACACAAGGCTTTCTTCTCAAGAGTTTGAAAGTCTTGAGGTCTTTATGAATCTTTCTTAAAATTTGATAAATTGCTTGCCAAATATTTCTCCTTTGGGCTTGTTGTCAGATGGTGATAATTGTCCTAATTTATTTTACTATTACAAGCTTCTCTTTGGTAGTTAATTTATCCAATGAGTTGTCCTAGGAATTCCTTTTTTGGTTTCTACAAATTATACAATAAGCCTCTCCAATCCTTCTTCTTGTTTCTCCTCGAGACCTCTCCAAGGTCTTCAATATTGCAGCTTAGTTGGTCTTCTCAATGAGACCTTTCCTTCAACCTTCTATCGTGGAAATGTTAGAAATGAGATATCTCTCATAGATATCTAAAATTTACTACTTCTAAAATTAGGTACAGGACCTTGCTAGTTTTTCTTCAATCTTCCAAGATCATAAGTTCTTCAATGAGATCTTTTGTGGATCTTTTTCAACTTCTTCTGGAAGAAGTCTTCAATCTATTGTCGACAACCTTTGATGGATATCAGCAATATCCTACCTTCTTTTGGACTCTACTCTAGAGTATCTTCAATCTACAAAAATGTTTCTCTGGTATTTTTCTTGTCTTCTAAAATCTATAGGTCTTCAATATTCTATGGAGATCACCAACCTTCAATCTTCTAGGACTCTTCTCTGGAGTCTCTTCCTTGAATCTAGGACAAGGCTTATATGGCCTTTTCTTCTTCTACAATGCGTAGGTCAACAATAGGACTTCCCTTAGGTTCTTGGAATCTCATTTTCCTGCAACAAAGTATTAGTATGATGAATCTAAATCTAGCAATATTAAATATTCACTAGTTTATTTGTCAATCTAGTGGAACGAATGCTTAGTCCTAGTCTTCACAATTTTTTTTACAACTTTGTGGAAAGACTCTAGCAAAATGCAATCTCAAAAATTTTGAAACTAAGATTTGCTTCTCTCCTCTCAATCTCTCTCACTGTATTGTTTGCATGTAGCAGTGCACAATGGTAGGTCTGATTTGCAAAGACACAATAGAGTTTAGTTCAATAGTTGCAATGGTGGTCCCTTGTGGCTCTCCCTATTCCTATCGATCTATCATGGCTCTGATACCACTGTTAGCTTTTGATAATGTATGCTATGGGATAATGCAATCATAGGATGCAAGATATGCAAAAATGTAAGATAATAGAATTTTGCAATAACACTAAAATATTTTATTAATGGAAAGTGACAAAAATGTTACAATGTAGTATGGAGGAATGAACACTCTAGTATTGATGCTAAAGAACTATATTGTACTCCATAAACAATATATATGGTGATCTACCCACTATACCTGCTAATACCTACAATAATGTGTAATCACTCACTATAAGACCTTTTATATAGGAAGATAGATTCCTTGGCCAACACTCTACCTAGTTGTACAAGGGGAAACCTTGCACATTTACAACTTGCACATTGACACTTATGCATTTATTACATTTCTTAAAGTAACTAGCTAACTACCCCTTAAAGTATTACTGTAGTGTCCTTGGCCAACACTCTACCTAGTTGTACAAAGGGAAACCTTGCAATAGTATATATTACTGTAGTGTCCTTGGCCAACACTCTACCTAGTTGTACAAAGGGAAACCTGGCAATAGTATATATTACTATAGTGTCCTTAGTCTGCATATCTTATACTGACAACATTCACAAAATACTATTGGAGATTACACCGAGATACATCTCATCCTAAAATATGATAGTGAGCAAACTTAAGAGTATTTATCCTTCAAGCGCTATGTTCTATTTAATGGATGCTCATAGGACTAGAACCAGGTCTTTTTACAATGCCAAAGTTGACATAATAAAGGAAGTATCTTGATATTCTACTCCATTCAAGCAATCTCTCTATATATAAATGACTAAATAAAAGCCACAGGTTTAGTTTCAATTCATAGACCTGAAGCACTTTCTTAAAGATAATTTGCATAAATAAGTATCTTATGTTACTAGAAGCTTATCCCAGAGAAGATACAAGAGCTCACCAATGTAAGGATCCTATATTTTTCCTTCTTTATTTCCAAAACGAATATCCCAATATTCTCTATTCCACGCGTTCTTTGATCAAAAATCCCAAAGACCAAAAACTAACTCTCCCCTCTTTTTTTTCTCTCCCTTAAGGGTTTAAAGAGAACTCAAAGATAATTCGTTCAAGATAATGTACTCATAATTGTCAACCATTGCACTTTGCTTAGTTAGGTTTATTTTCCAATTTGAAGCTAAATCTACATTATTATTTCAATTATTCGAAAGTTGAGCACTTTATTTTCTTTACTTTATTTTAAAGAAGTAATATTAAACCTTCTTAACATAGTTTCTTCTTTAAGCATGATAGAAATGTTAATTTAATATCAATTGGTATGCATATATATATATAGAAAATACACATCAAATAAAAAGGGTAAGCTAGATCTAAAAATAGTAACACATGTTAGGTCAATTTTACTATATATGTCATCAGCTTTCTGGCCACTTGCAAAGGTGTCTTTTCCTGCATATAGGACAAGTCTACTAGTACCATATCATTTAACATCAAAACCTCATAAGATCGCATAATCTATCATTAATGATCGCAAATAAATTCATAAATATTTTATTTGAAAATGGTTGTCTAGAGGAGGGTCATGACACTTCCACCAAGGAAGAAAGCTATTAGATGCAAATGGATTTTTAAAATCAAATATAAATCAGATGGTAGTATTGATAAATACAAGGTGTGACTTGTAGCCAAGGGCTATGTGCAAAAATATGTCAACGACTATGAAGGAACATTTTCAACTACAACAAAAATAAATACCATTAAAGTGGTCTTTGCTCTAGCTATACAATTTGGATGGAGGATTCATCAAATGGATTTCAAAAGTGCCTTCCTCAATGAAGACTTAAAATAAGAAGTCTACATGACTCAACTAGAGGGATTCATTATACCTGCACAAGAAACAAAGGTGTGTAAATTAATTAAATCTCTCTATGGTCTCAGAAAAGCTCCTTGAGCCTAGTATATAAAAATAGATGAATATTTGGAAAAAAATATGGTTTCAAAAGAATGATCCAAATTTGTACCACAAGAAACAAGGGAAATTTTTTATCATCATTGTACATGTAGATGATTTGGTCATCATATGAAGTTCTAAGAGAATGTTTCTTGTAGCAAATGATGACTTGAAAAGTTTATTTGACATGTCCTATATTGGACTATTACACTATTATCTAGGATTGGAGGTATGAAAAACACATTACCACATATTTATCTCACAAATCAAATATGCCAAGATACTTCTTGAGAAGTATTGCATGAATTATTGCAAACCCATGATAACTCCTATGGAACCAAGACTACAATCCTCACGGTATAATTCCTCTCCACTAGTGAATGTAAGTCTCTATCATTGCCAATTCATTGAAAGTCTCATTTACCTAACATGCACCAAAATACATATCAACTTCACAGTAAGTTACCCCTCACGATTCATGTAAGAACCAAACAAGTCTCATTTTAAGGTAACAAAAAAGGTATTAAGGTATGTCCAAGATACCATTAACTATGGTTTAGAATTTAAGAAGAGCAATAAGTTCCTTTTAATTGACTACATAGACATAGACTATGTAGGATGTATTGATGATCAAAAATCTACTTTTAGATATATATTATTTCTATGATCTAGACTTATATCATGGGGAAGTAAGAAACAACAAATAATAACTCGATCTTCTATGAAAGTAGAATATCTTGCTACAAGAGGATCTTCCTGTGAGGTAGTATGATTGAAATGTATACTAACAAGTATGAGTGTACAACAACCATATACTATGACAATCAAGGTGTATTAAAACTTGTTCGTAATCTAGTGTTCCATGTGTGTACCAAACATATTGAAGTTTAGTGTCACTTCATGCATGAACATGTTCAATGACAATATTCAACTCAAAGTTTTCCCTACTTGGAAACAACATGAATACATCTTTACCAAGTCACTTGCACATGTTAAGTTTGAAGTCTTTAGATTTTTTCTCTCTAAAAAACTCTAAACTATGATGTAATAAGGGGGAAATGGTAAGAATTATTGACATCATAGTTAATGTTATTGTAATTTGAGTGTAACCACTCAACACAAGGTCCATGAGTCCTCTAGTGGTTAAAGGTAGTTGCTAGTTGGTTATGGTTTGTTATGCTATACTGGACATGACAAATATATATCTTCAAATCAATAATGCAAATCAACGAAACATTCCCATTATATAAAAAGTCTCACATGTGAACAATTCCAAATCATAAGAAAACCAAAGTCTTTGCATAGATATACGTAAATAGTAAATAGTTTCACTTATAAAACTAAATCTATATTTCACTATATGAAAATGCATGTGATGCAAGGATGAGTTGAAGGAATTATAATATTGATGAGTACTCTCTTAGCCATCATTTAGAGTTTAAGTAAAATAATAAATATTTTTTACCAAAGGAAATCAATAATATTTTAAATTCATAATAAATCATTTGACCAAATATAAATGTATGAGTTTAAGTAAAAGAACAAATATTTTTTACCAGAAATCAATTATATTTTAAATTCATAAAAAATCATTTGACCAAAGAAAAAATGTATGTTGATAATGTATCAAAGTTGACATCTTGTTATATTGAAGCAGAACTAAATTAACACCAAAAAAATTCACGCAAATTTCATTAACAGAGGTCGAAAATACAGCAGTTCTATTCAAAATGGCCAAGAGTCCCTTTACAATGCATGCGCGGCCTTTTATAACAGACCCGACCCTCTTCGGACATCATTACATAGAATGCGGGATTCCCTGTAACCGTCCGCACGAATGTTCTGTCGCCGCCTGCAAGATGCTGCCAGGTGCCCCGAATCATCATGGCCTGTAATGGCGGAGTGCGCTGCAGCCGCTTGTCCATCAACCCGTCGAGTCATCATTCATATGAGTGCCCTATAGCCATCTGTAGTTTGTTGCCACGTGTCCTTCTGCCAGGGTCTCTGTAACCGCTTAATACTCCATGGCCACCTATAATTCGTTGTCACGTGTCCTTCGGCTATGGCCTCTGCAACCGTCGGCCTGTCTAGAGTCGTGAGCATTTTGTCGTGATATCATGACGTGTTTGCTTCCTTACGCCCTCTCTCCTCTTTGATCGTGATATCACGACGTTTTGGTCGTTCGGCCTCTATTTCTCCTTCGGGCCGTGAAACCGTGACATGTCACGATTTCACGACCATTTTACCCCTTGGTGCCTTTGCCCCAAAAGTGTCACGATTTCGTGACCACTTTGCACCCTGTCACCTTGCTTCCGAAAGTGTCACGATTTCGTGACCACTTTGCGCCTTCGAGTCCAGCTTTCGAAAGTGTCACGATTTCGTGACCACTTTGCGCCTTCGAGCCTTTCGAAAGTGTCACGATTTTGCGACCACTTTGCCCTAGCGAAAGTGTCGTGATTTCACGACCACTTTGCGCCTTCGAGTCTTGCCTCCGAAAGTGTCACGATTTCGTGACCACTTTGCGCCTTCGAGCCTAGCTTTCGAAAGTGTCACGATTTCATGACCACTTTGCGCCTTCGAGTCTTGCCTCCGAAAGTGTCACGATTTCGTGACCACTTTGTGCCTTAGAGCTTTGCCTCCGAAGGTGTCACGATTTCGTGACCATTTTGTGCCTTGGCCTCTTTGCCTTGAAAATGTCACGATTTCATGACCATTTTGTGCCTTGGCCTCTTTGCTTTGAAAATGTCATGATTTCACGACCATTTTGTGCCTTGGCCTTCTTGCCTTGAAAATGTCACGATTTCGTGACCATTTTGTGCCTTGGCCTCTTTGCTTGAAAATGTCATGATTTCATGACCATTTTGCCTTGGCTTCTTTGCTTTGAAAATGTCATGATTTCGCGACCATTTTGCGTCTAGGCTGCTTTGCTTAGAAAATGTCACGATTTCGTGACCATTTTGCATCCAGGCTGCTTTGCTTCGAAAATGTCATGATTTCGCGACCATTTTGCATCCAGGCTACTTTGCTTCGAAAATGTCATGATTTCATGACCATTTTGCGTCTTGGCCCCTTTTCTCAAAAAGCGTCATGATATCGCGACAGTTTGACCCTTTGGCGCCCTTTCTCAAAAAGTGTCGCGATATCGCGACAACTTTGGCACTTAAAGAAAAAAATATTTTTGGGTGATGCAAGATTGCTTTTCCACCTCCGGATGCTCCTGCATCAGACACCCGGGGTGAATTGAGAAGTGACCTTCACTTCTGATCTGTCTGAGGTAGACCCAGGCGGTCAACCTCTGCCTTCGACAACCAAGTCGCATCTTCGATGGGCCTGCCCTTCCACTTGATCAAATACTCAGAATAACATCTGTTTCGAGTACTTCGGCCCTCACGCGTATCAAGGACTTCTTCTATCTCATCTGCGACTGGAGTAACCGCGGGAATGCTCCACAAATCCGGGCTTGGTGTTGCACTGCTATCTCCTTCATGAAACTCGACCAAATCCGAAATGTTAAAAATCGGTGAGATGTTAAGTTCACTCGGCAACTCCACCTCATATGCATTACCCGAATCCCATTTCCCAATGATCCTGCATGGCCCAAACTTCTTCATCTTCAGCTTGTTATAGGTCTTGGCAGGAAACCTCTCTTTTCTTAGATGGACCATGACGGAATCTCCTACTTCAAACTCCTTAGCCCGACGCTTCTGGTCTGCCCTGGCCTTATACTGAGTATTCATCTTAGCAATGTGCCTTGTCACCTCCTCATGCACTCCCTTCAGGTGTTCAACAAAGTCTTCAGCCTCAGCACTTGCATTTTTCTCTTGTATCCATCCTTCTCAACTTTGAAGCATTTCTTGGGCTGCTCCCATAGATTATCTGGAATGGCGATTTATTGGTACTCCTATTGACTGAGCTGTTATAAGCGAATTCTGCCTATGGCAAAACTAGATCCCATCCCTTGGGCTTGTCTCCGACCAAGCATCTCAGTAGATTGCCTAAACTCCTATTCACCACCTCTGTTTGGCCATCTGTTTGGGGGTGGTATGCAGAACTGAATTTTAAATCCGTCTTCAGTTTCTTCCACAGGGTTCTCCAGAAATACCCTACAAACTTGGTATCCCTGTCCGACACAATGCTCCTTGGCAGCCCATGAAGGCGTACCACTTCCTTGAAGAATAAACCAGCCACATGGACCGCATCGCTAGTCTTCTGGCATGGAATGAAATGAGCCATTTTTGAAAACCTGTCCACTACCACAAATATGGAGTCGTGCCCCCTCTGCGTCCTGGGCAAACCAAGCACAAAATCCATACTAATATCCTCCCATGGCCTTTCGGGTACAGGTAGTGGTTGATATAACCCAGTAGGCTGCCTCACACCTTTGGCCATCTGGCATATCCTACAACTTTGCACAAATTTTGCCACATCTTGTTGCAATTGCGGCCAATAGTAATTTTCACTAACAAGGGAAATGGTCTTATCTCGACCAAAGTGTCCAGCTAAACCTCCACTGTGCTTTTCCTTGATCAGATTCTCTCTCATTGAGCTCCTCGAAATGCATAATTGGTTCCCCCTGAACAACATTCCATCTTGAATCAGAAAATTTAACCACTTAGTCCTGTCCAATGTAACGAGCGTAGTGCAGGCTTTCCAAGCTTCTGCGAAGTCGGGGTCTACGGGGTATAAACCCTTGAGCTCAAGCAAACCCTACAACCTCCACCTTCATCTCCATCAATAAACATTGCCTCCTACTCAAGGCATCCGCAACTCTATTGGACCTCCCACTCCGATGCTTCAGCACAAAGGTGTAGCTCTGCAGGAACTCAACCCATTTCAGGTGCCTCTGATTTAATTTCCCTTGACTGTTAATATATTGCAGTGCCTGATGATCAGTATAAAGAACAAACTCCTTTGGCAACAAATAATGCCTCCATTTCTTTAGAGCCTGAACTATGGCATAGAACTCCTGATCATATACCGAATACTTCTTCCTGGCATCATTGAGCTTCTCACTAAAATAAGCAACAGGCTTACCCTCTTGGCTCAATACGGCCCCTATGGCACTACCACTCGCATCACAGTCTACCTGAAACACCTTGTTAAAATCTGGAAGGGCTAAGACAGGTTGCTCTGTGACCTTCTTCTTCAACATAGCAAAGCTTTTGTCTGCTCCAGTTGTCCACTTGAATTCCTTCTTGTTCCCCCTCATTGTCTCCGTAAGGGATGCGCAAATACTGCTGAAGTTTCTAATGAACTTTCTGTAGAAACTGGCCAGACCGTGAAACGATCTCACCTCAGTCACGCTTCTTGGAGCAGGCCATTCTATGATAGCCCTCACCTTTTCGGGGTCCATTTTGAGACCATCTACTGAGATAACAAATCCCAGGTATACTAACTCCCTCTTCACGAAGTTGCACTTCTTGAGATTGATCAGCAACTGCTCCTCCCGCAGTTTCTCAAAAACCCTCCTGATGTGCATCAGGTGCTCCTCCAGGGTTCTGCTAAAAATCAATATATCATCCAAGTAGACAATAACAAATTTGCCTAGAAATTCCTTCAGGACTTCATTCATTAACCGCATGAAGGTACTCGGTGCATTGGTTAGCCCAAATGGCATGACCAACCACTCATACGACCCCTCTCTGGTTTTAAAGGTTGTCTTCCACTCATCCCCTTCTCTAATGCGGATCTGATGGTAACCACTTTTCAGGTCAATCTTCGTGAAGTACTCAGCTCCACTCAAACAGTCCATGATATCATCCATCCTGGGCAATGGGAATCTGTATTTAATAGTGATCTTGTTAATTGCCCGAGAGTCTGTGCACATTCTCCACTCTCCATCCTTCTTGGGTGCTAGCACTGCAGGTACTGCACATGGACTAAGACTCTCCCTAATCAATCCCTTCTTTAGCAGATCTTGAACCTGTCGGTTTAACTCCTCAGTTTCTATAGGCGTCATTCTGTGTGCAGCCTTATTCGGCAAGCTCGATCCAGGCACCAAATCTATGTGGTGGCTGATCTTCCTAACAGGTGGTAAACCTTCAAGAACATTATCAAAAATGATATCTGGAAACTCCTCCAACAGTCCCATGACTTCCATTGGAGTTTCCTTGCATTCTTCTTCCCTGACCCTAGGGATTATTGCATAGCACATATGATCTGGCTTCAGGCCATCCAAAAATCTTCTTCCATCAACTAGACAGACTCGTGCACTGTTGCATACCTTCTCATCCGCCTCCTTCAGGGGTTTCAACTTATGTCGAACTCCATTTTTTGACAAGGAATATGTGTTAGCTCGACCATCATGTACAACACTTCGATCAAACTGCCATGGTCTCCCCAGCAGCAAGTGACATGCATCCATAGGCAAGATGTCACATAAGACCTCATCTCGGTAAGTTCCAATGTTGAACTTCACCAGGCATTGCTCACTGACCAGCACCCGATGGTCCTTTTGCAACCATGCAATCCGATAAGGGTGCGGGTGTTTTCTCCTCTCCAGCTGTAGCTTGGCAACCATCTCCTCAGAAACCAAGTTGTCAGTGCTTCCATTATCGATGATGATGTTACAGACCTTGCCTGCGCACTTGCATCTTGTTCGAAACAGGTTGTTCCTCTGGTCTGCCTTCTTTTCTTCATTCAACAAGACTCTTCTGATGATCATCGCTTCTCCTCTTTTTGCCTCCTCAGAGTGCTCAGATTCTACACCTTCGTCTGCTACAGCAGCTCGGGCCTGACCCTCAGGTCTTCGATTTGGCCTTTCTTGATGCTGCGGGTAGTTGTATGCCCGATGTCCTTCTTCTCCGTAGTTGAAGCAGGTTCCTCGAAAGACACCTCTTCCAAACCCTCGCCCAGGCCTACCTCTTCCCCTCGGGTAGTTGTTGTTCTGATTGCGTGGGCGTTGGGTATTCTCCTCTTTCTCCTCTTTCTATTTTTGGCTACTGCTTGCTTCACCAGTCTTCCCCAAATCTCTGTATCTTCCTCCATTGGTTCTTCCACCAGCTCTTCCACCCCTGTCCTTTCCTCTCTTGCTTACCATCAAATCTCCTATTCAGTTTCTCTTCCACTTTTAATGCAAACTGGTATGCATCCTCCACCGTGCTCATCCTAACCAGCCCTAGTTCTTCTTGAATGCTGGTTCGCAATCCATTGATGTATCGTGCGACTTTCTCCTTATTCGCCTCAGAATGGCCGGTTCTAATCGAGATCTGATAGAACTCCTCCGTGTACTCCTTGACAGATTTACTTGCCTGTCTAAGACTGCATCTTTCTCAACAAATCCAACTCATAATCCGTAGGGATGAATTGCCTTTTCAACTTCTCTACCATCCTATCCCACCTGGTGATCTTTTCCTTTCCCCTCCTGTTCCTTTCTAGCTGTACTCCTTTCCACCAGATGCTAGCATGTCCTTTCAGCTTTGTTTTCGTGAACCTGATCCGATTTGGGTCTGAGATCTCTTCATACTCGAAATACTCCTCCATGTCGTTGATCCAATCTATCAACTCCTCGGGGTTGAGATTCCTAGAATAAGTAGAGACATCGAACTTCGGCTTCTTCCCAATCTGGGATATGGCCCTATACAGCCTAGCCTCTGCTGGATCCAATGCTTCTTCCTCATCAGATGGACCCTCTTCTTCCCAAACTTCATCTTCACTGGGTTCCTCCCTTCTTGGCTCAACTCCTCTTCTGATTTCCTCCTGCAGGGCTTCAACTTGCCTCTGCAAGGCTCTAAGATCGACCTCTGCTTGCCTGTTCCTCACACCACCATGGTTCCTACGCGGGGGCATCCTGTTCGCTTCCTCACACCCACAACCACAATCCTGGTGCAAACTGCCTCACTGTCGGCGATCGGTTTGCGCACTCAGAACCTTCTGGCTCTGATACCACTTGAAGCAGAACTAAGATAACACCAAAAAAATTCATGCAAATTTCATTAACAGAGGTCAAAAATACAGCAGTTCTATTCAAAATGGCCAAGAGTCCCTTTACAATGCATGCGCGGCCTTTTATAACAGACCCGACCCTCTTCGGACATCATTACACAGAATGCGGGATTCCCTGTAACCGTCCGCACGAATGTTCTGTCGCCGCCTGCAAGATGCTGCCAGGTGCCCCGAATCATCATGGCCTGTAATGGCGGAGTGCGCTGCAGCCGCCTGTCCATCAACCCGTCGAGTCATCATTCATATGAGTGCCCTATAGCCATCTGTAGTTTGTTGCCACGTGTCCTTCTGCCAGGGTCTCTGTAACCGCTTAATACTCCATGGCCACCTGTAATTCGCTGTCACGTGTCCTTCGGCTATGGCCTCTGCAACCGTCGGCCTGTCTGGAGTCGTGAGCATTTTGTCACGATATCACGACGTGTTTGCTTCCTTACGCCCTCTCTCCTCTTCGGTCGTGATATCATGACGTTTTGGTCGTTCGGTCTCTATTTCTCCTTCGGGCCGTGAAACCGTGACATGTCACGATTTCGTGACCATTTTGCCCCTTGGTGCCTTTGCCCCAAAAGTGTCACGATTTCGCGACCACTTTGCACCCTGTCACCTTGCTTTCGAAAGTGTCACGATTTCGTGACCACTTTGCGCCTTCGAGTCTAGCTTCCGAAAGTGTCACGATTTCGTGACCACTTTGCGCCTTCGAGCCCAGCTTTCGAAAGTGTCACGATTTCATGACCACTTTGCGCCTTCGAGTCTTGCCTCCGAAAGTGTCACGATTTCGTGACCACTTTGCGCCTTCGAGCCTTGCTTCTGAAAGTGTCACGATTTCGTGACCACTTTGCGCCTTCGAGTCTTGCCTCCAAAGTGTCACGATTTTGCGACCACTTTGTGCCTTAGAGCTTTGCCTCGAAAGTGTCACGATTTCGTGACCATTTTGTGCCTTGGCCTCTTTGCCTTGAAAATGTCACGATTTCGTGACCATTTTGTGCCTTGGCCTCTTTGCCTTGAAAATGTCACGATTTCACGACCATTTGGCGCCTTGGCTTCTTTGCTTTGAAAATGTCACGATTTCATGACCATTTTGCGTCCAGGCTGCTTTGCTTTGAAAATGTCACGATTTCACGACCATTTTGCGTCCAGGCTGCTTTGCTTCGAAAATGTCATGATTTCGCGACCATTTTGCGTCCAGGCTGCTTTGCATCGAAAATGTCATGATTTCGTGACCATTTTGCGTCTAGGCTGCTTTTCTCAAAAAGCGTCGCGATATCGCGACAGTTTGACCCTTTGGCGCCCTTTCTCAAAAAGTGTCGCGATATCGCGACAGCTTTGGCACTTAAAGAAAAAAATATTTTTGGGTGATGCAAGATTGCTTTTCCACCTCCGGATGCTCCTGCATCATATATGCTTATTGGTTTGAACAAAAATAGTGGTCTTGTATAACTTTTTATAGTTATAATTTTGATTGTCATACAAATCAATTATATTATATATATTTTTATGTGATTAAAATTGTTATATCAATTTTTTTAATATTTAATCAATTTTAAATTATAAATAAAAATAATGATAAAAATTTAAAAAAAATAAAAATAAAATTATATATAAATATAAAATTTTAATTATTTTTATTAATAAATAAATAATTTTAAAAAATAAAATAATTAATCCTAAAATGGTGTTAATAGACAATTTATTTGAGGATAAGCATTAACCACATAATACAAAGTGAATACATGAATTCAAACCATATACAAAAAAGATCATTCTAGGTTAGCACTCATTCAAACTTTACTTGATACAGCCTCCAAGGGCTAGGTGGATTGGTAATTGTTTGTGTGGCTAGGCACTTACCAAGAAGAAACCTAGGTTCAAACCTAAGGGCATGTTTGTTGCAAAGGTAGTAGTCTAATTTGAATCTTCTGAGTGCACGTCAAACAAATAACGATGGTACTAATCCCAAGCAACCAGTGATCCCCTCACACTGGATCATCAAAAACGAGGTGGTATAAGCTTGTTAAGAGCAGCCCCTATGGTTTGAACCCTACACTTGGAAGTTACTAAAAATAGTGTGGATGTTTTATATATATATTCTTTTACATCCACACTATTTTTAATAACTGTCAAGTGGAGAGTTCAAACCAGAGGAGCTGCTCCCAATAAACCTATACCACCTCGTTGTTGTTGACCCAACGTAAAGAGGACCATATATATATAAAACTTAAGGAGTTACATTACATCCACACTATTTTTAATAATTGTCAAGTGGAGGGTTCAAACCACATGAACTGCTCCCAATAAACCTATACCACCTCGTTATTGTTGACCCATCGTAATGAGGACCATATATATATATATATATATATATATATATATATATATATATATATATATGGAGTTTTTATTACATAGGGAGTTGGTTACATTACATCCACACTACTTTTAGTAATTGTCAAGTGGAAAGTTCAAACCAAAGGAGTTGCTCCCAATAAGCCTATACCACCTCGTTATTGTTGATTTGACGTGAGGAGGACCACCTATCACTCATGATTCTTTCTGTCAATCTAACACACACTGAAAAATTTTAAATCAAACTACTTCATTTATATGTTACTTAAACTTTAAAAGAATTAAATTTTAGTAAAACCTTTATACGATCCGAGTAGATTAACAATAAAAACTTTAAAACTTTAAAATGGTTAAATTTTAGTAGAATATGCTCCCAATAAACCTATACCACCTCGTTATTGTTGACCCAACGTAAGGAGGACCATATATATATATATATATATATATATATATATATATATATATATATATATATATATATATATATATATATATATATATATGTGTGTATATGTATATGTATATGTATATGGAGTTTTTATTACATAGGGAGTTGGTTTCATTACATCCACACTATTTTTAGTAATTGTCAAGTGGAAAGTTCAAACCAAAGGAGTTGCTTCCAATAAGCCTATACCACCTCGTTATTATTGATTTGACGTGAGGAGGACCACCTATCATGTATATGTATATGGAGTTTTTATTACATAGGGAGTTGGTTTCATTACATCCACACTATTTTTAGTAATTGTCAAGTGGAAAGTTCAAACCAAAGGAGTTGCTTCCAATAAGCCTATACCACCTCGTTATTATTGATTTGACGTGAGGAGGACCACCTATCACTCATGATTCTTCCTGTCAATCTAACACACACTGAAAAATTTTAAATCAAACTACTTCATTTATATGTTACTTAAACTTTAAAAGAATTAAATTTTAGTAAAACCTTTATACGATCCGAGTAGATTAACAATAAAAACTTTAAAACTTTAAAAAGGTTAAATTTTAGTAGAATAAAATTATACAAAGTTTAAAATTTAAATTTTAATAAAAAAATTATATACCGAATATAATTAAAAATAATATTAAATATCTACAGATAAACCTATAACACAAACGTAAGGAGGAATATATATATATATATATATATATATATATATATATATATATATATATATATGGGAGTTGGTTACATTACATCACACTATTTTTACTAACTACGAAGTGGAAGTTCAAACCAAAGGAGTTGCTTCCAATAAGCCTATATCATCTCGTTATTATTGATCTAACGTGAGGAGGACCACCTGTCACTCAGGATTCTTATCGTCATCGTCAATCTAACACGCACTCAAAAAATTTAAATCAAACTACTTCATTTATATGTTATTTACAACTTTAAAAAAGTTAAATTTTAGTAAAACCTTTATCCAGTCCTGAGTAGATTAACAATAAAAACTTTAAAACTTTGAAAAAGGTTAAATTTTAGTAGAATAAAATTATACAAAGTTTAAAATTTAAATTTTGATAAAAAAGATTATACACCAAATATAATTAAAAATAATATTAAATATCTAGAGATATATATATTATATATCTTAAGATTGGTTAGAATACATTTCAAAAGTTCTAGAGATTCTAAAACCAATTTAAAATAGTAATTTGAATGTCTATATATATATGTTGAGAGCAGTAAGCAATGATGAATTGCAAACTCCACCAAAAATCATTACATGATAGTTGAAAACAATACCTTGAATGCTAAGAGAAATGAAATATATAAAATAGACCAAAGCCTACGTTTTATGTTTGAGTGCAGAATCCAAGGAGATTTGTCCTTCTCCGAAACCCAAAATCCCTTAAGTCCTATAGGGCCAATTTGGGCACCTTCTATTTCAAAATTTTGTCCTTTACGTATCGACTCTGCTGCTGCGTTTCTTTTAAAATTGGATTTTTTTATAGCCCCACGATTGCAAGCTGATCCCACGCCTCCCTTGTCTCATTTCCCTTCCTTTCACGTGCTTAGTTTCACTCGTTTGTTTTGAATTCTACTATATTTTATCTCGAACTTCGGCTAGGGTCCCATGGAAGCTAACGCTCCTACCATCACTTTAGCAGTCTTTAAGAGGTTAGTTATTAAAATATGGTGTAAAAATTTATTTTTTATTGAATTAAAATCTTGAGCTTCGTTCACAATCTTACTATTACATCCACTCAAATAATATAATATTTTTATAATAAATTTTATAATTCCTTCCACTAAAATGAATAAGGCTGACAACTAGCTACGAGAGCCAAGCGATGATGTTAATTTATACTTACTTAACCAAAAGTTGGGTATGAATTGTACTTTTAATAAGCACTTTTAATAAAAGGTTTAACATATTACCATTGACTTGTGTTAAAGAGGCTTGAATTTTGAATTTGGTTGCAGTAAAGGACATTTGTTGTTTTCTATATATCTCAGGTATTTTTTTAATTATTTTTTTACCGATTTCTTTATTTTATGTTATTTTTATTAATTTTATTTTTAAATTTTGTAATTTATTTGTAGAGGAAGAAGAGTAAGTAGTAAAGCACTTTATTATTATATAATGAGAGTTTGCAGATTTAAAATGTGAATGTAATAAAAATATAACTAGTTTGTAAAGTTGTTTAGGTTATTTTTAATTTTAATTCTTTTTGTTGGTTTAAATAAAAACTTGTTTTTTATTGATTATAATCTATAAGGATATAAAAGTACAAATTAAAAACTAAAATATATATTTAATAAATATATATAAGTTATTAAACAATTATACAGTTTTAAAATTTAGTTTAATTTAGTCACAAAAACATTTCGTTCTTTTAGGGGTGTAGCGCAACGAGCTTTGGCTTTTTTTCGGGAGGTCCAAAGTTCAAACCGTGGCGTGGGCGAGTGTGTGAGGGGGTGGGTGTGTGGTGGCTTTGTGTTAAATTCTCTATTGATAAGTATAGCTCTCAACTTAGGGGTTATAGTTGGGAGGAGGACTGCTAACCTTATATGTGGGTTATAATGTTTCTCACAATAACCAAATAAAAAATAAATAAATTTATATTATATCAATAATATTAAAAATAACAATTTTATTTAATGTATAAATCTAAAACTTATAAATATTATTAAATTAAAAAATAAATATTAATTAATTATTTTATTTTTATTTTTAATATAAAATATATTTTTTAAATATTTTTATTCAATTGACTTTTTAAAAAATAAAAAATAAATCACTTTTAAGGAGAGTAACTGTAACTTATTAGTTAGTATAGAATATAATCATTATTGAGTTTTAAATATTTTGATTTATTGACATTCTTTTAAAAAAATATTCTAAATGGTGGTTATCATTCTAATAAGTTTGTAGTTTCAATATTCATGTTAATTTTTATATTAATTTTTTTTTTATCATTGTAGAAAATTTATTGACCATTTATTTTGGTATTGTTTAAGAGACATGAAAATAGATTTATAGTTTTTTTAAACCTTTTAGGCTACAATCTCTTTTTTCTTGGTTTATGATTTTTCTTAGAGACACAACCTTAATGCTAGTAAATATGAAACAAATTTGATATATTTTTAGGGTTGATATTCTCTTTAACATATGAAAAAACCATAATAATTTTGTTTTCCCTTTTGTTCGGCATGTATCTCTACAATTTTCTATGTATTCAAAAGCTTTAATATGTTCTAATGTTTTACTTCAAATTCAAGTGCAGGCGAACAAGGTTGCCCTTGGACAAATCCTCCTTGCATTATAGTTCAAGTTCCCCACCTCGTCAAAGACATTCTTCTTTTCAGCAATTGCATTATGGTTCAGGTTCCCCACCTGGTCAAAGACATTCTTCTTTTCAGCAATGGGACTAGTGTACCAAGAAAGGATTTGCCTTTGTGCTACAATACTACGATTGAAGCTCATCATTTGGCTAGGCTACCACTTTGCATCAAATCAACACTTTGGAGTTACATGGTGACGGTGACAGTTCTGAGTAGGATTCAGTTCCCACCTTGATTCTCCCATGGGTTGGAGAAATCTTTTGGATAAGGACCCCCCTCCCTTCTTTTGCTCATGCTACTTCTACGACGAGAGTACTAGAGGGTCTTTTGCCTTTTCTTTTTTGTTAATTGTGTTTTTTTAATATCATAGGAATCAGTAACATCCTTTCATTTTTAAGGATTGGACACGGGATCAAACATTCTCCCCGAGGTTTCCGAACACAGTTCAAATCATTAAAGTTGCATGTATAACCCCTGCCTCTTCTCACCTGAAGTGAGGGAGACCTCCGGTGGCTCAAGGTTGGTATCGCCATCTTTAAGTTGACACGCACTCAGCGGACTCAAGTTAGATTACTACCTTTGTCCTTTACCTTTTATTAGGCAAAGGGTAAAGGACAAATAATAATTTTTTTTTTTCCTTCTACTCCATGCAACTCCACACTTTTCCATTTATTCAAAAGCTTTAATATGTTCCAATGTTTTACTTCAAATTTAAGTGCATGCTAACAAGGTTTTCCTTGGACAAATCCTCCCGCACTGAGATTCAGGTTCCCCATCTCGTCAAAGACATTTTTTTTTTCAACAACGGGACTAGTGTGCCAAGAAAGGATTTCCCTCTGCGCCACAATATTACGATTGAGGCTCATCATTTAGCTAGGCTACCACTTTGCACCAAATCAACACTTGGGAGTTACATGGTGATGGTGACGGTTCTGAGTAGGATTATGTTCCCACCTTTATCCTCCCATGGGTTGGGGAAATCTTTTGGATAAGGACCCCCCTCCCTCTTTTTGCTCGTGCTACTTCTACATGACTTGAATACTAGAGGGTCTTTTGCCCTTTCTTTTTTGTTAATTGTGTTTTTTTTTTTTATATTATGGGAATCGGTGACATCCTTTCATTTTTAAGGATTGGACACGGGATCAAACATTCTCCCCGAGGTTTTCAAACATAGATCAAATCATTGAAGTTGCCTATATAACCCCTGCCTCTCCTAAGTAAATGTGACCCGAAGTGAGAGAGACCATCGATGGCTTAGGGTTGGTATCGCCATCATGCACCCAACTGACTCAAGTTAGATTACTACCTTTGCCCTTTGTCCTTTATTAGGCATGCCTAAACTTTTTTAAAGTTGTCCCATACTTTTTAACATACTTTTTTTGAGGTGTGTTTCCATTCTAATTTTTTAAGTGATATATATAATCATATTACTTTCAACCAAAAAATAAAAATAAACACATATATAGTTTATGCAAGTTGTCGTCCTTATGCCCTCTTTGAGATATATATGTTACGCCTTACTAAACAGTAAAATACGTTTATTAGTAAAACCATGGTCAGCATAGAGAAGATATAGACTATCATTTTGAACTGCTGACTTGAGATGGAGCCTTCTGCAATATAATATTTGTGGATCTAAACTAGGAAATATATTGGAGAGAAAGAGTTTCCAAGGAACACTCCTCCACTCACTAGTCCAAAATAAATAAATGTGTAAGGAATCATTTTATATTTGTTTATATGCAGCTTTATTCGACCTAGTTAACAATCACACGAGCATCATTTAGAAACAACATGTGTTTCCAAGTTATAGGGCTCCGCCAAACAATTTTAAAAACAATGATTCGAATGATGAGGACTCTCGTTTCAAAAGCACAAACAAATGTATTTCAGGTCAAACACAAGCAGTTTTCCAACACTCACGAGCAACCTTACGACAATATCTTATCCCCAATTGATGTATATGCCATAGACATTCATAATAAATAATTTAAATCTTCAAGAGAAAGTGGTTCACTTCCACCACCATTAAAAATAAAATAACATTTAGTTACAAAAGCAAAGCAATTTTTTAATACAAAATATCCTACGTTCCACTTCGAATTCTAAAATCATGATGCGAACTAAGAATACAAGATATTCAGATTCAAATATTAAATTTAACTCCATAATTTGATGCCAACTTAGACCATGCACGGTTGCCTATGTTGTACCAACTAGAGCAGAGCAGAATCCGAGATTTGTCTTCCTGCAAAATCCTAAAAAAAAAAAAAAACAAAAAAAAAATCCTTGCTCCGAAAAGCCCATGGTATTTCAAATGTTTATCCTCTTATTCATTGGTATTGCTGCACTAATTTTTAAACCCCCACTATTGAAAACAGATCTCTTCCTTGTCCTCTCACTTCATTTCACTTTGGCCCTCCACAGTATTCGACACAACTTTTTTCAGATTTTGTGAAGTGTACATAGGAAAATTCGAGATTTTGAGAAATACTGCAAATGTTGTCAGTCTCCCACGCTTGTAGTGCGACGAGCACGCCATCAGCCCCTCAGCCGTCCTTGACATGATCACCTGCATTAATTCCACCCCTCCCAAAACCTTATACCCAGCTCTGTATTTACCAGCCCGCACATTCTCCTACTGGTAACTCACCGAATTTTTAACACCCAGAAGCCAATGCCAGCATTAGGCCAACGCCCAAATACAAGCCCATTTGGAAATTCATCGAACACCCAAAGCCAGTTTCCATCGTTTTCGATTTCGTAAGCCTACTGTTCACAATCTTGTCTCTTATCAACTAAATGTTTTGTTTTTTTCTTGAGTAATGGTTAGTGTCTATTCTTAAATTTTTTGTTTCGCCTATTTTGTTTTTAATTTGTGAGGAAGTTGGAGTAGTTCAGTCGTGGCTTCAACTGGAATATGACAGCCAGCCTTGAATCTAAACCATAAACTTTGACTCTCAGATTTGGATCCCCCTAGCTTCGTTTTAACAAATTTGTTGAATGCCCACAAGCCCATGTGTATGTCTGTTCTTTTGGATAACCACCACCCAATTCTGAGGTCAGCAGATCAGAATCTCTGATATTTCATGGTTAATATCCTTAGAAAGTGAAGCACTCTGTGAAAAAAGCCATGGGTAAAGATTTAGCTGAGGGTGCTGAAAATTTGGCTATGGGTTGCTTTGAATATGATGATGATGGGCCTTATTTTGACATGGACTTGACACCTTCTTTCTCTGGAATCATCAGAAGCATCAGCCCTGTGAGGGAGGAGAAGGACAATAGATATTCTAAAGAATTTGAGTTCAGCACCTCCTCTATCTCTGCTGCGAGTAATAAGGCTGATGATGATGCATCAGGGCCACTTGATGATGTTTGTCCTGCAGATGATTTGTTTTACAACGGCCACCTGCTCCCCCTTCAGTTTCCCCCACGCTTGAAGATAGTCAGAAATCTCTCCATGTCCAAAGAATCAGAAGCTGACAGGTGCGTTTCCCCAGATAGTCTAACAAGGCATGAAGAATTTGATTTTGATAGCACTTTCTCTTCTGGGTCTGAGGATTCAAATCGGATGCCTATCATGTCCAGGGAGGTGGAATCCAGCTCTGTAAAATCTGAGAATACTCAACACTCTCACAAGTCTGCACACAAATGGAAGGCATCCTTGTTTGGATTAAGGAAGTCTTCAAAAGTGAGCATGGATGATCGTGATTCCACAAGGTGTTCTCTTCCTTCTCCTACCAAGCATCATCACAAATCCTCAATCAAATTCAAGTCCATAAAGACTCCGATCCATATCTTTGCTAAGCATCACAACGATAAATCTGAGAACAACCCTGACCCAGATCATTCATCATGGAAAACTGGTGCAAAACATGTGCTTCAGAAGTATATGAAAATGGTGAAGCACAAAATATCTCATAGACATCATCATCATCACAGAGGTGCTGATCATCACCTATATGACGAGGAGGAATGTGGGTGGTCCTATGTTGGAGATGAATCAGGAAGAAGATCTCATATTCCATTTTCTGGTGGCTTGAAGCTGGGAGGTTTCTGGCATTCGGGAAGTAAAACTTGCCCGCCTTCCATTAGTTCATCTCCCCATCGCAGTGGAGTGTTGACCAATTACTATAGTGATGATCTTCAAAGTGCCATTCAAGGAGCCATTGCCCATTGTAAGGAATCCAATCGAATTACCGGTAAGAGCTTGTAAGCCTTGTTCTTGTAAATGAATGCCTCAATCCCTATTGTTTTATGTTGAAGTCAATTCAAACTCTTAAACTCTGGTATGATTGAAGTTTTGAGTATATGTGACTCATTCTTGGCATCCTTGGTTACATTTACTCAACTCTCCGTAGTTTGAAACATAATATTGTGTGGATTAATTTCCAAATGTTGGTTCATATACATATAAACGAGTAATCTATTTTGTTGCAGATACCGACATCTCCAAGGGCTCAGAGTGTCCATGACAGCTAGAAGGATGTCCTCCTAACATATAATTGGAGTCTTATACAAGCTATGCAGGACCAATTCTACAAAACTCTTGTATTTTGCAAGCTTTCGCCCAGTATCTGCTTCAAGTGCATAGTAGCAAAGACTATATAGCTTTCTAAGGATGATATTGGATTTCGGGTTGTAAACTTCTTTTCAGAACATTATCAGAAATCATGTGTCCTGATAATTCTCTGAAAAATATGTTTTCTGTTATGCCTTCAATAGAAGGCAAGTGTCGCTTCTAGTAATAAGTGTTTTTACCCATAATGGTTTGAAACCATGGGGTGTGTTTTATTGTTATGTTGTTCTAGTTCTTTGTCTGTGCCTGAAACTTCTCTCTGTATATTGAGGGCACTTACAGTGTTATCATCACAAAGCTTTGTGGGACATGCATTAGAAACTCTAATGACCAATGTAAGAAAACAGGGTGTGAAGAAAGCTGTTATTCTATGGAAACATTTGCTAAATGAACTCATCATCCTTCTATCGAAGACTCTTTTGCCATGCTTTGGACAGTGGTGCTTATTGGATTGGTTGAAAATTTGTGATGCTTTGTTCAAATGTTGGGCGTACCGAAACAAAGTTAAAATTAGTTGGGATGTGTGGGGTTGGCTTCTTGCTTTCTAAGCTATCAATGTGATGTTGTGATGTTGCAAGTTCATATTTCTTTTCATGTTAATACCTACCTATCTATAATTATCTTTCACTCCTTTTGGGTAATTGCAGCTTCATATAGATTTGGTTTGCTTTTCTTTAAATCTAACTCATATTCTCATAAACATGCCTCCCTGAACCATCAACCCTTTAATGGATGAGTATAGCTCTGTCGTTAGTGTATTTAATTTTCCTTAAATTCAGCACAGTCCCATTTTTACTGATCATTGACAGCATAAAAAAGTAAATACCTGTACCCACAAAAGCAAAATACACAGAACCCAACTGAATTGCAACAGAACTCCAAAAAAATAGTTAAAGCATTTTTACTTTTTCTTTTTGGGTATGGAGCCCCATCTCCTCCAGCATCATTGTAAGGCTGAGCACAGTTAGAACATGACGGTTAACATCTTTTTCTTCTGTGATTGATTGTAAAGATGTACTTAATGGTACAATGTATCTCTCTCAAGTAGGACCCCACTTGATAAATCAGTGACAACTTTGCAGTGGCAAAGTAGCACTGAAGAATTTATGCATTAATTGCTATTTGTACAGATTCATAGCTGGAATCATGAAACGCAGTGTACTTATTGATAAAATAAAATCACTTCGTGTAGGGGCCCACCTTCAATATCTGCAGGCAAATTACTGGTGCTGTCATCTTTAGATCGATCTCATAGGAAGTCCTTGTCCATGGCCAGGGTAGATATAAACATGCATCTGACTCATTGCCACTCAACACAACCATATCAAAACAACAAGATAGGAATTGCCAAGTATGGAGTTGGAATCTTTGTCTCAATTTGCTGATCCTCCTGTATGCCTCTGCCAATTCCATTATTTTATGTTCTACATAAATAGGACCACCTAAAGGATGATATTTTTCCCTGATATGTGCCAAAAAGGTGGGTCATTGTTTTGTCAGTTTGCACCAGAATTAGAAATGCAGCACATCCATGCTTCTATTCCATATGATGTGAAGGTTAAGCTTCTGTTATATAAGGTCCCCACTAAGGTTTATGAAATTCATGTGATAATGATGAAACCAAAAGACATTCGAAGAGCCAATCCACCTTAGAAGGTACAATAATAATTAAAAAAATCAGCTGTTCACATATCATCCTACTTATATCCTTAGCTTCTTACATTTGAGTGATATAATCTCAAAAAATACCGGGATTGGCTCCATTAATGTCATTGAGACCGTAGGAAATTTTAGGAAATTCCCTCCTGTGAGTGACAAACATGATTGAATTGGGACATTGTCCCTTTTTATTTTATCCTTTGTCAATCATGTAATGATGTGGTTAATGGTCACAATGGTAAAAACTCCAAATAATAGCGGGCCATTTCTGCGGCTAGGCATAGTTGACTTGGTCGTAGTAAATGATCATTATTGTATTTTTGTTTTGTCAACTTTGCACAAGCTTTTTTGTAGGGAAATGTCTTCATTTAGAGGAATTATATAACGCCAGGTTTGATTCACGTGAACGATAGTACACTAATGCCGAAAATAAAGGGAAATTAAATAACGTACCTTGCACGCTTTTTTTAAAAAACCATTTCATCCTAGTTTGAATTTATTTTTAAATAAAAGATCAAAATTAAATTATTATAAAACTTACAAAGTAAGATTATTTTTAATTTTTAATTTTTTTATATAGGGGAATTGGTAGCTACCTTTCCTTTTTGAACAACTGGTCACAGGATCACGGTGCTACCACTATAATCCTTATCTCGCTTCAATGAACATGATACGAAGTGAAAGAGACCCTTGGTGGCTCGAGGTTGGTACCGTTGTCATCAAGCTGGTGCACACTCGGGTCAGACTACTACTTTGCCCAAATACCGATGACATCAAGGTTGATCATACTATTACCTTTGCCCAAATTAAACATACCCTCAAGTTTAAACTTAAATCTCCTTTTAATAAGTGCCCAACAACTTACCAATATACTAACATTCTTCAAAAACACACCTTTACGTTTAGGTTGAGTAATTGTGAGTTATGCATGAACAAGCCGAGAATGTAAATATATTTTTTATTACTTAAGAAAAATAAAAAAATAAAGTACACATAAAAAATTATACCAATTACAAATTACTTATATAACAATAAAAATATTCGATACAATATTATTTGATTGACGAAATTTTTTATTAATATTTAAATTAAAAATTAATTATAAAATTACTAATCAATTAATATAATTTATCTAAGATTTTTAACCGTGAGTTTATGTAAAGTTGGTTGGTTTTAATAGAAGGAAAAATAATAATAATAAGAATGGTCTAAGATTATTAATTTTTTTTTAAATATTAAAAATAATTTAGTTTTAAAAATTACAAGTTTTTGTATTGTTGGTCAATAGTCTTTTTTAGGATAAAATGTATGTATGCGCTTTAGACTCGGTCAACATTAAAAGGTTGAAAAAAAGAAATGTCCTTTAGGCCAATATTCGGAGGAGGTTGGTTCCATTGCTACTCTAAAAACTAGTATAAAGATTAGGGAAAGAAATTAATAGAAAGGAAGGGAAATATGGTTGTAAGCTGAAGAGATAATGCGGGGATGAACTAATAGCAAGATTAACAATCCAATTTAAACTAACAATATTCAATAAAAGGACAGAACAAAAACTGAACTTAGATCATATTATAAAACATTACTTCCAATAGCATTTCAACATTCATTCCCATTGGAGAGAGAACATATTATAATGCAACTATGTAAACTATTATTCTCTAAAAAACTAGGGCATCAGTTGGGTAGTCGAAGAGATTTTTGGTTACTGTGGATTTGAAGACAAGATTGCTGCCCTAGGAGGGCCCAATGGGGACACCTCCGGATCCTCTTCTAGAGAGACATAGTTCTTTTGCAGATTTGTTAAAGGATAAATCTCCATCAAAGACTGAAGAAGCACAAAAAACTGCATTAAAAATGCTCTTTACGGCTGCTGGAAATAGATCAACATCTCAACGAGTTAATGGATGCTTGCCACAGTCAGAATCAAGGCCAAAGATTGTCATTGAGCAAAGGATGGTTGAAGAAACAGTTTTATATAGAGCCAATCATGATTTGATCTGTAAATTCATGGGTATTCGCCCTACCCTGAATTTTTTGCATTCCTGGGTCCGGCAAAACTGGGAGCCTCTTGGTGAGTATTCTTTGTGGTTTATTAGCAATGGATATTTTATTGTTAGTTTTTCTTCACTTGCCGATAGAAATAGGGCTTTCGAATCAGAAAAGAGGAATCATGGTCCGACAGGATTATTTGTTCAACCCTGGAGAGTGGGATTTGATCCTCGAATTGAACCCACTGCTGTCCCGGTTTGGATCCGTTTGTATGCACTTCCAATGGAGTTTTGGAGTGAGCAGGTATTGGAAATTATCGGTAATTCCCTTGGAAGACATTTGGGTGTTTCCAAAGACACAATAGAAGGAAACACAACTGTTTATGCAAGATTATGTGTGGAAATGGATCTTAGCCAACCTCTACCGATAGAGGTGGAACTTGAACTTGCAGGACTATCTTGGATTCAACAACTGGATTATGAGGCATTGCCCTTCAGATGCAGAGTTTGCCACAAATATGGGCATTTGGCCCGATCTTGCCCAAATAATATGAACATAAAAATGGAGGCTCCTCTAGGAATGTCAAATCTTCCTAAGGAGGGTAAGTCAACAATCAACAAAGAACCAACCAATATTTCTCAGGGTAAAGAAGCACAGGGAGATGGTTTTGAACAACCCAAAAGAAGGAGAAGGCAAAAGAAAAAATATGGTAAAGAGCAAACCCAACTCAAGCCCTCCAATAGGTATGAGATATTTAAGACACTAATGGACCAAGAAGAACAATTCATGGAAGGAGTGGATGGGAATAATGAAAATAATAACAACCATGTTCAAGCTCCTCTTTCATCTCCCCCCATCATAGAGCAGGTAATTGAGTACAGTGAGTTACCGCAGTTAGAGAGTGCAGGGGCATTGATAGTGCATAACCAAGAGCAACCAATAATTAAGGATGTCAGCATGGGCATAGCAGAAAAGAACAGAGAAAGGCCAACTTTAGGGATAACTCAGGTGGAAAAGAGATCAAAAAATAGCAACTCTCAAGGAGTGGGTAGAAAATCAAATAAGGAATTGATAGCAGTTCAAGGAGACAAACTGATCACTGGAGGATCGGTGAGGCCAATAGATTTTTACTGCTCTCAAGGTAACCAATGATTATACAATCATGGAATGTTAGGGGTTTAAATAGTAGAACCCATCAATCTGTTGTTCGAAGACTCTTAGAAAAATGTAAAACATATTTTTTGCTTATCCAAGAGACAAAAATGTCGTTAGATCTTATGTGTAAAATAGTTAACAGACTTTGGAGGGGTGCTGGTCATATGGAAGTGGCTGCCCAAGGTGCCTCAGGGGGGATAGTTACTCTTTGGAACTCTCTTGAATGGACTGCAATAGAACATATAGCTTGGAGGGGTGTTCTCACATCACATTTTAGAAATAATGTCACAGCTGAACATGTTTTAATCACAAATTTTTATGGGGCTCAAAACCTAGATGGTCAGATGCATCAATGGAAAGTTGTGCATAACATGAGAGTCTCAAGGGAAGATTTAGACTGGATTATTGTTGGGGATTTTAATGCTAAATTATCCTCTAGAGATCAAGAAGGGGGAACCCCAATTTTGGACCCAGGGGATCGACTTATGATTGCCCAAGTCCAGGCATTACACTTGGTGGATATTAAATGCCCTGGAACCAACTATACTTGGACTAATAAGAGGAGGGAGCCACATAGCAGGAAGGTGAAGTTAGACCATTTTTTGGTTTCAGAGGAGGCATTTGTAAAATGGAATATAAAATTTTAGATTTTGGAGGGTCCAGTTTTAGATCACTTTCCCATTTTGTTGGAAGGAGGGATCAAGACAGTGCAGCATCACAAACCATTTAAATTTGAAAACTTTTGGTTACAAAAAGAGGAACTTCGAAAGAAAATTCCACAGTGGTGGGAAGAAGGTCGCCCAGCATATGGGACAACAATGTTTAGATTCCACAAACAACTTCATTATGTCAAAGATCAACTGAAACAATGGAGGCGAGCTAACAAGACAGACTTCCAGGTCCAAAGAGCTCCATTGGTGGCCAGATGGGATGAGGTTCAAAAACACTTTAGGGAAGGAACAATTACAGAGCAGCTCAAAGAAGAGGATGATGCATTGCGTAAAGTGGTTGAGGACATTGACAACCAAGAGGAGACCTACTGGAAACAGAGAGCAAGAACCACTTGGTTATTAGAAGGTGATAAAAATACCAAATTTTTCCATCGGACTGCTTGTGCTAGGAGACAGATGAACAACATGGAAGCTCTTCAAGATGAGAACGGACACTCCTTTGATACAATTCCAGGTATGCATTTCCATTCAATGGATTATTTTTCTAAACTATTTAAGGAAAGTATGGTGCAAGATGAAGAGGCTCAAAAAGAAGTTATTGTTGTCATACCCTCTGTTATCTCTGAAGAAGAAAATCAGACCCTACTTAAACCCATTGATAGAGAGGAACTGAAGAATGTAGTCTTTGGAATGAGCACCGAAAAAACACCAGGTCCAGATGGCTTTCCAATTGAGTTTTTTAGGCCTTCTAGGATAACTTGGAGGAGGATGTAATGGCTGTTATAGAGGAGTCCAAAGGTAGTAAAAGAATGCTTAAAGCATTAAATCATACTTTCATTACCTTAATTCCAAAAGGGGAGGAGGGGGTACATATTTTAGATTATAGACCTATTGCCTTATGCAATGTCATATATAAAATAATCACAAAGGTAATGGCTGAGTGGCTAAAACCTCTTCTACATAGCATTATCTCCTCGGAGCAAGGGGGTTTTGTAGAGGGTAGGCAGATCTTGGATGGTGTGGTTCTAGCTCAGGAGGCAATCCATTCAATGCAAACATCTGGTAATAGAGGAATGTTCATAAAATTAGATATGTCAAAGGCTTATGATAGGGTGGAGTGGAGCTTCTTGTCAAAGATGATGGCAGCCTTTGGTTTCTCTCAGGATTGGATAGAATGGGTCATGAGTTGTGTTTCTACTCCGACATACTCAGTGTTAATCAAGGGTCTTCCCTCGCAACCGTTTGGAGCTACTCGAGGCCTTCGTCAAGGAGATCCTTGCTCTCCCTATATTTTTCTCATATTGGCTGAAGGATTGGGTAGACTCATCTTGAGGAGAAGACAACAAGGTTTGCTAACAGGTATCAAGGTGGGTGAGGAAGTTTTGACTCACCTACGCTTTGTGGATGACACAGGATTGGTGGGAGTGGCCAGCTTCAGGGAAGCAAGAATGATTAGAGATACACTTAATGTCTACCTTAGGGCTACAAACCAAGTCATCAATGATAAAAAATCCAAAGTGGTCTTTTTCAATCTTGATCAAAGGCTTCAGGACATAATTTTAGAGATCTTGGGATTCACAAGGACTTATCTCCCAAGTGGTATACTTGGGGGTCCCTTTGCATTTTAAAAAACTAAAAATAGATATCTGGAGGAATCTTTTGGATTGTATCAAGGATAGAATTAATCATTGGTCTCACAAATGGTTAAGCTATGAGGGTAGATTAACTTTTTTATAGTCAATCATTCAGGCCATGCCAATTTATAAATTTTCTATCCTTGCTGCCCCACATACCATATGGAAAGAGTTAGACAAGATGGCTAGAAAATTTTTATGGGAAGGAGTAAAAGGAGAGAGGAAATGGACCTTAGTAGGTTGGGAGAAAGTAAGCCAACCCAAGGTAAAAGGAGGTTTGGGACTGAGAAGATCAAAGTTAAATAATAAAGCTTTGGCTGGAAAGCTTTATTGGAGGTGGATTTCCCAACCAACTTCTTTATTCAGTAGAATCTTAACTAGTAAATATTTGGGACAGGTAAACCCAAATGAGGTGGTTCGTTTCCCTTTGTATGGTAATGGATCATTAGTGTGGTAGGCTCTTGTTGAGAAGCAACACACCCCCACTGAAAAAATGAATTTTCATCCTTTGAAAATATTTAGCTTTCATTTTACAGTAGGGACCCTCTTGATGTTTTCCAGGTTTTTATTCCAAATTTTGCTTGCCTCCTTCTTCTTCAAGTTTTGCATATACCAAAGTATCCAAGTAGGCTTGCCTATGGCTTTGATTTCAATTTAGAATTCATTTTTAAAATGTTAGAGTCATTTCTGAGTAAAGAAAATCTTTCACTAAATATGTAAAAATGCAGAATGCAAATGAATTCATTAGAAGTCAAACTTCCATTTTTGAAAACGTCGCGATATCGCGACACTTCCATTTTTGAAAAAGTCACGATATCGCAACACTTTCCATTTTTGAAAATGTCGCGAAATCGCGACGGGTCTTGGAAGAATTGGTTAAGTGCTGGAAACGTCGCGATATCGCGACACTTCCATTTTTGGAAAAGTCACGATATCGCGACACTTTCCATTTTTGGAAATGTCACGAAATCACGACGGGTCTTGGAAGAAAAGGCTAAGTGCCGAAAACGTCGCGATATCGTGACACTTCCATTTTTGGAAAAGTCACGATACCACGACACTTTCCATTTTTGGAAATGTCACGAAATCGCGACGGGTTTTGGGAGAGAGAGCAAGTGCGAAGGAAGGTCGCGATTTCGTGACATGTCGCAGTTTCGCGACAAAAGGGGCAAGAAGAAGCTAAGGCATAGAAGGTCGAAATCGCGATGTCGCGAAATCGTGACACAAAACAGAAAAGCGCCTAAGGCAAGGAAGGTGTCACGAAATCGCGACACAAAAAGCAAGGGATAATCTGTACACAAATCGTCGAAATCACAAAAAAAAAAAGCGCAAGAGACATGTCACGAAATCGCGACATAAAACAACAAAAGAAAGAAGAAGACGTCGCGATTTCATGACACGTGTCAAAATAAATAAATCCGACATATAATGAACATTAAGGTTTTAATTTAATAATATTAAAGTACTAATCCTTGCTTTTCTTTTGCAGAAAGCGATCTGGCAGTTGCATACTAGCAGAAGTAATGGCGAAAAAGACAAAATAAGCACGGATTAAATGAAGGCCGTCAGATGGAAATTTGAGATGCCGAGAATTGTTGGTTCATCCAGATTTTATAGATCTGGCCGCAAAGAGACTTTACGGTGACTAAGCAACTGCCCATTTAATGGAGTATGTCGGCAATTGACCGAAAAATGAAAATATCTACACACAGTTACTCGAAATTTGCCGATGGACGCATTTAACAGGAGAATTTATGGTGAAAGTAATGGCGTGCGAGAGAATTTCAACTCGAAGCGGCTCTGCGAAGATAAAATGTCGGAGAAGCCAGTGACTCATCCGAATTTCTCTGAGGAATTAATGAGGCCCTCCCGCAAGTGCACCGAAAGATGAAGATATTTACTTACGCAGTGCCCATTTATGGAATATATCGACCAGCTGGTCAAAAAATGAAGATATTTACTTGCAGTTACAGATGGATGAGAATAATATCAGATCATGCCTTCTCCATTTATGGCAAGTAACTGCACTAAGATTTGCAGAGTGGTTAGGGTTTATTCAAAACTCTATTTTTAAAGGGGCTTATATTGTAAAACCCGGTAGTAAGGTTAAGAGGATAAAATTTAGGGTTTGAGAAGAAGATATTTTTAAAAAGATCAGGGTCTGTCCTGAGTCTATAAATACTTCTTCTGAATGTAATTTTGAGAGGCGAAAACTTAGAAATACAAGCTATTGGAGCAATTTCCTGCAAATCTTGTTTGAATGCTTTGTTCTGGACTTAGAGTTGGTGTGATTTTCATTTTCTGTGATAGCATGGCCAGGAGCCTAATCTCTTTCGGATTGTGATAAGTTCATCTTCTTTTGTTTTCGTTTCATTAAGGTTTATTTAAATTATGTTGTAGATCTGTGTTACCGGGATTGGATATGCTGCTAGGCTTCATTTTCTTTATTGTATGTTAGGGAAAATTACAGATTTAAGGTTCAGGCCTGTTCTAATTGCTCTGTCCTCACTGTGCGAGCTAGGCTGCTGGTGAGAGATACCAATTTTAACCGACTTCCCTTTTGTTTATAATTTTCTGTTAGATCTGTTTCATCTTTGTCTTATGCTCTTAGTTGAAAGTGATCTTAGAAAGTTGGACACTTTCCTCTTTGATTTGTTCTATTGTGAAGCTAACCGGTATAACTAAAATTGGTGGTTTTGGTTTTGCAGCTAAGTTAGATAAACTTCTCTTTCGCCCTACCCTACTCTCTCTTTCCATCGTGAAATGATTCATTTTTATCTTTCTTTAAATTTGTCTTTTATTTAAATTTGCTAAAGCATAAAGAGCTAGATCAAAGAACCGATTGTAAATCCGATTGTCCACAAAGATAACCAACTCCAAAAACATTACCGAACTGAAGTCCCGAGCCCGTTGTAAGGTAACAGACAGTCCACTTGAAACTATTTCAGAAGCGAAAAAGAGTGAATAGACATTCGACCCAACTCTGTAACTCACACCTTGGATATCCAACAAGATCCTAAAGTGAGTGGGATTTATCCCGTATAAGTGTTATCGGTATTTTATGCTCATTCTTCACAGGGTGTGTATAAAAGTCGAACCAACATTTAAAATTGGCGCTAGAAGGAGGGCCCACTGAACTTCGTTCAGTATTGTAAGTTGTCTATGCAGAGTCTGGTGTTTTATCTTTTGAATCCTTTTCCCTCCTCTTTAGCTCTTTTTAAACTTGTTTGTTTGAGTTTTTGCCTAAACAGCGAAACTCAACACCAATATTTAAAATTGCTAGAAAAGAGGACCTGAAGTTCAGTAGTCTGTTAAGGATTGTAAGGTTGTAAGTGCTGGTGAAAAGTTGGATTCTAATTATAGAGTAACAAGGTCCCACTCCAGAGCTGGAGAGCTCCTTGTGCCTGAGTTAGAAACTCCCAGAAGAAGCAACCTCAGAAGGGCCAAGTCCTTGTCTGAAATAGTTTTATCACCACTTGTAGTTACTCCAACTGCAACTGAAAATATCATTGTCAATCAAGTAATAATGGCAAACTGGTTAGGTTCCACTGCCTTAAATATCTCGGGTGCAGCCCATGACCTGCCTAGAAATCCTGAGAGATATCTTCCCAGATACAAGCATGATGGAACTAGGACAACAGAAGAACATCTAGTAGCATTCAAGAATGCTCTAAAATTGTTAAATGTACAGCATGAAGATGTGGCTTGCAGATTGTTCCCGTTCACTCTCCAGGAGGGAGCTTACGACTGGTTTCTAAATCTCACTAACGATTCTATTACCAGTTGGAATGACTTGGAAAAGGTTTTTGTATCGCAGTTTGGTGAAGTAATAGATCCCAATGTATTATATCAGTAGTTTTCTGGTATTAAAAGAGAAATAAATGAATCTGTCAGATCTTACAATGTCAGATTTCAGAAGGCTTATGGTAGACTGATTGGTTATTATGTGCCAAATGCAGACCTGGCATTAGAGATTTTTAGGAATTCTCTAGATCCAATGACTTCTGTTTTCTTGAAAAGAGATCCCTCTATTACCAATTTAACAGAGGCTTACAAAGAAGCTTTGGTTCTGGAAAGACAGTTGGGGCCTCAACCTCTGAATGCTCATCAAATTCCTTTGGTCACACAAGGCACCCCTATCTTCAATCCCATACCACATCAGATGATGTTGCCAGTATGTCAAACTCCACCATCAGGAAATCCATTGGCTGTAGCACCTGTTGAAAATGTACAGAATCCAGGTAAAGAAGCTGATAACACAAGAGTTGAAGAAGTTTCAAGGGTAGTCCAAAAGTTGGCAAATGACTTTTTGACTTTCAAAAGGCAAGTGTCCACCGGCGAAAACCCAAACAGGTTTTCTTATCAGCAGAATAGATTCACTCGGCCCCCATACGAGCCCAATAAGGATTATAAAGGTAAAGGGCATGATGTAAATATTTGTGATTTAGCCTTGCCTAACTGGTGCAGGATTCATGGAACGTCTCAACACGGGGAGTTGGATTGTTTGGAATTCTGTAATGCCTTTGAAGCTCTTTCTGGCGAGTTGGTTTCTCCTGAACATCAAAGAACTGCGGATGCCCCAAGTTCATCCAGCCACAGTGCAGCTATGGTCTTAGATTCTTTCACTTTCCCAGAAGAATCAGAGAATGTTGTGGAGCTACCCATGGATGAAGTACAAGCTTTTCAACAATACAAGAGGGACAACTACAACCTCAAAAATAGAAATTCGGAGCCCAACACTACATCTACCCCTCTGGACAACTCCCACAGTGTTCCTCCAGATCCATCTTCAAGCAATAACCCATCCCCACCCAAGGGAGGAAATCCGAGAGGACCAGATGCATTTGTCCCTCCACTCAATAAGGGATATAATATAGTGGAGGACATGAAGAAGATCAAAGCCAACATCACTCTTCATGAGCTGGCCCAAATTTCTGAACAAAGGGATAACTTGATCAAAACATATTCTGAACCTACTACCAAACCTTTGGAAAAGGGAAAGAAGATGGCAAATGCAAATGTGGCCATGTATAAAGAGAAGACTGAAGTTCCACCTTTTCTACTGACTGTCCGAATATTTGGGAAAAACTTACACAACTGTCTGGTAGATTCGGGTGCTTCAGCTAATGTTATGCCTTTGGCCATTTGTCAACAGTTGGGTTTAACCCCAATGAACTCCGAGATGAGAGTCGTCCAATTAGATAAGTCTGAGGTTAAAGTGGTAGGTGAACTTCAGAATATACATATCCAACTAGCATCTGAGCCAAGAGCGCAACACAGAATTGATATTCAGGTGGTGGATATTCCTGTAGGATACGGGATGCTTCTGAGCAGGGATTGGTCAAAATCATTGAATGGGTATTTGGCTACTGATTTCTCGCATATGTGGTTACCCTGGAATGGTTTTGCAAATCAATTAAGAATCAACAGAGAACCAAGATATAAACTCATGGTTACAGAGTATAATGCCAAGAATGAGACTGCTAATCTTGTTGAGGGCTGTTATATTGGGGTTTATAATTTGACAACTACTCAAAGGGAGAAACCGGTTAAAGCTCACCAAGATCACGATAATGAAGTTGGGATGCTTCATATTGATGCAGCTAAGTCTGAGCAAGGTTATGGTACAGGGGCTGTTCTTAAAAGACCAAAAAATCAAACCGATTTTATGTCTTATCGCTTGTAGTTTCCCTGCACTAATAATTTGGTAGAATATGAAGCATTAGTACCAGGATTAAAATTTGCTTTACATTACTTTGATCATGCAGATACGAAAACTCGTATGTTGGACTTGTTTGATTTGCAGGGTGGACGACTTCAAGCCGTAGAGCATTTTAGTCGGCACCAAGAGACAGTTAAGCGCTGGCTTGACGAGAGGGCCAATTCGAAGGCTTTCAAACTTGCAGACCTGGTGTTTCTGTGGGACAAAGCCCATGAAAAGAAGCGTAAAAACACCAAGCTGCAACCTTTATGGACAGGGCCATACCAGATTGCCAAAACCCTGGGTAATAATGCATTTTTTCTACAGGACCTGGAGGGTAATTTTCTGAACCTTCCTGTTAATGGTCAATATCTAAAGCATTATTTCTCAGCTTTTCCATCCAATACATCGATTGAATAAATCACAAAGACGTTGTAACATGTGTATACATTGTAAATAAGCTTTGAAGTAGTTGGTTTTCATTTTATTTTGTGTATATATTGTAAATAAGCTTTGAAGTAGTTTGTTTTATTTTATTTTGTTTGATTTTAAAGTTCTGTGTTTTATCCTTTGGGGTCTGTACAAATTTCTTTTAGCTTTTAAAAATTCTATTTTTTTTTAGTTTTGCCTGGGCAACAAAGAAAAAGTCAGCCTTCTAAAAATTGTTTTATTCTGAGTTCAAAATCCAGTGTTCATTCTGTTTTATTCTAATTAAGAGATAGTCTGCTTAAACTGAACAGTGGAACTATTTTGTTATTCAGAACAACAGTAGAAAGATGATTGGATTTTGTGTCTTGCTTGCCACAATTATTTTAATTATAAAGAAACTGCTATACTGTTTGGCTGGAGAAACTCCCAAGGAATCCAAGAAAAGTTGGTCGTAAGAGGGGACTCTGATTCGTGAAATTATTTGAGTATCCATAGAGGCTATCAGTACCCAGGCTGAAGCAGTTCCAGATCGATGAAATATTAAAAAAAAAATTGTTCTTTTTTAAGGCTTTTCAGATTTCGGTATATTTCAAAGGAGAGAGAGAGAAGGTGAAAGTTGAGCAAGACAACATAAAACTGACTCTGTTATTTTCTATACAAAAAAAAAAAAAAAAAGTTATGTAATGAAAGAGATAGCCAAGGCTTCAGAAGATGTTTTCTTTTACCAAGTTGTAGATACTACCTCACAGTTGTGGATCAGGGTCGTGAAAATCTAAAGAGTAACTCTGTCGGGGCTGTAAAAGGCTAAACTAGTAAACAGAGCCCTACTCGGTTTCCCCTTTCACAACTCGGTTTCCTCTTTCTAGAAAAGCTGATCAATCCAGAGTACAACATTCGAAGGCCCAGTCATTCTTGAAGAAAGTTTTATACGCTTATAATTGCACATCAGAAATCTTCCTTAAGTGATTCAACCTAGTATGTCCTTGGGAAATTTTAACAACTATCAGGTAGTAGTTAAATTATTTTGAAGAATATTTGTGGCAAGGCATGGTACATGGTCTATGTTGTTTTGAAACTAGAGTCCTGGATTCTAAAATAGTGCTACTATTTTACCCGTAGATATCGCCATTTGTTGAGAAGCAACACACCCCCACTAAAAAAATGAATTTCCATCCTTTGAAAATATTTAGCTTTCATTTTACAGTAGGGACCCTCTTGATGTTTTCCAGGTTTTTATTCCAAATTTTGCTTGCCTCCTTCTTCTTCAAGTTTTGCATATACCAAAGTATCCAAGTAGGCTTGCCTATGGCTTTGATTTCAATTTAGAATTCATTTTTAAAATGTTAGAGTCATTTCTGAGTAAAGAAAATCTTTCACTAAATATGTAAAAATGCAGAATGCAAATGAATTCATTAGAAGTCAAACTTCCATTTTTGGAAAAGTCAAGATATCACGCCACTTTCATTTTTGAAAAAGTCGCGATATCGCGACACTTTCCATTTTTGAAAATGTCACGAAATCGCGATGGGTCTTGGAAGAATTGGTTAAGTGCTGGAAACGTCGCGATATCGCGACACTTCCATTTTTGAAAAGTCGCGATATCGTGACACTTTCCATTTTTGGAAATGTCACGAAATCGCGACGGGTCTTGGAAGAAAAGGCTAAGTGCCGAAAACGTCGCGATATCGCGACACTTCCATTTTTGGAAAAGTCACGATACCATGACACTTTCCATTTTTGGAAATGTCACGAAATCGCGACGGGTTTTGGGAGAAAGAGCAAGTGCGAAGGAAGGTCACGATTTCATGACATGTCATGATTTCACGGCAAAAAGGGCAAGAAGAAGCTAAGGCATAGAAGGTATCGTGAAATCGCGACATCGCAAAATCGCGACACAAAACAGAAAGGCGCCTAAGGCAAGGAAGGTGTCATGAAATCGTGACGTCGCATTCATGACACAAAGAAAAAGCCAAGGCAAGGGTGTCACAAATCACGACATCAAAAGGGGATGTCGAAGACATGTCACAAAAGGGAAAGTGAAGGGAACGTCGCGATTTCGTGACATGTCGCGAAATCGTGACATATCGTGGTTTCCCGACAAAAGAGATGGGAAAGACCAGAATGCAGGGGCACGTCACGATTTCGCGACACGTGTCAAAAATAAATAAAGCCGACATATAATGAACATTAAGGTTTTAATTTAATAATATTAAAGTACTAATCCTTGCTTTTCTTTTGCAGAAAGCCATCTGGCAGTTGCATACTAGCGAAAGTAATGGCGAAAAAGACAAAATAAGCACGGATTAAATGAAGGCCGTCAGATGGAAATTTGAGATGCCGAGAATTGCTGGTTCATCCAGATTTTACAGATCTGGCCGCAAAGAGACTTTACGGTGACTAAGCAGCTGCCCATTTAATGGAATATGTCGGCAATTGACCGAAAAATGAAAATATCTACACACAGTTACCGAAATTTGCCGATGGACGCATTTAACAGGAGAATTTATGGTGAAAGTAATGGCGTGCAGAGAATTTCAACTCAGAGGCGGCTCTGCGAAGATAAAATGTCAGAGAAGCCGGTGACTCATCCGAATTTCTCTGAGGAATTAATGAGACCCTCCCGACAAGTGCACCAGAAAGATGAAGATATTTACTTACGCAGTGCCCATTTATGGAATATATCGCCGGTCAGAAAATGAAGATATTTACTTGTAGTTACAGATGGATGAGAATAATATCAGATCATGCCTTCTCCATTTATGGCAAGTAACTGCACTAAGATTTGTAGAGTGGTTAGGGTTTTCAAAACTCTATTTTTAAAGGGGCTTATATTGTAAAACCCGGGTAGTAAGGTTAAGAGGATAAAATTTAGGGTTTGAGAAGAAGATATTTCTGAAAAGATCAGGGTCTATCCTGAGTCTATAAATACTTCTTCTGAATGTAATTTCAGGAGGCGAAAACTTAGAAATACAAGCTATTGGAGCAATTTCCTGCAAATCTTGTTTGAATGCTTTGTTCTGGACTTAGAGTTGGTGTGATTTTTCTTTTTCTGTGATAGCGTGGCCAGGAGCCTAATCTCTTTCAGATTGTGATAAGTTCATCTTCTTTTGTTTTCGTTTCATTAAGGTTTATTTAAATTATGTTGTAGATCTGTGTTACCAGGATTGGATATGTTGCTAGGCTTCATTTTCTTTATTGTATGTTAGGGAAAATTACAGATTTAAGGTTCAGGCCTGTTCTAATTGCTCTGTCCTCACTGTGCGAGCTAGGCTGCTGGTGAGAGATACCAATTTTAACCGACTTCCCTTCTGTTTATAATTTTCTGTTAGATCTGTTTCATCTTTGTCTTATGCTCTTAGTTGAAAGTGATCTTAGAAAGTTGGACACTTTCCTCTTTGATTTGTTCTATTGTGAAGCTAACCAGTATAACTAAAATTGGTAGTTTTGGTTTTGCAGCTAAGTTAGATAAACTTCTCTTTCGCCCTACCCTACTCTCTCCTGTTCCACCGTGAAATGATCCATTTTTATCTTTCTTTAAATTTGTCTTTTATTTAAATCTGCTAAAGCATAAAGAGCTAGATCAAAGAACTGATTGTAAATCCGATTATCCACAAAGATAACCAACTCCAAAAACATTACCGAACCGAAGTCCCGAGCCCGTTGTAAGGTAACAGACAGATCCACTTGAAACTATTCCAGAAGCGGAAAAGAGTGAATAGACATTCGACCCAACTCTCTAACTCACACCTTGGATATCCAACGAGATCCTAAAGTGAGTGGGATTTATCCCGTATAAGTGTTATCGGTATTTTATGCTCATTCTTCACGGGGTGTGTATAAAAGTCGAACCAACAACTCTCAAGTTAGGATCTCAGGTAGTAAAAGATAGATTATTTTGGAAAGTGGGGAGAGGGGAGAAGGAACAATTTTGGATAGATTCATGGGATCAATACCTACCTATCATTGTTGAATTTCCTAAACTGCAACCAATAAAAATAGCCATATAAACCAGGGGATGGTTCCAAATTGATAGTTATTTCAACACTAGTCAGCTGGGGGATTATAAGTTTAAGCAGTTTAATAAGTTGGATGAGTGGCCAATTTCAATCCCTTCGAATTTGACACCCATCATGACTAAAATCTTGGCAAAAATATTTCTCACAGGTAGAGACGAGGAGGATGAATTAGCTTGGGGCTATGGGAGCCTTTGTGTCTACACAGTGAAGGATGGATATGATAAGATCCTTTCAGAGCCTCCTCTTCATACATATCAGGTTAAGGATTGGAGAAATATTTGGCGATCCAAGGGTTGGTCGAAAGTAAATTTTTTGCTTGGCAGTTCATGCATAATGGAATTCTTACTTTTGATAATATCAGATGTAGGGGAATCATTGGTCCATCTCAATGTGTTTTATGCTACAAGAGTGAGGAAACAACTGATCACTTAATGTTTGAGTGCCCATTCACGTGCCAAATTTGGGATAGAAGGTTTTTATATTATAAAATTCAAGTTAATGGTGATTTGAATCGGATTAATATTTGGGAAATATGGAAGAGGGGTAGATTTAAATCTAAATATCTTTGTATTGGTTGGGATCTTAGATTAAAATTTATTTGATGGAAAGTGTGGTTGGAGAGAAATGCCAAAATTTTTAGAGACTTTTTCTTCTTTAGATGGAGTTTGGCAGGTCATTTGGAGCAAAGTCACAGAAACTGTGGCAGTCTATGCTAAAGAGGAAACTCAGGTTGTTATTGGGGCAATGGAAAAGGAAGTTGAAGTGCAATAGGGACAAGACAAAGCTAGTTGGAAACCACCCCCAAAAGGTTGGATTAAAACTAATACTGATGGAGCTGCAAAAGGCAATCTGGGTAGAGCTGGAATTGGAGTGGTTTGCCAGAATCGTGTTGGAACAGTGCTCTATAGGGAACTGCAAGGCTTGGGAAGAGCCACAAACAATGAAGCAGAAGCCTTAGCTATAAAATTTGCTTCTATATGGGCAGTAAAACAAGGTCACAGGAGGATAATCCTAGAATTAGATTCTCAAATAATGGTTGGAGCTCTAGATTGCATGAGGAACTTTGCTTTGAAAACATGGAGGTTGAGGATTCTTGTCACTAAAATTAAGGAATTATGGAGGGAATTAGATGATGTGATTCTAGTTTATGTGAGTAGAGATCTAAATAAAGTGGCAAACTTCCGGCTAAGATGGGTACTGAGAAGGATGTAGGGGTTCAGTGGCATAGTGACATGGCTATTGGGGATGAGATGATTAGGCTGGTTGGTGAGCAAATCCAGTGCTTAGATAATTTGGATAACCATTCCAGAAATACTATTTAGGATATTTGTGCTTCAATGTAGACCTTCTTTTATAGTTCTAAACAAGTGAACAATCATTGTAGAAATATGGTTTAAGAGATTTTTTTTTTGATTGGTAGAAAGGGTTTTGAAAGGTCCCTGAACCTTAAACAAGAGAGATTACAATAAATCCAAATCGATTGAGGTGGTCCAAGAAGAGAGGAATAGAAATTTGGCAAACCTCCACCCTAGGGAAGGTGTCGCGAAATCGCGACCAAAATGGTGATGTCGTGAAATCGTGATAAGAAGCGCCGTAGAAGCCGAAGGAAGAAAAGAAGTCATGAAAACGCGACAGAGCCAAAGAAGGAAATAAGTCATGATATCGCGACATGATGCAAAGTGTCACGATATCGCGACAAGTTGCAGGGTTGGAGCCGGTCGAGAAGAAGAGTCCCGAAATCGCAACAAGAAAAAGAAGTCGCGAAATCGCTACAAGAATTGAAGACGCTGCCGAATGGTTTAAGAGATTTGGCTCCAATGCAAATCTTCTTTTACTGTTGTAAACATGTGTTCTCTTTGACTAAGGCTGGGAAAAGTCTCATCCCAACTTGTAAATGATATTTGTTTTAATACAAGTTTTTTCAAATTATTTAAAAAAAAAACATTCATTCCCATTGAAAAACTAAATCCAGACTCAAAATTTAATCCACCAATGATGATATAAATCTAATAGAAATGTAGAGCAGAAAGTATAAACATACATAAAATGATTAGGAACTCAGAGCCAAATAGTCCTTGAATCAAAGCAAATGTTTAAACTGCGAGAGTTTCACAAGCAAATATCCATCCTCCTTTTTTACATCAAGTTTCCTAGTATTTATAGAGGATTTCACCTCCAAAATTGAATGATCATTAAATAAAATGGTGGCAAGTCAAAGATTGGTCGGCAGCAATTTTCTCCTTGGTAGCAGCAATGAACCAATCCGATGGTACATTGGGAAGCAACGAGCAATTTTGATAGATGGCACATCGGGACTTAACAGGAATCATCGGCAAAATTTTCATCTTCATGGCGGTGCCTCAAAAATGAGCATTCACCACAGTGGACGGTGCCTTGAAAATTAGCAGGATCACACCAGAGTCAAGGGCGAAGCGAACAACATTTAATTTCGGTGGAAATCTTATGGTTATCCGTCGAATCTGATCTTTATCAGCAATAATTCCGAAAACATTAACTTCTTTGCCCCAAAAATTGAATTTGTTGGCCTTGGAATTCCCTCCAAAATGATCTTCGCTCAAAGCGCCATTGAAAATGACTTTCGCTTGGAGGAAATGGCGAAAATTAATTTCGCCAAGGTGAGGCCCGAAATGGACTTTCGCCATGATTTTTGCCCAAAAGTGCATTTCGCCATGATTTTCACCCGACAAGGGACTTTTGCCATGAATTTTGCCTGAATAGGGATTTTTGCCAGAAAATGGGCAAAAAGGGTGATTTCGTTGGAAAATGGGCAAAAAGGGTGATTTCGTTAGTGTTTTCGCCCGAAAAGGGATTTCATTGTGACTTCACTAGGAAACTGCATATTTTACTCGAAAATGGTATTTCGCTCAAATCGTTACCCAAAAATGGATTTCGTTGAGCGAAACTCATTGCACACTTGGGCAAAATTTTAAATTTAAATTTTAGTGTGGAAAAAATGCCAACACTTTTGGTGGCTCATGGGGTATTCAACTCACTTGAATGCAATCGATCCTAGGGCCTTTATCCATTGGGCTCAGTCTCACCACCCATCGGTTGCATCGGATTATCTATTGCTTGCACCAGTCTCTTCCTACCCTTTGAGATGCGAACATGTAGTTTCATATACTACGATGGCTTCGGCCCAAGCATCAATACTGATCACCTGACGAGTTTGGAGTGTATCAACAATGTACCAAAAGGTCTGAACCTTGCTCCAGGTCAATGTAGTTGGCCCTCTGGCTGAGCTCCAGCAAACCAGACTCGATGCGAGTAAGCTTCTTCATCAATGGTAGCACATGCTCTTCGGTGATGGGCTCTTCCCAGTCATCAATATTTGAAGTGTCATTTTCAAAAATAGCCCATACCGCATCCAGGTATTTCTTTTCCAGAATATTCCCTTGATCATCAATCAAAAGGGAAACCATTGCTTGCTACAGTCTCAAAATAGACCAGCGAAATGTGCCTCTCTTGTTCAAACGTATCTAGCAGCTTTCGAGCTTCTTTGACCAGATCCAACCTAGAAAAATAAGTGCGCAGTGTTATCTTGGCATTTTCCCAAGCTCAGGCCATGTCACTCATTGGGCCAAAATTGAAATCCATTTTAGCCATTGTTTGGATCTTCATCACCATTTCCAATTTTGGTTCGAGATCCTCTTTCGAATACTCCACTACGTGCAAGTTGTGCGAAACAACCTACTACACCTCCTGAAGGAACATGAGAACCAATGTTGCTTTTGACGCCATTGTCGAAAAATCGATAAGCAGATGACTATGAGCCTCCTTGAATTTTTCCTTCATGAGAGCTACCGATTGCGTCACCTTGTCTGCCAACTGATCCTGCAGACTCTGGATTTGGTCCTTCAAGGCTTGGACTTGTTGCTCTACTTCTTGCCATGTTGCTTGATGTTGTTTGACCGCCTTGCTTGTATCCTTCAATTTTACCCTCCAAGCTTATCACTTTCTACTGCCATCATTGAGATTCTGATTGTGCAGTGTCCAGTTGGGCCTTCTGCTCAGCTAAAGCATCTTCTAGTTCTACTATCTTTGCTTCAGCTTGGAAGAAATGATCCTTGAAATGTTCACCGTGCAAGTAGATTGAACTCATCTCCACCTATATGTTACCCATTTTCTTAGTCGTATCAATTTTTGTGAGGTCCTCGGTGAAGAACTGATATGAATAATCATTCGACGTCATTTCTCCTTGGAATTTTTGGACCTGAGGGACCATCTTCATAGTGTGCACCTCCATAGCCTCCGGATCAAAAGTCACCTTCTTCACTGTCTTAGTCGGGGCTTGCGCATCCTTTCACTTATGGATTTTCAACCATCACGAGGAACTTTGTCATGCTCGGTTGATCTTCTCTACTATAGGGTGCTCCGATAGAAGTTCCATTTCTGAAGCCAGTGGCTCCTATGATGCAAAAATTGAGGAAAATAGGAAAAGAGCCTACTGAGGGTTTGGCTCAATAGAGGGAGTGAAAATGGAAGGTGCTACAGTTACACTTACCCTTGGAGGGGCTTGCGTACTTATAGTGACAATGGGGTTGATAGGGGTGGAAGATGAAATGGAGGATAATGGAAGGGAAAATGGATTAGGGGTGGATGCAAATGAACTAAAAGATAGAGGAATGGAAGGAATGGAAGAAGTGGGAGGAGCATTGGTGACCTACGACTATGAAATGGAGAAGGGAGTAGAAGAGATAGGTACAACAAATGGAAGTGAAGTGGAAGTAGAAACTATAGGATGAGAGGCAGTGGTCACCAGATGCTTATTATTGAGAGAAGAAGAAAGAAACTATGTACCTACGGGCTTTGACACCATTTGAGCCGATGACGAAGGCTATTGCACTATTGGATCTTTCTCTTCCTCATATTTCACTACCTCTACTTCAAGATCTACCAACTTCACCATCTGGCTTGGTTATCCTTGTTGAGCTGAAGAGGGTGCCTCCCTAAAACTAGTCTGCTCAACCGAAAGTGAAGAAAGAGGGTTTGTACTAGGAGCAGAAACTGCACCACTTCTGGGCTTCTTTACAATATTAGGGAAAGATAGCTTTGTACCTACACTCCTTTTTCTAAGTGAAAGTTGTTCTTCGGGTGGTAGGTGTTCCTCTTCTTCTTTGATAACTAGCTCCTCTTCAACCAATGACTTTTCTTCTCTTGCCACGACCTCTTCATTGTTAGGACTTTGAATACTTCGAGGCACCAGGTCAACGAAAGAGATGGGCTGGTACTTATCACAATGCTCATCATAAATTTATGAAAACACTTCATCCATAGCCAATGGGTAAGCTGACCCAGGCTTCCCTCGGTGAACCCTCATGATCCACCAGTTGGTGATCTTCTCATCAGACCATTCGGGCAATTTATCTTTCATTTGATTAAACAAATCCTTAGGAGGAACCTACTTCGGATGATTTGTGGGATCATACTCGACTTCCATTTCATAGAAATTGTGCCAAGGAGGGAGCGACATCATATTTTCAATATGCCACTCAAGGTCACATCCCTTGGGATTGTTCCTCTGCTACAAGATATCTTCTTTGGAGCAGCAATGAAAATTCTTAGCCTTGATAAACTTCCCAAAAATACCCAAAGGGTCGTATCACCATCATTGGGGAAGCTCAATTAACCCAAGGTCATACAATATTTCGGCAATCAACTCATTCTGCCCGCATTGAGTCACTTCAATGTCGCCAAAGCGAAAAGGTATGGTGCACATAGCTCGATTTCTCCTACCTGACCCATATGTGTCATTGGTAAAGTCATTCTACCAGGCTACTTCCAATGCAAATAGATGCTCCATGGTAAAATACGACAAAAGAAAAGGCTTATCGAAGAAACCAAAAATTCTAACGACAACTCCTTGCATCAGCAAAAATATGTCACCTTTCTCTTTTCCAACAATCTCCTCCTTCATCACTTTTGGCACTCTATCACACGCATCGTAAATGAGTTCAAGGGTGGGTCCCAAAAACATCTGATTAAAATTATAGTAGGATTCCTTCTTCGACAAATTTTGGGTCCATGAATAAACTGATAATATTCCGCCTGCTTCATCTATTTTCTTCACTACTACAAAGGCAAAATGATGATGCATATAATAAAAGAAGTACCAAACCAAAAAAGAACAATGCCTGAAGGTGATGTCTTCCCCACTCTACACCTTCTCCAACTGAGTGTGCATCCTTTGAGCTACAAAATCTTCCCAATCAAAGAAAATTGGATTTGTGTTCACCTTCATGGCAGTCGGGGCATAAAACTCAACCTGTGAAATGCATTGTGCAAGCGATGCTTACCACTTATGTTGATTATTCTAGTTAAAAAGCCATGCATCTGGGAGTTTCGCTGAAAAGTAAAATTTCTCCATGCCTTTGTTCATGATTACACAATCATTGATTTTTACAAGTCGGTCATAATAAGGCGCTAGTTCTTCTTCTTCATCCTTCTTGACTTCTCGCTGCTTCTTTCCTATATCAACCTTCTTCTAGGCCTTCTCCTTCTTAGCTTCTATGGTCTTCCTTCCCATATTCACCTCTTTCTTCAAGCAAATAATTCTATACCTTCAAGCAACGATTCTACAAATAGGAGCTCTACAATTTTCTTTCTTTATTTACTCTGAAGTGTTCACCCTTTTATAGCTTTCGACCACACCTACTAGATTTAATGCATGCGGTGCACCTACTAAATTTGAGATGAACGTGCACCTAGGTCTTGGGGCATGTCACGCTTTCCCATGATTCCAATTATTTTACCCATATCTTTTTTGAGCATCGTGATAGTTATTTTTTTTTTCCTTTTTATTTTTGACAACCTATCATTAACGATCTTGAAATGGTGATTACCTAATTTTTTACCTTGAACTATGTGATAAGTACTTGTTTTCACTAATGTGGAGTACCGATAATACCTTTTTCTGACTTTACTAGTGAAAAAGCCATGCATCTAGGAGTTTCACTAAAAAATAAGGTGAAAAGCACTTTTGCTCACTTAGACACCAAAAATAGCTTTTGCCAACTTGAGTGCCAACATTGCTTTTCAGTGGTTCAACTTTTTATGTGATGCAAGAGCATCCAATAGTGTAAGGGCAATCCTGTAGCACCAAAAATAAGAATTTGCATTTTCTCTTTCAGTTGTAGGTTTCTTTAGTTGTTTTATAGTCCATGATGACACTTAAGAGGTGTAAGTCAGTCAGAAGTCAAAAAAGGCAAAAATCGAGAAGTGACCATTTTTAGGAAATCAGCCTAAATAGACACCTATGGACTTGAAAATTTATCCAAAGGATAGAAATTGAAAAATTAGACTTATGGTGAAAGAATCACCCCAATACCCTGAACGGTTTGAGAGATATTAAAGTTTTCATCCCAAGAAATTTCTCCAACACAACTTAAAAATACAATATGAAGACTTTAGAGGCCCTGTAGAGGGATGAAAATGGAAGAAATAGATGTCCCATAAATTTCACTACTATAGATCTCTTCCCAAGCTTTACAATGATATATTACAATAGTCAATCGGGTCAACGAGTCAAAAATTATGGCTCCGAGAAGATGTGCAACCAAAATTCAATTTTCATGAAAATTTTGTGAAAGATTTTCTTGAAAAATATCATCTGCAAAAATATTTTCGAGAAGACACTCTTGCTAGAGAAAATGATTTTTAAATTTTATTTTTTTTTTTGAAACAAAGTCAAATAGACTATATACATATTTACAACTTGGATGTTCCTGCATTTCTTTACTGATAATAGGCCTTCAGATGAAGACCATTGACTGGAATCGGTAGAACATGACCTTCCATGTCCTACAAATAGAATGAATTAACTTGATTACTATTGGAGATCTGGAAGGGACCTTCCCATATTACCTCGAATTTATGATGATTTCTCGGCTTGGCCTTATTTTCATTCCATTTCAACACAAGATCACCAACACTAAAAGCTTTATCTAAAGTTTTCTTACTGAACCAATTCTTAGTCACCTAGATATGCTTCATGAATGCAGTATATGCTTTCTCTCTTTCCTCTTCCAACTACAAGAGCTGAGACAACCTTGTACTCATAGGATCAAACTCCCCCTCTTCACTATCAAGCAAGTGCAAGGACTGGAGCACTGACAACTCTATATGGATAGGCAAAACCGCTTCTTTTCCATACACCAAAGAGTATGGAGATGTTTTGATAGACTTCTTAATTGAGATGTGATCAACCCATAGAGCTTGATTCAAGAGCAAATGCCAGCTCCACTTGTTATCTTCTAGAGTTCTTTTCAAAATCCTTAGCAGATTTTTATTTGTTGACTCAACCAATCCATTTCCCTATGGGTAATAGTTGGATGAAGTCTTCAAATATATTTTGTACTTGCTTGCAAATTCATTAATTTTGGCTCCAATGAATGGAGTCCCATTATCTATCACAATGGCATCTGGTACACCAAAGCGCGTTATCAACCCCTCTAGGAAAGAAATGACAACTTCTTGATCTACTTTCTTAGTTGGCACTACTTCTACCCATCGGGTGAAATAGTCAGTGGTTGTTAAGATATATTTATGCCCAGCAGATGAATTAGGGTCAATAACCCCAATAAAATCTAAGCCCCATTGTTGAAATGATGCTTCTACTTGAATTGGGTGAAGTGGTAAGGAAGCATTTCTACTTTGACCAACATATCTTTGGCATTTATCACAACTTTGGCTAACCTTGAATGCATCAGAAAAGAGAGTAGGCCAATAATAACCTACCTTTATGATTTTTAGAGCCATGGGTCTACCTGCATAATGTCCTCCTGATAATCTAGAATGGAATTCTTCCAGGATCTTCTATTTCTCTGACTCTTTGACACATCTCAGAAGCACTCCATCAATGTTCTTGTGGAATAGCCCATTTGTCAACATGACATATCTGTAGGCTTGTAGCCTAAACCTTCTTCTTTGTGAAGCATTAAGATGAGAAGGACACCTTCCTGTATTGAAGTATTCGACAAGGTCTTCTATCCAATCTTGGTTAATTACAAGGTGATTAGCAAGATTACTTTCTTGCACTAGATCTTCAAACTGGCATGCTATTATTTTAGAAGTAGCACTCCTTGCAAGCTCTTGACATAGTGCTCGACCATGAACCAACTTGGTTGGTCGAATCTTGATATCATATTCTTGGATCTTGGAGACCCAACCAACTCTCTTATCTCCAAGTTCTCCCTAGATAATGAAACTTCGGACATCAATATGTACAACATGAACTATCATTTTGCTCTATGAAATAAAATGTCGAAACTTCTTTAGAGATTTCATCACTACATACACTTGCTTCTCAATGAAGTTATATTTTTCTTCATGCGGTTGAATCACTTGACTCAAGAATGCAATAGGTCATTCATTTCCATCTTCTCCCTTATGTGTAAGGACAACCACATAACTTTCTTGCTCACCGATAGCATAAAGGATGAAATCCTTAGAATAATCAGGATTCACCAAGATGAGAGCCTGAGCAATCCTCTCCTTAATCTCTCTGAATGCTTCTTTTCTTTTCTCCATCCATTTGAACTCAACATTATTTTTTAGGAGTTCAATCATTGGCTTCACTACTTGAGCAAAGTCTACAATAAACTTCCTAACGAAGTTGATTTGGTCGAAGAAATATTGTAAACTTTTCTTGTTAGCCGGTAATGGGAGCTTTAAGAGAGCTTCGGCTCTAGCTAGGTCAACAACTAACCCTTTCTCAGAAATCACATGGCCTAGGAGCTTTCCTTATTTTACCATGAAGATGGACTTCTTTGGGTTGATGGATACCCCAAATTCTTGGCACTTCTCAAATACCTATCATAAATGTAAACCATGTTCCTCCCTTTTATGGGAGAAAACTATCATATCATCCAAATAAATGACAATGATTCGGTTTAGTAACTCACCGAAATCTAGGTCCATTGCTCTCTGAAAGGTTGCTCCAACATTTGAGAGGTCGAAAGGCATTCATTGGTAAGAAAATGTTCCCCACTTTGTGGTGAATGTCATTTTGTATTGGTCTTCATCTTTGACCTAGATTTGATTATACCCAGAGAATCTATCTAGTAGAGAAAATCTTTGTGCTCCTGCAACCACGTGGAGGATCTGATCTATCTATGGCAAAGGATAATGGTCCTTTAGAGAAGCTTGATTAAGATTTTAGAAATCAATGCATAAGAGAATATCTTCATTCTTCTTCCGCATAGGGACCAAATTTGCTACCTAGGAAGAGTGCTTGATAGGATAAATGATCTTTGCTTTGAGCATCTTCAAGAGTTTTACCTTCATCAGGGTCTCGATTTTGGGGTTGATTGGCCTCTACTTTTGTCTGAAAGGTTTTACTCCTTCCTGCAGTTCAATTGTATGTTGGATAACATTCTTGTCATACCCTTTGAGGTCCTGATAACTCTAGGCGATAATGTCTAGGAATTCTTGGCATAGTTCCTTGATTTGCTCGAGTTCTTTAGGTGTGCAGTCAGTTCCAACCTTGATTGATTTTCTAGGTTCTAACTGCAATTCTTTGTACTCCTTTTCATCCACCTTGATCTTATGCTTTATTGTTCTATCATTTTGATCAAAGAGACTTTCGAGTGTAATCAATCCTTTTGGGATGTGATTATTTTTCAACTGGATCAATCCCTCAGGTTCTTCTTCATCAAATATTCTCCCTTCAATACTGCTAGCTTCATTTATTAGGAAGTTCACAATCTGCTCATCATTCTCGAACACTTGCCAATGAATATCCTTATCAAGAATTGAAGGCCTATAAACAAGCTTCACAATCTTTGGTTTTTGCATCATGTGTTCAATTAGGGAAAACCTGGCACCAATGGATGCCAAGAGATCGACATGCTTATTTTATTCTTGCAAAATTGCTTGGATATTTAACATCGTGTAGGCTTCAAATAGGTCCCAAAATTTGTTGTGATACACCTTCAAATAGTGTTGTTTGGAGACACACTTGTTAGTCACTTGATTGACAATCAACTCTGAATCTCCAAAAATCTGGAGTTGTTTGATCTCGAGTTTCTCTGCTTTCTTCAAACCTAAGCACAATGCTTCATACTCAATAGCATTATTTGTACAGCTCCATGTCAATCGATATGAATATGTCTTCTATATTCCAGAAGGGGAGATGAGGACAATCCCTGCTCTAATGCCATTTTTACATCTTGCACCATCGAAGAAGAGTTTCCACAACTGATCTGAGATAGGATCTCCATCATTGGATACCTTCACTTCCACCTTTTTAGGCTTGGTAATGGCATAGCAACCAATCTCAGTTTCAATCATTGCATTGAAGTTATTCATGGAGAATTCATATTCTATGCGAAGTTCACCCAGAGCTTCTTCCATTAAATCTAACTCTTCCATCTCTTCGATCATCAAGTTAGCAGAATCCATGGGCTTTTCTTCATCCTCGATCCTTTCTATATGAAAGGTGGAAGGTTTCTCATTGTAGATCCAAATTATTTTCCCTTTGAAAGGAATTTCTAGATGGGAATAATCTAGAGAAAGATAGCCTCCCAGCTTGGCAGTGAATTCTCTCAAGAGGCACATACTAAAGTATGGTTCCAAATCAACCATGACCACCTCCTGGATCACAGTGATTTGAGGTATTTTATGCAACACAATTGGGATATCTTTAATAACACCCACTATTTTCATAGGGGTTCCATCTAACTACAAAACTCCTAGGCTACTTCTGGTATACTCCATGCCCATGATCTCACAAACCACTTTTGGCATGACAGTCATCGTAGCACCAGAGTCAATCATGCAGTTATGCACAATCCAACCCTCCATCCTGAGAGACAAGTAAAATGGTGGTGGTCTATTCTTTCTAGTAGCCAAAGTTGTAAGCATCTGAGCTAACATAGTCTGAGTAGGATTTTTCTTTTTACCTTTAATAGACTTCAGATATTCTTGCAACAAATCAACTTGTCCAAGCAATTGCAAAGCATCATAGAGACTAACCTTGGTAGGAATTTTCTTTAATTCTTCAACAATGTTGTACGTGGATGAACTGGATTCTCTTCCTTCATTAGCAACCTCATACTTGCTCCGATATTGTTGTGTGGCTTCCACCCTCTAACGCTTGGTCAAATATGGGTATTTAAGGTATTCTTTTACCTGTTCCTTCATCTCAGCTTGCATTTGTGAAGTTGATGCCTTCACTTGAGAGATTATTTCTTTTGCTTGTGCAGGCAAGAGATATTTTAAGAGAATAGGTTCTTCTGACTTAGATACTGAGCTAGGTGCCTTCACCTATGCTTGTCTCTTTTCATTCTGCACCTTTAGCTCAACAGGTACCTTTAGTGGCTCCATCTCAACTAGGTCCACTATGATCGAATTTTTTCTAGCTCTCGTGAGAACTAAAACTTGTTCTATGGAAGGGATCATAAAGTTATGATCGACTTCTCTAATCATGTTGATATGACCATCGAAAGAGTTATCTACCAATATTTGCACATAGTTCAGATGAACCATGCAAGTTTCTTCACCATGCGGATCATTACAGGTAGAACACCAATACATTTTGTCTGATAGGCCAACTTCTTCATTTATCAACATAGTTGCATTCCTTTCAGGAATCTTGCTAGTCAAAGTTGCTTGCTCTCTAGTGATTGGTGGAGGTTGAAATCTCCTAGGATAGAAACTTCTCTCAACTTAGCTTTTCTTTAGGGTTGTGATCTCATTTGTCATCATTCTCATTATTGAGTGCATTGATTGCATATCTTGCAATATCTTCATTTGAGGATCAAGATTTGAGGGTGTTGGAGGAGCTGGTAATGGTAGTGGTACTAGTAGAGATGACAATGCTAGGAATGGAACTGGAGTAAGAAGTTGTGGAATGGAAGGGGTAGGCAATTATGGGATAGAAACTATCGAGGTTTGAGAGGAACTAGGATTCCATGAAGGAACTGGATACATGGGGGATATTGGTAAATACTGAGAAGATGCATTGGAATATAAATGTTATGGGAGATCAAGAAAGATCGACATCATCATTTTTGGTGGGAGCTTACCAATAGCAATTAAATCAGCTTTAGCCTTTTGCGCTTGGGAGTACAAGGCTAGAAATGTATCAACATTGGACTGATGGATGGCCATGCTAATGTCAAAATTAAAGGCCCGAAGATAATAAAATATAGCTTGTTCGAGAGTCGATCAGAGACCATCAGGGACTCTCTACCAAGTTCGAGTGAACCTAACATTGAAGTCAATGATTTCCTCCTATGGATACCTCTGAATATTAGTGAATTGATGCAACAGAGAAAAAGGATCCGCTTGTTCATTGAAGCCTTTTATCATTAACTCAACCAACTGGTCCCATGTGGTAATAGTGGTAGGTGGTAAGGATTGGTACCAGTTGTAGACACCAAAACAGCACCAATCCGATTATGTGACTACAAGCACTGACCGAATTGGCATACATACCCCCTAGGGCAGCCTCCAGAGGTTAAACAGTGGTCCTAACCACTCCCAAATCAGTTTTGGAAGGTCAGAGGTCAGTTTTGCACCTTTTAAGCACTTTGCTCCCTATTCGTCCCACCCTGGGATGATTAGAATCCTATTCGTCCCACCCCGGGATGATTAGCAGCAATCGCTCCAGGGTGGGACGATTAGCAAGTTTGACTGGCAAAAAGTCAAACCTTGACAAATGGCAGCCCAGATCCGCCACCTAACTTCACCTTCAAGGCATGCAATTGTGAGGAAAGGTTTCAAATCAGAGAGAGACTTCAGTCAAGCCTGCCCTGATCATGGAGGCCTCAATCAAGGAGGCCCTAAATCAGGGAGGAATCTTCTCTCCCCCAAAAAGGCATAATGAGCCAAGTGGCGCCCTCGCATGCGCATTCAAAGGAGACCCTTAGGTCTATAAAAAGGTGAGCCTCCTCACCCCAAAAGGAGAATAGAGCTGGAGCATTTGGAGCAACGAAGTGCTGCCGAACTATACCCCCATTCCTCTTTGTGCTTCCTACATCCCTAATTTCTCTTTTGGAAGAGAGGTTATCGGGTGAACACTAGGAACGCAATCCAGACCCAAAACCCAAGAAATCAGCCATAATCCCACCCCAAACTCATTGACACAACCCCCTAGGAGGTTTTGGACCCATCCCACTTGGATTGGTGTCAAAACTAAGCCCTAAACGGTGGGCGTCCCACCCCCGGGTGCCCCCGAACTACTGTAGTCCTAATCGCCCCACCCCAGAGTGATTAGAAATATATGCATGATTTATTTACTATTATTTTTGCATTCTCTTATATTTAATGTACTTATGCTGTTGTCCAAGTTTCATTGCTTTCTGACATGATTTGACCTAGTTTCTGTCATTTTTATGCGTTTACTAACCTGTAGGGAGCACCTTCAGATACAAGATGACCTAGGAAGAATATACCAAATATGACCTTATGGGTCATCTCAAAATTCTTTTTTAGTCTAACCACAAGTTTGCAAGAGTTTTGGAGGCCTCTGGGTAGGACATTTGCAAGGTCACTTTTTGCAAGTTTTATGACAGTCCCCAACGTCCCACCCCGGAGCGATTAGAAATATATGCATGATTTCCTTACTATTATTTTTCAATATGTCCTAGATGATATCCTAATGCCTCTATTAAATTTTCATTGCATTCTGACATGATTTGACTATAGTTTTATCATTTTATGTGTTAACTAGCTCGTAGGGTGCCCCTGTCACATACAAGAAAATATGGGTAGGATAGGTAGATTATGAGCATCTGGGTAGTCTTAAAATCACATATAATGCCTAACTCATGAGTTTTAGGTGATTTGGATGAGCGTAGGTGGGACATTGGAGCGCTCACCTTGGAGAGGCCCCCGACGGGCAAACGAGCATAACGGGGCCGTCCGACGTCGCTTCGATGCAAAATTAGGTGATACCAATTCTAGAAGTTGTCCTTTACATTCATATGTCATTATGTAATCGATTTATCAACCTTATCACTGATATCCCACAAGCGCCCGCTGGAGGCCTTGGGGATTGCATGTTTTCTACATACGCATATGCTATTAACGATTTGTTGTCTTTCTATGCATAGGATCTCACCACCAAGAATACTAGAGGGGAAAAGGAATGATGAACACATGGACACAAGTGGTAGCAACTTTTAGCCCGCCCACTTCGAATGTGGGCATGCGGAAGACCCTGGAAGCGTACCGTCCGATCTTGTTCTTTCGGGCATCCATTAATGTAACAAATTGTATCAAATATTCTGAGCCCTAGAGGGGGGATGTATTGTAATCATATTAAAATCAATATCAATAAAAGAGGCCCCACTTTGTTTTGCTCACATCTCGTTTATGCGTCATTTCCTTCATGCATTCGTAGGACTTAGCATCTGTATCCATTTTTGTTTGCATCATATCGGTACACCATATTTCTACATTGCTTTTAGTGGTGATCATGGTGGGACCCTATCCCCTACTATTAAGATCAAGTTTTTGATCCAAATTTTATGGTTTTTCTTTGCAGGTGTTACTCATTCGAGCACTGGACTGCTACTCGTGCCACCCCGGGATGAATACATATTCATCCCACCCTATGATGAATGCAGACCTGCTATTCATCCCACCCCGGGATGATTAGAGCTCTATGCATTTTCTGAGCAGAAACTCAGAGGCATCTGGTTTAGACAGAGAAGAGGTAGGTCTTCTGAACATCCTCTATGTTTTTCTACTTTCTGTTTCTGCAATTTTTTGTTTTCTTTGCTTTATTTTTAGACACTTGCATAGAAAGGTTAAGTAGTTTGTTTTCCTTTCTTGCAATAAAAAAAAATAAAAATAAAAACATAGAGTAAATTAAATGGAAAGAACTTGATTAGGAATGCATTTTTCTCTGGTTTGCTTGCATGATACTTGCACAAATGGCAAGTCCTCATTATAGGTTTCAGTTCTAGTTAGGTTTTGTGATTTCCTTTTTGCTACTAATTGTCTCTGAAAGATAAAACGTACTTTAAAGCATTGCATTAGTGAAAATCATCTTTTGTTGTATGTTTTCTTTCTTTACACAATTAAAAGGAACCACACACACCACCTAATAAAATTAACATCAAGGAGTTGGTCTTAATACCCCAACACTTGATCAAGACCAACGGTGGATTTCATCACCACCTTGGCTTGGATTTTGCATACATATACCCTGATCGCGATTGTTGCTAGACGTAAATCCTGATGAAAGCTGACCAAGTGTAGCGGGGGTGATTCCCCATGCATGAGGATAAGTCTTCTATGGTAGGTGTCAAAAATAGAGTGATCCCCCTTTCGTACCGCCTATGTTCCACTTACTGTTCTGCTCTCGCGTACCAATAGTTTCCCTCACGTAAGGGCGGGTATATTGAGAGGTTCGGTATAACGGCCTGGCAATGGTATATTGAAGGGGCGACCATTTTGGAGATACAAGAGCCCTCATTATGCATGTATAACAAAGTTTTCTTTACAAGATTTACATAACAAAAATCAAACACACTGAACTAGATCTAGGACACACATTTAATCTGTAAACAAGATAATCATTTCTTTGTTTGTGTGGTCCCCTTTTGTTTGGTATAGCATAAAAATTGTAAAGGAGATAAAAATATACATATCTTTTTAGAAAAACCACCACCATGGTGTATACCCATAGCCAAGCCCAATCACGGGCAGAAGCTATAGAAAGTATACAAGGAGGCACAAGTCACCTCCGTTATAGCCCCAAGGACTTGGTTATACCACCTTGGCAGCCTGACCCACAACATAGTCCACACTATGCCACTACAGAAAAGGACTATAGAGGCACCCCTTTGAGGGGCACTCCCATTCAACACAGACCCTCTCAGGAGGAGTACACACATGGGAAGGCCCCCTTAGACACTCATTATGAGTGGCCACTACGCGATGAAGTGCTAGAGCAGCATAGGGTTCATAAGGAGGGGCCACATGATTATATCATTCCCCCTCCACCCCTCATTACTGTTAGAACTAATAGGCCAAATCTAGAGTGCAAGGCTCTTCAGATAGGGCGAGCCAACTCTGCCCATCCCTTTCACATGTACGAAAGGGAGCACGAGGAAAACCAGTATATTCCTCAAGAGCAATACACCGCGTGGGAGCAATGCACCTCCGCACCTGCTGATTATCAAGATCACCTATTGAGGCCAGAGCCTCGGGTGAATGTTGCTAACCTCGATAGAGGAAAGTGACCCATAGAGATCTCGGATCACCATGACCGAGATAGATATGTAGGGGAGGCATCTAGGCCTCCTAGACCTAGGACGATGGAACAAATCGACTTGGCATTTGCCAAACATGCCACCCGCCAAGCGCAAATCATGCAGCTTAGGCAAGATCAGCAGCAGTTAGAACAACTGTATCATCTTAACAAAGAGTGCATTCAGTGCCAGACAGATGAGTTGCTCCAGAACACTATGCATGAGAGGATTCCAACCCCTCGCATGCATAAGACAAAAATTTATGAGAGGCACAACCCCTTAGTACGAGACAGGTCTCCATGACCTTATCAAGCATTGCCTCCAAGACCTCCTAGACCTGAGCGGGAGGCCACTCCTAGAACCAATGATGGGCGCCTTCCTCGGGCACCCATCCATGTTTATAGGTCATGCCCAGAAACTCCTCAAGAGGCCTATGAGGAATTTGAGTGAGAAGAAGAGCAGGCTGAAATGCCCTACCAAGGCAGGGGGCGCTATCCGGCTACCCCTCCATAGGCCTCAAGTTCCTCACAATTCACAATGGGAACAAACCAAAGAAGAGGAAATCAAATCCTCTGATGCATACAAAGCACTGCTAGAGCGCTTAGAGTCTATGGAGACCAAGACTTCAGGGCCCCAAAAGCCCACCTTACGCCAACTCCGTAGTCACCCTGTGCATCCTTTAGTTTCGGCACCCCCATACCCCGACCACTTCAAAATGCCTCAATTGGCAATTTTTAGAGGGGATGAGGATGCCCAAGAGCACGTAACAAGGTTCCTGAGTCAATGCTTTGGCATTCAGGACAATGATGCATTGCTTCTGAGAACGTTTATAACCACGTTCGTAGGCCCTGCCTCGGATTGGTTTACCCAGTTGTCGAAGCATAGCATCAATAATCTAGACCAGCTAGTGGACGCGTTCCTTGAACATTTTGCCTTCAACACCAAGAAGAAGGCATCCTTAAGTGACCTAGCTGGCCTTAAGCAGTATGATGATGAGACCATAGCCGCTTATGGGAATCGATGGAGGACATTGCTTTCAAAGCTACCTTACCTCCCTCCCATGGCCGACATGACTCAAATGTTTTCAAAGAGTTGCTTAAGGTCGATCTCCATGCTATTGCAGCTGCAACAATATGCCACCCTCGAAGAAGCCCTGGCGCAAGCCAGGATAATTGAGGAGATCAAAATACAAGATGATGAGATTGCCAAGCCATGCAAGAAAGAGTGGACCAAAAATGCTAAAACTGGGCCCATGCAACCGAAACCCATCATGGTCAATCAAGTTGCCATAACTATACCAAAGCCTACACAAATGACACAGCCCCCAAAGGCTAATTATCAGGTAGTTCCTCTTGATAACTATGAAAAGGAAAATCATAAACAAGAGCAAAATCAACAGCGTCACCCTAGGCGACAATTCACACAATTCACGGAGTCTAGAGACTCCTTGTTTGACCGCTTGTTCATGGAAAACCTGATAAACTTGCCGAAAAGTCGACCCATAGACCCCAACATGCCAAAACCCAAGGGCTATAGGGAAGACTTATATTGTAGATTTCATCGACAGAAAGGACACGAAATCTCCACTTGTTGGAAATTCAAACACTTAGTGCAGGACTTGATAGACAACAAAATGCTCATGGTAGATAATCCCGTAGCACTGAGCAACCAACAGATGGAGGTCTTCAAAGACCCCTGCCTGCCCATGATACGCAGGCAAAGACTTTACAAGTGAATGAGGTAACACAAAACTGCCCCATGCAAGGATACGTAGGGATGATAAGCATCGTGACATGGAACAAAAGATACCCAAACATGGCTACACCCGCTGCAGCTACAGGAGATGTTCCATCAATGTCACAACCTCCACAACACCCTACGCAACCTCCCCCGCCTAGACCAGTGGCCACGATTCGGACTAAACTTACTCAAAGTTTAAGGACCACGTCGGCTAGGCTCTCCATTTATGAGCTCATCCAACAATCATCGCCCCATCGGGAGGCTCTGATGGAGATACTCAAAGCCATTGAGCTACAACCCCATGAACCCAATTCTTTCAACAACTTTGTGGGACATGTGAGACGATGCACAGAACCAGTCATAACCTTCAGGGAAGACGAACTAAAATTGGTGACTGGTGATATGGTGGATCCACCCCTGCACGTCATTGCATGGGTCAATGAGATTCCATTCAAGAGGGTGTTGTTGGACACTGGCTCATCCAACAACATAATCATGATAATGGCATTAAAACACCTTAAGCTGCCAACATCCCACATTGTGGCATCCACTTACACTCTTCGAGCATTCAACGACGCGTTATGCTCGATGGTTGGCACAATTGTCCTGCCCATCCAAGTAGGACAAAAGACCATTCCTACGTTGTGTCACATCCTTGAGGGTGAGATGGCCTACAATATCTTGCTAGGCCGGCCTTGGATCAGGGACATGAAGTGTGTCCCTTCGATAGCCCATCAATGCCTCAAATACACATACGAAGGGCAAGTACATGTAGTCCCAGCAGACTTAGAGCCCTTTAAGTTTTGCAATGCGGTGCAGCTGATGCCACAATCGACCCTCCCATCGACACATTTGGACTTTCAATTGAATCCGTCCACACAGGGTCCGATTCTGCCTACATCCCCACTGTTGAGTCCCTCAACTCACCAACCTGGCCCATCTTCATCGTCTGTTCCTTCACCAACGATGCCACCTATGGTGGCCATACCGAAGGACAATGGGAAGAAGCCCCTAGAGGAGGTACCACCATTAGTCTCAACCATCTCTACCGAAGAGGTGCCCAGCCGAATGGAAGTCGAGACACCTGGTTCACCCAACATGGAGTGGACTCAGGGAGAACTCCCATTCCCTCCCCCTCAACCATCGATGATTACCATTGAGATGGCCAATACGGGCCTAGGGGAGTACCTAGTGTGGAACATTGTGGCAACACCCACGCTCGAATCCATGCAAGACATGGGGAGACCTCGCCTCCCCATCGGCACTATCGTCCCTCTAGGCTACCCACCAAATCAGACCAATTTTGTATATGGGGGCCTCGAGAATGGCATTGAACCCTACCTACAAGAGGAAGAAGATGAAGAGCCATTTGCTGAGAATGTTGACTATCTGTCCAACCTGAACTTCGCCTTGAAATACCTAGACCAATGTAATTGGCATGGATATGGATTGGGCAGATACGAACAAGGAATGCACACTCTTTGTCAACCGAGATACCAGATGCAATATGATAAATCAGGAGTAGGGTTCAACCACCCTTTGCCCCTCGACATCTTGGTAGAAACCATGCAAGGCCTAGGTCTAGGCAATAGGGATGGGTTGGCACAAGATCCATATGCCAATCCCAACACAACATACACATTGGGGGATTATCTCCCATTGTTAACAACAAACCTTGTTGACCTCAACAACCCCTCCCCTTTGATCGAGGAAGGAGAAAGTTCAAGAAGTAACCTCCAAAGGGGATATGAACAAGATCAAGGGGGGTCTTCTGAAGATGAGTCAGATTATGAGGTAGCACCTTGGGACCCTTTTGAGTCCGATAGCAATCACTCGCAGGTGACACCCATTGATGACTATCAGGAGAACTTCATGGCAATGTTCCCCTTTAATGTTCCAATCGGGCAATTGCTACCTCTAGAGAATCTAGCCCTCCCGTAGAGAGCGGAACAACCCAGAAGGGACCAAATCAACATGCTCGAACAAAATGAGCCTCCCATGCCGGCCATAAGGCCAAGTGATCCACCGGAGGAAGAAGATCCAAATATCTTCTTCAACATCGACTACCTGCGTGCCAAATTTTTGGCTTTCATAGAGAGTGAGGATAGTGATCAAGAAATGCCTAGTGGGAGGCTATACCAGCCAGAGGGGCACATAGTTGTCGGAGCCAATGAAGGCCTATGGATCTTCGATAGCGACTATGAGGATGAGACTGAGATGGCATATCTCAACCATATGAGGCAACAAGAATACCCCATAGACATCGATGATATGTTTGAACATCTAAATATGGGACCAAGGCATAGGTGGCATTTAAACCAAGTACAGTTAAACCAAGTGCTTCATCCACCACTTTGGGCATACAGGGAGCACCTCCCACCTAGAGACCCTATAGGGCCATCAGTGCCAAGGGCAGACCCTATCCTTCTATCCGCACATAGGGCCGATCCTTTTGTGCCAGTACCCACAGAGCCAGATCCGGGGTACAAGGATCACCAAGGATGTCTGAATCAACACCCACATGGCAATAGAGACCAAATTCATTCCATCAACATGATCTCCATTGATTTAACCACCCCCATCCACAATCAAGCCGATCCAACATGACCATTGTATCTAGACCTAGATGCCATAGACTGGGATCACGTCGACTCACCACCATCCCCATCAGAGTACTAGCCTTGCGGTGAGATGTTTCATTTCACCCCAAGACAGACTCAGGATATCTTCCATGCTGAAGAGGAACCCGACATTCCCAACGTAGATCTAAATTCAGCAAATGATATCCACCGATCCCAACTCCACACCAGTTGGAGGATGGATCCCACATGTCAGTCGAAGAGATGATTGACGTAGACATCGGTTCTGATCCAATGAATCCATAAATCATCAAGTTGGGGGTAAGTTTATCCCTCGAAGAGCAAGCCGATTACATTGCCCTTCTCAAAGAGAAGAAGGAGGTTTTTGCATGGTCCTACAAAGACATGTCGGGGCTAGACCCGTAGCTAGTCACGCATAATCTAACACTTGATCCGATAGTCAAGCCAGTCAAGCAAAAGCTACGTAAGATGCACCCAACAGTGGCCTTAATGGTCAAAGATGAGCTACAAAAGTTATTGGATGCATAGTTTGTCATCTGCATAGATTACCCACCATGGTTGTCCAACATGGTACCCATCAAAAATCCTGATGGGAGGATTCGCATATGCACCGATTTTTGAGATTTAAACAAAGCGAGTCCCAAGGATGATTTCCCCTTGCCTAGCATCGATGCATTGGTAGACGCTACAACAGGCCACGAAATGCTTTCCCTCATGGATGGTTTCTCGAGATACAACCAGATTCGTATCAATCCCGATGATCAACTAAAAATGGCGTTCATGATGCCTTGGGGGACATTTTGTTATAAGGTCATGCCCTTTGGCCTTAAAAATGTTGGCGCCACTTACCAACGTGCTATGACATACATCTTCCATGATCACATGCATAAAACTTTGGAAGATTATATGGATGATTTGTTGGCCAAATCTCTTTTGTACCAAAATCATCTCGATGACTTACGCAAGATCCTTGATCGCCTCATCGAACACAAGGTTAGGCTAAACCCCAAGAAGTGCGTATTTGGCATCACATCTAGAAAACTCTTGGGTTTCATAGTCTCAAAATGAGGCATCGAGGTAGATCCAAATAAAGTCAAGGCAATCCTTGAAATGCTTCCCCCAACCACCATCAGGCAGCTCAGAAGCTTGCAAGGTAAGGTCGCATCGATCAAGCGCTTCATAGCGTAGTTATCTGACAAGTGTCGACCCATGAATAAATTATTACACAAGGGGGTAGCATTTCATTGGGATGACGAGTGCCAGTCAGCCTTCGACGACATCAAACAATACTTGGCTTCACCACTAGTATTGGCACCACCTAGACCAGGAGTGTCATTCTATTTATACATCTCAGCTACTGAGGTGGCACTGGGTGCCATGCTAGCCCAGAAAAATGAATTACATAAAGAACAGGCTAATTATTATCTTAGCCGCACCCTGGTCAGTTATGAACTTAACTATGCATACGTTGAGAAGCTATGCTTGGCGGTGGTATTTGCCACCAAAAAGCTATGCCATTACATGTTGAGCAATACGACGTATGTTGTGTCTAAGGAGAATCCATTGCGGTACATGATGAGTCATACTTATCACAGTAGTCGCACGACAAAATGGATCATGTTGTTGATGGAGTTTGACATCGAATTCATTGGACAAAAGTCCATCAAAGGTCAAGTCATCACCGATCAACTAGCAGAGGCTCCTCTCGAAGACGATCAACCTCTGACCATAGAGCTGCCCGATGATGGGGTCTTCCATGTCTCAGAATCGCCAGATTCTGATGAGCCTGAGTCACAAGCCGACATAACCTTATTTTTTGATGGTTCTAAATGTGAGCAAGGGGGTGGCATGGGAATCATGTTTTTCACACCGCAAGGGGCTCCAATGCCTTTATCATTTAAACTTGATTTCTCGTGCACCAATAACAATGCTGAATATGAAGCCTTGCTCATAGGTCTTCAGACAGCCATCACCATGAACATCAAATGCTTGAATATCTTTGGTGATTCATTATTAATTGTCAACCAAGTGAAAGGGGTATTCCAATGCAAATGCCCAGTTCTGTAGGCCTACAAAGCCCTTGTGGATAAATTCTTGGCAAAGCTTGAATGGTACGACATCGAGGCACTCCCTCGATCATCGAATCATTTTGTGGACACTATGGCCTCCTTGGGGTCACTAATCCCGCAAGACATTTCTGGTGAGATGACAACCATTCAAGTCAAAATGTTATCGCAATCCATGATGGAGCATGCAAGCTCTGACATAACGCCAAGAATCCACCTGATCCAGATTGAACCATCTCAGGATAGGTTCTCTCGAATCCATGATAGTCTGAATCATGCCAACTAGGGGTCTTTGTTCTCTCCAACCCCTCTTAATAGCAACACAACGCTATTTTTACAAGTTCTTTCCCGCTCAACTTTTGCTAGGGATGAACTTCAAGAGGGATCGATCATTCATACCATCGAGGTTTCTGATCAGCAGGATTGGTACACACCCATAAGAGACTATCTCAAGTTAGGTAGCCTCCCACTTGGATTGTCGCACGCCATGAAAAGATCATTCAAACAGAAAGCGGCAAAACATGTCTTGCTAGGAGACATTTTATACCGTCGAAGCTACGAAGGAATCCTCCTCCATTGCTTGGACCAGCAGGAGTCCACTTGGGTGATCACCCAAGCGCACGATGGTACATGTGGTGGCCACTTCAGCGGTATGGCCATCGCAAAGTGCATTCTTCGCATGGGCTATTATTGGCCATATTTAGAGTGAGATTGTTGTGCATATGTGCGGAAGTGCATGAAGTGTCAACACCATGCTAACTTGACACACGTACCTTCTCAGGCCTTGCAACCGATCCAATCGGCTTGGCCATTTTCATAGTGGGGCTTAGATCTCATCGAAAAGATCTCCCCTACATCGTCAGGTCATCACACGTTTATCATAACGGCCACAGAGTACTTCACTAAGTGGGTGGAAGCAATTTCGCTTACCTCTACGACTGGGCCCCGCATTGCGGAGTTCATTTTACATAACATCATATGTCATTTTGGTATTCCATCCAAGATCATCTCGGATAATGGGACGTCATTTAAGAACAAAGATGTGCATGCTTTGACAACAAAGTACAAAATTCAGCATAGTTTTTTGACACCCTATTATCCACAGGCAAATGGGCAAGCAGAGGCGTCAAACAAAATGCTAGTTGCCATCCTTAAAAATATGGTCGTAGATAGTCATAAGGATTGGCACATCCAAATACCACTTGCCCTATGGGCTTATCGCACTAGCATTCGGACGCCCACTGGGGCAACTCCATTTTCGCTAGTGTATGGCTCCGAGGCAGTCATGCCTCTCGAGTTGGAAATACCCTCCCTACGCATATCAATGCAAGAGTTCATCGATGATGACACTGCATGACAGGCCCGGTTAGACCAGCTTACGTTACTCGATGAACGATGCGTCAATGCTCTCGAGCATTTACGTATCTATCAAGAGCGACTTAAGAAAGCATACAACATGAAAGTTCACCTGAGGGACTTTCAGGTCGGTGACCTAGTCTTAAAAGAGAACCAACAAAATTCTAACTTGCCACCCCATTTCATTCATGGAAAATTGGTTAGGTCCTTATGTAATCGATAGTAAAATAGGACCTGGAACATACCGGCTCGCCTCTCTTGAAGGAATCAAGGAACTAGAACCCTTGAACATCAGTCATTTGAGGCCATTCAACATTTAGAGAGCCATGGCCCACCCCAAAAGCTCCAAGGATTCTCACAATCGCTTGGTCAACCTAAAATGCCCCAAAGGTATCTATAATCCCTTTGGTCAAACCAAAAGCTCCAAGGGTTCTCGTAATCGCTTGGTCAACCTAAAATGCCCCAAAGGTATCTATAATCCCTTTGGTCAAACCAAAAGCTCCAAGGGTTCCCACAATCACTTGGTCAACCTAAAATGCCCCAAAGGTATCTATAATCCCTTTGGTCAAACCAAAAGCTCCAAGGATTCTTGCCCCAACTTGGTCAACCTAAAATGCCCCAAAGGTATCTATAATCCCTTTGGTCAAACCAAAAGCTCCAAGGGTTCCCACAATCGCTTGGTCAACCTAAAATGCCCCAAAGGTATCTATAATCCCTTTGGTCAAACCAAAAGCTCCAAGGGTTCTCCAATCGCTTGGTCACCAAAAATGCCCCAAGGGTTCCTATAATCCCTTTGGTCAAACCAAAAGCTCCAAGGGTTCCCTCTCAAACCAATGCCCCAGTTGGTCAACCAAAAGCCCCAAAGGTATCTATAATCCCTTTGGTCAAACCAAAAGCTCCAAGGGTTCTCCAATCGCTTGGTCACCTAAAATGCCCCAAAGGTATCTATAATCCCTTTGGTCAAACCAAAAGCTCCAAGGGTTCCCCAATCCTTGTCAACCAAACAAAACAGGGTTCACTGTCCCAAAACCCAAAGGTATCTATAATCCCTTTGGTCAAACCAAAAGCTCCAAGGGTTCCCTCGCTTGGTCAACCTAAAGCCCCAAAGGTATCCTATAATCCCTTTGGTCAAACCAAAAGCTCCAAGTTATCCACAACGCTTGGTCACCCAAAATGCCCCAAAGGTATCTATAATCCCTTTGGTCAAAACCTCCAAGGATCCGTAAGAATCACTTGGTCCACACCCATTCGGGTTAAAACCACCATAACGAATATTCAAAAACAACAGATAATCAAAAATAACAAAAAAATTGCATCTCACTTTCATGCATAATCTTAAAAATCAAAATACAAAAAAAAGCTGCATTAGGCATCGCATACATACATTGCATATTTGCTGGTCATACATGTCAAACGCACCATAGACTATAATTACTCGGCAATTCCATCATTTTCCACATTTATCCATTTTGTAAATGATCCAACAAGAATAACGCCATTCACATTTTTGCCATATCATAGTCAGTTGTCTTCTAATGTCTTTAGGGTTTTCGTCATTCAGCTGTCTTTAGATTTCTAGCCAAATGTTGTACAAAGTCAGACCGATTTTTACAAGGTAGAGTTTTACTTGGATCACGCCTTGTTACATAGCATCCCAACACAAGCTTAAAACACATAAAAATTCCCAAGTTGTGTGAACGAAAGATGAAACCTGCATAGCGGACTAGGTTACCATAAGCGAAATGGTTATCTTGCTCATCCCCCTATGCAAATGGCCCAAGAATGCTGAGAGTTGGCAAAAGGACAAGCATCTTCCCTACCCAATTCCCCAAAATAAATAGTGGTTTTTACCACTATCAGAAATCCCAAATTCTCAAAAAGTTGCAAACATCAAAAAACTGCAAAAGTCAAAGTACAAACTCCAAAGTTTGACATCAAAACCCTCAAAGTGCACACATCAAAAAGCACAAGAAATAGTGATCCCCATCACTCAAAATTCAAATCCCTTGCTCAAAAAAAAAAAAAAGAAAAATAAACAGTGATTTTTATCACTATATATAAGAGCAAGTATCCCAATAAAATTGAAGAAAAGAAGGGAGTCGAACTTGAATCCCTGGAACTCTCAACATTCGAAAGGTCATGAGGTGATCCTCAGTCCCGGTTTGGTGGATAGCCCTATGGTCACTGGTGGCAAACCTCCCGCATGATGATATATCTGTCGCATTAGCTATTGGGCATATGTACAGATCAATGTTTGCATGTGGATGAGCTAGCTTATGGTATCCTAGATTGCATCGTAGATTAATCTTACTAAATGCAACAAAGGAGTTAGTGGAGCTAATTAGGTGATCCTCAATATAGGTTTGGTGGACAGCCTACCTAGCACTAGCGGTATCCTTATGAATACCACATCAACGAACTCAATCGCACACACAGGGATGTGAAATAACTTGGTCAAACTCAAGTCTGATTCATACCTTGTTCGAAAGTCTTGTAAGATAATGTACAGTCTTGACTAGTTAGTTAAAGCATCCGAGTCTCAGAAAAACCTTAACTACATTCTAAAACAATTGTTGTACATTTCATTACTTACATCACCATCAAAAAATACAAAACAAAAATTACAAATGCAAAGTTATTTCATAAAGCAATCACATAGTACAGAAAGCCAGTAAATCCTATACAGTCTATGGTGCCACCGCTTGTATACCAACAAATCATTCCATCCATTCCATATGCATACATCTATATCATATAGTTAAAATCATCCGTAGTCATAATAGCATATGCATACATCAACATAAATAAATGTGCATAAAGAACAATAAACCATGACAAGTATATAATCAAAAAAAAAAGAGTCATGTATATATATCAAGTCAAAATGCCCTCAGGCTACAATAAGAAGGTCCTTTGACCTCACAAAAAAACCAAAAACTCAAAATCCCCAAAGCCTAGGGAGTCGGCCACCATGATCACGTAGGATCGGTGCGACTGGAACTACCCCTAGTAGTATGGGTCCTATGGGACCTCTCAGGGTAGTTGCTGCCAGCCCTCGCACCCTGCCCACCAACACTACCCTCACCTAGCCGCCTGCGATGAGATGATGCAGACTGCTCAGTCTCACTGCCTCTCGTACGATGTGATGAACCACCTCCATCAAGCACAGGCAACTGTCCACCAAGGTGGACAACCTCTATCTCTAACTCTACCCGATACCGACCCCACTCTATATCTCATCGATGATACACAACCAATGCACTATCCCACTATGCCAACTGAGTCCGTAGGAGATCCCTCTCCTACGTTACCTCCACCAAAGCATCTCTATGCTCCTCCTCCCATCTCCGTAGGAGACCCTCCAATCATGCTATCTCAGCATGAAGCCCAACCTCCACATCCCCTGAGATAGCCTGAGGCATGGGCACCTCCAGGATGGCCTGTTGCTCTGGCACCCACTGCTCCGGGACATCCTATACATTCGGCTACTTCAAAACCCCCAAATCATCTCCATCATCGATGAAGTCATCAACCTCCACCATGTCAACATCATCAAGTGGAGCCCCCCAACCCTCCACCAGTGCCTCTGCACCCCCACCTCCTATTGCTAGTATCCATGCCTCCTAGAGGCCCCTCACTCCACCATCACCGCATAATCCACCACCGGTCATACTCTGTAGTCACCTCGACATCGTCCACATTGGGTACATCAATAACTGCATCAGACCCCTCACCCAACGGCTCAATGGTAGGCCAGACTAGAGTCCTCTCATCACCATGATGTCGATAGATCAAGGGATCACCAGGAAATCCCTGGTGCACCCCAAACTGTCATGTCACCCAAACATATGGGAAGTACTCCTACTCTGTCCCATGCCGCCCAATCAACCATCTACCCCTATGCACACGTCGGAGCCACTCTCCAGCCTCAAGCCAGGCTAGACAGTCCTGATACGACTGCCAGAACACCTACCCTAGCACTAGACGAGAGAAGGCATCAGTATAGTGACCTACGTCACCTGCCCATCGTCGACTCTATCCATGCTCCTTCGACCTCCACCATAAATCGGCATAGCCAATTTCTCGATCCACCATCTCACCTCGGGTGGTCCAAGGCAAACCCTACGGCCGCTCCACAGCTATGTGCTGCCACCCCCAGCACTGCAAGAGATAGCTGCACCCGATCCCCTTCTGCTTTCGATAGTGGACCTCGTACAACTCATCGTACAACTACGCCAATAAAGTCTGACCCCATCTCATAATAAGTGGAGCTGATGTAGGACACTCCACCAATGTGAAAACCAACTCAAGCAGGTTCCAAGGGAACCTCACACTGAGGAGTCAGGAAGTAGCATATTGGAGATGAGGGTCATGATCAAAGCATGCCTCACCCCTAATACGCCCTTCTCCAGCCACCACCGCACTAGAATACCGCCTATCTAGCAGTCAGCCTCTGCCCTCTCCACAGCCCTCTCCACCCCCTCTCCACCACTAGACCAAAACATCGTGTCAATACCATCATCACTGGTCACGATGGGTCATCCGGATAGGCAGTCCATCTATCAAAATCCGTAGAATCTGATACACATCCTCCAGAGTAACAGTCATCTCCCCTATTGGGAGATGAAAAGTGTTGGTGAGGATCCCACAGATTGATCAGGGCAGTCAAATATGCTCGATCCCCCACCACAGGCTCCAGACGCGTCACATGCTTGAGCCCAAGGGCATCAAGCCACTCCCAATCCACAACTATCAGGGCATCCGAGCATCAGAGAAAACAGTTGGCGATACCGACTCTTCACAACCTAAAAACAACAAATAAAACAAAAAAAGATATTAAGTACATACTTAATATAAACAAAAACATTAAAATAAAACTAGTACAAGACTACAATTTACAATTGTAAACAAATATAGAAGTACAACATTAAAATAAAACTATACAACAAAAGTACATATCATAAAAAAAAAATTATACAATCAACAAAAAACAAACACAAAACAAAAAAATATATTAAGGTTTCAACCTTAATATAAACAAAAACAACAAAATAAAATGAAAACATTTTGGGTTTTAAACCTAAATACAAACAAAAACAAATATAACAATTGTGTACTAGGGTTTTGACCTTAATATACGAAAATAAACAACAACAAAATAAAGCAAACAAACATTTTATATGTGAGTTTTAAACTTCATATAAAACACAAACGAATAACAGGCAGGGAGAAGGAACATCATACCGGTCTCGCCTCGGCTCCTCCACTCGAAGATCCGGTTCTCGCACTCATGATGTCCATGAAATTTTAGCAGCGCTCCGCTACGCACACTCGCACTCCTCCTCACTGCTCCAAATCGCCAAGAAAAAAATATTGCAAATGAGCCCAAAACCTAGTTTTGGTCCTTATATAGGCTGTTAGGCCTGTAATCGTTCCACCCTGGGATGAGCGCTCTAGTTAGCGCTCGTCCCACCCTGGGATGATTACAAAATTGGTATTCGTCCCACCCTGGGACGATTACAGAGCAAGAAATAAAACAAAAATAGCATCCAAAAAATGCACCAAAAATAGCAATAAATCTGTCGAACAAAGGTGCCTTTGCACCTGACATTCATGGCATGAAAAACCACCGTCGGGGTCACAAATACTCACTATCCTACTCCCTAAGAAGGCTAGCATAGCCGGACCACTCCACGGGAAGGAGGATTTTCGATAATTTCTACCCCAATAGGCGTCAAAAAAAAGGGTCAAAACCCACCAAAAATAGGTCCGATGGTTGGAAAACTGCAATAAGCGTTCAACGAAAACAACTGAAGGCACCCTTACAAACGTCATCTTGGGTCAAGCGACTCATCGCTTTTCTCATTTTTGGTCATTCCCTCATCGATTCGTCGCTTGAGGGGGTAGTCACACTTAGTCACCAATCAACAAATACACACCCAATCAAGGAAATGGCATGCATTCAAAGAATCATTGACAAAGACAATCACGCTCCTGCTTGGGGCAGCAAACAAGCAATAATCACAAGCTAAACAAACACTTGGCATTCTGGAAGCATGAAGAAAAGGTTCCTCGGACAAAAGGTTGCGCCCTTTGCCTATTCATGTCTGAACAATGTCCAAGATCAAGTACACCTCACTGAAAAAGGTTACACTTGAGTTAAGCTCCTTAGCTCGTCAGAAGCAAGGATTCAAGAATGCGTGCCCTTTCCATACTTGGGGCATCAAAATTTGGTTAGGTTACTGAGAAACCCTAATCATTAAGTGCTTTGGTCATCTATTTTTGCTCAGCACTATGCCACACACAGCGCATCCCAAAAAGGGGCATCTATAGACACCAAAACAACACCAATCCGATTATGTGACTACAAGCACTGACCGAATTGGCATACATACCCCCTAGGGCAGCCTCCAGAGGTTAAAAAGTGGTCCTAACCACTCCCAAATCAGTTTTGGAAGGTCAGAGGTCAATTTTGCACCTTTTAAGCACTTTTCTCCCTATTCGTCCCACCCTGGGATGATTAGAATCCTATTCGTCCCACCCCGAGACGATTAGCAACAATCGCTCCAGGGTGGGATGATTAGCAAGTTTGACTAGAAAAAAGTCAAACCTTGACAAATGGCAGCCCAAATCCACCACCTAACTTTGCCTTCAAGGCATGCAATTGTGAGGGAACATTTCAAATCAGAGAGAGACTGCCCTGATCATGGAGGCCTCAATCAAGGAGGCCCTAAATCAAGGAGGAATCTTCTCTCCCCCAAAAAGGCATAGTGAGCCAAGTGGTGCCCTCGCATGCGCATTCAAAGGAGACCCTTAGGTCTATAAAAAGGTGAGCCTCCTCACCCCAAAAGGGAATAGAGCTGGAGCATTTGGAGCAACGAAGTGCTGCCAAACTATACCCCCATTCCTCTTTGTGCTTCCTACATCCCTAATTTCTCTTTTGGAAGAGAGGTTATCGGGTGAACACTAGGAATGCAATCCAGAACCAAAACCCAAGAAATCAGCCATAATCCCACCCCAAACTCATCGACACAACCCCCTAGGAGGTTTTGGACCCATCCCACTTGGATTGGTGTCAAAACTAGGCCCTAAACGGTGGGCGTCCCACCCCGGGCGCCCCCGAACTGTTGCAGTCCTAATCGCCCCACCCCGGAGTGATTAGAAATATGTGCATGATTTCTTTACTATTATTTTTGCATTCTCTTTTATTTAATGTACTTATGCTTTTGTCCAAGTTTCATTGCTTTCTGACATGATTTGACCTGGTTTTTGTCATTTTTATGCGTTTACTAACCTACAGGGAGCGCCTTCGGATATAGGATGACCTGGGAAGAATATGCCAAATCTGACCTTCTGGGTCATCTCAAAATGTTGTTTTTAGTCTAACCACAAGTTTGCAGGAGTTTTGGAGGCCTCTGGGTAGGACATTTGCAAGGTCACTTTTTGCAAGTTTTGTGATAGTCCCCAACGTCCCACCCCGGAGCGATTAGAAATATGTGCATGATTTCCTTACTATTATTTTTGCAATATGTCCCAGATGATATCCTAATGCCTCTATTAAATTTTCATTGCATTCTGACATGATTTGACTGTAGTTTTATCATTTTATGTGTTAACTAGCCCGTAGGGCGCCCCTATCACATACAGGAAAATCTGGGTAGGATAGGCAGATTCTGAGCATCTGGGTAGTCTTAAAATCACATATAATGCCTAACCCATGAGTTTCAGGTGATTTGGATGAGCGTAGGTGGGACATTGGAGCGCTCACCTTGGAGAGGCCCCCGATGGGCAAACGCGCATAACGGGGCCGTTCGATGTCGCTTCGATGCAAAATTAGGTGATACCAATTCTAGAAGTTGTCCTTTACATTCATATGTCATTCTGTAATCGATTTATCAACCTTATCACTGATATCCCACAAGCGCCCGCTGGAGGCCTTGGGGATTGCATGTCTTTCTGGATACGCATATGCTATTAACGATTTGTTGTCTTTCTGTGCACAGGATCTCACCACCAGGAATACTAGAGGGGCAGCAAGGAATGATGAACACATGGACACAAGCGGTGGCAACTTTTGGCCCGCCCACTTCGAATGTGGGCACGCGGAAGACCCTGGAAGCGTACCGTCCGATCTTGTTCTTTCGGGCATCCATTGATGTAACAAATTGTATCAAATATTCTGAGCCCTAGAGGGGGGACGTATTGTAATCAGATTAAAAGCAATATCAATAAAGGAGGCCCCACTTTTGTTTTGCTCACATCTCGTTTATGCGTCATTCCCTTCATGCATTGCTTGTCGCATTCGTAGGACTTAGCATCTGTATCCATTTTTGTTTGCATCATATCGGTACACCATATTTCTGCATTGCTTTCACCAGTAAAGCAACTTCCCTCTGAGAGAGAGCACAAGCAATATGACCATGACATCTTCGTCTGTAATGCTATAAATAGTTTTCAAAGAAGCCACATCTTGAACATGCTCATAAGCTATTTTTCCCGTACCATCATAAGTAGGCAAAGCCTTTAATGTTGTTGTCGGGATCAGATTTTGAGCTTGCATATTCAAAGCTCTAGAATGATTCCATGCTGGAAACTGATGTGGTGGATTTTGAGCCATTTGGACCGGAGAATTTGCTTGGGGAGAAAATCTAGTGATAGTGCTAGAGGGACTTGAAGGAATGGAAAACACACCAGTTACCTATGAAGATGTTACAATTGATGGGATAGTCAGAGTGATTAATCTAGGATGCTCTCCTAAGACTTGGGTGTCAAGCTCAAAAAAATCAATAGGATTTTTTTAATTTTTGGCCTTCGATCTTGTAATCATGAAATAAAGCTTTCACCAACTTCATGTTTAGAGGCTTCTGGGTAAAACTAATTCGCCAAATGTTCTAATCAAAAAGTAAAATATGAACATTAAATCTTAATACTGCTTAAGGTGGACCTTTCGGATCCCATCGAGTGTGCCAAAAACTATTGGTCAAGAGTCTGCCCTAGGATAAAATGTATGTATGCACCCTAGACCCAACCAACATTGAAAGGCTAAAGGAAAGAAATATCTTTCAGGACAATCTCCAAAGGGGGTTGGTTCCCTTGCTACTCTAAAAACTGGTATAAATAGTAGGGAAATAAATTAACATAAAGGAAGGAAAATATGGTTGTAATCCGAAGAGATAATACAGGAATGAACTAACAACAAGATTAACAATCCAATTTAAACTAACAACATTCAATAAAATGATAGAACATAAACTAAAATTAGATCATATTATAAAGCATGACTTCCAATAGAATTCCAACATTCATTCCCATTGAAAAACTAAATCTAGACTCATAATTTAATCCACCAATGATGATATAAATCTAATAGAAATGTAGAGCAGAAAGTATAAACATACATAAAATGATTAGGAACTCAGATCCAAATAGTCTTCGAATCAAAGCAAATGTTTAAATTGCTATAGTTTCACAAGCAAATGTCCCTACTCCTTTACATCAAGTTTTGTAGTATTTATAGAGGATTTTGCCTCCAAAATTGAATGAGCATTAAAAAAAATGATGGCAAGTCAAAGATTGGTGGGCAACAATTTTCTCCTCAGCAGCAACAACGAACCAATCTGGTGGTACCTTGGGAAGCAACGAGCAATTTTGACAGATTGTATATTGGGACTTAGCAGGAATCATTGGTAGAATTTTCATCTTTATGTCGGTACCTCAAAAATGAGCATTCACCATAGTGGATGGTGCTTTTAAAAACAACAGGATCACACCAAAATTAAGAGCGAAGCAAAAAACATTTAATTTTGAAAAATCTTTGGTTATCCGTTGAATTTGATCTTCTTCAGCAATAATTTCGTAAAAATTAACCCCTTTGCCTCAAAAATTGAATTTGTTGACATTGTAATTCCCTCCAAACTGATCTTCGCTCAATCGCATTTGAAAATGACTTTCACTTGGAGAAAATGGCAAAAATTAATTTCACCAAGACGAAGCTTGAAAATGGATTTCGCCCCAATTTTTGCCCAAAAGTGCCTTTGCCATGATTTTTCCCGACAAGAGACTTTTGCCATGAATTTCTCTCGAATAGGGATTTTCACCAAAAAATGGGTGAAAAGGAGGATTTTGCTGTAAAATGGGCGAAAAGGGTGATTTCACTGAAAAATGGGTGATTTTGGCAGTGTTTTTTCCCGGAAAGGGATTTCGTTGTGACTTCACCCAGAAACTGCATCTTTTTCCTGAAAATGGTATTTTGCTCAAGACATTACTCAAAAATGGATTTCGCTAAGAAAAACTCATTGCACACTTGGGAAAAATTTTACATAAAATTTTAGGGTGGTAAAAATGTCAACATGTATATAGTTTAAAAAAAAATGATCTGCGAGGGTTAGGTGGATTGGTAAGAAGTTGGGCACTTACCAGGAGGAGACCTAGGTTCGAACCTCGCGGGCAAGCCCAATCTAGGGTAAAGTACTATTCTGACTTGAGTCCGTTGAGTGTGCACCAACTTGATTATGGTGGTACCAACCCCGAGCCACCGGGGGTCTCTCTCACTTCGGGTCATGTTTACCGAGGTGAATAGGGGTTATAGTGGTAGCACCATGATTTGACACTATGATCGGAGGTAATGTGACTTGACCTTGTGACTAGTTGTTCAAAAAGGAAAGGTAGTTGTCGATTTCTCTATGTATAAAAAAAATTAATTTTTTTTTTATAATTTGTTTAATAATTATATTTCATAAATATTATAAATGTTTTTTATGATACCCTTGGTTATGTAATATTTTTATTTTGTGATTGTTGAAAAATATATTGAAAAATAAATTATTTTGTAGGAGCTCCAACAATACTGATTTTGATTTCGTTATTCATCATTGATACTTGGGCCTGGTTTTTGGACAACGATTCATGTTATCCAACTTATTATCCTTTGCATACCCAAATCTAATAGGCATTGTGACTATTTGTAGTTTTTTTGTTATTTATATTAAGATTTGCTACTTTCTTTGTTGGTTTTATCTGCTTCTACTTTTTCTTTCATAGTTCATGCATTAATTTAATAGAGTAAGGTGAACCAAGAAATAAAATCTCTTAGATTTCGGCAAGGGTTTTCTCTTTTGGTTCAGATTAAGGTTTTAGTCATCTTTGAAGCCTTGTCATGGCAATGACAACAAGGGAGGTACCTCCTCCCTAGACCCTTATTCTAGGATGTTACCATGATAGTTTCATCCATACTCAAGAATGTTGACCATGGCCCATTTTATTTTTTCTCGCCACCTCCTCAGTTTGACTAGTAGAAAACATGACCAAAGCTCTGAAGGCGAGGAGGCCACAATAATTCCAACCAAGTAACAAAGACTCTTTTGTTCCTAAGTTGGATGATTCTTCAATGGTGGATATCCTTCCTGACTATATTCAAAGCCCAATCCTCACCCTAACTAAGAGAGATCTTGCTTGCAAATTTGTGGGTATTTGATCAAACCCAGTAACAATTCAAATATGGATCACCTATTCTAGGAGATCTAAAATTTCGAGCTATTAATTCATGATGGCAAGGAGAGGATATCTCATTGTTATTTTCTCCTACATAGAGGAAAGAGATGCAATATTTCAAATAGGGCCATGGTTCCTTGGATCAAGCCCTCTCTACATGATCTCATGGTCAGTTAGTTTCAATCCACAAGTGGAAGAACTAGAAGAAGTCTCAATTTGGGTAATATTGTCAAATTTACCCCTATATTTATAGAATAAACCAACTCTTGAGATGATAGGTAACTTCATTGGAACATTTTTAGATTGGGTTCATTTTAAGGCTAATGCAACTTGTTCTAGGTTGTGTTCAAGTCAATCTAAAAAAAGGGCTTTCTAAAAATATAGGTATCAAAGTATTAGATTGTTTTCATACTCGACTACTGGATTATGAGCACATTCATTTTATTTGTATTAATTGTCATCAATATGGTCATTTCTCAAGTAACTGACCCACTAAGGTACAAAAAGAGATAAATGAGGAAGATAAATACTTTCAACCAGTAAGAAGAAAACAATAGAGAATATCTAAAAGTAGAAAAAGGAGGCCTCAACAACAACTAGAAAGACAATAATAATAAGTTCTCAATTTTATCATAAAATGAGAAAGAGGAACATCTAGGACCATATAAAAAAGGTAAAGATCCATCAAATCCTAAATCAAAAGGCAAAGAGGAAGAAACTTAGGCTACCAAAGAAAACCTTTAGGAAGAGGAGATTGAAGAAATAGAAGAGACTCAGTTAGTAATAACAATATGATTTCGAGAGGCACCCCAACCACCAAATCGTCTACTAGAGGGAGGAGATCTAATCAAGAGGTAAGAACAAAAAAAGTAAATATATATTCAAAAGAAAGCTCAAACAGCCTTAGATTGTAGCAAGGTTAAGAAGCCACTTAAGAAATAAAGGTTCTATTATGGAATGGAAGGGGACAAGGTAGTCCCTTGAAGAAAAACTACCTAAGTTAATTAATAGCCCAACAAAAGACAATGGTTATCTGCATTCAAGAAACTAAATTGATAGAGCAGTTACTAAGAATAGAATGGAAAAACATATGGATATCCTTAGACCTAGAAGAAAAAAATTCATCAAGTGTCTTAGGGAGAATTATCCTTGCATGGGATCCATGGGCCTTGATGTGTATTAACAAAACAAGACACTTAAATTGGATAATATCTTCTTTCTCCTCTCCATAGGAATAGACTTGGGCCATAGTCAATTTCTATAGACCAAATAACACAATCTTAAAACAAGAGGCTTGGAAAAGTCTGTAGCACTAGATTCACAAAACAAGACCCCCAAATTTAATCATATCAGGGAGCTAACCGTGACTTTAGCCCAATGGGAGAAAAAAGGAGGTATTCCCTCAAAAGACTCTTCTAATGACCTTGTTATGCAAATTATAACTAAGAAAAAACTTCAAGACATAATCCCAAAAAATGGAAAATTGACATGGAAAAATAGAAGAGCTAGTGTTAAATTCATTATAGAAAGATTAGATAGATTCCTAATAAAAGAAGATATACTATTTAGGTATCCACTTCTATCAAGTGGCATAATTCAAAATTTGATCTCAAGTCATAAGTCTATCTATTTGGATATGGGTGATAGTGCTCTTGGGAAAAGGAATATTCCTTTCAAATACAATTCAAAATGGATGGAACATGAGGAGTTTGCACCTTTAGTAGAAAGTATCTAGAAACAACATGTCTATGCAAACAATCCCTAGGAGGTATGAAAAATAAAAATTTACAATCCCAAGAATGTCATTAGGATTTGGATTACCAATAAGACTAAAGTTTAAAATAGGTCAAGCATATTGCTACAACAAATGGAGGAAGTAGAGCAAGATATAGGTGATCAACCTCCAACCCCTCAATAGGAAGAGAGAAGACTTCAACTAAACTAAGAAATAGATCAAGATTTCAAAGAAGAAGAGGCACATTGGAGACTTTGATCAAGAATTATATAACTCAAGAAAGAAGATAGAAACACATATTACTTTCATTCTAGAACAATGCAACACTACCAGTGAAATATAATCAAAGGAATTCATAAAATTGAAGAATTTATTTTGATCAGGCAATCATAAAGGAACTAGCAAAAGATACTTACTTGGCCCATATCACAACAATAATAGTAAATAAACAAAATCAGGCCACTCAATTGAACAACATCCCTCCTTTGATAAAAATAGAGACAACGAAGATCCTTTTTCAACAATTACCAAAGAAAAGTTGGAAGAAGTTATATGTTCACTAAGCTCCAGGACTAGATGGCTTCACCAATAATATTTACCATCAATTTTATGAAATTAATGGAGATGAACTATTGGTAATGATATAAGAGATATGGATAAGAGGTAAGCTATCTGGGGTGATCAACTCCACTTTCTTAGCTTTAATTTTGAAAGAAAAATGCAATTACTTTTGACAAATTTAGACCTATCTCTTTGTGTAATTGGTCTTGTAAGATAATGGCCAAAGTAATAATAAACATAATTAAAAGTAATATTAATTATTTGATAGAGCCATAACAAGGGGGTATTATTCCATGGAAACATATATATGACAACGCTATAATAATTCATGAAGACCTATACTAAAGTGCCAAGTCCAAAAGAAAAGAATAACCATTAAACTTGATATGGCTAATGCCTTTTACAGAGTGGGCATTGGATTTATAAAATAGGTGTTAACTAAATTTGGATTTCGAATTTAAATGATATATGGATAAGAGCTTGCATATAGGGATCTTGGATAGCCCCTCTAATCAATGAGAAACCTGCTAACTTCTTTAAAACCACTAGAGGATTAAGACAAGGGTGTCCTCTCTCATCTTACCTTTAAATCCTTCTAGTTGAAACTTTAGGGAGGACACTAACCAAATTGAGAAGGAATAAAATCATGGGAATTAGAGTAGCTACATGATATAGAACAATCACTCATGCTCAATTTGAAAATAACATCATTTTACTAGGGGAAGCCAAAAAACTAAATGTCAAGTTGATCAAAGAAGTTTTAGATTATTTCTCTTTGGTCACAAGGGCAGAGATAAACACCCAAAAGAGTATATTTTACACTATAAATACTTCAAAAATATAATATAGAGTCTTATCTCAGATTTTGGTATTTCACAAAAGTAGTGATACCTTTAACTACCTAAGTGTTCCTATGGGCTTCCATTAAAAAAATATGAAACTTAAAATTTAATTCTAGAAAAGATGACAAGGAGAATACAATAGTATAGCAATGGTTGGTTGAGCTTGGTTGGAAGAATTATTTTAATCAAATTAGCACTAGAAAGTCTTCCCATATATCAATTATTGGAAGACTATTGTCGAGCCAAAGGAGTAGGGAGGAATAAGAATTAGGAAAACAATGATTGTTAGCAAGGCACTAAGTGCTAAGCTACTTTAGAATTTTTGCATTTTTCTAGAATCTCCATGTAAGCAAATCCTAAAATGCAAATATCTGAACAAATCTAATGGGATATAGATACTAAAAAGTGTGAAAAGCATAGTAGGCTCCTCCTCAATTTGGAAATATATTATGGAATCTAAATACATTATATTAAATCATACCTCTTTGCTTCCAATGGATGGTAACCAAATAAATACATAGGACAATCCAGTCTTGAGAGGACCTCCAATCATTAAGAATTTTTCCCTAGAAATAAATTGGACCTACAATAGTTAGGTGTTAACTCTCTTACAAGTGAAATTAAATGGATGGGAGATCCACCCTTGCCACATCTTGACCAAGACTCATAGAAATAACTATACATCGAAACTGAAGGGATTAAACTCTCTTTTCAAAATTTAGATTAGATTATATGGGGCTCTATTAGTGGGTCGAGTGTTTACATAGTCAACAAAGGAGTGTTATTACAAAAATAAGGTTAGAAGAACTCAATCATAGCTAAGGTATGGAATTACAAGGTTCCCCCCAAACTTCAAGTCTTTCTTTGGTTGGTGCTCCAAAACAAGATTATTATTGGAGATAACCTCATCAAAAGGAATATCATGGGACCTCATATTTTATATGGTGTCTTAAAAATAATGAAACAACATCACATATGTTCTTTTAGTGTACAAAAGTAAAAATCTATATTGAAATAACCTAGAAGCTAGGATCAACAATATCAAAAATATTCAACTCAAAAATTGCCTAACCTATTGAGGCCAAATTTACAAATAGGGATTGAAGGATAAGCACATTATTAGGAATATTTGGTATTCAATGCTAATATTAATCATTTGGTACGTCTGGAAGGAAAAAAAAGGATAAATTTAATGATAAAAGAATCAAATTTTGAGTATTAACCAATAAAATGTTAAAAGGGATAGTTTTAAACATAAAATCTCTATATCATAAACAACAAGATATTAGGAGACTAAGAAAAATGAAGATACATCTATTATAACAAAAATTTAAGATATATGTAATTTTGGGTCATAGGTTAGAATAACCAGACATACAAAGATAAACTTCCTTGAAATTTTCTTTGATGAAGCCTCTAAATCAAACCTAGACCATGCAACTATTGGTGGTGTGATGCTAGTGACACCACACCATGAAATATTTTAGCTCAAAATCAATTTGGGGAAAACAACCAGTAATGTTGTAGAATTGATAGGTAGTGAAATGGGACAAAATTTAGCTCATGAACAAGGCATTAAACAATTCCATGTGTTCAATAATTCAAGATTTGTAATATCTTCCCTATCTAAGGGGAAGGAATTCTCATTAGTCCAACTATAAATAGTTCAGAGAAGACTAAGAGAATTGAAGCAAAAGTTAGAATATATACAATACTCTTGTATTGGAAGGAGACATAATATGATGGATGATTTCCTTACAAATGAGACCATAAACATAGCCTATTTTCATCTCAAAGTAATAAGGAAAAAGAAAAACAAACAACATGAATGACACAAATAGTAGGAAGCATATAGCAATTCCACAACTTTTGGAGATTGTGGCACCTTTGAAGATTCTAGTACCTTTGAAGATTCTAGTGCCTTTGAATATTTTTATGCCCCTTGTCTCTAGACAACCTTAGAACATTGCAGGATTCTAAAGCTTTTGGTGTTTTAGATTTTCTCATTGATTATGACACCCTTTACATCTCTGGTAGCCTTTGTATACCGACACACTTTTTAGATTTTTAAATTGATTTTATTGCTTGTTCTTATTTTTAAACAACAATATTGTGACTTCCAAATTGCTTATTAAATAATATTTTATTCTTTATAGATTTTAGGATCAATATATAACTTAAAAAAATAATAAATCAAAATAATTATTTTTAAAACTTTTATCATAGATTTTTTTTTTAAGAAAATGATTAAGATTATATTAATTAATTAACCAAAAAATTATAATAATATGGAGCTAACACTGCCCACTAGCTAAAAAACAAAATGAGGTGGATAAGTAGTAAAGCATCCATTACTAAATATATATAAGAATAGAAGCAAATAGCAACAAAAGACTAGCTATATCTTACTGTAATACATTGGATGTCAACACTCATCTATGGGAGAGTTTGTTATATGGAGAAATTATGGGTATGTCTTTCATGATATCTTTTGAAGTCTTCAAAGAAGAAATAGAAGTAATCAAAACCTGAACTTGCTCATCATTGTTAATTGCCTTATTTTTAGTTTCTTGTTGGACCTTCTGAAGATCCTGAACCATATGCGAAATTTGATGAAGTCTGTAAATAACATCTCAAGGTGTGTTGGAAGTCCCATAAACTTAAAAATGAATGCATCACACATGCAACAAAATATGAAAGGTCAAGTCTACTAAAACTATATCCCATGGAGGAGCAGATTCAGTAAACACATTTTTGCATCTACACTTTCAAATGTGCTTGAGAAGAACAAGTCTACAAACATCCCAGAGTTTGAGATACTGATCCAGTTGAGAAAAACCAAGTAGAGAAAGCTTCCAAGATCTAGTAAAATAGGGAAAAAGAAAAGTGTAGAAGACATCCCAAAAATGTTTAGCCATGTCACAAAACCAATGCATTGAGGGGAAATGTGTAAAATTGAGGCCAAACTTTCAGAAGTTGAAAGTTTTTTATGCAAAATCCACCATCCAAGAAGTTGAGTTTTGGATTCAACATGAAATTTCCAAATTTGATTAGCAAGAGACTGCCATTGGGCATTGGTAAAATTCACTTGCCACTTGACATTGAGCTTAGAGTCTAAAGGAGGACACAAAATATTTTTGTATATCCAATTAGAAGTAATGGAAGAGATTCTATGACCATTAAGACATCTCCATTCATTTCATATATTATGGGTGATTATTCCCAGCTTTATAAGGACCTCATAAGGGACGAAATCCACAACTAATCCATAAGGCTCTTTGAACCTAGAGGGAAAGGAGCAATAATTGTAGATCTAGTTCCAAGTAAGAATTGAGAAGCTACTTGAATCCTAGATATCTCTAATTCTATTAATTTATTTCTTCAAAAAAGCTATACCATGAATAGCACTGCATAAAGCTAGAGGTTTATCATTATGGAGGATAAGTTTATTCCACCAAATATTGTTTAGACTGATGCTCAGACCATGTCTTAAGGAGTCAGACTGCTAAGCCAATAAATGAGAAACTGATTGCCAAACTTTCTAGTTTTAGGTAACTGAAATAGATCCTTTAACTATAAAGTAAGGCACATTAAATACCTTATCCTCCCAAGGGGTTTCTTTCCATTTACCTTTGTGAGTAGATAGAGAGATTCTATAACGAAATAGATGTTTCTAGTTTTCATCACCAATTATGGCTCTAGCAACCCATTTTGCAACCAAACTTTTGTTTTTCACAATCAACTCCATGACATCATTTTGATTAATATATAAATCTCACTTGACCAATTGACTTCTAAAATTTTAATTTCATTGGGATAAAGGTCAACGCCATAATTCACTAATTTATTAGTCACCCAATTTCCTTCTATAAATATGCTCACACTACTAGGAGACTACCTCTAGTAATAGATGATGAACATTAGCAATAATATTATTTTTTATCTCATCTTCACATCCATTTTTGTTAATAGCATTGATGATAATTTGTGAACCTCCCTCAATTAAAATATATTTCCATCCTTTTTTTGCTACAATTTTAATCCATGTAAGAAGTGCCCTAGCCTTTGCATAGATGTTAGTTGAAGTTCCATATGATTCTAAAGAAGTGAGGAGAATTTTGCCTTCACTATTTCTAAAAACACCACCTCCACCAACTTTTCTTGTATTTCCTTTGAAAGCACCATCAAAATTAATTTGGATAAACTCAATTTTTGGATATTTCCATTTTACCATTGATCAAAGTAGATCCTCTATTTTAATTCCGTTGTTACATATGACTCTTCCATGTATGTTCAAATCATGTAGCCAAGTTATTAGCACATATTTTTCTGCAATTGAGACCTCCCATGGTGAGCACCATATTTATAGACATTCTGATTCCAAACTTATTAGCACTTCTACGATTCCAAACTTGGGCATTATTTTGATATGTATTTTAAAAAAAATTGTTATTCCTTTCAAGCCATAAATTCCAACAAATAATGGCAGGGCCAATCCTGAATACATAACACTTCAGCTTTGAAATAATGTATCCAACATTTTATCAACTCTTTCAATGTTGATGGAGCTACCCAATATAATTTTATATTTTAAAAAAATAAACCCAAATGATGTGAGAAAATGGACAACGAAGAAGTAAATTGTTTGATATTTATAAATCCTTCTCACACGAGGTATATCTGAAGGGTCCATAATCTCCTCTTTTTTGTAGACTCTCTCCCGTAAGAATCTTACTTTGAACTACTAACCAAAGAAACGTTGAGGCCTTAGGAAGAGCCTCTAATGAACAAATTTTCTTCCAAGAAAAATCTTTGGGAGAAGGAAAAATTGGTTGTTCTAAATCCTCATATCCCAACTTGATCGAGTATCCACCATCCTTTGATAAATTCCAAACCAACTCATCCTTTTGTGTAAAAATTGGCAAATAAAACTCTCGAAGCATCTTTTGAAGTTCATCTACAATTTTTTTGAGTCCCTCTCCTTCAACCAGGTTACTAAAAAAAATCTATGATCAGGAGATTTTGCTCATAATAATATAATATTTTACCTTTGGACCTTTACATATTTGGCACGCTTGCACCAATGGTTTCGATTTTGAGATAGAGATATAAGGATAAGGATTTAACTAACCGTGAAACCAAACATTTGCATAACTCCTCTCATTGATAGATCATCTAATATATATCTTTATCAATTGCAAACTCTATGATATGAAGTTCCATGTTGAGGATCCTTTGGGTAAAGTTATTTTTCTAAATAATTTCATTACATCAAGAGAAACTATATATTTTTGAAGTAATATTTTTACCCAATTCTTTCCTTGATCTTCGAATAATCTCCACCTAAGTTTTTCTCTTAATGCCAAATTTATAAGTCTGCAATTCCACAAGATTGCTCCACCAATATTCTTTCCTTTTCAAACCCTATCCCATTTACAAAGATAAAACCTAATTTTTTTCTCACAACCTTTCCATAGAAAGTCTCTTTGAATTTTATCAATTTCTAATGCAATACTTGTTGGTAGTCTTGAAAGTGACATTATATAAATAAGAATGGATTGCAATGTAGTATTTATGAGTTGTAGCCTTCTTTCCATGGTTAATAACTTACCTTACAACCTACCAGGCAAGATTTAATTCTTTTCAAAAAAGAGACCCAAACCTTTATCATACTATGGAATACCCAAGTAGTTTGATGAAATTTTTTCAATTTTAAGCCCTAAAATATTCACAATAATTTGTTGTAAATATAGGGTAGTATTAATGAAAAAAATATTGGATTTTGAAGTATTTACCAATTTTCCAGTAGCCTTCTCATAGCATGATAATATTGATTTAAACTCCAAGGCCTCACTGACTGAGGGATGGCCCAAAAGAAAAGTATCATCATCAAATTGGATATGAGATTCAAAAGAACTATTTTTTGCAACTTAAATACCTTTGATTTTTCTTTCATTTTTATTTTGAAAAGGCTCTCCCTAATACTTTTGAAAGAATAATAAATAGATAAGGAGAAAGAGGATCACCTTGATGATGTCCACAAGATGACTTGAAGTACCCAGCAAGAGAACCATTGATCAAAATAGAAAAAAATTTAGTGCTATAAAAATATTTAATCCACTCATCACCAACTATAATCAAATCCAAAATTTTTGAGAATAGCATGCAAAAAATTCTAGGAAACCCTATCATATGCTTTGTTCCTATCTAATTTCAAAATCATACATATTTTTTTCATGGAATGAAGAGAATGTATGGCCTCTTGTGCAACAATTATACCATCAAGAATTTTTTTACCATGAACAAAGCCACGTTACTCTTCTAAGATAAGACACCCTAGAATGCCCTTTAATTTGCTTACCATAATTTTTGAGATGATCTTATAAATCATATTACAAAGGCTTATTGGATGAAAATTATCAAAATATTTTGTGTTGCCTTTCTTGAGAACAAGGTAATAAAAGTAGCATTGAACTCACTTATTATAGCCTTCTTTTTTGGGCCTCTTCAACCGCATATAACATATCACTCTTCAATAAATCCCAAAAAAATAGAAAAAAAATTGCAGGAAATCTATCAAGGCTATTTGCCTAGTCAGGATGGAAAGAGAAAATTGCTTCATGGAGCTCCTTCATAGATATCTTCTTCATCAAGCTTTCATTTTGTCCCTGCGTGATAATTTATGGAATGTTTTATAAAACTTGTGCCTCCTTATCTTGCTTAGAATTTGATAAAATAGTTTTGAAATAATTAATTGTTTCCTTCCTTATATCTTCTTTGTCCTCAACATTTCTTCCATCTAGAGTTATAATATTTTTGATATGATGAAAAGAAAAATTTATTTTTGTTGTAGCATAATTTTTTTTTGCATTTCTATCTCCTTCCTTGAGCCATTTCTCTCTATATTTTTGGAACCAATATGACTCCTCCTTTTTCAATGCATTATGATAATAAAAAAGTAATTGTTTTTCTTTCACATAAAAATCTTGATCCATTCCATTAATTTCTACTCTCTTGTAAATTTTTGAGTTTGGATTCAATTTCTTTATTTTCTTTAAAAATGTTACCAAAATATTTGGTATTCCATATATTCATTTACTCCTTTAATTATTTCAACTTTTGAACAAACCTGTACATACATGATCATTCAAATTGTGATTCATCCCACCATAACATAACCATATGGAAAAAATCAAGGTCTTGGAGCCACATAGAATGGAAGTGAAATGGCTTTGGATGACCATTATTAGGTAACTCACAATTCAAAAGAATGGGTTTGTGATTTGACTCTGCTCACAATAAAATATCTAAAGAGATTTTATACTTTGTTTGCAATCATTTATTGGATAACAAGAATCTATCTAGTCTTTCTGCTATATGATTTTTTCCAATGCATCTATTATCCCATGTATATTGAAATATTGAGGGACTAACATCCCAAAGGTCATTTGAATTGACAAATGAAGCAAAATATTACATTGATTTAGACCATCCTAGAATGCCACCCTTCTTTTCCAAAGGAGATAGAACAATATTAAAATCACCCCTAAGAATCCATAGATCATAATAAATCATTATTGTATTTGAAAAAAATATACTAATGTCCTTCCAACATCTATCATGAGGAGTAACTATAGTTAAAGCATATACATTTATAACCCCACTTTGATGTTTTTCTCTTTCTTGAAAAATATTCTAGCAATCCAATTATTTTTTGCTTCTAATAGTTGTCCATCCCATTTGAATTTGTCCCATATTATTACAATACCACCTGAAGTTTATGTATAATAAATTTCTAAACAATCACCTATCTTCCAAATCTTCTTAAAAGCATCATAACATTCCTCACTGCTTAATTTTATTTCTTGTATTAAAATAAATTCAAGGCTATAACAACCTAATAATTCTTTAATAACTCTTTTTTAAAGGTTTTTATTCATACTCCTAATATTCCATGATATCATTTTCATCTTCAACACTTTTTATTTTTATTAGTGGGCTTAGCCCCACTTCTTGTTAACACCTATGATATTTTTATTTGGATTCCCAGATCAATATCCTTTTGAGTTTATTTTTCTCTTTATTCCTTATTTTATGGCCTTCTTCTCCTTCTTCCATTCTCGTGAACACTCTCATCTTCATCACTCTCTTCTATTTTTCATATTATTCAAAATGAGACTTATCTTTTAAATATTTATGTTGCCCTAAAGAGTCGAAAGTGCAAGGAATAGCCTCATTAGCATTTTATTATTTATGTTGCCTTAAAAAATCTAAACTGTATACTCTATAGTCATCACTTTCTTATGTTATCCTAAAAATCCTAAATTTCCTTAGATATCCTCCATAAGATTTTCTTTACTATACTGCTCTTGAAATCCTAAAATGTAAGGAATACACTCTATACTACTTTCATTTTTATCGTTAGGAGAATATTTTAAGCTACTTGAGGATAATAAAGGTGTTTTACTTGGATTAAGATTGACCTCCTTCACCTATTTGCTTTAAAATTCGTCTCCCCATCTCCCTTTGTTTTAAAATTTGCCTTCCCCTCTTCCTTCCCACCTTTAGCTCCTATATTTGAACTTGTGCGTTATACTTCCACATCCCCCATATCATTTGTTTCTTCTAATGGTTGATTCAAGTGAATTGTAATTTCCTTTGCCATATGATGATGTAGAGGGACATTTTTGGACACTTTCTTAGGAGTGGAATATCCTTGATTTGATATAGATTTTCCTATGATATAGTCTCCTTTTTTCAAATTGAAGCTACCCGCCCAAAAAATTTCATCTCTTCCTCCATTTTCACTTTGCATTCTCTTGCCATGTGCCCAGTTTCATGATATTTGTGACATTGAAATGTATTTTTTCTCATAATCCACTTGTTGATCCCATTCTCTTAATTCATATTTAATACTAATCAACTATAGTAAATGTTTAGAAATATCCATTGCAACACATATTTAAGTGTATACAACATGCCTTCTCTCCTTGGTAGTTGGTCCCTCTTGGATGAATTCACCTAGAGTATTGCCAATATTCTTCAAAACCTCCTTATTGATGAGTTGATAAGGAAGTCCAAAAAACCTAACCCATATCAGAAGTCTTTCAATAGTTTTTGTGTCCACAAAAAAATTCTCACTCCAGGGTCTTAAATATAAAGCATATTCCATCCAGTATTTTATCCCTTCTTTCTGAACTAGAGAAAATAATTAGGAAAATTCCTTTTGGAAGAAAATTCATGGAGTAATTTGAATTCATTCCCCACTTCCACTTGATCCAATTTTGAATTTTTCTGGCCAATATCCATGAAACTTACATATTAACCCTCTGGTTTTAAGAATCATTATATCATGTTCAATCATATCATCCTTGATAATCACTTATGGTGTAGAATTTACTACTTGGACTATGTTTACCACAGATTCAATCTTCCTCTTATTTCTAGCTAGGTCATCCAAACTTCCAACTTGGCCATTCATACTTTAGGTAAGGACTTTCACAAATGAATTTCTTTCCATTTTACCTATAATTTATTTAAATAAATTCTTTTATTTTTTCTAAGATCTCGAACAAGAAGTCACACTTATTATTTTATCACACTTTGCTTTATACTTTTTTCTTTTCTACTCACACTTCCTCCTCACTCCTAGCTTGTGATTGATCACACTTTTCTTTCTACTTTTTGCTTTTCTACTCACACTTCCTCCTCACTCCTAGCTTGCTCTCACACTCGCTTTTGGTTGAACTCTCTCTTAGCTCGTGCTCGCATTCCCTTCTGACTGCACTCACTTTCAGTTGCACATATATTTATATATATAATTTTTTTATCAAAAAATGTGCAATAACTGTAAATAAATAAATATATATATATTCAATTATTGCACGTCTTTGTATATATATAAGTTTTTTTATTAAATCTTTGAGATTTTTCATAGTAATAAATTTATTTTTCTAATTTTGTAGGTGTAACATATCTTAAGATTTTAAGTAGGATTTTTATAAAGTTGGATAAGTTAATTGACTTTATCTCCATTTTATAATTTTTTTAATAGAAGTTAAAAAATAATAATAATAATTTGTGTTCCAAGGGGGGACAGTGCAACAGTTCAAGTTTTGGATTTTTTCAAGAGGTTTAAGGTTCAAACCGTAGTGTGGATGAATGTATGAGGGGGTGGGTGTGTGGTGGCCTTGTGTTAAATTTCCTATTCATAAGCATAGCTCTCAGCCTTACAAGGGGTCATGGTTGGGAGGATACTGCTCGTCCTATGTGTTGGTCGTAAGAGTTTCTCACACTATAAATAAAAATAAAAAAATTATGTCCGTGGATAATATAATAGTTTGGGTTTTGGCTCTTTTCAAAAGGTCCAAGGTTCAAATCGAGGCATGTGCTGGGCTGTGTATTAAATTCCTTATTGATAAGCTCAACTCTCCCCTTTATGATAGGTCATGGTGGGGTGAGGGAGATAATATAATAGTTTAGGTTTTGGTTTTTTTCGAGAGGTCCAAGGTTGAAATCGAGGCGTGCATTGGGTTGTGTGTTAAATTCCTTATTGATAAGCTCAACTCTCCCGCTTATGAGAGGTTTTGGATTTTTTTTGAGAGGTTTAAGGTTCAAACCGTAGCATGAAAAAATGTTTGAGAGGGTGGGTGTGTGGTGGTTGTGTTAAATTCCCTATTTATAAGCATAGCTCTTGGCATTACAAGGGGTCATGGTTGGGAGGAGACTGCTCAGTCCTGTGTGTGTGTTGGTGTGTGTGTGTTGGTCGTAAGAGTTTCTCACACTATAAATAAAAATAGAAAAAATTATATCCAGGGATAATATAACAATTTGGGTTTTGGCTTTTTTTCAAGAGGTCCAAGGTTCAAACCGAGGCATGTGCTAGGTTGTGTTTAAATTACTTATTGATAAGCTCAACTCTCCCCCTTATAAGAGGTCATGGTGGGGTGAAGATGCTCAACCTTAAAAATAATATGCATGATATAAAGTATATATAAATATATTTTTATAATAAAATGATTTCTATTGTATAATTTATTAAAAATAATAATTTGCATGATGTTTTGCATGATATTAAGTATATATAAAGATATTTTTATAATAAAATGATTTCTATAGTATAATTTATTAAAAAATAATAATTTGTATAATGTTAATTATAAATAAAAATATTTTTACAGGATTGAGCAGGCTCCCCCGACCATGACCCCTCCTAAAGCCGAGAACTATGCTTATCAATAGGGAATTAGCCGAGATCTATGCTTATCAATAGAGAATTTAACACACAACAACCCCCTCATACACTTGCCCACACCATGGTTTGAACCTTGGACCTTCCAAAGAAGAGCCAAACCCTGAACCGGTGTCCCTTGGGATAATTTATTTAGTATAACTTGTTTTAATACCATGAAGTACTTGTTATAATAAAAGGTGAGTTCTTTTTCAATCCTTTATTGTTAATGGGTATTATAAAAAAAAATTGTATTTGAGATAAAAAGAAGAGAAATCCTTATTAGGACACCGAATTGGTATGTACTTGAGCTTTTATCTAGGAGATCCAAGTTTGAGTTACAAGGAAGGTGGCTCATGTTGTGTCTCCATATGAGAAAAAGTGCAGTCCCTTTAAAAAAACCTTATATTTACTTTAATTAAAAAAATAAAAACAAACTTTAATTTTAATCTTCATAGTTATTATTATAATGTACATATATTTTATTATAATAAATAATAATAATTATTATACATTTTGTTATTATTTGTGTATTTTGCATTACTATCTTATCATTATATGTTTTATTTGTAATATTATTTTTAAAATATTTATTATACTATATATTTATAAAAAAACTTTCTCAAAATTTTAATCATAATCTATTATGTTAATATTATATTTTAGTTGAGTTGGAGAGGGGAGGGCTTTGGTCCCTCCCCTGCTCCCCCTCCCATGGCTCCTGGTTTCTGCCCAGTCCCTGGCTCAACCCAGGTCATCCCTCCCGGGGAGTGGTTGTTTGCAGATGATCTCCTGGGGGAGATCCTTCTCCACTATCTGCGCCCCTCCTAGCCGGCTAGGGTTTCCTTGGTTGTTTTTTCGGACTGGTGCTTCCTAGGGATCCCTGTTTGGTTGGGGATCCCTTCCCTTTTTCCCTTAGGATTCCCCCGGGGTTTTTTGGAGGTGATTCGCATGGATCTGGTCCCCTGCGTTTCTCAGTGCGGTGGAGGTGACGATTTAGGGTTTGGACAGTTTCCCCATTTTTCTTGTGAATCCTCGACAGGCTCTGTGCTTGGACGGGATTCTTGGTCCCTACTGCTGGGATCCTCTTCTGTTTTCCCGGGGCGGGTTCCTTGTGGTGCAACTCTCTGGTCACTTCTTGATGGACTGGATCCTCTCTGTGCTGGCTGTCGGCTTCCTACAGGATGGCTCTCGCTGAACTGAATGTTTTCCCGGTGGGCGGGATGGTTTCTCCATAGGGCGGGATCCGCCAAATCCACCGGTTTTCCCGTGAGGCGGGATCCTTTCTTTTCTGCTGGTTTCCCGGATGGCGGGTTTTCCCTGTTGCTTCCCGCTAGGCGGGACTGTTTGTGGTGGTTTTGACTGCTTCCTGCAAGGCGAGATTTTATTGTAACGGTTTTTCTTTGCTTCCTGCTGGGCGGGATCTTCTCGATGGTGGTTTTTGGCTACTCCCCGTTGAGCGGGATATCCAAAACTACTTTTTTTCTTATTTGTTTGTTTCCCGTCGAGAGGGATTGTTTCATGCTTACTGTTACCGCTGGGCGGGATTTCTATTTTGGTGTTCAGTTTCAAGGGATTGATGTGATGCCCTAGGCCCATTGCTTATGTAATCAGGTTTTGGTATCCTTGTTAAAACCCGCTATAAATACAAACACATAATTATCAAAAAATATTATATTTTAGTTTTTTTGATGTATATTTATTCATTTAATTATAATTTCATTATATCAGTTCAAAATTATTAGCTAACATTGTACTTAACTTAGTTTTTTTTTAATATAGCAAAAAACCCCTTGCAGGGCTGCCCTTGTCTAAGAAACCACGACCAGAAGGTTCTACACCATCAAAATCACTTGGGAGTCGTGCTCGACCTTGACCGCATCAACATAATCAACTAGATTTTAGGTACCCAATGTGTGTTTGGTAGGGTGGATATTCAAACCAGGAACCTCCCTTGGAGGATTGCCCTACCCTCTCCAACTCACCTACAACACGTAGGTACATTGTACTTAAATTAGTTGTTTGGTAAGTTTGTTTTTATTAAATTACTTAGTGTTGAATCACATAATTGTCTAACTAAATTGTGCCCTTAATTCCATTTCAATATTAGAATAAGAGAAATTGTGTCCTTTTGACCTATTGGATCCCTACCAATCATGATAAAGTAACCTAATCTAAATGTAGAAAAAGTAAATTTGAGAAGGTAGAGTAAGAAATTTAGAGTAAATGTAATGAAATAAAATACAATCATGATTATAGTCACATTGGCATGTGACAAATTAATGCAAGCGAGGTTTATCAAATAGAATCTATGTTCTCCAATACATATGAGATTTGTAATATTAGAAATAAAGAACCAACAAAAAAAGTAAAAGGGAAATGCCACAATCACTCAATATTCTATACTAGTGCCACAATTGATAAGCAATAGCCATGCATAGTCTTTCTGTTATTCCAAAATAAGTTAAAGAGTACAATGTGAAATTCACAAGGTGTGGCTCTAATCTCCTCAAATGGTTGAAGGATGTTTACAATTGATCCTATAGCTCCTATTATTGCCTTTATTCACCTATGAGTTACCTAATGTAAATCCTTTATACGTATAGTAAACTCTCTATTTTAGGGGTATATTAGTAAAATGATGCACCACTAAACCTCACATTCCTCCAAATGTTTTTTTAAACTTATTAAGTAGGTCTCTAACTCCTTTTCTATGGTATATAGAGATAAAATATTATTTTTCTAGAGGTTTCCTTGAGTTTTATGCTACCCTTGTCTTTTTTGTTTTGTTTTTATGTTGGTAAAAATTTATTGAATCAATTAAACCATACAAGAAACAGAGAATACAAAAAAAAATAACCCTTACAAGGGCCAGAAGAAAGAGACCCTCAAAATCATTGAGCACTTGACCAAAATATACCCAACAAATAACAACCTCAACCAAACATATCCACAACAAGAAAATTAGCAAGATGATAAGAATAATCCAATGGGAGCTGATCCCATTCCCTAACATTCTAGTCTTCCTGAAACTCAGAAGCCCATTTTGCCAAGCAATCAACCACACTATTCCATTCCTTGGGAATATGAACAAAGGAAATAAACTCTAGATGTCGATAAATTTGAATGATCTATTGAGCCACTAATACCAGCTACCAATGAACATTAGAAAGATTATGAGTCTTCAACAAATTAATAATAATCTGAGAGTCCGACTCATAGATTATCTTCCACCATCCCAAAGCATAACATTTTTCCAAAGCAAACCAAATAGCAAGGGCCTCCATATAATTATTAGTTTGCTTCCCCTTATAACAAGAGAAAATGAAAAGAGTTGCACCACTACTATCTCTATCAACACCACCAATACCTACATACCCAAGATTCCCTCTGGAAGAGCCATCAATATTAAGCTTAAACAACCCCTGAGGTGGAGGATGTCATCTGCCATATCTATGCACTTTTTTATTGAGACCTCTCATCCCGATCGATAAAGAAGGACAAGGGCCATTATCCATTAAAACCAGGTCTTGCATCATCAAAATTTTATACTTATCCAAAGGAATATTGATATGACATTTATAAGAAATAATTTCTTAGATCATACCAATAATCCTTTGCCAATTATGATAAACAGTTAACTTTCTACCTTCAAAAATTCTTCAATTTCTTTCAAGCCAAATCTGCCATATAATACATGAGGACCCAATACTCCACACAAATTGAAGAAAAAAATCCTTAGCAAGAGGTCTTCCTAAACTCCTCCAAAACTCAACAAGAGAAGAGGCATGAAAACAAGACTGTTTCCACACCCTCCAACAAAGATGCCAAATTTATCGCACAAACGGACACTATAAGAGCAAATGCCCTAAATATTTGTCATTATTATCACAAAGGAAACAAAATGAAGGGCCCTAAAAACCTCTCTTTTGGATATTATCCTAGGTAAGACATATATTCCTAGTAGCCAACCACAAATAGAAATTGCATTTGGGCCAAGAAAACTTATTCCAAACCTGTTTTCACCAAGGAACCTCCTCATCCCCAAAATGTTGCCTATCTAAAACATGATAACCAGAAGCCACATAGAAACCCCTCTAGGATCTAGAATCCAAGCCAAAACATCATAATCCTATAAAGAAGAGCACTCCCTAGTAGCCAAAATACGAGCCAACTTATGCTACCTTTGTATTTTTTGACCCAAAAAATGGTAATTTATTAATTTTGAAAGTGGTGATTTGCTTATTTACAAAATTCACATTGTTGATTTGAGATTGATTTCCCTTCCTAACAAGTTGCCCATTTCAACCACTCACTCTTTTTGACCATTTTATCTTTGTATACTTAGCTATTTTTGTCATTTCCTCAAATTAATAGACCTATAAGACTATGCACAGGGCAACAAATTTTGGTTTTCTTTCTCTTTATACCTTATTTTTGGTGACTTCTTAGAGCACCAAGCTTTATTGGTGAGAGATCCTAGTTCCAACCTCTATCCTTGGGAACATAGTCTTCAAAATTAGAATTATCTCATGATAAAATTGCAAAACAAGTGGGTCTATATGGCTTGTTATCTACAGTATTAGGATCAAAAGTACGTCCAAGTATCCATCGTTGAGAAGTTCTAGTCACCCAATATTTGGGGCCCTACTACTAGATCCTCATATTGTCTCTTCGAGAGGCTTTCTCTTGAGTTTTCTACCCCTTTAACTTGTTAAGTGGAGATTCTATCTTGCTCTTCTTGGTATTTCCATTTGTATGCATGCAAGGAGTTTTCCTTGGAGAAATTATCAGGTAATTTGACATCTATAAGCTATTGTACTTAATTTTTATCTTTTATATAAGAAACTTTAGGACATCATGTGTAGTTTTACATTACAATCGTTGTCTTTTAAGTCTATAATTACCTTCCCTCATTTGATCATAGTCTTTCTATCTAATTGTAGATACTAAAATCATGTAAATCAGATAAGACTGCTAATGTGCCACTTGCACCACTCTTATCGACATCATATGGCCCCATTGGGCAACCCTCTAGGGTAACATAAGGCTCCATAGCACTTTTGGGAAGGTTTCCACCAGTTTTGGGAAGTTTTGGGTCATATCTTTATGACCGTCCCACCCTAGGATGGTCACATATGGTGACCATCCCACCTAGGGATGGCCATCCAAAACCGTCCTTGGGTGGGACGGTCCCCAAATAGACCTTGAAAAAGTCAAAGGGGCACATGAAATGGCAATCAATTCCTACCATTTCTGTGCCCAATCATCCAAAATTGATTTGGAGGCTGTCATAGAGACTAGAGACTCCAAATTAGAGGCCCCAAATGGGTAACCTCTTCCACCAATGCATGGCAAGGGATTTGACAAGTGGCGGCACATGCCTTGCATGCCAAAACTTGCCCCTTTGCCTCTTGTGCCCTATTTGGGCTATAAATTGAGGTGTGCTCACCCAATTTCAAAGAGAGAAGAGTTGAAGCATAGACCATGAAGTGCTACCCAATTCTACCCTCACTTTTGCTATCACATTTTCCCTAGTATTTCCTTGAAACCCTCTTCATTCGAAGGCACTTTTAGGGGTATTCCAAATACACCAAACCCATTCCAAAACCTATCAAATTGGAGAGTAATTTGACCACATTTTTTGACACAACATTTAGGAGAGTTCCAAACCAAATCCCCTTGGAATTGGTGATAAATTCCACTCAGTTTGGAAACCGTCCCACCTAGGGATGGTTAATAGTGGTAGTTGCACCTGCTAGGGATGGTTACAAAATAGTTAGGAATTTTGGTGCAATTCCACCATAGATCATTTCTAAATGTTTATATTAGCCTTGCATTCAATTTTGGTCAAGTTTTGAGCAGTTTTGATGGGTCAATTAGGAGTTTGGTGATTGCAGGTCTAGTTGTCCCTATCAGGGATGGTCACTATTTTTGCTAACAATTTCCTTTCAATTCATGCTTAGATATTTCCAAAACCATCTTAATAATATCATAGTAGATTTTCAAGTCATTTGGAGTTGTTTTGATTTATCATAAATAAGTTTTATTCATTCTAGATGCATGCTTTCTATGTTTTCCTAGTTATAAATCAATAAACGCATATGCTTTTAATATATTTCAATCTCTTGTGTGTAGGTGCAGGTATTCTAGGCATGAGGGAGGATCTAAGAGGCACATCAGGATAGGCCCAATATTAGCTCTCAATTGTGGGTTGTGAGAAGAACACTGGAACACGCCATCAAGCTCATGGAGGGATTTGATCCCTTGTATTTTGGAGTATGAAATGTATCAAATAAGAAGCCCTCAAAGGGGGATGTATTATAACCATTTGAATAAATGGATTAATAAAATACAAGGAGAAATCCCCCTCTTTTATCTCAAATTATTCTTCATTTCAATAGATTAGACATTTACATCTTTATGCACATTTCCCTTTGAATGCTTGTTTTAATCCGCTTTTACATTTCAATAAAGAACACTCAAGGCATGCCATTTTTTGTGCTTCTTTAGTGGTGATCATGGTGGTTGAATTTATTCCTTATCCCCTTTGAATTTTTCAATTTTGACCTCCTTTTTCTGTTTTGCAGGTTGCAGGTTTTGACCGTTCTGAGCAGAAATGAGCCCCAAATTGTTGGTTGAACCTGCCAGGGATGGCCACATAGGTGACACACCCTGGGACGACCCCCAAATTGGCAACCATCCCACCCTAGGATGGTTACAAAACCAGAGGTTTTCTATAAAAATTTGCAGAAATAACAAGTTTCAGGTCAAAAAATACACCCTTTTGAACCTTCAATTTGCATTTATACTATTTCAAATAGCTAAAATTTCAATTTTTCTTGTCTTTTGTGTGCATTGGAAGGTTAGATTACATCTCTCTAAATTTTGCATTAACAAAATCAAGAAAAATAGGAAAAGGAATAGTATTATCTATGCTTTTTGTTTGGTTTGCCTACTTGCAACTTACCAAAAGGGTTAAGTTCATATAGTTTGTCAATTTTTGTAGTTTCCTTTTATATATACTAACGATTCTAAAAATAAAATGTACTTTCATGCATTTAGTGAATCATCATTGAATGTTGTATTGTTTTATTTCAATCATTTTAAAAGGAACAACACACACCACATTTTCTTTAACGTTAGTGAGTTGGAATTCATTCCCAACCACTAATAGAGTTCAATGATGATGGGTTTCATCTCCATCCATTGACTCAAATCCCATGTACCCTATTTTATTGGCCAATATCGACTCCAAGATCTATCCTAACCATGCAAAATAGCATGCATTCCTCTTCGAAGGGGTGTATCACTGTGCATGGGATGTTGGGTGAGGATCGGTAGGACCTATGCTCCCTGATCGGGTATGGATTTCATCTCCATACTTTGGTTGGTTCACGTGACCGGAATTTCATTGTTGATTGTCGAGCTGTGAGTATATAGGTGAAAACCTTTAAAAATTTGAGAATTACATCAACATTCAAAACACGTGAGAAATTATTTACAAAAGCAACAAATTTGAAACACAACAAACAACTTAGGAATTCACATTTAAATATTTAAAAGAGATAATCATTTGTATTCTTGTGTGTTTCTATTGATTGTGTATTTGAATCTATAAAACTTAAAAGAGATAATCATGTTGTCCACTTTGTGTGTTTCTTCATTATTTGGGTAATCAACCTAAGATCCTTGATCTAGGACCAAACCAAAAATATAATTTTTGATTCTGCATCCAATGGATCGAGAATCATGCAAATCGGAGCTATAACAAAAAAGTTATGTTGGTTTTATGATTACTCTATTTTTGAAGCCGAAAATAGAGAAAAACTGCACTAAAATAGTCATAAAATGGTCTAGACAACTCCAAAAGTTGCCAAATTTGTTTTTTTGTCTTAGTTAGCTCCTTCTGCATCTCTCATAGAAATTTTGAGTCCTAACTATTCATGCTTCAAAATTTCCCAAAAAATCCCAAAAGTGGGCATTTCCCCATGGGCCTCGGTTGGCCAAATATTCCAAAAATACAAATTTTTGAATCAAAAGTCAAATTTTGGAGCCCTAGCCCATTGTGATCAGCTCTTTGCACTGATCATTTTGATATATAACACTTATAACCTTTTTTGGAAGTCAAAATTTTCTTTAGTGTGGGTTTCCTTCAAGGTTTGCCTAGTCAACACATTATGACAACTATGCATAGCCGAGCTCAATCATGAGCCAACAAAGCAGAAAACTTTAGGAGAGGCCCTGAGCATCATCATTATAGGTATGAGGATCTCAACATTCCTACATGATGCCCTGAAAGCCGTCGTGAGGTCAACCCCTCACTTAGAGGAACAAGACTATACACCTAGGGTAGGGTTAAATGATCATCTTAAGCTTTCAAATCACCCTTCCCCAAGGTACCAAAACCTAGATGAGTATGATACTCATCATAGTGGGCGAGTCAATTCTGCCCTACCATTCCTCACTTATGAAGGAAGACCTGAGGAAGATCCTAATTACCCTTGGTCACATTATTCCATGCAAGCATGAGGTACCTCTGCCAAGAGAACACCAATGGGTTATTCATGTGATCAAGTGGACTATTCGGTTAGCCAACATCGAGTCCAAGCCCAAACCAGAGATAACCAACCTACCAAGAGGCCTAGTAGGGAAGTCTACACTCCCTCTTCACCACCTAGAACTCCCATCCAACAAGTGGTAGCAAGCCAGAGTAGGCCTATGCAAAGTTCGCATACGTCATCAACCAACATGACCATGGGAGAGTTAATACAAAAATCCCCCAAGCATAAGGAAACTCTCATGGAGGTTTTAAATTCTATCGAATTACAACCCCATGATTTGGATGCTTTCACCAACTTTGTGGGATACATACAAATGCACAAAGATCCTGTTATATCCTTTCAAAATTAGGATATCAAACCTAGGTCTGCCAATTTACTAGACTCTCCTTTGCACATCATCGCGTGCATCAATAGGATCCCCTATAAGCGAGTGTTAGTTGACACAGGTTCCACAATAAATATTATTACCACAACTACACTGAAACATCTCAACATCCCATCTTCGCACATTACAAAATCCACATTCACCTTGAAAGCATTTAATGATGCTTTGTCCTCCACTATGGGCACGATAATCCTACCTATTCAAGTTGGACAAAAGACTATGCCTACATTGTTCTACATCTTGGAAGGTGAAAGAATATACAACATATTGTTAGGAGTACCTTGGATGAGAGACATGGAGTGCATCCCCTCCATTGTACATCAATGCCTCAAATACATTCATGAAGGTCAGGTCCATGTGGTTGATGTCGATCCAGAACCCTTCAAGTATTACAATAAGGATGATCATCCATAGGAGTCTACTCATCCATCCACACCTTTGGATACTAAACCCAATGACCTTATCCAGAGTCTAGATTCAACCCCATGGTTAGTCGTGAAGCTACCTTCACCACCATCTCTAGTACCATCCTCTATTTCTTCAAATGAGGGAGAGTCAAAAAGGCTAACTACAAAAGCTCTCTTAGCCATTTTTGACACATTAGAAGAAGACCTTCCCACTCCTACCAACAAGGAGGAACCCATGGTGGATACAGATGAATCAGATCATATCATACCATCTTCATCCACCACGCTTGAGGACACAATTCACTTGACCAATCCTGAACTCGATGAATGCATAGTACCTAATGTTAAATTCATGCATATCATTGAGTTGATCAAGGATCTAGGTCATCCTCCTATTGAGTCACCACCCATTGATAGTATTTTTGATGCACCCCCTGAGCATGGGGGCCAAGTAGATCACCTTGGACAAGTTGATGAGGCAGTCATGACTGGTCCAAGTGCCAATGCATCTTCTCATGAGTTTGTGGGAATGATCAATGTGATGATAGAGAACCAAAGTCCTCTGAATTCATCTAGGCCACTTGTGACTCCATCCAACATTCCATCCATACCACAAGAGATATCATCGATGGATTCGATCACACCTACTCCATCTCATTCAACATCTCCACAAAATCAAGAACAGGTGTACCCACTACACCAAAGTGGAGATAATCTAGCTACCACAATTGAACACTCTGAGGTGGAACAAGAGCATGATCTAAATCAAGAACAAGAGCATGTGGATATACTCACTACCCATAATCATCATGAACCATCCGCATCTACTCATACAATTTTGGATAGGCTAGCCAATATTGAGTTACAAGTGAGTCACCAACATAATGACTCACAATAGATCTTGAATCAACTTGCAAATATTGAGTTATGGTTGAGTCATCAAAAATCTCAACCCTATGATTGTCAAGAACAACCTCCTCCTGTGTATTCCAAGGTTAAATATCAATAGAATCTAGGGCAAAGGCAACAATGCCATCAACCTCAACAATATACTCATTTGTCAGAGCCCTTAGAATTGATCTTCAATCGATTGTATGAGGCACAAGCAATCATGCTTCCTGATATCAATCCCTTGAAACCTAATAAGCGTAGATTAAAACCACACAGGAAAAACACATATTGTATTTACCATCGATAAAAAGGTCTTGACATCTAAAAATATTACCCCTTTAGATTTTTAGTTCAAGATATGATCGAGAGATAAGATCTTCCAATGGGCAAGCCTTGTGCTCCAAGCAATCAACCAATAGGAGTCTTCCAAGACCCCTTGCCCACACACGAAGCAAATACAACACCTACTAGTCAAGAAGAAAAACCTAAATAGGTGACTGAGATGCATACAACCCTGTCGCCTCATAAAATGTGGTGACTACGTTCACCTCATTTAAAGCATCAACATTACACCTAGACTCCATTAGTTGAGCCCATGTCAACCATCCTTCACAACCTGCAAGAAACAAAGACAATCATCTTGCCAGATATACCCCTGGTCAAACCAAATAGGTCTAGATCTAAACACTATAGAGAGGATCATTCTTACCTCTATCACCGAATAAAAGGGTATGACATTAGCAATTGTCATAATTTTAGACATGTGGTCCAAGATCTTATTGATAGGGAAGTTGTATCCACAAGCGGGTCACTCATTTTACCCCATCAAGACAATGGTATTACCCAGAATTCCTTGCCACAACAAGGGGAGTCAATCTCTATCACTCCTCCTAGCCAAGCCAATAACATTGCATCAATCATAGTACATACTAGGGGTATCCAAGGTGTCACACCTTCCCCACTAGTTACATCCCAAGAAATGAAGCAAATTGAGGATCCTAAAGGTATCACACCTTCCTCGCTTCCTTTGATCACCACAAATATTGGGGGTACACAAGGTATTGCACCTTCCTCCTAGAATCACAAAGTAATCAAAGTTACAAAAAGCCCCAAAGGTATCCATAAACCCTTTGGTCAACCCAAAATGTCCCTAGGTGGTCTATGACCATCTAGGTCAACCTAAAATGTCCCTAGGTGGTCTATGACCATCTAGGTCAACCTAAAATGCCCCTAGGTGGTCTACGACCATCTAGGTCAACCTAAAACACCCCTAGGTGGTCTATGACCATCTAGGTCAATCTAAAATGCCCCTAGGTGGTCTACGACCATCTAGGTCAACCTAAAATACCCCTAGGTGGTCTATGACCATCTAGGTCACCCCAAAATACTCCTAGGCATCTACGACTATCTAGGTCAACCCAAAAAGCCCCAAAGATGTCTATAAGCCCTTTGGTCACCATAAAACCCCCTAGGTGGTCTATGACCATCTAGGTCAAACTAAAATGCTCCTAGGTAGTCTACGATTGTCTAGGTCAACCCAAAAGGCCCCAAAGGTATCTATAAGCCCTTTGGTCACCCTAAAATGCCCCTAGGTGGTCTACGACTATCTAGGTCAAAACCCCAAAATGCCCCAAAGGCATCTATAAGCCCTTTGGTCACCCAAAAAGCCCCAATGGCATTCATTAAGCCCATTGGTCAACCTGTATATACAAATATATATAAAAAATACAAAAACATCATCATAATCTCAAAAATACAAAAATATTGCATTGCATTGCATTTCTCATCATTTGCATTATAACACTATGTGCATTAGGCATATTCATCATTGCATTATGCATTATTAGAAGTTGATCATACATGTTTAGCACCAGGTATGTACATTAGGCATCTATCAAAATCAAGGTTGTTGAAAGTCAGTTGTACCACCTGTTTACATTACATGTACCATTTACATTTACACTCCATATTATATGTTTGTTTCCCGTCACTTAGCCATTGTTTGTAAGACATAGTTAAGGTTTTTTGGTCACTCAGCCATATCTAGTTTTCTTTTCAGATTTTGTAGAAAGCTATCATGATTTTTAGAAGGTAGAATCCTGCTTAGATTATACCTTGTATACATCAAAATCCTGACACATTTTCACATTAATAAATCCAAGTCTAGCACAAGGAAAGATGAAACTATAAAGTGGTCTAGGTTACTTTAAGCGAAAAATGTTATCTCACTCATCCCCCTATGCGAATGGTTCAAAGATGCTGAGAATTGACAAAAGGACAAGTTCCTCCTTACCCAAATCCCTTGCCTCACACCAAATTGGGGCAAGTATCCAAAAGAGAAAAATAAACAGTGATTATTATCACTTCAAAATATGCAAAAAGAAACAGTGGTTCTTACCATTAGAAAAAGTAAAAATAAACAGTGGTTCTCACCACTACCAAAATCCCTTGCTCAACAAACAAAAATGAGCAACTCCCTTGAAAAATTCAAATTTAAAAGAAAATAAGGGAGTCTTGAACTTGAATCCCTGGAATTCTCAGCATTAGAGAACCATAAGGTGATCCTCATTACAGGTTTGGTGGATAGCCTACCTGGCAATGGCGGTATCCTTACGCATGATGATATGTCTATCACATAAGCAACTTGCTTATATCCAGACCAATGTTTGCATGTGGATGAGCTAGCTTTTTGTAGCCTATACTACCTAGTAGTCTAATCCAACTAAGTACAAAACTTAGGATAATGAGACTCGTAGGGTGATATCTAGTACAGATGGGCTGCATCAATCCTGTTTGGCACTAGGGTAATTTTATGCATTATCATAGTAATGAACTCACATGCACACACAGGGATGTTGATTATCTTGGTTATCTTAGCAGATGTATACTTTGTCAAAAAGTCTTGCATAGTTATTATACAAATTTTGATTAGGTAACTAGAGTGTTTGAGTCTCCTTAAAAACTCCCAAACATATCATATCACATTACACTATTTATTCCATTTTACATCATGCTGTCACATGTTTGTCAAAGTTACAAAAGCCATTACATAGTGTCATAATAACATAAAATAATAAAGATACATTTTATACAGTCTATGGTGCTAGCATATAATGTGTCAAATAGTCATCATAAATCCATCATACAAAATTAAATCAAATCATCCATTTCATTATGCATTTACATCCATCTACATATCATCAAATCACATCATAGGACAAATACATGCATACATGTTAGACATCCATCAAAAGCACCATAAAGCATATAAGCATAGCATACATATCATAAAGCAGTAAAGAAACACATGATGATAAAAACAAAACTCATATATATATATGTATGGGACAAAAAGCTACATCATAGTCCAAAAATTACCCGTAGGCTACAATAAAGTGGGTCCTCAGACCTCACACTCCAAAAATAAAAAATCAAAAACAACTTAAAAACATGGTCAAAAACCCACCAAAAACATGGTAAAAATGGTCAAAAATCAGCAGGGATCAAGATTGAATCAAAGTACTTATGGATGCTTTAAAATTGTTTATTTCACTCCCCAATAAGGCCTCTATGGCTGGACCGACTCCACGGGAATGAATTTTTTAGCCTTTTGCCTCCAGGAATGCTCATCAAAACAATCAAAAATCCTAGAAACAAAAAAAAATCCTAGAAAAATAAGTATATATTACAATGGGTAAAACAGAGAGTTATCCCAATTCAGTCATATGTGTCAAGTGACTCATCACTTTATCATTGGTCATGCCCTCATCGACTCGTCGCTTGAGGGGGTAGTCATAATAACAATTTCATAAATCAAATCAACACTAAAACACTCAAAAGTGCAATTTTCATACATTCAAAAGAATCTTTGCCAAAGATAAAATTTCAAGCCCATGTTGGGGCAAACAATCAACATAAGAAACAAAACAAAGTCTTGACCTCCTTGAAGCCTTGGGAATTGACCCATGTAAAGGCTTACAAGAACACAAGGCACCAAGACCTAGTATACCCTAAGCCCCTAAAACTATCATTACAGTGCGACTAAAAGGTATACCCAAAATTAATCCTTCAACTATGTCAAAAGTAAGGATTCCAAGAATGTATACTCTTTTCACAATGGAGGCATCTAAATTTGGTTAGGTTAATGAATAACCTCAATCATTTAATGATTTAGTCATCTATTTTTGCTCAGCGCTTTGTTGCACATAGCGCATCCCAAAAAGGGGCATCTATAGACACTAAAATCATGTAAATCGGATAATACTGCTAATGCATCACTTGTTCCACTCTTATCAACATCATATGGCCCCATTGGGAAACCCTCTAGGGTAACATAAGGCTCCATAGCACTTTTGGGAAGGTTTCCACCAATTTTGGGAAGTTTTGGGTCATATCTTTATGACCGTCCCACCCTGGACGGTCACATATGGTGACCATCCCACCCAGGGACGGCCATCCAAAACCATCCCTGGGTGGGATGGTCCCCAAATAGACCTTGAAAAAGTCAAAGGGGAACATGAAATGGCAATCAATTCTTGCCATTTCCATGCCCAATCATCCAAAATTGATTTGGAGGCTGTCATAGAGACCAGAGACTCCAAATTAGAGGCCCCAAATGGGCAACCTCTTCCACCAATGCATGGCAAGGGTTTTGAAAAGTGGCAGCACATTCCTTGCATGCCAAAACTTACCCCTTTTCCTCTTATGCCCTATTTGGGCTATAAATTGAGGTGTGCTCACCCAATTTCAAAGAGAGATGAATGAAAGCATAGACCACGAAGTGCTGCCCAATTCTACCCTCACTTTTGCTATCACATTTGCCCTAGTATTTCCTTGAAACCCTCTTCATTCGAAGGCACTTTTAGGGGTATTCCAAATACACCAAATCCATTCCAAAACCTATCAAATTGAGGAGTAATTTGACCAAATTTTTTGACACAATATCTAGGAGAGTTCCAAACCAAATCCCCTTGGAATTGGTGATAAATTCCACTTAGTTTGGAAACTGTCCCACCTGGGGATGGTTAACAAGTCGTAGTTGCACCTACTGAGGGTGGTTACAAAATAGTTAGGAATTAGGGTGCAATTCCACCATAGATCATTTCTAAATGTTTAGATTAGCCTTGCATTACATTTTGATCAAGATTTGAGTAGTTTTGATAGGTCAATTAGGAGTTTGGTGATTGCAGGTCTAGTTGTCCCTATCAGGGATGGCCATTGTTTCTGCTAACAATTTCCTTTCAATTAATGCTTAGATATTTTTAAAACCATGTCAATAACATCATAGTAGATTTTCAAGCCATTTGGAGTTGTTTTGATTTATCATAAATAAATTTTATTTATTCTAGATGTATGCTTTCTATGTTTTCCTAGCTTTTAATCAATAAACACATATGTTTTTAATATTTTCCAATCTCTTGTGTGTAGGTGTAGGTATTCTAGGCATGAGGGAGGAGCTAAGAGGGACATCATGATAGGCCAAATATTATCTCTCAATTATGGGTTGCGAGAAGAACACTGGAACACGCCATCAAGCTCATGGAGGGAACTAGATCCCTTGTATTTTGGAGTATGAAATGTATCAAATAAGAAGCCCTCAAAGGGGGATGTATTTTAACCATTTGAACCAATGAATAAATAAATACAAGGAGAAATCCCCCTTCTTTTATTGTAAATTATTCTTCATTTCAATAGACTACATCTTTTGCATCTTTCCCTTTTAATGCTTACTTTAATCAACTTTTACATTTCAATAAAGAACACTCTAGGCGTGCCATTTTTCATGCTTTTAAGTCTAGAATTACCTTCCCTCGTTTGATCAATGTATTCCTATATACCATACCTAGTTGTATGACTTTCTCTACAGTAATGTTTTAAAATTACTACAATGGCTTATTATATCTTTCCTTTCAACCAACTCCTTCTGTACTTACTAAACTGTATAAGAGTTTTGATTGAGGATGGCTTTTGATTCTATAATACAATCAAAACAAGCCTTGGCATGTGTGACTTCATTGTGAATATTATCCCATAAGGAATTTGACTCATTCAATAATTATTATTGTGCTTCTATCACATTTGCATTCTTCTTTGATTTCTCTTTTGCTACTTTTTATTCCATAATATTTTATTTTTTCTTGTGATTGCCCACTATGATCCAATTAAAGCTTCAATTTTTATCTTTCTTTCTCAAATTTTTGCTTCAATTGATATTTTCCATGTGTTAATTATCCCTTAAATTCCTTCAACTGCCTCTTTAGATTATCTTCCTGATGCAGGAGCATCCGATGGCAGCAGAGCAATCTTGCCTCAACAGAAAAATTTCTAAGTGTTTGCCTTGATGTCGCGATATCGCAACAGAGAAAAGTGTCGCAATATCGTGACATGTTGCATTTTCACGACTAAGGAAGGAGAGAGAAGGAACGGAGCAAAAATATTGCGAGATCGCAACATGTCGCATTTTCATGACTCAAGAAGGAGAGAGAAGGCACGAAGCAAAAATGTCGTGAAATCGTGACATGTCACATTTTCACGACTCAGGAAGGAGAGAGAAGGCACGGAGCAAAAATGTCACGATATCATGACATGTCGCATTTTCGTGACTCAAGAAGGAGAGAGAAGGCACGAAGTAAAAATGTCGTGATTTCGTGACATGTCGTGAAATCACGACCGAAGGAGCAGAAAGAAAACAAGGAAGGAATCTGTCACGATTTCATGACCCGAGAAGCAGGGAGGAGGCAGCAAGGAAACATGTCGCGACATGTTGCATTATCACGACCAAAAGCTGAGAGAAGGCTCAATAGAAAAAAATGTCACGATATCGCGACATGTCGCATTATCGCGACCAAAAGCCGATAGAATGCTCAAGAGAGAAAACTGTCGCGATATCACGACATGTCGCATTTTCGTGACCAAAAGCCGAGAGAAGGCTCAAGAGAGAAAAATGTCTCAATATCATGACATGTCACATTATCGCGACCCAAAGGACAAGAGAAGGTGCAAAGGAGGAAATATGTCGCAATATCGTGACATGTCGCATTATCGCGACCAAAGGACGAGAGAAGGTGCAAAGGAGGAAAGATGTCATGATATCGCGACATGTCACATTATCGTGACCAAAGGATGAGAGAAAGCACAAAGGAGGAAAGATGTCGTGATATCGCGACATGTCGCATTATCGCGACCAAAGGACGAGAGAAAGCGTGAAGGAGGAAAAGTGTCACGATATCGTGACATGTCGCATTATCACGACCAAAAGCCGAGAGAAGGCGCAAGAGAGAAAAGTGTCGCGATATCGCGACATGTCGCATTTTCACAACCAGAAGACGAGAGGAGGCACAAGAGAGAAAAGTGTCATGATATCATGACATGTCGCATTATCACGACCAAAATGCGAGAGGAGGCGCAGGAGAGAAAAAGTGTCGCGATATCGCAACATGTCACATTTTTACGACTCGCAAAGGGCAGGAAGGCCGAAAAGCAAAAAGTGTCGCGATATCATGACATGTCGCATTTTCACGAATCGACAGGGGGCAAGAAGGTAGTAAAGCAAAAATGTCGCAATATTGTGACATGTCACGTTTTCGTGACCAAACAAAAGAAAAGAAATGACAGGCTGTTACAGGGGCTATTATAGAGGAAATTATCGAGCGATGGTTATACCGAATGCCATCATTGGGTGACAGGTGGATAGAGTCTACAGTGGTAGCACTGGACAAGCACGTGGCACCAAGGTGCAGTGAAAGCGGACGAAGACCAAGAGTCAAAACGTTTCGAAAGCCAGAACAACGAAGAGGCACGAGAGATGAAATGAAGGGTTAGAAAAGAGAAACAGAGAGTCACGCCAAAAGTTTAAAATGGGGAAGCAAAGGCATGCAGAGTGGTTGGAAACAACTGAGATAGATTTGTAGACGTGAAGGCCAGAGGGCCGTTCTGGACCTGTTTGAGCTATTTTCTTCCAAGGTCAAAAAATAGCAAAGACAAAGTTACAGTTGAAAAACTGCAGAGACAGGTTGAAGACGTGAAGGCAAGAGGGCCATTCTGGACCTGCGTGGACTGTTTTTCTTCTAGAATTGGAAAATTTATTGTAATATAAAATTTAATAAACTGTCTTTCTGTAAAAGAAGTTTATTTGGCAGAGTCTGCCATTTTTGTAAATTTTTCCAAGTTTAATGAATGAGAGTTTTGAGTATTTGGGCTGAGCGATTTTGGCTCCCCCATCAAGTGGTATCAGAGTCGGAAGTTCCTGAGCGTGTAAACAGATCATCGAACATGAGGCAGTTTGCACCAGGATCTATGGAAGAGCAAAAGTTCTTGAGAATGTAAACAGATCACCGAATGTGAGGCAGTTTGCACTAGGATCTGGGGAAAAGCTGGAAGTTCCTGAGCATGTAAACAGATCATCGAAAGTGAGGCAGTTTGCACCAGGATCTGTGGAAGAGTGAAAGTTCCTGAGCATGTAAACAGATCGTCGAACGTGAGGCAGTTTGCACCAGGATATAGGGAAAAGTGGGAGTGCCTGAGTGTGTGAGCAGATCACCGAAAGTGAGGTAGTTTGCACTAGGATCTGTGGAAGAGCGTAGGGTTCTTGAGTGTGTAAATAGATCATCGGACGTGAGGTAGTTTACACCAAAATTTGTGGTTAAAGTTTGTGAGAGAGAGTGAGGAAGAATGCCTCCATGAAGAAACCATGGTGGTGGGAGAAATGTGGTACCTGAAGAAATATTTTAGAGCTTTGCAGAGGCAAGTGCAAGCCCTGTAAGAGAAGTTGTGAAGAGAAGTAGTCCAAGGAATGCTTCTGAGTTGAGAACGATGGATAAAGGAGAGAAGAGCAGTGTTGAGGCTGGAGATTTTGCAAGTACTAAGATGTTGGAAAAGAAGGTGACAGAACAGTACAGAAGTGAAGGTCACTTCTCAGTCCACCCAAGTTGTCTGATGCAGGAGCATCCGATGGCAGCAAAGCAATCTTGCCTCAACAAAAAAATTTCTAAGTGTTTGCCTTGATGTCACGATATCGAGACAAAGAAAAGTGTCGTGATATCGCGACATGTCACATTTTCACGACTCAGGAAGGAGAGAGAAGGCACGAAGCAAAAATGTCACGATATCGTGACATGTCACATTTTTGCGACTCAGGAAGGAGAGAGAAGACATGGAGCAAAAATGTTGTGAGATCGCAACATGTCGCATTTTTGCGACTTAGGAAGGAGAGAGAAGGCATGGAGCAAAAATGTCGCGATATCGTGACATGTCACATTTTTGCGACTCAAGAAGGAGAAAGAAGGCACAGAGTAAAAATGTTGCGATTTCGCGACATGTCACAAAATTGCGACCAAAAGAAGACCGGAAAGGCTAGAGAATAAAATGTCACGATTTCACAACATGTCGCAATTTCGCGACCGAAGGAGCAGAAAGAAAGCAAGGAAGGAATATGTCACGATTTTGCAACCCGAGAAGCGAGGAGGAGGCAGCAAGGAAAGATGTCATGACATTGCGACATGTCGCATTATCGAGACCAAAAGCCGAGAGAAGGCTCAAGAGAAAAAAAATGTTGTGATATTGCGACATGTCGCATTATCACGACCAAAAGCCGAGAGAAGGCTCAAGAGAGAAAAGTGTCGCGATATCATGACATGTCACATTTTCGTGACCAAAAGCCGAGAGAAGGCTCAAGAGAGAAAAATGTCGCGATATCGCGACATGTCGCATTATCGTGACCAAAGGATGAGAGAAGGCACAAAGGAGGAAAGATGTCACGATATCGCGACATGTCGCATTATCACAACAAAAGGACGAGAGAAGGCGCAAAGGAGGAAAGATGTCACGATATCGCAACATGTTGCATTATCATGACCAATGGACGAGAGAATGTGCAAAGGAGGAAAGATGTCGTGATATTGCGACATGTCACATTATCGCGACCAAAGGATGAGAGAAAGCATGGAGGAAAAGTGTCACGATATCACAACATGTCACATTACCGCGACCAAAAGCCGAGAGAAGGCACAAGAGAGAAAAGTATCACGATATCGCGACATGTCGTATTTTTGCGACCATAAGATGAGGAAGTGCAAGAGAGAAAAGTGTCACGATATCGTGACATGTCGCATTATCGTGACCAAAAGGCGAGAGGAGGCACAGGAGAGAAAAAGTGTTGCGATATCGTGACATGTCGTATTTTTGCGACTCGCAAAGGGCAGGAAGGCCAAAAAGGAAAAAGTGTCATGATATTGCGACATGTCACATTTTCACAACTCGATAGGGGGCAAGAAGGCAGTAAAGCAAAAATACCGTGATATCGCGACATGTCGCATTTTCACGACCAAACAAAAGAAAAGAAACGACAGGTGGTTACAGGGGCCATTATAGAGGAAATTATCGAGCAATGGTTATACTGAACGCCATCATTGGGTGACAGGCAGACAGAGTCTACAATGGCAGCACTGGACAAGCACATGGCACCAAGGTGCAGTGAAAGCAGACGAAGACCAAGAGTTGAAACGTTTCAAAAGCTAGAACAATGAAGAGGCACGGGAGATGAAATGAAGGGTCAAAAAAGGGAAACAAAGAGTCATGCCCAAAAGTTTAAAAGGGGGAAGCAAAGGCATGTAGAGGGGTTGGAAATGGCTGAGACAGAGTTGTAGATGTGAAGGCCAGAGGGCCGTTCTAGACCTGTTTGAGTTGTTTTCTTCCAAGGTCAGAAAATAGCGGAGACAGAGTTGCAGTTGAAAAACTACGGAGACAGGTTGCAGACATGAAGGCAAGAGGGCCATTCTGGACTGTTTTTCTTCTAGAATTGGAAAAGTTATTGTAATATAAAATTTAATAAACTATTTTTCTGTAAAAGAAGTTTATTTGGCAGAGGCCTTTTTTGTAAATTTTTCCAAGTTTAATGAATGAGAGTATTTGAGTATTTGGGCTGAGTGATTTTGGCTCCCCCATCACTTCCTCTGCTAATTTTCCTTTTAGATCTTCTACTTCTTAAGTGCTTGCTTCTATGTTACTTCTTTTTTACTGCATCAATTTCTTGTTGGAATTATGCAACTTGTTAGTGCTTTTTGATCATCAATCATTCCAATTCTTGAGGATTATCTAATTCTTACAACTTGTATACTTCAAAATTGATGGAAGCTTGGGTTTATTTGATGGTTATGACCTATTGTAGTTACCTTTCTAGTTGCACCATCTAAAAATGGTTGACCTTTGTTAGATCTATCTCAAATATTCTAGTTGTATAATCAGTCATTATAGTAGCTTATCTAGTGTGGTCTATAGGGAGATCCTCTATAATAATTAAAATTTTTCTATCTTTTATAGGTTGGGATTACAATACCATAGGCTCCTTATTAACTAAGGATTTATTTTTAAACACATATTCTCTATTTTTCGTTTGGTCTCCTTTATCAAGTTGATGGCTTCATTGATTGAATTCTTCCTAGGGGCCTCTATCTCTTGCTAGATGAATGTTTTATTGGTTGTTGTGGTAGGCTACTACTATTAAATAGTTTAGAATGATTTAGTCATATTTGGTAATGTTTACAGAGATGATATTATTTCCATCCTAAGAAAATATTAGGATGAAATGTTTTTAGAGTAGGTGTGTAGACTCTAGATCATGCTCACCTAGGTACATTATTTTTATATTAGTTTAGTTTATTTTTTTCCACCCACTTTATGTGTGGATATTTGTTTTATATTATTTAGATATTATGGGGATATTTGGAATTCCTAGGGAGTTACACTCATTGATTACATTTGGAGGGTTGATATTTGTTCTCCATGGATCATATCACACCTCCTTGTTTGTATAGTGGATATTGATCCTTATCTCTTTGTTGATCCTACGACTATGGTGGATCTTCCTTGCCTATTTAAGTAAAGCTTTTCCATTGTACTCATAATCAATTTTGACATATGATATAATATTACAGTTTTTGTGTAGATTCCATTATCTTGTTTTTGTTTTTTAGTCTCTTTGTTTTGGTTAATGTGGTGTTGCTTCAACTCCTTCATCCTTGTGGCTTAGTTCGGTGTTTTGTATTTTTTCATTGTTTCTTTCATGGTATTATATCCTTAAGGACTATTAGAAACATCTATTATTGAGGTTCGTGCAACTGAATCATGTTGAACGTTTTGTAATTGGATATTGGAGGTTTCTAAGCCCTAGAAGGTGAAAATTGATTTTTTTCTCTTCTATTGTTTTACAAAGAGCTTTTATATATTTTTTAGCCCTTCATTTCATCTTGGTTGACCCCTCTAACCATGTGTATTGATTGGAAATGTTCTATTTTTTGGATATTTTTTGGGATATTTTTTGTGGGTTGTTTTAATAGTTGCAAAACCACCGATGGTCCTATTCACTTAATTGCCATCAATCCAGAACCATCGTAGATCACTTTTGATCGCTAGTGGCCACTATTGTATACATATATTTTTATTTTTTGTATGTGGATTTTTCCTTACACACATTCTACAAAATATCTTTTTTTATGAGATCTACAACCTATCTTCACTCCTAAGTTATTTCTAAATTTCTAACTCTGATCTATATTTAAGTTACTGATAAGGTCTTCTAAAAATATGTTAAAAAGAAAATGTATTTTGCTAGCAATTTTGTGTATTTGAAAACAACTTTGTAAAATATTTGTTTTGTGAAGTTGTTACTCATTTTTTTCTTTTCAAATCTATAAAATTTCAGTGGCTGTAAAAATCAAATTTGATAATATACTCTTTGTAACACCTAAATAATAAAGGCATTTGATTTTTTGGTAGGCTCTTATTTCTAAAATCATTTAATACAAATATTTTGGGTGGGATGTCTTGGTGTTGATTTGATCACCATATTTGTTGATCTTGCATTTTATTTCTTGTGATTAAAAAATGGCTTTAGAGGATTTTGAGCCACTTAACTCACATAATTATCACATATGTAAGCCACACATGATGAAACTTATTCAATCTAAAGGGTTATCAAGATTAATGAAAGAAGATCTACCTAAAGTTACAAAAGAGTATGATAAGTTTTTTCATGATTGTAAAATGAATGAATGTAAGGGATTAATTGAGATGCATGTGAGTGATAATCTATTGTTTCATATTAATTATTGTGACATTTATTTCCAAATTTAGAAGAATATTGAGAAGCTATTTGGGCAAGTGGACACTTTAAGAGTTTTACGTCTTTATGTTGAACTCAGTGCTCTCAATCTAGATGATTTTCCATCTATGGGTGATTTTCTCACCAAGTTTCAATCCTTGCTCACACTATTAAAGGGTAGTGGAAAAACTAAATTGATGAAGAATGTATTTTCATGATCTTGTCAAAAATTAGGGGTCCATTCCATATGTTTGCATCAAATTTTTTTTCCAATAAGGATTCCATGGGTTTTGATCACAAAATGCCTAATTTTGAGAAGTTTTGTGCCAATATTTTGAGGGAAGAATCCAAAGTTTTTAACTTCAAGCATTGCACCTACTTACATAAGGTATTTTTTGCATCCTCCAATTCCACTTCCAAAGGAAAGGGAAAATATTGTAGCACAAGGGAGAGTATTCCCATAAGGGAAGGTGATTTGGGAGGTTTGGAGATGGATTTCAAGGTTTTGTAATAGATTTTACCCAAAACGTACAAGTGTATGATTTACCCTTTGAACATTTTATGACTTGCACAAAATAGCTTGTACGATCTCCAGATCGTATAGTTGTATGATACAAATCATACAAAAGGCTAACATGTACAATTTACCACTTGGTAAATTTGTTGAAAGTTTTTTTGTAATCCAAATTGATTAGTTTTGTAAGCATCCTTTCCATAAACTTGATTTTCCTTAATTGGCAAGTTTAAACTACATAATTGCACTTCTAAATTGGGTAAGCGATTAGTTGTATGGTTTGGTGATTAGGATGTATGGTTTAACCAAACCCTTGCTGAATTCTTCATTCATATATTTACCAAGTTGCACATCGTTATTCTTCGAGAAATATTTGGGTTATCTTTCTAGTGCAATTACCAGCATAGTGTTATAACATGAAAACCCTAACTCACTGTATCAAAATTAATATCATCAGTAAAATTTCCATAAATTGTACAATAATAGAATAAAATTATGGTAAAACAATAATAATACATAGATTTAATTCCACATCATTCTCCAGGGTTATGGGTTCAATAATAATGCAAGTCCATGGTAATAACATCCATCTTCCATATTAGTCTAGCCATACTTGCACAAAACACACAATCTAGAATTACCATCCACAAGCACAAGAAATTTCATAATAACTTCCAAATTAAATGTTGCTTTCATTATTATGGTTGAATATGTATCAATGAACAATCACCACATTCTTCAGGAACAACTATATGATTTAACTATCAATGAACCATCAATGAACAACAATGATCAACAATATCATGCTATGAACTATCAAGAACAACTATGGTTAAAAACCACAACTAGAATTGAATGGGGGGTCCTCATAATTCTTTCCCAATTCGTTCCAAAGTAGTTCTTGAGACAACAACCATTTGCAACTACCATCCTCGTAAACAACCAACTTGCATTAAGGTCTTCCTAAGTCTAATTAGATTATTATCAAATTCACCTTAAATGCATATTTCATCTAATTTCATTTAATTTATAATTGTATATTTACAAATTTGTACAATTACACCCAATTGTACATTTTATAACTTCTCATTTGTACAATTAGACAAAACCCTACATGTGTACATTTTGACAAATCGTACAACTAGCAAAATTGACAAACTAGCAAAATTGTGCAAATCTAGTTTTCACTTCTAGGAGGTGGATTTGTTGGCTACATATACCCTCCCCTTAACATAAGTCAATGTCATTGATGACTTAGTCTTCTTAGTCTTAGCTGATGGATCCTATAGAAAATCATCAAGTTGAATAAGGAGAGCGGCACACTCATATCATAATCTAGTTGCATAGTTGTTGAGTTCCAAAGCCTTCAAACCATATTTATCAACATTATCTTCTATATTAGCCAAGAGTTGAACTAACTTATTCTCTCACTCATATGCTCCCTTGCGTATTTTCTCTATCAATGTTGCTTTCGTTCAAGCTACTACGGTTAACTCCTCATTCTTCTCAGTGATGACTTTAAGGTTTTGATGTATGTCAGCTTCATAAGTTGAAACATGTTCATCCTTAGCTCAAAGCTAAGTCTTATGATCCATGATAATATCATTGTAGTTCTTGGAATCCATTGCCATCTCCTCAATTTTTTGGTCCTTCTATTGTAGTTTCTCTTTAGTTGCCTTCAACTAGTCCTCTTGTTTGGCCAATTGTTCTTGCTGTGTTGCCAGTTGTTCTTCTAACTACTTTGTGCACTCTTCCACTTGCTGGATCACAAGATACTTCTCCTATTATTGTGAGTGTAGCATATCCTCATAAGTAGTCTTAATGTCATTCCATTCAACTTCTACCTTTTTCAACATTTCCTCAGCCTCGATCTTGATGTGCTCTAGTTCTTCAACCGTAGCCATTTATTTTTGAGTAACATCCACTTCTTCCTTTTGTGCTTCCTTGGCTTGATAAATTTATTCAAAACCCAATCTTAGCTACTCTATCCAATGCATCAAAAAAATTCAATTTTCATAGGGTGAAGACTAACTCTGAAGGTGCCCTTAAAAATTCCATATTTGATGTATTCAATGGAAAAATTTGGTACATTGTCCAATCCAAGTACACTCGTGGATATGCCATGCAATTGGTCCTCACTCCATTTAGTAATTCTACAATTCCAAACATTGTTTTTACCTATCCCCTTGATAAATACCATGGGTGTTGTGCATAAATTTTCATTATCTGTCTTGTATGCTCTTCACTACATACCCACTCCATGACCTTATCTATTTCAGTGAAGGTTTGCTCCCTCCACTACTTCAACTGTTCAATACCACCAATAAAAAATTGTAATATGGTACTAGCGAACATCTCACTAACTTGTTGGAATAAGTGCTCCATATTTTTATTTATATATTTACCATCATTCCTTGTAATACCAAACCGAGGTATTTCAAGCAAAAATCTTGTACAAAGCCTCTCATCCCTTTCTTGTGCTAGATTTTGTTCATCCTCTTCCTCCTATGGAACTAAAATTCCTCCAATCCCTTTTATTGTACCTACTACATTCCCTTCCTCTAGCAAAATGTGAGCTACCATCTATTCATCTCTTCTTCTTTGGATGGTTTGACATCATCCATATTGATAATCTCCTTAAGAAGTTATTGCTCTACAAAATATGCTTGGACTTCCTCTTGTGGTTTGGGCAAGTCCTCTTGTTAAGTTTCTACCAACCCTTTGACCTATGGATTTGACTACACTTCCATATTTGCTACAACTATCAAAGTTGAATCAAACCATTCTTGTGATGGTTGTGAGTTATCCTACTCTGGTTGAATGTTGCCTCCTCACATCACTATCCTTATTTGAGGCTTCTTATTTTTATTAGCTTCATATGGTGGAGCTACCATCACTATTTTTTATTTCATTTCTGCTGGTATCATCATTCTTTCCCACCAATATTTAGATGAATCTAAAAAATCAAAATAAATGGTTTGAATTAGTATAGGAGATCTCATTGCTTCTCATGTCTGTCCTATACCATGTGGTACACTGATATCCATAAAATACAAATCCTCCAAATCTAAGTGTACCTCATCTAGATTGTTTGGCATAGGCTTAGGTTTCTCCTTCTACATAGGAGTCTTCTCAATCATCTATTTATTCCATTGCCTACATGTCCTCATCCACACTGGACTGGACGTTGATGCTACTACCTTCTCCTCTTCTTGAGACAATGGCTGCTCCTATGGCATTTTTTCAAGTACCTACTACTCCAATGCAGGTTCAAGCTATCTTCATATCTTCCTCCAAGGATGAACTTCCTCATCTAATGAAATCTCTTTATCTTCAATCAGAGGAGGGTTTGGTTTTCTTGTTGTCTTCTTCGATCGAGTTTTCTATGGAGTCACATTATAAAGAGGTACAATATTCACCCATTGCAATATAGCAGGTTGATCTGGTTGTAATTATTGAGGTGGTATCAAGCCTAGAAAGTGAATGCCTACTTGGGAAACTACATCCAACATAAGAGAAATATCATGAAAAGTCATGGCAAAGATCTTCCTTATTTTGGCCAATAGCTTTTGAATGCATTGTTCCAAATAGGTTTACAAATCCTACTATACTCCTTGAGTGATACCCTCTATATACTATGCCATATAGATTGATATATTAGAAGATCATGCTTCTCCTGACAAGTGAACCATAACTACTTTCATTGCACATGCAAGTTCATCTGTCTTCAACTAGCTCTACTTGATTTTGTGACTTCCAAGACCAAAAATCTTAGCCACTACTAAATATTTAACATTTGTGAGTGTAGTAATCAACTTATGGGCCTCAATATGGTCCACCATATTTTTCTAAACAAGAAGTCCTTCCTAAGGTAATTTGAATGTCCTTCAAAATTCCACAGTTGAGAATTCCACCTTGATATATCGGTTGTTCACCTAGACATAGGTTTAATTATTATTGGGTTAGTATGATTGTATGATCTGCAACAAGTATTCATTATGGAATAATTTATCCTAAGGTGGGATTTGTACCAATATATTGAAGAACACAAGCTTATACCGAGAGGGGGGTGAACAGTATAAGACCAACTTTTACTTTTCTTTCCCAAACAATATTATCCAATATTATCAATGGCAATATCAATAGCAGTAATCAAAGCAATGCATAAATCATCACACACAATAGAGACACCAATTTAATGTGGTTCACCCAATGTGGGCTACTCCACAGAAAAAATATTTCTACTAAATTTTCTCAACAAATCCTCTTGGTAATCACTTCCCTATTACAATGTTTATGAACCTCTATCCAAAGGAGACACCAATCCCTTAATGCTCTGATTTGTGGATCTCTCTCCATAGGAGAACTCTTTCCCCTTTTTCTATTTCATGGAACTTGAACCAGGAGAACTCTTTCTCCTCAACTGGTTCATGGATCTCTCTCCATAGAAGAACTCTATCTTCACAGCTACTTTATGGATCACACCTCATAGGATAACTCTTTCCCATTTCTTTGGTTCATGGATATCTATCCATAGAAGAAATATTTCTCATCTGATCTAGCTAGTGATCTTCTAGAAGACTGCTGCTAGAACTTTATTTCACCATTCAAGATTTACAATAAAATATCAAGTCTCAAATACACCTTATAATCTCCAATCCTCTCAAAATAACATTCAACACATAAAAATCAAGTTCCTTTGCTAACACCTTATAATATCCAAACTTCTCAAAATAATATTCAATACATAAAAATGAAGTTCCTTTGTTAACACCTTATAAACTCCAAACTTCTCAAAATAATATTCAATACATAAAAATGAAGTTCCTTTGTTAACACCTTATAAAATCCAATCCTTTTTATTTATTTTTCTAAGCAACAAAAATAAAATATTTTTCAATTATCCTTATGACTCCCTATGCATTCCACATATGCCCTTTATAATTATCACGTGGCCTCTAAACTATTTACACCTTCCAAACCTTGGAAAAATTTAAATTATAACATGCATACCTTATAATCATTGGCCCACATCACAAAAGGATTATTGCGCATATCTTCGACACTGCCCAAACTCAAACCCACAACCAAATCCACCATAGTGCCTTAGCCCAAGGCAAGCTACCACCTGGGCTACATGCCCACACGTGGACCCAAGTCCACCTTATCTTACTAATGATGTCGTACGGATTTCAACAAAAATAAAAAGCTTATACTACTTTGCAAAAAATGAATCATGTGGGATTCGAAACCATGACCTCCCCTTTGAAAGCATTTATCAAATATTTGACCACTGTCTACGCTACTTAGAACCTTAGAATGGATTTATCACATCGTGCGGATTTCAACATGAGTTTACCTCCTTTAATTTAAAACCTCATGAATATACTCTTCTTTTCAACAATGCAGTGCACGAATATTATATCCACCTTGGCATATGAAATAGCATTGTTATTTGGAAATGAAAATCATTTCCTATTTATACTTTATCCTTTGCACTTAAACACATTGGCCCATTTGAATTTCGAATTTTGAATTCAAATTTAAATTTTAACCTTGGTGCCTTTTGATTATTTAAATTAAAATTTTAACCATAGGTTAAAATATTTTAATTTAAATAAATTAAATTAAAACCTTTATAATCTGCTCAATGGGTATTTTCAAGGATATATATTTTTAATGATTCCTTGGACCTTGTTATTCTTCACCTCTTCCTTTTGCCCAAAATATTATAATATTAAATATTATAATATATATATATTTTTAAACTTGCTTCCCTTTGCTTGGGTCTTCTACCTTTTAGGCCTCTTTAGGTATATAATATTTAAAATAAATATTATACCCTTTTTATTTTATCAACTTCCTTGGATTTTTGGAAAATTAACCTTGTGACATCAATGACAACAAAACTGGACTTCAAACCTCTTGACATCAATGAAAACAAAACTTGCTCAAATTTCCAACAATCTCCCCCTTTGTCATTAATGGCAACCCATTTTTTAAAAAATTCCTTTTTCTTTTTTAGTTATGCTCCCCCTGACTGAATGCTCTCCCCCTAACTCAAATCTCTCCCCCTTTGACATCAATGGAAAAGGATCACCTTTAGGGCTAAATATAAGAATCTTAGATCAGACCCCTCCCCACCTTCTTTCCTTGAGGTGATTAATTTTGGGGTGGGATTATTTCTACTCCCAGAATACAATGTTGTTTTTCTTTGTCCGCATTCTTCCTCAACTGATCCTTTTGATTCCTTTGAGTATTTTTGTTCTTTTTTTCTTTGGAAATTTTGTTCTACACCACTTAGCCATATGCCCAATATTATTGCACTTATAACACTTAATATTGTGGTTCCTTGAAGGTGCAAATATCTCGAAGTTCCTTCTGGTGAAGCCATATCCATTCTTGTCATGAACCCTACAATTAACTACTTTATGACCAAACTAATTACAAGAGTAACAATACCCTTGAAAGAGATGCCCATTTCTAAAATTTCTCTTGGTGAAACAAATACCAAAACCATATTCCTTCTTTTCATGTATCCTGCATTGCATAGCCTTGTGACCAAACCTGTGATATGAGAAACAATGTCCTTTGAATAAATCTTGCCTTGACCCCATTGGTCTCTTAGTCTCTTCTTCCATGTGATGTTCTCTATTCCTCATTTGTGCATTGTTCCTTTCCATGTTGAGCCTTCTATTTTCAACTTATCCTCATAAGTCTCACTTTCTCCTTCACTCTCTTTCTCTAAAACTGTTGGAAATTTTGAGTAGTTTTATTGTCATTGATGTCAAAAGAATATTGGTCTAATTTCACCATCATTAAGGACATCAAGTGGTTTTTCAAAAAGCAAGAAGGTCTTGGAAAGGAATAGGATATAATATTTATTTTTAATATTATATGCCAAAAAAGGGCCCAAAGGATGAAGACCTAAGGAAGGATGATAATATTATAAAATTTTATATTATAATATTGTGTTCCAAATATCAAGACAAAGAAAAACTAAGTTCAAATTGAAAAGACCCATGAGCAATTTTCAAAAAGATTTAATTTAAATTAAAATATTTTAATTCAAATTAATAATGGAGGCAAATGTTTTTAAATTTAATATTTAAAAACTAAATTTTTGAATTTTCAAATTCAAAATGGGACGACATGAGAAGTCAAAAACAATGTGCATATATATAGGAAATAAATTCCATTTCCTAAAGTTGAACTTACACCTTCGAATGCAAGAGGAGGAAATTCGAGCGCTGCACCCTAGGAAGAGGAAGATTCACATTTTGAAGAAGATTGAGGAAAATGAGGACATTAAGGGCAGCGAAGAGAGTTGACATCCCACCGACGGTGGTAGCATAGGTGGTAGTTGGGAGAGTGCTAAGGCTTGCAAGGAGATCACGGTTAGATCCACACTATCAATGTTTTGCATGAGGAAGAAGTTTTTGTTTGATTATGCTTAGTGATTTTTGTGAGGTAGTCTTTTAGGATAGCATGCGCCATTTGTCTCATGTGGGCACACAGCCCAGTTGGTGTCCTAGCTTGAGCTAGGGTGTTTGGGAATGCAAGGTCACATGGTCAAATTCACTAAAAATATTTTTGTGGGCATATTTAATTAAAGGTATGCTATTCATTTTTATTCAATAAAGTGTTGCTTAGAGATTGATGTGAGTTCTAAGTGCTTGGGGGAGTTATAAGGTATAAGAAAAAAATAAAATATTTTATTTTGATTTTTGGTGATTAAAATTTATTTTTATAAAGTGTGGAGATTATAAGGTGTATAAGGGAGATTGTTGTGCATTTTGTTATAATGGAATTATTAAGTTAGATTGTGTAAGTTTGGAGATTTTAAGGTGTATAAGGGAAATTGTTGTGTGTTTTGTAAAAATAAAATTATTGAGTTAGATAGTGTGAGTTTGGATATTATAAGGTGTACAAAAGAATTTGAGATTTTGTATGAAAAAATAATTTTTGAGAAAATCATTTTGTGGAGATCTTGAGATAGGTTGTGGCTACCTAACCCTAGTGTTGGCAAAGAAAATTTGATTGTGGTTAAGACAAGTTTTGAAGACATATCTCCATAAAAATAAAAGGTATGGGTACATATTCCTTGTGAGTAAAATATTGTTGGAATGGATGGTGTGAATGCTAAGTTGGAATGAAAAGGATTATTTGATAAGCATTGTTGAGTTTGGTTTTGAGATATCCAATATTGATTGATGAAGGTTTTTCTATAATGAAGGTTTATCCTAGAAACCTTGTTTGATAAGAATTGTTGGAAATATTGAGTGTGCCTTCATGGGCATTATTAGAGTTTGTGAAAGAACATGAGTATCAATGTTATGTGATATTTTTTGATAAGCATTTTTGGAAATATTTGAGCAAGCTTTCATATGCTTGATGAGGGTTTGAGAAAGATCATGAGTATCATTGTTATGTGAATTTAGAATTATCTTGAGTCAAGGTTGAGTTCCATAGTGTGAGCTATTGAAAGCTTTGGGTGAAACATTTGCTTAGATTTTACAAGCAAGTTTTGTTTCATTGGTTGAGTGGATTGAGCATAGTTGATTGGAAAGAGTTGGAAGTGATAGTTTAAGTTCTATGAAATAAATTTCTCTACATTCTAATTTTATTTGGAAGAGACATTGAAAGTGATTGAGTGTTTGTGAGTGTGAAACATATTGAGTCTCTAACCATTATCTATATGTTTCTGTGATTAAAATAGAGAGGTTGAAAGTGATTGAGCATTGTTGTGAGTGTGAAATGTATTGAGTCTCTAACCATTCTCTATATGTTTATATGATATTAGAATAAGATTATGTGTGAAACTTGTTTGTGTGATTGGAAGAGAATTTCTGTGATAGATAGATTGAATTGAGTAAGCTTTTATGGAAGCTTACAAAATAGATTTGAGACAAGTCTTGATGAAGACTTGTTGAGCAGATTGGACATTTTCTAGTGAGAACTTGTTGAGCAGATTTGAGGTAAGTCTTGGTGAAGACTTGAGAGAAGATTAAAAAATTTCTTGAGAGGACTTTTTGGACATATTTGAGGCAAGTCTTTGAGAAGACTTGAAGAGCAGAGTTTATTGATTGATCTATTCAAATATTGAGTTAAGGTTTGGGGAAGATTTAGCATAGTTGATTGGTGATTGGATCAAGCTTTGTGTTAAGGATTGAGGATAGATTTAAGGTTAGAGTTTCATGCAGATTTGAGGATAGGTTTGTGCTAGACCAGAGACAGAGATTGAGAAGATTTTTGCTAGACCGAAGGACTATGTTTAGTGTAGATCAGAGACAAAGATCAAGCATATTTGTGCTAGACTAGAGGACTATATTTATTGTATATCAAAGATATAGATTTAGCATATTTGTGCTAGAATGAAGGACTATGTTTAGTGCAAACTAGAGACAAATATTGAGCATATTTGTGCTATATTGAAGGACTATGTTTAGTGCAGATCAGAGATAGACATTGAGTAAATTTGTGCTAGATCAAAGGACTATATTTAGTGTATATTTGAGACAAAGTTGAGATCAAGCTTTGGAGGTGATAGAGCAAAGGGCAATAGTCTCTAGTGGATAGAGATCTATTAGTTAGGGCAGTGAGGATAGAGATATTTTGAGTGATGATAGAGTCTTTTGTGGATAGATATCCACAAGCTAGTTTAGTGGAGGTAGTAGTCTTCTAGAGGATCACCAACCAGAGTAGAGGAGAAAGAGTTTTCCTATTGATAGAGATCCATAAATTAGTTGAAGGGATTGGTATCTCCTGTGGATAGTGATCCATGAACTTGATTAGGGGATTGGTGTCTCCTTTGGATAGAGGTCCATAAATATTGTAATAGGGAAGGATTATCAAGAGATTTATTTAGAAAATTTTAGTGAAATATTTTCTCCGTGGAGTAGCCCACATTGGGTGAACCACATTAAATTGGTATCTCTATTTTGTGTGATGATATGTGCATTACTTTGGTTACTATTGTTGATATTTTCATTGATAATATTGACTAGTATTGTTTGGAAAAGAAAAGTAAAAAGTTGTCTTCTAATGTTCACCCCCCATCTCAGTATAAGCTTGTGTTCTTAAATTGGTATCAGAGTTGGTTCCTTCAAAAAAGGTTTAACAACTTGAAGGAAGATCTTACAAGAACACACATGGCAAGGAAAGGCAAAATCAAAACCATGAGACCTAAAAAGAAAAGAACACACATGGTCATGAAAGAAAAGGAATATGAATTTGATTTTGTTGTTCTAAGAGGAGTAGTGGAAATAGATTCAAGATATGAATCAAGCAGTGGAGAAGAGGCTAAATTGATAAAATTTTATACCAAATGTAGGAAGACAGGTCACCATGTAGCTTATTGTTCACAAGATGGTGAAGAATATTTTATTTATGGTCAACTCAGTCATGATGCAGGTTATTACAATGGTTTTAATAGCAGTGAATATGAAATAGAACTCAAGAAAAACAAGCACAATCAAAATAGGTATGAAGAAGAAACCCTAATTTTGATAATAGAAGAGAATATAGATTACATCGACATGATTAACATAGAATTAGCCTATCCTAACTTGTTCAAAATATCCAAAGAGGTAGTATATCTAATAATCCAATGCAATATAAAAATAATACACCCATGTATCATTGGGAAGACATCATTAGTGAAAGAATGCACAAGGAACTAGTGGTACTACAAAAAACAATTAGAGAAGGAATATAGGTAATGCCACAATTCACACATTACTCCATCCTAGTTCATTTGTTGGTCGAGTACCTAGAAAGAAATAAAATTAAAAATCTAGGAGTACCAAAAGCACATGATGTGCAAGATAGACTACCATGGATTCATGAAGGAGAGTCCAATCATGCTAACTTTTTAAGGATATTCTTATCCCTAGTCCATGAGTACCTATGTGGTTTCTCCCCTAGTAGAATGAGAAAATGGGCTGTAAAATTTTTGAATGAAAATAAAGTAGGGAATTTCTTCATTATTAAGAATTTCACTTACATCAAATTATATGGAGCCAAGATCCCCCCAAAATGCTCCCATCATATTGCCATCTCTCCATAGTTGCTAGAGAAATTACCAAACAAATAACATAAGAGGTAAAAATAAGGGTTGGTAAGAAGGTGAGAAAGGTCCCTTGGTTTAAGGTTCCCTATAATATAGGCACATATGTTTTCAAGGGATATCATATATTGTTGAAATAAATATGAAGAATGGATGAGTACAGTTTCCCAAAACTCAGTTGGAGGTCATATGATCCCCATGGCCACTATCAAGAAACTTCACTAGTTGATTTGCCATTCTAGTGGAATCCACACGAATTCCCAGTCTTCATGAGTTTTCCTATAACCCTTTAGAAAGAATCTAGCCAAATTTAATCTAAAAAAAATAGTATATGTTTCTAGATTTCTCTTAGTCTGTCTGATCTACCATGTGCTCTGATACCACTATTAGCTTTTTATGGGATGTAGTATGATCATAAGATGTAAAATAAATAATTTGAGATGAATGTAAACTAATGGCACAGTAATATATAGGAAAGTAATAACATGAACATCTACAAATAACTCTAAAATTTCCCATTATTGAAAGTGATAAAATAGTACAATACTATATAATGGAGGACATGAACATTCCATATATAGATATGAAAGGAGTACATTGTACCATACTACCAAACTATAACACACACTCTCTATATTAACTTCCTCTCCTAAAACACTCACTATGAGGCCTTTATATAGGAAGATAGATTCATTGGTCCATACTCTACCTAGGACTTATGTACATATGGACTACATGCACATTGACACTTGTGCATTTATTACAATACTTGGAGCAACTAAGTAACTTCACTCTAAAGTAACCTCCTATTCTAGCTATGTACTATTGGAAATTTGAGGTATTTTATGTTGTCATTGATGTCACATGGATCATTGATGTCACATGGATCACATTGAGTTTTGGTGGCCAAAGTATTTCATAAATAAGCATTTATGATATTTTGGAAAGCATGGATATATATAAGGTTTTTGTGAAAACCAAGGAAGGCAAAATAAAAGATTTTATTCAAAACCATGGATGGTAGATTTGAAATAGGTTTTTCTTAAAACCCAAGTTGGATTTTCGTTTCATCGAAAAAGGTGCCCCGGTGATGGAGATATTTAAAATTAAAGTCATCGCCAAAGTCATAAAAACCATGTGCCATCAAAAGTAAATTAATAATTAAAGGTGCCGATGTATGTGAAATTAAAGAAAGGTTGCATATATATGCAAAGGCTTTCGATTCAAAATTCTAAGCATCAAATGAAAAGAACAAAAATTGGAAGCTCCGAAATCCTTCGATGTGATAGTGTGGTCCAACGGTGAGCTTGGGAAGTGTGGAGTTCTTGGTTGCAACAAGGTATGCCTTTGATTCCCACTGGGTTCAATTTTTGTAGAGTGTGGAAGAAGAGCATTTGGTACACATTTTTGACATGAGCAAGGGCAGTGAAGTATAGGGAGTATTTTTTATCTCTGTCCTATGTAAGCAGATAGCTCACGTGGTCTTTGGCACCGTGGTTGTGGTGTTGAGTGGGTAGTGACGAGGGTTCGATTCCCTCTAAGAGGCAAGTAAACATTTTATTGAATATTTTTATTATTTCCTAATGTTGGAGGAATAAGGTGATGCTAAGTGAATAATGTTTGATTAAATTTTTATTTACTTGGAAGGCAATATATAAGGGTTGAAATGCACTTTTAGAAAAAGAGAAATTTATGGTGTTTTTCTATTTTGGAAGTATACCATATTATATATCGTTGGAAATCTTATTTCGAGGGATATTTGATTAACTTGATTAGATGGAGAAATAAGGTGTATGTAAAGAAATATTTCTATTTTTGTAAAGGGGTTCAAAGTGAAGGTTGTTTTGTTCTTTTTCAAAGTGTGTTGAGTGTGGCAGATTTCCAAAGGGGTTTCTTCATCTTCACAAAAGGTATGGGCACATTCTTCTATTGTTTGTTTATGGCGGTTGATTTCTGAAATATAATTGGAGAGAAAAGGATTGATTGTGGTTTCCTTTTTGAAAGTGGTTGGTTGAATGCTTCAAGGTTTTCTGGTTTGTGAGTTGTGTTTAAACCTTGTTTTATAAGCATAGTTGTTGAAGCCCATTGGTTATGAAAAGAACTTGAGTTAGAAAAGAACATGAGTATCATTTTTATGTGAAGAATATTTTATTAGCATTGTTGTTGAAGCCCATTGGTTATGCAAAGAACTTGAACTTGAGAAGAACATGAGTATCATTGTTATGTGAGATTTGTGGTTGAGCATTGTTGGAAATATTTGAGTTGGTTGATACATGCTTGGACTAGGGTTTGTAAGAAAGAGTTGTTCCTTGTGGTAGTTGGTTGAGAAGAGTTGTTTGAGCCTAGTCAAGTGATTGTGTGAAGTGGTTGTTCAAGTTCCATGAAACAAACTATTCTATATTCTAGATTTATTTGAGATTTAGATTTGAGGATAAAACATATTGAGTCTCTAACAATTCTCTTTATGCTTCTATGAGATTACCTTGAGTTGAGAAAGATATTGGATTTGAGTATAGAACATATTGAGTCTCTAACAATTCTCTTTATGCTTCTATGAGATTGATTTGAGTTGAAATCATTGTGGATCATAGTTGTCATCCTTTGAAGAGTGTTTTGCCATTCATTGTTGAGTTCATATTTGATCCTTACCTTCATAAGATTTATGAATGATATTTGAGTACTACTTAAGTATGATTGATTGAGCCTTTGAGAAAGCTTGTTGAGCATATTTGGAAAAGTTCTGTGTGATCTTGTTGAGCAGATTTGGACAAGTTCTATGTGATCTTGTTGAGCAGATTCAGATGAGTTCTGTGTGCACTTGTTGAGCATATTTGGACAATTTTTGTGTGAGCTTGTTGAGCAAATTTGGATGAGTTTTGTGTGAACTTGTTGAGTATATTTGGACAAGTTTTGTGTGAGCTTGTTGAGTAGATTTGGACAAGTTCTGTGTGAGCTTGTTGAGCAGATTTAGACAAGTTCTATGTGAGCTTGTTAAGCAGATCAATGAAGTGCCTACCTAATCAGATCAGTGTGTTGCCTAGCTAAGCAGATCAGTGGATTGCCTACTTGAGCAGATTAGTGTGTTGCCTAGTTGAGCAGATTAGTGGATTTCCTACATGATCAGATCAATGTATTGCCTAGCTTTGAGTAGATCAAAGTAATCATTGTATTGGATAAGGATCCTTATTTTTATGTGAAATATTATAAGAAGATTATCTTGTGGAGTACCCCACATTGGGGCAACCATGTTAAATATTATTTCTCAAATTATGTGTGGTGACTTGTGCTCTTGCTTACTATTGCTATCTGAGTTATTAATGCACACTACTATATTTAGTTATTGCAATTAAAGATATTAATTGATATTATTTTGAAAGAAAGTAAAAAGTGGGCGCTATACTTTTCACCCCCATCTCAATATAAGCTTGTATTCTTCAATTGGTATTAGAACGGGTTCCTTCAAAAAGGCTAACAGCTTGAGGGTAGATTCTACAAGAACACAGATGGCTTCATAGAATGGATCATCTACCAATAAGGTACCATTGTTTGACGATAACAATTATGCTTTCTGGAGCATGATAATGAAGAACTACTTGATATCATAAGGATATGAGGTATGGTAGATGGTTGAAAAAGAGTATAAGGTTGAAGGTGATCCTGAGGCAGATAAGACTATCAGGAAATTGGTTGAGATCAATGCAAGGGCAATAAATTATATTTTGAGTGGGCTACGTGAGATAGATTTTGCAAAGGTCATGGTATGTAATTCAGCTAATGAAATGTGGACCAAGTTGCGAAATACTTATGAAGGAGATTTCAAGGTAAAGTTGTCAAAACCACAAACTCATAGAAAAATATTTGAGGAATTGAAAATGGAATATTCTAAAGATATTGCAAAGTTTTTACTTTGATTTGATGAGATTACTAACACCATGATAGGCCTAGTATTTGAGATGAAATAATCAGAAGTTACTCAAAAGGTTTTGAGATTACTTCCCATGATGTATGATGCAAATGTTTTAGCAATACCAGAAATAATGGATATCAATAAGCTAACAATGGAAGAACTACAAGGATCTCTCACAACTTATGAGATGAGGGTAAGTAAGCATTAGGTTCCAATAAAAGATATTGCATTCAAGACTTCAGAGAAAGAGAAAGGGAAGGTTCCAGAAATAGATAGAGATCCAGTTAATGATGAGGAAGCTAACTTCATCAAAAGGAATAAGGACTCAAGGAATTTCAAGGATATGAGGAAAGTCATATGCTACAAGTGTGGTGATCTTGGTCACTATGCACACAAGTGTCCATATGAAGAAAACAACGATTATGAAAAATAAGGTCATAGAAGAAAAGAATATGGAAAGCATAAGCATGACAAAGATGACAGATAAAAGCAAAATAGGTATGATAAGAAGAAATGTTTTTATAAGGTAAAGAAATATTACTACATTGTAGAAGCAAGTGATAGATCAGATCACAGTGATAGAGACAAGTCGGATGATGAAAAGGAAAAACATCTATTCCTAGGAATAGAAGGTGAAAGAGAACAATGCTTTGTGTGTGGTCAAAGAGATCACATATCAGGATATTGCAATGGATTTAGTGATAGTGAAGATGAGATGACACATCAAGGAAATAGACATGGTCAAAGAAAACTTGAGAGTTTGTTTGCTATAGAAGATTATAATGATCTTAGTGATAGTGAAGATGAAGAAGGGTTTTTCTATGGGATAAAAGAAGTAGAAGAAGAACATTCACTCCAAGTAGAAGAAGTTATACAAGAGAATATTTTAAGAAAGATATATGTCTCAGCTTATCTAAAGGAAGACTTCAATAATATCCATGAGCAACTACAAGAGGTTAAGGAGAATCTAAAATAATTTAGATGTTCCATACGTGAGAATTTTGATCCATAACATGGCTCAAAAGGCCAAGATATTTTCACTAAGAAGGAAACATGTATTTCAAAGACAATAAATATGGATACCAATTTGCTACTTGACACAAATGAAGAGGAAGAAGAGAAAGATTCCAAAGCACCAAAGGTCTCATATTTCAATTTTGGGGAATCACACTCAAAAGGAAAGGAAGTTCTAAAAGATGAAAGCAAGGAAGCACCTAAGTTTTATGAAGAAAGTTCCAAATTTTCTATGGATCCAAATATTCAATTTGGATATTTTTTTGAGATAGATGAATCAAGTTCAAAAGAAAAATAAATACTTGAAGAGGAAAGCAATGAAGAAATTAAGGAAAATGATTTAGATACTACAAGAAAGGTTCAAGGATGCAATACACAAGTTGAAAATTATCATAGGAAAAATGATAAATAAAGGTATGAGGAACCAAGGCATGAACAAAGGGGTTTTCAAGGACATTGTTTTTCTTGTAATGGATTTGGACACAGTGCTATACAATACAGGGTCTATGAATCAAAGAAGTTTTATTTTGCTAGAAGAAACTTCAAAGGAAGAATGTATGGTTTTTAGGGACATTTCTTCTTATGAAATAGGATTGGTCATAGATATTTTCAATGCAAATAAAATGAGCAACATGGTTTTGGTTTTAGAGCTACACAATTCATAAGTCATGGTCATAATGGTCATGAAAATAGAGCTTCACAATACAAGGTACAAGAAAGGAATGAATATGGAAATTGTTTCAAGAAAATATTTATGATATGGGCACCATCCAAAGGCTACAATATCAAATGTTTTAATTACAATAACTTTGGAAATATTGCAAAATTGTGTAGGACTCAATTCCAAATAGGTTCAAGGCAAGAAGGTCAAACAGGTTCAAGGCAAGAAGGTCAAACAGGTTCTAGACAAGAAGATCAAGTAATTAATCAAGAGAAGGATATCAGAAAATATGGAAGGAAGTTGATAGAGGAAAGAAACAATGTAATATGGAAGTAAAAGTACTCCCACCCCAAAATTAATCACCTCAAGAGAGAAGGTGGTGAGGGGACTAATATTAAGAGTCATATCTTTTAGCCCCATAGGTGTCCCTTTTGCCATTGATGTCAAATGGGGAGATATTTGAGTAAGAGGGAGAGCATTGAGTTAGGAGGAGAAGCCTCTAAAGAGAGCATTGAGTTAGGGGGAGCAGCCTCCATAGAGAGTATTGAGCCAGGGGGAGCAGCTTTGATTCTCAGAGATGGTTTTTACAATGATTGTGGTTTTTGCATTAGAGGTGTTGCCATCAATGACAAAGGGGGAGATTGTTGGAAATTTGAGGTATTTTATGTTGTCATTGATGTCACATGGATCACATTGAGTTTTTGTGGCCAAAGTATTTCATAAATAAGCATTTATGATATTTTGGAAAGCATGGATATATACAGGGTTTTTTTGTGAAAACCAAGGCAAGCAAAATAAAAGATTTTATTTAAATCCATGGATGGCATATTTGAAATGGGTTTTTATTAAAACCCAGTTTGGCTTTTCGTTTCATTGAAAAAGGTGCCCCGGTGATGGAGATATTTAATCTTAAATATTTAGTTTAAATTTTAATTATTTAAAATTAAACTTTAAATTTTAAAATTAAAATTAAAGTCATCATCGACGTCATAAAAAAATGCGCCATCAAAAGGAAATTAATAACTAAAGGTGCCGAAGTATGTGAAATTAAAGGAAGGTTGCATATATATGCAAAGACTTTCGATTCAAAAGTCTAAGCATCGAACGAAGAGAAAAAAAATGGAAGCTCCAAAATCCTTTGATGTGACAACGTGGTCCAACGGTGAGCTTGGGAAGCATGGATATTTTGGTTACGACAGGGCATGCGTTCGATTCCCACCAGGTTCTATTTTTGTAGAGTGTGGAAGAAGAGCATTTGGCACACGTTTTTGGCATGACCAAGGGCAATGAAATATAGGGAGCATTTTTGCTCTTTGTCCTATGTGAGCAGATAGCTCACGTGGTCTTTGGCATCACGGTTATGGTGTTGAGTGGGCAATAACGAGGGTTTGATTCTCTCTAAGAGACAAGTAAACATTTCATTGAATATTTTTTATTATTGCCTAATGTTGGAGGAATAAGGTGATGCTAAGGGAATAATGTTTGATTAAATTTTTATTTACTTGGAAGGCAAGATATAAGGGTTGAAATGCACTTTTAGAAAAAGAGAAATTTATGGTGTTTTCCTCTTTTAGAAGTATACCATATTATATATCGTTGGAAAGCTTATTTCGAGGGATATTTGATTAACTTGATTATATGGAGAAATAAGGTGTATGTAAAGAGGTATTTCTATTTTTGTAAAGGGGTTCAAAGTGAAGGATGATATTTGAGTACTACTTGAGTATGATTGATTGACCCTTTGAGAAAGCTTATTGAGCAGATTTGGACAAGTTCTATGTGAGCTTGTTGAGCAGATTTGGATGAGTTCTATGTGAGTTTTTTGATTAGATTTGGACTTGTTCTTTGTGAACTTGTTCAGAAGATTTAGAAAAGTTCTATGTGAGCTTGTTGAGTAGATTTGGACGAGTTCTGTGTGAACTTATTGAGAAAATTTGGACAAGTTTTGTGTGAGCTTGTTGAGTAGATTTGGACAAGTTCTATGTGAGCTTGTTGAGAATATTTGGACAAGTTTTGTGTGATATTGTTGAGTATATCAGTGGAGTGCTTACCTGAGTAGATCAGTGTGTTTCCTAGCTGAGTAGATCAGTGGATTGCCTACCTGAGCAGATCAATGTGTTCCCTACCTGAGCAGATCAGTGGATTGCCTACCTGAGTAGATCAGTGTATTATATAGCTTTGAGCATATCAAAGTAATCATTGTATTGGATAAGGATCCTTATTTTTGTGTGAAATATTATAAGGAAATTATCTTGTGGAGTACCCCACGTTGGGGGAACCACGTTAAAACTTGTGTCTCAAATTATGTGTGGTGAATTGTGCTCTTGATTACTATTGCTATCTAAGTTATTAATGCACACTACTATATTTGGTTATTGCAATTAAGGACATTAATTGATATTGGTTTGAAAGAAAGTAAAAAGTGGGCATTATACTGTTCACCCCCCCTCTCTTAGTATAAGCTTGTGTTCTTCATGTACCAAAGGTGGTACATTTACATAACCCAAACGATGTAATATACTCTAACAAAAAATACAATCAACAACTTAAAATTTAATGACATCTTCTGCTAGGGTCAATACATTTTGTCTTATTTGCACCAATATCAATGACCTAGAAATAAATTCGGGAGATCTACAGCTCAAAAATATAGCTAGTAAACCAACAAGTCTTCAAATTCATAGTCAAGGGTCAAAAGGTTTTGTCTTATCTACACCAAATCTGATAGCTCAAAATCTAAATCGGGAGATCTACGACCTATACGCACAACCAGTAAGACCAAAAATCTTGAAACATAGCACCTAAATATAAACCTCAACCTTAGTCTTCATTAATTATCCCAAAGTACCCTACACATACTTATCTTCTAAGGTTTCTATCCTAAGTTTTAAAAATTAAATTTTTTAAGCACCTAACCTTTCCCCGCCAAATACCATCTCGTATTTCCTGAAGTTCAAAGTATCATAATATTTTTTTACCCTCAAAACCTTAGTCTTCTATGTAAAATACATTTGTTATCGATATTTTTTAATAATGCCTAAGGTTATATATTAATAAATAATTTCCTACCTATGTCCATGCACCCCCTTTGGTAAACCTCAAGCAACATCACCAAATCCAATGACATGGAATTGCTATCAAGAGATCTATGGTCTAGAGGCTTAGTTAGGAGTCTAAAAAAGTCCATAGTCTCCCCCATTGATTTTAAAAGCTCTTATATTATTCATAGAAATATTTAATGGATCAAAAGAAAATTTGGAATATCTATAGCATGGAAACTTATCAGATAGCTTCAAAAATATGAAAGTATTTTATATCTTATTCTTTGATGACCTCAACAATCCTAACATCGTTGTAGTCCATTAGAACTAGCAGGTCTATCAGATATCAATAATATTGATGAAAAATTTGATACCCTCATATTTATTAGGAAAAAATTAATGACTCGGGATCTTCCTAATGAGATCTACAATAGAGAGAATTTTCTTAAAGTGAAAGAAAAGATAAATAAAGCACCCTACCAATAATGATCCAATGAGTCCTTACCAATCAAGAATTTCATTTTTTATTATTTTTTACTAATGAATTCTTGGTTTTTATTATTATATATCCCACACCATGACAAATAACCCCTTTTAAGAATAAAAACATGCACATAAGTTCAATGAGCAGGTTATGAACATCATAGTTCAAGTATTCAGGAATCATTAGTCAGTAATATCATGCACTATATACACCTCTAAAATGATGGCATACATTTTAAAAATTAGATGACCCAATAATAAAGTGGCAATACAATACCTAAATAGTTAATATAATTGAAGGTGGTCAGGTGGCACATGCAGGGTGGCAAAGAAGGAAGACAGTGGTTGGGCATCATAAAAGCTAATCCATGTGAGAAAATGCATCAACTTGCTATAAATAAATGTACCGAAGACCAAAAATACTTCATAGTAGCTCATTGCATTAGAGAAGAACAACTAGAGCCAAATATCATTAGACTCAGAACAAGAGAAAGGGTCCTATGACAAAAATAATATGGCTTCCTCTAGTTCTCATACAATAGTCCCTAAAGGCGTAGTCACTTGCATGAGAAGACTCGCTGATGATAGCCTATACCAATCACTCTCAAGGTTTCCAAATCTAAAAAGGATGCTAGAATGCATGTAATAATTAGGGCCTAACATGCATATCACTTTAGCCCAATGGTGGTAGGTAGATAATATTGTCATAGATTCTTATGAGTTGGTAGAAGAGAATGAGAAAAAACACCCTGTTCTTCTCATGGGTCTATTTAAATAGGCTCAAAAGTATTGAAATGACTAGAAGCCATATAGAAACTGATGGACCAGTAACTTGGGTAGATTAACATACCCCAAAGTCTAATTTTTTATTGATTTGATATTTTGGCTAACTGTACCATACGACCCTAACTAAATGCAATAAAAAAACTCAATGGAAAACCCTTTATAAAAATCATGCCTGTCATTTTTTGAAGGGTCTTCAACCTAGATAAAGCTCACTTGATGTTGGAAAAGATAGTATTGAAGGTTGAAGCTAATTAGGTTTTTTTCATAAACTCTTACCCCAAGATTTTCAGGTATGATGTAGAATTTTCTTATGAAATACCTCTTAGAAAGAATATTTTATAACCTTCGGATGTGGATTACACCGAAATGATTAACATAGCATTAGCCTCTTTTTACTTATCCAAAATATCCAAATAGGTAGTCTATCTAATAATCTAATACAATGGAAAAAATCATACAAGCATGTACCACTGGGAAAACATCATCAGTGAAATTATTAGAGAAGGGATAGAGGTAATGCCCCAAATCACACATTACTCCATCCTGGTTCATTTGTTGGTCAAGTATCTAGAAAGAAGTAAAATTAAAGAGCTAGGAGGAGTACCAGAAGCACATGATGTGAAAGATAGACTACCATGGATTTATGAAGGAGGGTCCAATCATGCTCTATTTTTGAGGATATTCTTACCCCTATTCCATGAGTACCTATGTGGTTTCTCTTCTAGTAGAATGAGAAAATGGATTGTAGAATTTTTGAATGAAAACAAAGTAGAGGATTTCTTCATTATTGATAATTTCACTTACATCAGATTATATGTGGCCGATATCCCCTCCAAAATTCTCTCGTCATATTGCCCTCTCTCCATAGTTGCTCTATAAATTACCAAAAAAATTGCAGAAGAGGCCAAAATAAGGGTTGGTAAAAAGGTGAGAAATGTGCCTTGGTTTAAGGTTTTTTATAATATGGGAACATGTGTTTTCAAGGGATATCATAGCTTGTTGAAAGAAATATGCAGAATGGATGAGTATGGTTTCCCAAAACTCAGTTGGAGGTCATATGATTCCCATGGCCACTATAGATAAACTACAGAAGTCATGAAGTATGCCTGGGTTAGCCACATGCCTAACCAATTTGAAGATCTATTATAGAAGACCATTAGAGAAAACAAATCCTTAAAGGATGTGTGGGATAATTTTGAGATTAAGAAAAGGGCCCATACTCAGATTGAATTTTTTAGAGATTATCCTGCTGACTTAGTATCCTTAAGGAGAAATTTAGTTGAGTCTTATGCACCCACAATTCTAGCCATGTAACTAGAGGTGTTTCAAAATATAGTGTTAGAGGCTATCAATATTGATGCCCAACAAGTAGAAATCCTTGTGTACATAGTTAATTTAGCTGAAGTAATAATTGGAATGGCCCAATCAACCTTGAATGGTCCAAAGAACATCATAGCTCCTTCTAAAGTGGGACCTTTTGAGATAACATATATTGAAGTGAAACCTCTATAACAAATACCAATAGACAAAGATCATAAAATTTTCTCTACTTTTTATCAAGAACAGTCCATTGTTCAAGTATCTATTAGAAGCCAAATGTCTCATGAAGATAAACTTAAAATTGTGATACAAATACCATAATTTATACCTAAGGCCATGATAATAGATAAAAAAGAAAGACATATCATATTTTATACAAAATAATATTTATAAATTTGGAGGATTGGCCACCCTCCTTAGAGAACACCAAATAAGTATACCTAGTCCTTCCAAATCTCCAGAATATAAGAAAGAAAGAACTGAGTCTAACCCCACTGAAAAGAGTTTGAAGAGCATAAACCTAGTCAAAATAGAGGAAGAGATCTCCATAAATGATTTTTATGAACAAAAATAATAGGTCATGGATGAAGGAAAGGATCCTAGGATAATCTAATGCATAGATGAGGATACCCAAAATACATCAAAATTTGCATCAATTACAATCCCCAGGCCAAAGAACATCACTATTGATGTGGGGTCAGAAAATCGAATCATTCTACTTCATGTTTTCATCAAAATTTTCACATTTAATTTACAGTTTACAGCCCACAGGCTTACAATTTTTTTGTTGTAATCTTACAATACTAGCTCACAGGCTTACAATTTTTTTGTTGTAATCTTACAATACTAGCCTGCAGGCATAGTTTGCTATTCACTATGCAATTTCTAGCTCTCCCTCCCTCTCAATCTGCATAGATTTCAAACTGGCAGTCATGCAATGGCTCTCGGCCTTCAATCTGTAGCTCTTCGGATTTCATAGCTTTCTCACTCCATGAACCCTGGTGCGACTGCCTCACGTTCAGCGAATCTACTACATGCCTACGGATCCAAGCTTACTATGTTCCTGGTGCAAACTGCCTCACGTTCGATGAATCTGTCTGCACTACCAAGGAACTCAAGCTTCTCTGGAAGGAAGAACAACGCAGTAAGGCCAAAACGGCCCTCTGGTTATCACATCTACAACCCTGCCTCTCGTCATTCTCCCACCACTAATGCATGCCTCGACTTGCCCTTTTATAACTTTTGTGTGACTCTTCATCTTCCAACTGGTGGCCCTTCGTTTCCTCTTCCAAAATTGTTCGTTCTGCCTTCCTGCGTCGCTTTGTTGTCTAGGTATTCGAAATGACTGCCTTTTTGACTCTTCATCTTCGGCTTTTCTTTCGAGCATGAAAATATGACATGTCATGATTTCATGACACCTTTATGACTTTGGCTCCTTCTCTATCCTCCTATCGTGAAAACATGACATGTCATGATATCACGATAGTTCTGCTCCTTCGCTCCATCTTCCTGATTTTGGGTCACAAAATCACATGTCACGAAATCGTGACATCTTTGTCTTTCGTATGCTCTTTCTGCTTTCGGGTCATGAAATCGTGACATGTCGTGAAATCACGACATCTTTGTCTTTTGTACGCTCTTTCTGCTTTCGGGTCACGAAAACCTGTCATGTTGCAAAATCATGGCATCGCTACTCCATCGCCTTATCTCCCCTCGTCGGGTCACGAAAACCTGACATGTCATGAAATCGTGACATCTATGCGCCATCGCTTTCTCTCTCCTCATCGGGTCATGAAAAATCGACATGTCACAGAATCATGACATATTTGCTTCATTGCCTTCTCTCTCCTCGTCGGGTCACGAAAATGTGACCTGTTGCAAAATTGCGACACTTCTTCTTTCTCTCCTCCTTTTTCCTCTTCGGGTCACAAAAATGTGACATGTCATGAAATTGTGACATCTTATCCTATCTTCTTCCTCTCACTTCTTCAGGTCACGAAAATATGACATGTCACGAAATGATGACATCTTTCTCCTTCGGTTGCTTCTTCGTCTTCTGGTAACGAAAGTGCAATATGTCACAAAATCGTGACATCTTTCCTTTCCGTACCATTCTCTCTTCTTCGGGTCGTAAAATTGTGACATGTCATGAAATCACGATATCTCCTCATCTACACCATCTCTCTCCTTTGTGGGTCATGAAACTGTGACATGTCGTAAAATCATGACATCCTCTCTTTCGTGCCTTCTCTCTCCTCAATGGGTCACAAAACTGTGACATGTCATGAAATTGTGACATCCTCTCTTCCATGCCTTCTCTCTCCTCTGTAGGTCATGAAACTATGACATGTCACAAAATCATGACATCCTCTCTTTCGTGCCTTCTCTCTCTTCTGTGGGTTGCAAAACTATGACATGTCATGAAATCATGACATATTCCTTCGCTGGCTTCTTCACTTGCCTTCTGGTCATGAAACTGTGACATGTCATGAAATCGTGACATCTCCTCGTCTGCGCCATCTCTCTCCTTTCGATGTCATGATATCATGACACTTTTTCTGTCACGATATCATGACAGTTTTCATTCTCGCCAACTCTTTCACCTATGGCGATAACGTGAGATGTCACGATATTGTGACATCTTCCATCTGCTGCTTCTATCTCTACTTTGTGTCGCGATATCACGACACTTTTTTTGTCATGATATTGTGCTAGTTTTCCTCCTTCTCATCTCTCCCATCTTTTGTTCGTGATTTTGTGACATGTCACGAAATTGCAACAACTTCCTTCCTTAGCCAATTTTTTTTTCAAAAGTGGCCCTCCTGCCACTAGATGCTTCTGCATTAGGTGCTACTAGATGCTCCTACATCAGACACCCGGGGTTGATGGAGAAGTGACCTTCACTTCTATATTGTTCTATCATGAATTCTCATTAATCAACCCTCTGTCTTCTCACCACTTTTCATCAGGTCCTGGTGCAAGCTGCCTCACATTCGACGCTCTGCTTACATGCTCAGAATCTTCTAGCTCTGATACCACTTGATGGGGAGTCAAAAAATCGAATCATTCTACTTCATGTTTTCATCAAAATTTTCACTTTTAATTTACAGTTTACAGTTTACAGCTTGTAGGCTTACAATTTTTTTGTTGTAATCTTACAATACTAGCCCGTAGGCATAGTTTGCTATTCACTATGCGATTTCCAGCTCTCCATCCCTCTCAATCTGCATAGATTTCAAACTGGTAGTCACGCAATGGCTCTCGGCCTTCAATCTATAGCTCTTCGACTTTCACAACTTTCTCACTCCATAGACCCTGGTGCAACTGCCTCACGTTCGGTGAATCTGCTACACACCTATGGATCCAAGCTTACTCTGTTCCTGGTGCAAACTGCCTCACGTTCGGTGAATCTGTCTGCACTACCTAGGAACTCAAGCTTTTCTAGAAGGAAGAACAACGTAGTAGGGCCAGAACGACCCTCTGGTTATCGCATCTGCAACCCTGCCTCTCATCGTTCTCCCACCACTAATGCATGCCTCGGCTTGCCCTTTTATAACTTTCGTGTGACTCTTCATCTTCTAGTTGGTGGCCCTTCATTTCCTCTTCTAGAACTATTCGTTTCACCTTCCTGCGTCGCTTCGTTGTCCAGGTATTCGAAACGACTGCCTTTTCGACTCTTCATCTTTGGCTTTTCTTTCTAGCATGAAAATATGACATGTCACGATATCGCGACACCTTTCTGACTTTGGCTCCTTCTCTATCCTCCTTTCGTGAAAACATGACATGTCATAATATCGTGATAGTTTCGCTCCTTCGCTCCATCTTCCTGCTTTTGGGTCATGAAATCATGACATCTTTATCTTTCGTATGCTCTTTCTGCTTTTGGGTTGCAAAATCATGACATGTCACGAAATCGTGACATCTTTGTCTTCCATACGCTCTTTCTACTTTTGGGTTGCGAAAACTCGTCATGTCATGAAATCACGACATTGCTGCTCCATCGCCTTCTCTCCCCTCGTCAGGTCATGAAAAACTAACATGTCATGAAATCGTGACATCTCTGCACCATCGCTTTCTCTCTCCTTGTCGGGTCATGAAAACCTGACATGTCACAAAATCGTGATATCTCTGCTTCATTGCCTTCTCTCTCCTCGTTGGGTCGTGAAAATGCGACCTGTCATGAAATCGTGACACTTCTTCTTTCTCGCCTCCTTTTTCCTATTCGGGTCACGAAAACGTGACATGTCACGAAATCACGACATCTTATCCTCTCTACTTCCTCTCACTTCTTTGGGTCACAAAAATGTGACATGTCATGAAATTGCGACATCTTTCTCCTTCAGCTGCTTCTTCGTCTTCTGGTCACGAAAGTGCGACATGTCACGAAATCATGACATCTTTCCTTTTTGTACCATTCTCTCTTCTTCGGGTCATAAAACTAAGACATGTCAGGAAATTACATCTTGTTTGTGCCATCTCTCTCCTCTATGGGTCGTGAAACTGCGACATGTCACGAAATCATGACATCCTCTCTTCCGTGCCTTCTCTCTCCTCAATGGGTCATGAAACTACGACATGTCACAAAATCATGACATCCTCTCTTCCACACCTTCTCTCTCCTCGGTGGGTCACGAAACTATGACATGTCACGAAATCGTGACATCCTCTCTTCCGTGCCTTCTCTCTCCTTTGTAGGTCATGAAACTACATGTCATGAAATCATGACATATTCCTCTGCTGGCTTCTTCACTTGCCTTCTGGTCACGAAACTGTGACATGTCACAAAATCGCGACATCTCCTCATCTGCGCCATCTCTCTCCTTTCGGTGTCGTGATATCGTGACACTTTTTTTGTTGTGATATCACGACAGTTTTCATTCTCGTCGACTGTTTCACCTACGGGTCGTGATAACGTGACATGTTGCGATATCACGACATCTTTCGTCCACTGCTTCTCTCTCTACTTTGTGTCACGATATCGCGACACTTTTTCTGTCATGATATCACGACAGTTTTCCTCCTCATCTCTCCCCTCTTTTGGTCACGATTTCGCAACATGTCACGAAATCGTGACAGCTTCCTTCCTTAGCCAATTTTTTTTTTAAAAGTGGCCCTCCTGCCATTGGATGATTCTGCATCAGGTGCTACTGGATGCTCCTGCATCAACTATTTTATAGATCAAACAAGAAATAGGGGATGTGTAGGTGTTGGGAGACCCCACATATTTATTGTAAATAGGGAAACATATACAAGAACAAAAAATAGAGCTTGTCCTACAATAGAATAAAGGGTTAAAAGCATAGTTGAAATCTAAAGCAACAAGAGTAGGCTAGTTATAGGTAAAAGTATATAGCCTTAAATAATAGATGTCAAGTCCTCAAGCCATAGTCTCAACAACAAAGCCCTAGATCATAATTAAAAATTTTGATTGCTTTAATGGCATGTCTAAATACAAAAGAGAAATTATATTTAAAATACAAGACAAGCTGGAAGATCTGAGGAAGATATTCTACAACATCGACCTCATAAAAAACTCTGTGGATAGCCTAAAATACATTTTGGAGTAAAAAAAAAAGAAAGTGAGCACCACATATCCCATATTATAGCAATTTGAAAAGTGTTATGATCAAATAAGTGTTGGACAAGTAACATTAGAAGATGACACTTCCTTTTTTATGTTGAATAATTCATTAAAATATTAATATTCCTAAGAGAGACCTAAATGGCAGAAATGGACTAAAGAGATAGCCACCATGGAAGGAGAAATATATGGTGAGCTAAATGAAGCAATATTTTCCCTTTAGGAATGCTTACAGGTGTCTAACATTGAATACCTGACACTAAACATAATTCAATACTTCAACTGTGATCTATATAATGAGTCAAAATTGGCCAGACAAATCAGCTTCATAAAAAAATAGTTGATCGCATGTGCAGTTTTTCTCAAGAGAGTGAGGAATGGTATGAAATCCAAAAGATTAAAATAATGCAATATTTAAATATGTTGACATTTACTATGAGCTTTTCTGAGGAAACATGTAAAATCATTGATTTGGTGATAAGGGACCTCTAGGAGGGAATAAATAAAGGAAAAGGTATTAAGGAAAGTAAATTTAGATTATCTGTAGTAACTGCCTCCCAACAAAAGATAGAGGAAGAGGGAAAAAACTCAAAATAAGATAAATCTAAAGAAATTAGTCATAATATTTTTGGTCCCACCATAGGAGAAGACAAAGACTTAGGGTTAGGTCAATCATGAAGTATATTGTTTTTATAGTTGTACTCCATTTTGAATATATAAGACCTAAGGACAACGAAATATTGAATTTAAAAATAACACAACTTAAGACAATTGTAATTTTATTGTAGCACATCCAACCAACCAAGTGAAAAGGATGATGATATATGGAAGACCTCGATTAAGATAGTCATAACATAAATAGGTCACCTAGAGGCTATAAAAGGGACTACTACAACCAACAAAAATATCAAGCTTTTTGCATAGATATTTTGCTAGAGGTATACTAAGAGTGCTCTTTCCTTTTTGATTGTATTTCCTTCTTGTGTATTATATTCCATCCCTCATTCTCCCCCTTGATTGTATAGGTCTTGTTTAGGATATTCTAATTAGCTACAATCATTTCTAATGATTGGATTAAAAGTTTAGAATATTCTTTGTTACTATTCTTGGGACGAAGAATGGAGTTCCTCTGTTACATTATTTGAATGGAGATAACCCTTTGTATTTTTTAAAAGAGATCTAAGCACCATGCCAAACTTAAAATTGTAAATATATTTTCAAGAAATTAATACAAATCTAGCTTCCTCCTAGATATTTCTTTGGCCAATTGTGTATCTGTGTGTCTCTTTTGCATGTTACATTATTTGAACATGTAATTGATGCTTTCTTTAATTGATAATCAATTATGCTTGTTACATTATTTGAATAAACATAGTTAACTCAACATCTTCTTTTCTCTTTATTTTTGTTAGATTAATATGTTTACAAACTCTGCTACAGTTAACTAAGGATAAGATATGGATTATATGTTAAGGCATATTTAAAAAGTTATGCAAATTATTGGTCAAAATTTTGAAGAAAACAAGCTTATACTGAGAGGGGGGATGAAAAATATAAGATAAAACTTTTCACTTTTCAATCCAAATGATAACAACAATAATATTAATGCAATAATTAAACAAATAATCACACATATGAAAAATATAGTTTTTACGTGGAAAAACCCTTTTGGGAGAAAACCACAGAAAAATATTACTTATATATTTCTTCAATAAATTTTGTTGGCACCAACCCATAGGAGACACCAATCCCCTATTACAATGTTCATGGACACCAATCCATAGGAGACACAAATCCCCTATTACAATGTTCATGTACACCAATCCACAGGAGACACTAATCCCATCTCAAGTTTGTGGACACCAATCCATAGGAGACACCAATACCCTTTGCTAGTTCATGGAGATCAATCCATAGGAGACACCAATTCCATTTCAAGTTCATGGATACCAATCCACAGGAGATGCCAATCCCCTCTATTGGTTCATGTACACCAATCCACAGGAGAAACCAATTCCCTTTACTAGTTCATGGACACCAATCTACAAGAGATACCAATCCCATCTAATCTAGTTTGTGGATACCAATCCATAGGATACACCAATCCCATCTGCTCTGGTTCATGGACACTAGTCCACAGGAGACACTAATCCCCTTTACTCTGGTTCATGGACACCAATACCCTCTGCTAGTTTATGGAAACCAATCCATAGGAGACACCAATCCCCTCTTAAGTTTGTGGACACCATTCCATAGGAGACACCAATCCCCTCTGCTCTAGTTCATGGACACCAATACACAAGAGACACCAATACCCTATGCTCTGGAGTCTGGTTAAAACTATGCTCACAAGACTTGCTCAAATATACTCCAAAATTGCTCACAAAAATTGCTCAAATATTCTCCAAACCTTCTCATATATGCTCCAAACCTACTCACAAAACCTGCTCAAATATACTCCAAAACTTGCTCATAAAACCTACTCAAATCTGCTCCAAAACCTGCTCACAAAACCTGCTCAAATCTGCTCCAAAATCCTTCTCAAATATGATACAAACAACGCTCATTTGTTTTCTAAATCTTGCATACAAAAAAATGTTCATCTATTCCTAAATATTGCATAATTATGTCATCAAGTTCTTCACCTATTCTTCAATGTGCTTTCCTCAAACAAAACAATTCAGACATATTCTACCCAGAATTCTTTTATCTTCATGATATATATATATATATATATATATATATATATATATATATATATATATATATTATTATTTTTAAGCGAAAAAACCCTTGTGGGGCTGCCTTGGTCTGAGAGACCATGAACATGGGGTTCTACACCATCAAAGTCACCCGAGAGTCGCACCCGACCCTGCCCGCACCAACATTATCAATTGGATTTTGGGTACCCAATTCAGCTTTTTGGTAGGGTGGAGATTCAAACTTGGGACCTCCCTTGGAGGATTGCCCTCTCCTCTCCAACTCACCTAAAACACTTGGGTTGAATATATATAGAATTATATGCACTAACAAATGTCCAATATGTTCTTTGCATTCATTAAGTCTATTTATTCCACATGTCTCACATTAAAAGGTAGCTCTAGTCTAGCACTTGATAACTGACCTTGTAATTTTTGACTTGCAAATTTACTTCCATTTTGTAGATAGCTAAAAATTTCCTTATTTTAAATTGAATCCTTTCACATTATCCTTGCATTATGTGACACTTTGAATTGTTTTAAAACAACCCTTCTATTTTTGTGAGACTATACTATTTTGCTTATTTCCATATTCACTTCAAAACCAATCACAATGCACAAATTTGTCCTTCTCATCTACTCCCAAAATCAATCATGAACAATGCACAAATTTGTTCTCAAATTTGATCTATAACCTTTGCACATTTACTCCCAATTTCAATAAAAAATAATGCACAAGTTTTCTCACAAATCTGATCTATAACCTTTGCATATTTATTCCCAATTTCAATAAAAACCAATGCACAAGTTTATTCATAAATCTGATCTATAACCTTTGCACATTTATTCCCAATTTCAATCAAAACCAATGCACAAGTTTGTTCTCAAATCTGATCCATAACTCTTGCCCATTTATTTCCAATTTCAAGCAAAAACAATGCACATCCAATAATTCCTTATACCTCCCACTATATGACAACAAAAATATTTTTCTTAACCACAACCACTTTGAGAAATGAATTAAATCACCATACCTCTACATTTGCCTCAATGATGATGATCTTCTTTTTGCATGAGCCTTCCAAACCTATTTTGACAAACATAATTATCCTTTTGTTTAACCCTTCAAAAACTGGTTAGCAATTCTCTTTTTCTTTTCTTGATTAGATATCAAATCAATCACTTTAAAAACCCTTATAAAAAGGATGCACAATAAATCTTAAAAATAACTCCTTATATCTCCCTCACAAAAATAAAGCTTTATTAATAACAAAAACCCTTATATCTTCTTTTATTAATTTTCAAAAATGAAACCTTTATGCTAACATCACAATCCTTATTTCTCCTTTTATTAATTTACAAAATCACAATTTCTATACTAACACCTTGACCCTTATATCTCCCTCAAATTTAAATTTTAATAAAAAATTTAAATACCTTTTCACAGCTGTGAATCGAACCCCTGACCTGTAGAAGCATAGTACCTTTACAAGTGCTCATGACCAGCTATGCTACCATAGTAGGTGAGACAAAAAAAGGCACCCAAATATTTATCTTTGTTCTTCCACTCTCTCAATAGCAAAACCACATCAAAATGACATCGATCGAATTTGTCCCCCTAACCTCTTACACAGTAGCGCTCCATGCAAAGCCACACAACCAGCTGGGTTATCCCAATAGGTGAAACCAAAGGAGCATAATGTGATATTTGTCTATGTATTTTCACACCTTTAACAACAAAACCTCAACAAAACAACATCAACCAGATTTGACCCCCTAACCTCTTGTACAATAGTGCTCCATGCAAAGCCAAATAACTGCTTGGGATACCCCAAAAAGTTAAATAAAAGAAGCACAATGTGATTTTTAACTTTGTCTATCACTGCCTCAAATTTTTGTTGTCTCAGCTCCTTTGTCTACCATTCACACTCACCACGAAGGAAAATTATTCGATTGTTCACTTACCCAAAGGTGAATTATTACCATAAATTTATATGCTTCCTAATTTTCTTATGATTTTGTCCAAGTCGGCTCAAATTTATTTGCTTTCAAACTTTATAATTTCTCCAATAATGTTGGCACATTTTTCTTTTTCAAATACTTTATATTATAATATTTTAAATCTTATGATTTAAATATTATAATATTAACTTTTAAACCTTTGTCCCTCTCTTGTAATATTTAAATATTTTTGTCCCAAGCAACTTTTAAACCTTTGTCCTTCTCTTGTAATATTTAAATTTGATATTTAAATATTATAATCCTTTACTTAAAAAATTTGCCTTGCTTTGAAATATACCTTGCCTTGAATAATTGTCCATTGTTTGCTATTCACAAGGTCCATTTTTGACACCATTGATATATTGTCCAACCTTATAAACTTCTCACCCTTGAAGAATATTTCTGCCTTAAATACCATGCACCTCTGACATCAATGACAAATCAATAGTTCTGACAACAATATCAATTTTTTATATTTTTTATGTGTATGAACATAAGCATGCATAGAAACATTGTAAGCTCACTTCAAGGGTATCCTAACCCAATTCGGTCTATTTAAAGTCAGTGTGATAATATTTTTCTGAATTAAAGTGGTGAATTCACTAGATTTTGTAATACTACTTATGATCAAGAAGTATTATGTGGCATGACAACCATAATTAAAGGACACAAAATAATTCCACAATAGGGTAGATGATATGGTAGTTGAACACTTAGGAATAAAGGCATGGGGGGTCTAGGTGCTAGCCTTTATATCTATATTAAGTAATTCTTATCTTGGATGGTAATCCCTTAGGCCACTAGTAGAGAGTTATCTCCTCTAAACTTTACCATCATAAAACTATTTCAAAATTAACAGCTTTTAGAAATTAAGACAAATCCATACCCATTAGAGGTGATTTATTCATGGATTCTATACTAGGTCTTGTGAAACTATATGTTGAAGTCATCCATTATCTACATAGGTGCTATCATAATGGTTATTAGTTTCTCTCAGAGGGACACATCATCCATCATTTATCTAAATCTACCAAATATTAGATTTCCAAGCTAGTCCCAACTTTTGATTAAATATGGGGTTAGGTTTGGGTACCATTATTGCATATTTTCCTCCAAAAGATGTTGCTAGTAGTCTTAGGGCTATGTTTGTCTCTACAAGATTATGTATTATACATAGACTAACTGTGTGATGTAGGTGCTTTGTAGGTGTCATCACATCCTCACCTATGAAGTATGGTAGTAATTTGAAAGTTGAGGATGGGATCGGGTCTCATGTTGGAGGAGGAACCGATTGTATCAAGGGACTACTATCATTTTAGGTTAGGTACCTTCTTGGAGGTGGATTTGCATCCATGTTCTAATGTTGATTTATTATTCTAGATTTTTAGTTCAAGGGTGGCACTAATACCCATGGATTTGCTCTAGAAAAGGATGTAGTAATAGATCTTGCCCTCATAAATTTTTGGTCCCTTTGTTATTTGGTGGAGTCACCAAGTGAAAATAATTTATGCTTCAATAAGTAGATAGATGAAGTTTTTTAGAAAAATATTTGTCTAATATCTCTTTTTTGGTGTGCTATAATGGACTGTTAGGTGCATGTAATGGTTGCTTTAGGGTTTTCTTCTTTAGTGGGGTTTCCAAGTGAATATAATTTTGCTTCAAAAAGTAATATGGTTGAGATGTTCACTATAATCTCAACCAAGATCTATCAAATGCATGGAAGGAAGTATTATATTAGTCCCACCAGGAATGCTAGACAAAATTGTTGTGCATCCATGGTTTTTAGGGGATGAACCATTCCTAGTTCTTCATAGGATGAAATATTTAAGCTCATCCCATCGTGCATGCTAGATAAAATTATTATTTTCTTAGAATGTTTGAGAAACCTACAACAATGGTCAGACACACTAGACAATCACACCTCATGTTGAGCAACATAGTCAAGAAGCTCTACGGGTGAGGGACACACTCATAAGGCAATATTTGGGGGTTTTCTAGAGGTTGGCTCCTCATTAGATGTGATATTCAATGTGTATTTCTAAACTACTTACTTTATCAAAGGAAAAAGAGGGAAAAATACAAAAAATAAAATCCTAAGCTAATGGAGGTGATGCTCCAAAAATTAAGAGCTTCTTCTATGCATAATTAAAATGATATGAATGCATTCATTATTTTCTAACAACTAGAAAGTGAACATGGTCTTCATATGGCATAAGCATTCATGCATAAAATGGATACACATTAAAAATGAGCAAAGTGAAATTACCCATGATTTCATATATATATCATATAATTTATTTATAGAGATGTAATATTAAAAGAGGATCAAATTTATTAACATAATGACTCAAAATTCAAGTCCAAACCATACATAGAAGGAGAAAGTGAAAGAAAAAATACTTACAAGACCAAATATTAGACATGAGTAGGTAGTTTTGTTATCCCTTACTATGTTGTTAAAATACTATTTACACGTTCAAAATAAAGGCTTATAGGCCTCAAAAGCTATGCAAGAATTTAAAATTTTCCCTCCTATATCAATAAAGGGATGGGTCTACATTCAATGTAGATGGGCTTGAGGTCTTTAGATATAGAGCTACTAATGTTGAGCAACTTGGTGCATTTGTATTTGGAGCCTCTATCGCTATCACTAACTACCTTTACTAGGAATTCTATTGGATAGTGGACACAAGATCCATTTACGATCATTTTTTTGAACTTGAGGTCTCTAGAACTAGATCTTCCTCTATTATTGTCTTTAATATGCCAATCACTTCCCTAGAATGTCATGCTTATAATAAAAGTGTATATCCATCATGGAGGTACCTTGATATGGAAGAAAAAAGTTGATGATGAACCATGTTTGGTCACTCTTATCCATTTTAAAAATTGGGGTCTACCAAGTCAGATGGTTTTCTTCTTAATCCTCTAACTAGTGGGGATTTCCTAAATCTTCTCCATTGATTGCAAATATTGGGTGCTTGATGTTTCTCTTTGATGTTACGTCATTCACATATCTTTCATAATTTGCACAAGTCATCATATATGGCTTGAGTGTGGAGTGCAAAAATTATGTGGTTTCCACATGTGTAGTTTTTGTGGGATCAATTAGGTTTGAAGAAACTAATTTATGGATGTTGAATTTGTTGTATTTCAACCAATGATGGGGTGATTTTGGATATAGTCAAATATGATGTAATTTTTTTATCATGATAATCATATGGCTTGTGTAACTTTCATGACCTGTATACCTTCTCCTCCCTTCAAAACTATGCAAATCATTGGATCCAATATTGATGACATATCTTTCTTGGATGCACTTTTTATGGGACAACTTTTGGCTTATTTCATGGATTATCAATATGTGTGCCATGTGTTCAATTTTCTAACCAATGGTGGGAATCTTCTATAATACTCTTTAGGTAGCCTTGTGAAATAGCATAGGTCATTAGATGAGAAATTATAGTGAATTATCACTATTCTTGGGTGGAGCAAGGCCATTTGGCCACTTTTGGAGGTTGGTTTTGGTAAAATATTGAACCATCCAAGAACTAGATGAGTATACAAGGTAAAATCGAATGAACTAAAGCCCTACGGAATAATGTAGGAAAAAACAAGCACAAAATCCTTGATGACTAGACCTATGTGGTGAGGGATCACAACAAGACATAACTAAAGTTCTAGAAAAATCATAAGGTATCGTAGCATACCAAGTAGTCAGAACTAGAAAATAAGTTTAACCTAAGGATACTCAACCAAGTCAAAGAATAAATCATAGTGGTGTAGACACCTAAAACGTGTCATGTTTAGGAGACTACCCATATAGACACATTCGTAGACCATATGAATCCTCTTGGATCTCTCCAAGAGTAAGTAGTGGTCCTAACCACTCAAAAAGGATAGTTCTAGCCCATCCAAGCTTAGCCGCTCTCAAGCAGAACCACCACCATATCTGGCTGCTTAAGACTACAGTGGCCATACCTAGCCACTGAACTTGATAGTAGCTAGCACTATGCATAGTCTAGCCATGAATACGGGCTCAAATCACATATTTTGACTACACCTTGCATTTTTTATGAGCAGATTTTGGTGAGAAACTCCCTGAGTTCCTCCTAATTGCCCCTTCAATGCCAATTTGTGACTTATGCTTTCCACCTGGGATGGTCAATCACATTAGATTTGGATTGAAGCTTCTCCAAGAAGCCAAGGTCTAGATCTGAAGAGAGGGAAGTATAAATATGGACTCTCCCATAAAAATAAAAGGGAGATCCGTAATTTTTAGAGTTTATGCACGAAGCCCTATCAGATTGGAGAGCGAATTTGCACACCCTTGAGGAGCAACAAAGTGCTATCCAACTGAGAAGAGACTACACACCTGCTATTCAGATCCATTATTATTCATAGCCAACCAGTGTACTAAGACACAACAAGTGACCCTTGAACATCAATTGGAACGAGGAACTTAAGACTACATCCCTTGGATCGATAGAAAACAAGTTTATTTTATGGCCATTGCTTCAGTATTTATTTCTAGTATAGATCTAATTTATTCATGTATTTACATTATTTTTCCTTGAGATATGCACACATTTGTCATTAGTTTCATTAAATTTAATCATATTACGCTTGCTAAACTTGCTTACCATATTTGATACTAACAGCCTCATTCGAGGAGGCAGCTCAGACTACTTATTGTGCTTTGTTGTTTCCATGCTTGCGGATATAGGTTCACAGGATCAGTTCGAAGTATCCATAGCATGAGATTCCTCCAAGACAAAATCAAGAGGAGGCACCAATAATCCCTCAAAAAGTTTGGTGTGAGATATTGGTAGGTCTGTGAAGGTGAACCACCCATTGCAAGGGATATATTCACCGTTTCCCCACTTGTAATAGATTGTATTAAAATGAGTATCCCTTAGAGGGACGTATATGTAACCAAGATCTGGAAGCATCAATAAAAGAATATTTCTTTGCTCTTTTACTTTCTGTTATATGTGCTTTTCTTCATTTTTGCATTTGATATAATAATAACATTGCAAGTAGGGCCAGTTGTGGTGCACGCTTACCAAGATCGCATAGATGACGATCACAGTGGGACCCCCACTAGGTTTTTATTTTTTTATCATTTTACTAACATTTACGAGTTTTTTGTATGCAATTTCAGCCGCTCTGGTCAACAGTGTCTAGCAGGTTTTGGCCACTTTGGTCAATAGCAACTAGAAGATCTTAGCCACTCCTATAGTTAGCAGCCAACAGTAGTCGCTCTAGTCAACACTAGCTGATATAAAAGCATGGTAGAGGAAAAAATTTCCATCATTAGATCAGGATTTGAGGTTGATTGCACTCTCTATTTCTCTGTGTTTTTTTATCTACAACTTTTATTTCTAGAAAAGAGCAACTTAAATCATTTTTTTAAGAAAAATGTAAAGAAAATTGGAAAAATAAAATGCATTTGAGGTTTCCTAGGGTTTTCTTTAGTTTTCTCTAGGTACTTATAGGAATAGTGGTCCTCTACTTGTAATTTCTACCCTAGTCTCCAGTGATCTAGGCCTCTGTGTGTTTATTTTGCTTGCATGCAGCCCAGTTAGTGGCCATTAATTCATAAAATATAATGCATTCTCTGAAGTTCATATAAGATGAATACATATATCTTTCTAAAATGAAATATATTTTATCTTAGGCATGTAGGAGAGATCATATTTTTTGGGTGATGCACTTTTTTTACATGCAAGGTTAAAAATAACCCCACACACATCACGTCTTATTTTTAACATCAATGGCATTGGGCTCTCACATCCAACCCGTTGATCAAGACCAATAGTGGAGGTCATTACCACTTGGTTGGCTCATGATAAAGAGTATCATCGGGACCAATCCATGGCCAAGGCTAATCTAAGAACTATCCGTAGACACCAAAACAGCACCAATCCGATTATGCGACTACAAGCACTGATCGAGTTGGCATACATAGCCCCTAGGGCAGCCCCTAGAGGTTAAACAGTGGTCCTAACCACTCCCAAATCAGTTTTGGAAGGTCAGAGGTCAATTTGGCACCTTTTAAGCACTTTTCTCCCTACTCGTCCCACCCTGGGATGATTAGAATCCTATTAGAATCCTATTCGTCCCACCCTGGGATGATTAGCAGCAATCATCCCAGGGTGGGACGAGTAGCAGGTTTGACTGGAAAAAAGTCAAACCTCGATAGGTCCGCCACTTAACTGCGCCTTCAGGGCATGCAATTGTGAGGAACGACTTCAAATCAGAGAGAGGGACTTCAGTCAAGCATGCCCTGATCATGGAGGCCTCATGCAAGGAGACTCTAAATCGGGGAGGAATCTTCTCTCCCAAAAAAGGCATGGCAAGCCAAGTGGCGCCCTCGCATGCGCATTCAAAGAGAGAGACCCTAGGTCTATAAAAGGGTGAGCATCCTCACCCCAAAAAAGGAATAGAGCTGGAGCATTTGGAGCAATGGAGTGCTGCCAAATTGTACCCACATTCCCCTTTGTGCTTCTTACATCCATAATTTCTCTTTTGGAAGAGAGGTTATCGGGTGAACACTAGGAACGCAATCCCGACCCAAAACCCAAGAAATCGGCCACAATCCCACACCAAATTCATTGACACAACCCCCTAGGAGGTTTTGGACCCATCCCAAGTGGATTGGTGTCAAAACCAGACCCCAAACGATGGGCGTCCTACCCCGGGTGCCCCCCAAACTATCGTAGTCCTAATTGGCTCACCCTAGAGTGATTAGAAATCCATGAAGAATTTCTCTACTATTATTTTTGCATTATGTTCTATTTGGTTTACTTATGCTGCTTTTCAAGTTTCATTGCATTCTGACCTGATTTGACTATGTTTTTATCATTTTACGCGTTTACTAACATACAGGGAGCACTTTCAGATACGGGACAATCTGGGTAGAATATGCCAAATATGACCTTCTGGGTCATCCCAAAATTCCCATTTTAGCCTAACCCCAAGTTTTCAGGAGTTTTGGAGGCCTCTAGGTAGGACATTTGGAAGGTTGCCTTTGCATGTTTTGTGACAGTCCTAATCGTCCCACCCCGGAGCGATTAGAAATCCATGCATGATTTCCTGACTATTATTTTTGCAATGTGTCTCTGATGATGTTTTCATGCTTCTATCAAAATTTTGATTCATTATGACATGTTTTGATCATCGTTTTGCTATTTTATATATTAACTAGCCGGAGGCCCTAGGGATTGCATGTTTTCCTTCTATCCGCATATGCTATTAACTTGTTTTGTATTTCTCTGAGTGTAGGATCTCATCAATAGGAACACTGGAGGGGCAGCAAGGAACACATGAACACATGGAAGCAAGTGGCGACAATCTTTGGCCCGCCCATTTCGAATGTGAGGCACATGGAAGACACTGGAAGCGTACCATCCATTGATGTAACGAACTGTATCAAATATTTTGAGCCCTAAATGGGGGATGTATTGTAACTAGATTGAAAGCAACATTAATAAAAGAGGCCCCACTTTGTCTTTTTTTGCTTACATCTCGTCTATGCATCATTTCCTTCATGCATTGCTTTCTCGCATTCGTAGGACTTAGCATTGTTTTATATCAATTTTGTTTGCACCATATGGTCTGGCACGCCGTCACCCCATATTCAGATTTCAGTGGTGATCATGGTGGGACCCTATCCCCTACTATTGGGATCAATTTTTTGATCAAAAATTTTGTGTTTTTCTTGCAGGTGTTACTCATTCGGGCACTGGACTGCTACTCGTGCCACCCTGTGACGAATACAGACTTGGAATTCATGCCACCCCGGGATGAATACAAATTCATCTCACCCTAGGATGAATACAGACCTACTATTCATCCCACCCTAGGATGATTAGATCTCTATACATTTTTTGAGCAGAAACTTAGAGGCATCTGGTTGGGACAGAGAAGAGGTAGGTTTTATGGACATCCTCTATGTTTTTCTATTTTTGTCTCTACAATTTTTCTATTTTCTTTGCTTGCATAGGGAAGTTTGCTGCATGTTTTCTTTCTTTGCACAAGTAAAAGGAACCACACACACCACGTAATAATATTAACATCAAGGAGTTGGTCGTAAAACCCCAACACTTGATCAAGACCAACGGTGGATTTCATCACCACCTTGGCTTGGATTTTGCATACATAACCCTGATCACGACTGTTGCTAGACGTAAATCCTGATGAAATCTGACCAAGTGTAGTGGGGGTGATTCCCAATGCATGAGGATAAGTCTTCTATGGTAGGTGTCAAAAATAGAGTGATTCCCCTTCCATACCACCTATGTTCCACGTACTATTCTGCTCTCGCGTACCAATAGTTTCCCTCACGTAAGGGCGGGTATATTGAGAGGTTCGGTATAATAGCCTGGAAGTGGTATATTGAAGGGGTGACCATTTTGGAGATATAAGAGCCCTCATCATGCATGAATAACAAAATTTTCTTTACACGGTTTGCACAACAAAAATCAAAACACACTGAACCAGATTTAGGACACACATTTAATCTATAAACGAGATAATCATTTCTTTGTTTGTGTGGTCCCTTTTGTTTGGTGTAGCATAAAAAATCGTAAAGGAGATAAAAACATACATATCTTGTAGAGAACCACCACCATGGTGTATACCCGTAGCCAAGCCCAATCATGGGCAGAAGCTATAAAAAGTGTACAAGGAGGCACCAAGTCACCTCCGTTATAGCCCCAAGGACTTGGTTATACCACCTTGGCGGCACGACCCACAACGTGGTCCACACTATGCCACTACAGAAAAGGACTATAGAGGCACCCCTTTGGGGGGCACTCCCATTCAACACAGACCCTTTCAGGAGGAGTACATACATGGGAAGGCTCCCTTAGATGCTCATTATGAGTGGCCACTACATGATGAAGTGCTAGAGCAGCATAGGGTTCATAAGGAGGGACCACATGATTATATCATCCCCCCTCTACCCCTCATTACTATTAGAACTAATAGACCAAATCTAGAGTGCAAGGCTCTTCAGACAGGGTGAGCCAACTCTACCCATCCCTTTCACATGTATGAAAGGGAGCATGAGGAAAACCAATACATTCCTCAAGAGCAATACATCGCATGGGAGCAATGCGCCTCCGCACCTGCTAATTATCAAGATCACCTATTGAGGCCAGAGCCTCAGGTGAATGTCGCTAACCTCGATAGAGGAAAGTGACCCATAGAGATCTCGGATCACCATGACCGAGATAGACATGTAGGGGAGGCATCTAGGCCTCCTAAACATAGGACGATGAAACAAATTGACTTGGCATTTGCCAAACATGCCACCCGCCAAGCGCAAATCATGCAGCTTAGGCAAGATCAGCAATAGTTAGAGCAACTGTATCATCTTAACAAAGAGCGCATTCAATTCCAGATAGATGAATTGCTCCAGAACAATATGCATGAGAGGATTCCAACCCCTCACACGCATAGGACAAAGATTTATGAGAGGCACAACCCCTTAGTGCGAGACAGGTCTCCACGACCTTATCAAGTGTTGCCTCCAAGACCTCCGAGACCTGAGTGGGAGGCCACCCCTAGAACCAATGATGGGCGCCTTCCTCGGGCGCCCGTTCATGTTTATAGGTCACGCCCAGAAACTCCTCAAGAAGCCTATGAGGAATTTGAGCAAGAAGAAGAGTGGGCTGAAACACCCTACCAAGGCAGGGGGCGCTACCCGGCTACCCCTCCATAGGCCTCAAGTTCCTCGTAATGCACAATGGGAACAAACCAAAGAAGAGGAAATCAAATCCTCTGATGCATACAAAGCACTGTTAGAATGCTTAGAGTCTATGGAGACCAAGACTTCAGGGCCCCAAAAGCCCACCTTACGCCAGCTCCGTAGTCACCCTGTGCATCCTTCGGTTCAGCACCCCCATACCCCGACCACTTCAAAATGCCTCAATTGGCAATTTTTAGAGGGGATGAGGATGCCCAAGAGCACGTAACAAGATTCCTGAGTCAATGCTTTGGCATTCAGGACAATGATGCATTGCTTCTGAGAATGTTTATAACCACGTTCGCAAGCCCTGCCTCGGATTGGTTTACCCAATTGCCGAAGCATAGCATCAATAATCTAGACCAGCTAGTGGACGCGTTCCTTGAACATTTTGCCTTCAACACCAAGAAGAAGGCATCCTTAAGTGACCTAGCTGGCCTTAAGAAGTATGATGATGAGACCATAGCCACTTATGGGAATCGATGGAGGACATTGCTTTCAAAGCTACCTTACCTCCCTCCCATGGCCGACATGACTCAGATGTTTTCAAAGAGTTGCATAAGGTCGATCTCCATGCTATTGTAGCTGCAGCAATATGCCACCCTAGAAGAAGCCCTGGCACAAGCCAGGATAATTGAGGAGATCAAAATTCAAGACGATGAGATTGCCAAGCCACGCAAGAAAGAGTGGACCAAAAATGCCAAAATTGGGCCCACGCAACCGAAACCTGTCATGGTCAATCAGGTTGCCATAACTGTACCATCGCCTACACAAATGACATAACCCCCAAAGGCTAATTATCAGGTAGTTCCTCCTGCTAACTATGAAAAGGAAAACCACAAGCAAGAGCAAAATCAGTAGCATCGCCCTAAGCGACAATTCACACAATTCACAGAGTCTAGAGACTCCTTGTTTGACCGCTTGTTCATGGAAAACCTGATAAACTTGTCGAAAACTTGACCCATAGACCCCAACGTGCCAAAACCCAAGGGCTATAGGGAAGATTTATATTGTAGATTCCATCGGCAGAAAGGACATGACATCTTCAATTGTTGGAAATTCAAAAACTTGGTGCAAGACTTGATAGACAACAAAATGCTCATGATGGATAATCCCGTAGCATTGAGCAACCAATAGATGGATGTCTTCAAAGACCCCTTACCTACCCATGATGCACAGGAAAAGACTATACAAGTGAATGAGGTGACACAAAACTACCCCATGCAAGGGTACGTAGGGATGATAAGCATTATGACATGGAACAAAAGATACCCAAACACGGTCGCACCCACTATAGCTACAGGAAATGTTCCATCAATGTCACAACCCCCACAACACCCTACACAACCTCCCCCACCTAGACCAGTGGCCATGATTCAGACTAAGCTTACTCAGAGTTTAAGGACCACGTCGGCTAGGCTCTCCATCTATGAGCTCATCCAACAATCACCGCCCCATCGGGAGGCTCTTGATGGAGATACTCAAAGCCATTGAGCTACAACCCCAAGAACCCAATTCTTTCAACAACTTTGTGGGACATGTGAGACAATGCACCGAACCGGTCATAACCTTCAGGGAAGACGAACTAAAATTGGTGACTAGTGATATGGTGGATCCACCCCTGCACGTCATCATGCGGGTCAACGAGATTCCATTCAAGAGGGTGTTGGTGGACACTGGCTCATCCAACAATATAATCATGACTACGGCATTAAAACATCTTAAGCTGCCAGCATCCCACATTGTGGCATCCACCTACACTCTTCGAGCATTCAACGACATGTTATGCTCGATGGTTGGCACAATTGTCCTGCCCATCCAAGTAGGACAAAAGACCATTCCTACATTGTGTCACATCCTTGAGGGTGAGATGGCCTACAATATCTTGCTAGGCCGGCCTTGGATCAGGGACATGAAGTGTGTCCCTTCGATAGCCCATCAATGCCTCAAGTACACATATGAAGGGCAAGTACATGTAGTCCCAGCAGACTTAGAGCCCTTCAAGTTTTGCAATGCGGTATAGCTGATGCCACAATCGACCCTCCCATCGACACATTTGGACTTTCAATTGAATCCGTCCACTCAAGGTCCGATTTCACCTACATCCCCATTGTTGAGTCCCTCAAGTAACCGACCTGGCCCATCTTCATCATCTGTCCCTTCACCAACAATGCCACCTATGGTGGCCACATCGAAGGACAATGGGAAGAAGCCCCTAGAGGAGGTACCACCATTAGTCTCAACCATCTCTAACGAAGAGGTGCCTAGCCGAATGGAAGTCGAGACACCTGATTCACCCCACATGGAGTGGACTCAGGGAGAACTCCCATTCCCTCCCCCTCAACCACCGATGATTACTGTCAAAATGGCCAATACGGGCCTGGGGAGTACCTAGTGTAGAACATAGTGGCAACACCCACACTCGAATCCATGCAAGACATGGGGAGACCTCGCCTCCCCATCGACACTATCTTCCCTTTAGGTTACCCACCAAATCAGACAAACTTTGTATATGGGGGCCTCGAGAATGGCACTGAACCCTACCTACAAGAGGAAGAGGATGAAGAGCCATTTGTTGAGAATGTTGACTATCTGTCCAACCCGGACTTCACCTTGAAATACCTTAACCAATGTAATTGGCATGGATATGGATTGGGCAGATATGAACAAGGAATGCGCATTCTTTGTCAACCAAGATACCAGATGCCATATGATAAATCAGGAGTAGGGTTCAACCACCCTTTGCCCCTCGACATCTTGGTAGAAACCATGCAAGGCCTAGGGCTAGGCAACAAGGATGGGTTGGCACAAGATCCATATGCCAATCCCAACACAACATATACATTGGGGGACTATCTCCCATTGTTAACAACAAACCTTGTTGACCTCAACAACCCTTCCCCTTTGATCAAGAAAGAGGAAAGTTCAAGGGATAACCTCCAAGAGGGATATGAACAAGATCAAGGGGAGTCTTCTGAAGATGAGTCAGACTATGAGGTAGCACCTTGGGACCCTTTCGAATCTAATAGCAATCACTCGCAAGTGATGCCCATTGACGACTATCAGGAGAACTTCGAGGCAATGTTCCCCTTGAATGCTCCAATCGAGCAATTGCCACCTCAAGAGAATCCAGCCCTCCCGTAGAGAGCGAAACAACCCGGATGGGACCAAATCAACTTGCTCAAACAAAATGAGCCTCCCATGTCGGCCATAAGGCCAAGTGATCAAGAAATGCCTAGTGGGAGGCTATACCAACAAGAAGAGCACATAGTTGTCGGAGCTAATGAAGGCCTATGGATCTTCGATAGCGACTATGAGGATGAGACTGAGATGGCATATCTCAATCACATGAGGCAACAAGAATACCCCATAGACATCGATGGTATGTTTGAACAGCTGAATATGGGACCAAGGCATAGGTGGCATTTAAATCAAGAACAGTTAAACCAAGTGCTTCATCCACCACTTTGGGCATACAGAGAGCACCTCCCACCTAGAGACCCTATAGAGCCACCAGTGCCAAGGGCAGACCCTGTCCTTCTATCCACGCATAGGGCCGATCCTTTTGTGCCAGTACCCATAGAGCCAGATCCGGGGTGCAAGGATCACCAAGGATGTCCGAGTCAACACCCACACGGTAATGGAGACCAAATTCATTCCATCAACATGATCTCCATTGATTTAACCGCCCCCATCCACAACCCAGTCGATCCAACATGACCATTGTATCTAGACCTAGATGCCATAGCCTGGGATCGTGCTGACTCACCACCATCCCCATTAGAGTACTGGCCTTGCGGTGGGATGTTCCATTTCACCCCAGGACAGACTCGGGATATCTTCCATGCTTGAAGAGGAACCCGATGTTCCCAATGTAGATCTAAATTCAGCGAATGATATCCACCTGATCCCAACTCCACACCAGTTGGAGGACGGATCCCACATGTCAGTCGAAGAGACGATTGACGTAGACATCGGTTCTGATCCAATGAATCCGCAAGTCATCAAGCTGGGGGTAAGTCTATCCCCCGAAGAGCAAGCCGATTACATTGCCCTTCTCAAAGAGAAGAAGGAGGTTTTTGCATGGTCCTACAAAGACATGTCGGGGCTAGACCCATAGCTAGTCATGCATAATTTAACGCTTGATCCGACAGTCAAGCCAGTCAAGCAAAAGCTACGTAAGATGCACCCAACAGTGGCCTTAATGGTCAAAGACGAGCTACAAAAGTTGTTGGATGCACAGTTTGTCATCTGCATGGATTACCCACCATGGCTGTCCAACATGGTACCCATCAAGAAGCCGGATGGGAGGATTCGCATATGCACCAATTTTCGAGATTTAAACAAAGCGAGTCCCAAGGATGATTTCCCCTTGCCTAGCATCGATGCATTGGTAGACGCTACAGCAGGCCACGAAATGCTTTCCCTCATGGATGGTTTCTCGGGATACAACCAGATTCGTATCAATCCCGATGATCAACTAAAAATGGCGTTCACGATGCCTTGGGGGACATTTTGTTATAAGGTCATGCCCTTTGGCCTTAAAAATGTTGGCGCCACCTACCAACGCGCTATGACATACATCTTCCATGATCACATGCATAAAACTTTGGAAGATTATATGGATGATCTATTGGCCAAATCTCTTTTGTGCCAAAATCATCTCGATGACTTACGCAAGATCCTTGATCGCCTCATCGAACACAAAGTTAGGCTAAACCCCAAGAAGTGCGTATTTGGCATCACATCTAGAAAACTCTTGGGTTTCATAGTCTCAAAATGAGGCATCGAGGTAGATCCAAACAAAGTCAAGGCAATCCTTGAGATGCTTCCCCCAACCACCATCAGGAAGCTAAGAAGCTTGCAGGGTAAGGTCGCGTCAATCAAGCGCTTCATAGCGCAGTTATCTGACAAGTGCCGACCCATGAATAAATTATTACACAAGGGGGTAGCATTTCATTGGGATGACGAGTGCCAGTCAGCCTTCGATGACATCAAACAATACTTGGCTTCATCGCTAGTATTGGCACCACCTAGACCAGGAGTGTCATTCTACTTATACATCTCAGCTATTGAGGTGGCACTAGGTGCCATGCTAGCCTAGAAAAATGAATTACATAAAGAACAAGCTAATTACTATCTTAGCCGCACCATGGTCAGTTATGAACTTAACTATGCATACATTGAGAAGCTATGCTTGGTAGTGGTATTTGCCACCAAAAAGCTATGCCATTACATGTTGAGCAATACGACGTATGTTGTGTCTAAGGAGAATCCATTGTGGTACATGATGAGTCATACTTATCATAGTAGTCGCACGACGAAATGGATCATGTTGTTGATGGAGTTTGACATCGAATTCATTGGACAAAAGTCCATCAAAGGTCAAGTCATCATCGATCAACTAGCAGAGGCTCCTCTCGAAGATGATCAGCCTCCGACCATAGAGCTACCCGATGATGGGGTCTTCCATGTCTCAGAATCGCTAGATTCTGAAGAGCCTGAGTCACAGGCCGACATAACCTTATTCTTTGATGGTTCTAAATGTGAGCAAGGAGGTGGCACGGGAATCATATTTTTCACACCGCAAGGGGCTCCAATGCCTTTATCATTTAAACTTGATTTCCCATGCACCAATAACAATGCTGAATATGAAGCCTTGCTCATAGGTCTTCAGACAGCCATCACCATGAACATCAAATGCTTGAATATCTTTGGTGATTCGTTGTTAATTGTCAACCAAGTGAAAGGGGTATTCCAATGCAAATGCCTAGTTCTGTAGGCCTACAAAGCCCTTGTGGATAAATTCCTGGAAAATCTTGAATGGTACGACATCGAGGCACTCCCTCGATCATCGAATCATTTTGCGGACACTATGGCCTCCTTGGGGTCACTAATCCCGCAAGACCCTTCTGGTGAGATGACAACCATTCAAGTCAAAACATTATCGCAATCCATGATGGAGCGTGCAAGCTCTGACATAACGCCAGGAATCCACCTGATCCAGATTGAACCATCTCAGGATAGGTTCTCTCGAATCCATGATAGTCTGAATCATGCCAACTAGGGGTCTTTGTTCTCTCCAACCCCTCTTAATAGCAACACAACGCTATTTCTACAAGTTCTTTCCCACTCAGCTTTTTCTAGGGATGAACTTCAAGAGGGATCGGTCATTCATACCATCGAGGTTTCTGATCAGCAGGATTGGTACACACCCATAAGAGACTATCTCAAGTTAGGTAGCCTCCCACTTGGATTGTCGCACGCCATGAAAAGATCATTCAAATAGAAAGTGGCAAAACATGTCTTGCTAGGAGACATTTTGTACCATCGAAGCTACGAAGGGATCCTCCTCCATTGCTTGGACCAGCAAGAGTCCACTTGGGCGATCACCCAAGTGCACGATGGTACATGCGGTGGCCACTTCAATGGTATGGCCATCGCAAAGTGCATTCTTTGCATGGGCTATTATTGGCCATATTTAGAGCGAGATTGTTGTGCATATGTGTGGAAGTGCATGAAGTGTCAACACCATGCTAACTTGACACACGTACCTTCTCAGGCCTTGCAGTCGATCCAATCGGCTTGGCCATTCTTGTAGTGGGGCTTAGATCTAATCGAAAAGATCTCCCCTACATCATCAGGTCATCACACATTCATCATAATGGCCACAGAGTACTTCACCAAGTGGGTGGAAGCAATTCCGCTTACCTCTACGACTAGGCCCCGCATTGCGGAGTTTATTTTACATAACATCATATGTCATTTTGGTATTCCATCCAAGATCATCTCGGATAATGGGATGTCATTTAAGAACAAATATGTGCGTGCTTTGACAACAAAGTACAAAATTTAGCATAGTTTTTTGACACCCTATTATCCGTAGGCAAATGGGCAAGCAGAGGCGTCAAACAAAATGCTAGTTGCCATCCTTAAAAATATAGTCATAGATAATCATAAGGATTGGCACATCCAAATACCACTTGCCCTATGGGCTTATCGCACTAGCATTCGGACGCCCACTAGGGCCACTCCATTTTCATTGGTGTATGGCTCCGAGGCAGTCATGCCTCTCGAGTTGGAAATACCTTCCTTATGCATATCAATGCAAGAGTTCATCGATGATGACACTATGCGGCAGGCCCGGTTAGACCAGCTTACGTTGCTCGATGAATGATGCATCAATGCTCTCGAGCATTTACGTATCTATCAAGAGCGACTTAAGAAAGCATATAACATGAAAGTTCACCTGAGGGACTTTCAGGTTGGTGACCTGGTCTTAAAAGAGAACCAACAAAATTCTAACTTGTCACCCCATTTAAGGGACAAGTTCATGGCAAATTGGTTAGGTCCTTATGTAATCGATAGTAAAATAGGACCTGGAACATACCGGCTCGCCTCTCTTGAAGGAATCAAGGAACTAGAACCCTTGAACATCAGTCATTTGAGGCCATTCCACATTTAGAGAGCCATAGCCCACCCCAAAAGCTCCAAGGATTCCAACAATCGCTTGGTCAACCTAAAACTCCCCAAAGGTATCCATAATCCCTTTGGTCAAACCAAAAGCTCCAAGGATTCCAACAATCACTTGGTCAACCCCTAAAATGCCCCAAAGGTATCTATAATCCCTTTGGTCAAACCAAAAGCTCCAAGGATTCCCACAATCGCTTGGTCACCCAAAAAGCCCCAAAGGTATCCATAATCACTTTGGTCAAACCAAAAGCTCCAAGGATTCCCATAATCACTTGGTCAACCTAAAATGCCCCAAAGGTATCCATAATCCCTTTGGTCAAACCAAAAAGCCCCAAGGATTCCCACAATCGCTTGGTCAACCTAAAATGCCCCAAAGGTATCTATAATCCCTTTGGTCAAACCAAAAGCTCCAAGGGTTCTCACAATCGCTTGGTCAACCCAAAAGCTCCAAGGATTCCCACAATCGCTTGGTCAACCTAAAATGCCCCAAAGGTATCTATAATCCCTTTGGTCAAACCAAAAGCTCCAAGGATTCTCACAATCGCTTGGTCACCCAAAATGCCCCAAGGATTCCCACAAATTCTAATCACCTTTGGTCAAACCAAAAGCTCCAAGGATTCCCACAATCGCTTGGTCAACCTAAAATGCCCCAAAGGTATCCATAAACCCTTTGGTCAAACCAAAAAATCCAAGGGTTCCCACAATCGCTTGGTCAAAAACAAATATTCAAAAAACAACAAGATAATCAAAAATAACAAAAAAATTGCATCTCACTTTCATGCATATTCTTAAAAATCAAAACACAAAAAAGAAATGAAAACTGCATTAGGCATCGCATACATACATTGCATATTTGCTGGTCATACATGTCAAAAGCACCATAGACTATAATTACTCGACAATTCCATCATTTTCCAAATTCAATCCATTTTGTAAAAAGATCCATCAAAAATAACACCCTTTGCATTTTTGCCATATCATAGTCAGTTGTCCGCTAATGTCTTTAGGGTTTTTCATCATTCAAGTTGTCTTTAGATTTCTAGTCAAATGTTGTACGAAGTCAGACCGATTTTTACAAGGTAGAGTTTTACTTGGATCACGCCTTGTTACATCACATCCCAACACAAGCTTAAAACACATAAAAATTCCCAAGTTGTGTGAATGCAAGACGAAACCTACAAAGCAGTCTAGGGTACCATAGGTGAAAGGTTATCCTGCTCATCCCCCTGTGCGAATGGTTCAAGAATGCTGAGAATTGACAAAAGGACAAGCTCTTCCCCATCCAATTCCCCATAATAAATAGTGGTTTTCACCACTATCAAAAATCCCAAAACACCTTTGGTCCCCAAAGTCATAAGGATTCGTACTACATGTCCCTGAGAAGGATGGGTAGTCATCCCCAAGGCCTAAAAGGATCAATGCCATTCACAAGAAAAATCCCAAAAGTCCACCATCAAAAATCCCAAAACACCTTTGATCCCCAAAGTCGTAAGGATTCATACTACATACCCTTGAGAAGGATGGGTAGTCATCCCCAAGGCCTAAAATATCAATGCCATTCCAAAGAAAAATTCCCAACCACCTTTGATCCCCAAAGTCGTAAGGATTCGTACTACACATCCCTGAAAAGGATGGGTAGTCATCCCCAAGGCCAAAAGGATCAATGCCACTCACAAGCCAAAAACCCATGAGCTCAACTTGGAAATAAAAATGCAAAATCTAAATCCTCAAAAGGCAACAATAAAAATAATAATAATGGTTATCACCACTACTCAAACCCCTTGCTCAAGAAAAAAACAAAAGAGAAAAATAAACAGTGATTTTCATCACTATGTATGAGAGCAAGTATCCCAACAAGTTGAGCAAATGAAAGATGCCTGAGCTTGAATCCCTAAAATTCTCAGCATTTGAAGAACCATTTAGGTGATCCTCATTACGGGTTTGGTGGATAGCCTACCTGGCAATGGCGGTATCCTAAACGCATGACGATATGTCTATCACATTAGCTTTGCGTGTGTGTAGACCAATGTTTGCATGTGGATGAGCTAGCTTATGGTATTCTAGATTGCGTCATAGATTAATCTTACTAAATACAACAAAGGAGTTAGTGGAGCTAATTAGGTGATCCTCAGTACAGGTTTGGTTGATAGCCTATCTGGCACTAGCGGTATCCTTACAAATACCACATAAACGAACTCAATCGCACACACAAGGATGTGAAATAACTTGGTCAAACTCAAGTCTGATTCGTACCTTGTTCGAAAGTCTTGTAAGATAATGTACAGTCTTGATTAGTTAGTTAAAGCATCTGAGTCTCAGAAAAACCTTAACTACATTTTAAAACAATTGTCGTACATTTCATTATCACCATCAGAAAATACAAAACAAAAAATTACAAATGCAAAGTTATTTCATAAAGCAATCACATAGTATAGAAAGCCAGTTAATCTTGTACAGTCTATGGTGCCACCACCTGCATACCAACAAATCATTTCATCCATTCCATATGCATACATCCATATCATATAGCTAACATCATCCATAGTCATAACAACATATGCATACATAAACATAAATAAATGTGCATAAAAAGAACAATAAACCATAACAAAGTAAATAATCCAAAAAGAGAGTCATGTATATATTAAGTCAAAAATGCCCTCAAGCTACAATAAAATGGTCCTCTGACCTCACAAAAAAATCAAAAACTCAAAATCCCCAAAGCCTAGGGAGTCAGCCACCATGATCACGCAAGATCGGTGCGACTGGAACTACCCCCAGTGGTGTGGGTCCTATGGGACCTCTCAGGGTGGCTACTGCCAGCCCTCGCATCATGCCCACTAATGCTACCCTCACCCACCCGCCTACGATGAGAGGATGCAGACTGCTCAGTCTCACTGCCTCTCGTACGGTGTGATGATCCACCTCCAGTGAGCTCAGGTAACTGCCCATCGAGGTGGATAATCTCGACCTCCAACTCCACCCGACATCGACCCCACTCCACATCCCATCGATGGTACGTAGCCAATGCGTCATCTTGTTGCACCAACTGAGCCCGCAAGCGATCCCTCTCGACACTGTGCTCCTCATCCCATCTCCATAGTAGGTCCTCCAATCATGCTATCTCAGCATGAAACCTAGCCTCCATATCCCTTGGGACTGCCTGAGGCATGGGCATCTCCGGGATGGCATGCTGCTCTGGCACCCACTGCTCCGGGATGTCCTATGTATCCGACTACTTTGAAACCCCTAAATCATCCCCAGTCAAGTCATCTACCTCCACCATATCCGCATCATCGAGCGGAGCCCCCCAACCCTCCATCGGTGCCTCCGCACCCCCACCGCCTACTGCTGCCACATCCGGACCTCCTAGAGGCCCCTCACCCCACCATCGTAGCATCGTCCACCAATGGTCGTACTCTACAGTCACCCCGACATTGTCCACATTAGGGACATCAATCACAGCATCAGACTCCTCACCCAATGGCTCAATAATCGGCCAAGCTAGAGTCCTCTCATCGCCTCGACATCGATAGATCAAGGGCTCACCAAGAAATCCCTGGTGCACCCCAAACTATCGAGTCACCCAAACGTACAGGAAGTACTCCTACTCTATCCCATGTCACCCGATCAACCATCTCCCCCTATGCACCCATCGAAGCCACTCTCCAGCCTTAGGCCAGGCTAGACAGTCTCGGTATGGCCGCTAGAACACCTCCCCTAGAGCAAGACGAGAGAAGGCATCAGTATAGTGCCCTACGACACCTGCCCACCATCGACTCTACCCCTGCTCCTCTGACCTCCACCATAGAGCAGCATACCCAATCTCCCTATCCACCATCTCACCCCGAGTGGTCCAAGGCAACCCCTACGACCGCTCCACAGCTATGTGCTGCCACCCCCAACACTACAAAAGATAGCTGCACCCGATCCCCTTCCACCTTCGATAGTGGATCTCATACAACTCATCATAAAGCTATGCCAATAGTGTCTGACCCCACCTCATAATAAGTGGCACTACTATCGGACACTCCACCAGTCTGAACACCACCTCAAGCAGGTTCCAAGGGAACCTCACACCTGAGGAGTCGAGAAGCAGCATATTAGAGATGAGGGTCATCATCAGAGCATGCCTCACCCCTAACATGCCCTTCTCCAGCCACCACCGCACTAGAATCTCACCAATCAAGTAGTCCACCTCTGCCCTCTCCACAACCCTATCCACCCCCATCTTCGTCGCCTACCCAAAGCACCATGTCAGCACCATCATCCGCTGATCACGGGGAGTCATCCGAATGGGCAGTCCATCTATCAAAATCCGTAGAATCCGATACACGTCCTCCAAAGTAACCGTCATCTCCCCTATTGGGAGATGAAAGGTGTTGGTGCGGGGATCCCACAAATTGATCAAGGCAATCAGATATGCCCGATCCCCCACCACAGGCTCCAACGCGTCACCTACTTGAGCCCAAGGGCATCAAGCCACTCCCAATCCATAACTATCAGTGCCTCCCGAGCATCAGAGAACACAGTCGATTGGCGGTGCCGACTCCTAACAACCTGCAAAACACAAACACAATAAAACAAAAAAACAAATTAGGGTTTCAACCTTAATTTAAACAAAAACATTCAAATAAACTATACAGACGAAAAACAAAAGTACAGAACTATATAGCAAAAGTATAGATAAATCAAATAAACTGTACAAAAAAAAACACAAGTACAGAACTGTACAACAAAAGTACAGATAAATCAAATAAACTGTGCAAGTGTGAACAAAAAAATCAAATAAAACAAAAACAATCATACTAGGGTTTTCTAACCTTAAGTGTGAACAAAAAATCAAATAAAACAAAAACAACCATACTAGGTTTTCAACCCTAAAACAAAAAAACAAAACAAAAAAACACACTAGGTTTTAACCTTAAGTTGAACAAAAAATTAAATAAAACAAAAAAATCATACTAGGGTTTTTAACCTTAAGTGTGAACAAAAAAATCAAATAAAACAAAAAAAATCATACTAGGGTTTTCAACCTTAATGTGAACAAAAAAATCAATAAAACAAACAAAATCATCCTAGGGTTTTTAACCTTAAGTGTGAACAAAAAAATTATAATAAAAAAAAACAATCATCCTAGGGTTTTTAACCTTAAGTGTGAACAAAAAAATATAAAACATAACAAAATCATACCTAGGGTTTTAACCTTAAGTGTGAACAAAAAAAAAAAATCATACTAGGGTTTTAACCTTAAGTGAAAAAAAATCAAACAAAAAAACATACCTAGGGTTTCACCTTAAGTTTGAACAAAAAAAAAAAAAAAACATACCTAGGGTTTTAACCTTAAGTGAAAAAAAAACATAATACAAACACAAAAATTAATACTAGGGTTTCAATCTTAATATTAACACAAATAAAAACAAAATAACACAATAAAAACAATTATGTGCAAGTTTTTTTAACTTCATAAGCAAAAACAAAAAAACAAGAAGAAGGAAGGAGCACCTACCGGTCTCGCCTCGGCTCGCCACTCGAATATCTGGTCCTTGCACTCATGGTGTCCACGAAATTTTGATAGCGCTCCGCTACGCAAACTCGCACTCCTCCTCCCCACAACTCCAAAACACCAAGAAAAAAATGTTGCAAATGAGCCCAAAACCTAGTTTTGGCCCTTTTATAGGTTGTTAGGCCTATAATCATCCCACCCTAGGATGAGAACTCTAGTTAGTACTCATCCCACCCTAGGACGATTACCAAATTGCTATTCATCCCACCCTGGGACGATTACAGAGCAGAAAACAAAGCAACAAAAAAAGAATCCAAAAAATGCACCAAAAATAACAATAAATCTGCCGAATAAAGGTGCCTTTGCACCTGATATTCTTGGCATGAAAAACCGATTTCAGGGTCACAAATTATCACTATCCTACTCCCTAAGAAGGCTACCATAGCCGGACCGCTCCACGGGAGGACGGATTTTCAAAAATTTCAACCCCAAGGCATCACAAAAAAGGGTCAAAACCCACCAAAAAATAGCAATAACTCTGCCGAATAAAGGTGCCTTTGCACTTGACATTCTTGGCATGAAAAACCAATGTCGGGATCACAAATTATCACTATCCTACTCCCTAAGAAGGCTACCATAGCCGGACCGCTCCACGGGAAGGAGGATTTTTGATAATTTCTACCCCAATAGGCGTCAACAAAAAGGGTCAAAACCCACCAAAAATAGGTCCGATTGCTAGGAAAATGCACACGTTCAAAGGAAAACAACTGAAGGCACCCTTACAAACGTCATCTTGGGTCAAGTGACTCGTCACTTTTCTCATTTTGGTCATTCCCTCATCGATTCATCGCTTGAGGGGGTAGTCACACTTAGTCACCAAATCAACAAATACACACCCAATCAAGGAAATGGCATGCATTCAAAGAATCATTGACAAAGACAATCACGCTCCTGCTTGGGGCAGCAAACAAGCAATAATCACAAGCTGATCAAACACTTGGCATTCTAGAATCATGAACTCAAGGTTCCCCATAGACAAAAGGTTGCGCCCTTTGCCTATTCATGATTGAACAATGTCCAAGATCAAGTAACACCTCACCAAAAAAGGTTAACACTTGAAGTAAGCTCCTTAGCTCGTCAGAAGCAAGGATTCAAGAATGCGTGCCCTTTCCATACTTGGGGCATCAAAATTTGGTTAGGTTACTGAGAAACCCTAATCATTAAGTGCTTTGGTTATCTATTTTTGCTCAGCACTGTGCCACGCACAATGCATCCCAAAAAGGGGCATCTATAGACACCAAAATAACACCAATCCGATTATGCGACTACAAGCACTGATCGAGTTGGCATACATAGCCCCTAGGGCAGCCCCCAGAGGTTAAACAATGGTCCTAACCACTCCCAAATCAGTTTTGGAAGGTCAGAGGTCAATTTGGCACCTTTTAAGCACTTTGCTCCCTACTCGTCCCACCCTAGGACGATTAGAATCCTATTAGAATCCTATTCGTCCCACCCCGGGATGATTAGCAGCAATCGTCCCAGGGTGGGACGAGTAGCAGGTTTGACTGGAAAAAAGTCAAACCTCGATAGATCCACCACTTAACTACGCCTTCAGGGCATGCAATTGTGAGGAACGACTTCAAATCAGAGAGAGGGACTTCAGTCAAGCATGCCCTGATCATGGAGGCCTCATGCAAGGAGACTCTAAATCAGGGAGGAATCTTCTCTCCCAAAAAAGGCATGGCAAGCCAAGTGGTGCCCTCGCATGCGCATTCAAAGAGAGAGACCCTAGGTCTATAAAAGGGTGAGCATCCTCACCCCAAAAAAGGAATAGAGTTGGAGCATTTAGAGCAATGGAGTGCTGCCAAATTGTACCCACATTCCCCTTTGTGCTTCTTACATCCATAATTTCTCTTTTGGAAGAGAGGTTATCGGGTGAACACTAGGAATGCAATCCTGACCCAAAACCCAAGCAATCAGCCACAATCCCACACCAAATTCATTGACACAACCCCCTAGGAGGTTTTGGACCCATCCCAAGTGGATTGGTGTCAAAACCAGACCCCAAACGGTGGGCGTCCTGCCCCCGGGTGCCCCCAAAACTATCGCAGTCCTAATTGGCTCACCCCGGAGTGATTAGAAATCCATGAAGAATTTCTCTACTATTATTTTTGCATTATGTTCTATTTGGTTTACTTATGTTGCTGTTCAAGTTTCATTGCATTCTGACCTGATTTGACTGTGTTTTTATCATTTTACGCGTTTACTAACATACAGGGAGCGCTTTCGGATACGGGACAATCTGGGCAGAATCTGCCAAATCTGACCTTCTGGGTCATCCCAAAATGCCCCTTTTAGCCTAACCCCAAGTTTGCAGGAGTTTTGGAGGCCTCTGGGTAGGACATTTGGAAGGTTGCCTTTGCATGTTTTGTGACAGTCCTAATCGTCCCACCCCGGAGCGATTAGAAATCCATGCATGATTTCTCGACTGTTCTTTTTGCAATGTGTCTCTGATGATGTTTTCATGCTTCTATCAAATTTTGGGTTCATTATGACATGTTTTGATCATCGTTTTGCTATTTTATACATTAACTAGCCGGAGGCCCTAGGGATTGCATGTTTTCCCTCCATCCGCATATGCTATTAACTATTTGCTGTTTCTCTGAGCATAGGATCTCACCGACAGGAACATCGGAGGGGCAGCAAGGAACACATGAACACACGGATGCAAGCGGCGGCAACGTTTGGCCCGCCCATTTCGAATGTGAGGCATGCGGAAGACACTGGAAGCGTACCATCCGTTGATGTAACGAACTGTATCAAACGTTCTGAGCCCTAAAGGGGGGACGTATTGTAACCGGATTGAAAGCAACATTAATAAAAAGAGGCCCCGCTTTGTCTTTTTTTGCTTACATCTAGTTTCATTTATGCATCGTTTCCTTCATGCATTGCTTTCTCGCATTCGTAGGACTTAGCATTGTTTTATATCAATTTTGTTTGCACCATCTGGTCTGGCACGCCGTCACCCCGCATTCGGCTTTCAATATCCTAACCATACAAAATAACATGCACTCCTCCCTAAGGGGTGTCTTGCTACACACAGGGTGTTGGGTGAGGGTTGGTAGTATCTATGCTACCTCATTGAGTATGGACTTCACTACCATATTCATCTTGTGTGAGTATATAGGTGAAATCCCTTAAACAATTTAAGTATACCATCTAAAAAAAAGTTCAAAACATGATGAGAGTTAGCTTATATATCCAATGAATCAAAACACATCAAAATGTTTAGGGAACACACACATAAATACTTAAACAAGATAAACATCTACTTGTTTTTTTTGTATGGTTTGAAATTTACCTAAGAAGATAACTCATAAATAACCATGGTATACACTCGGAGCAACCACCATCGGTCCACCACCAAGGCAAAAATGGATGCTCCACACAGTTACAGTCACACTAGCATTGAGTCACCCACCCATAGTATCACTGGATGAAGTTTAGAAAGTATCAGGGGTGACAACTCAACCCTTGTGGGACTCCTCGAGAAATCCCAGTAAGAGACCCACATCCTAGTTCCTCATCACATAGACATGATGAGGCCTCATGGCCTCTCTCATCACTTAGACACATGGAGGCATCATGACCTACTTCATCACATAGATATGATGAGGCTTCAAGACCTTCCTTATCACACCGACATGTGGAGGCATCACAACCTCCCTCATCACACAGGCATACAAAGGCTTCAATACCTCCATCATCATGCCGTTATGAGGAGGCATCAAGACCTCCATAATTTCATAGGTATGTAGTGCCTGCAAGACCCGAATCTTCACATGATACACATAAGAAATATCAGCCCACTAAGGGATAAGACATTAGGGTTACACCCAATCATAGACCCAGGACAATCTATAGCCTCCCTATAGATTGGAGATTACCCTTATACTATGAGCTCATTAGTGCCAATGGGACTCCATGGGATCAACTATGGAGAACCATATAGCTTGATGAGTTGGATCAACTTCCCTCAAGGCCAGCTCCAAGAAGCATTTCTATCGAACATTCTACTTTAGGAAGTTCATGTAGCATAGCTACTAGATGCACCAATGAACCAGGGGAAGCTTCAAAGCAACCCCATAGCACATACACTACTTCTTATCATGGGGGTACTCAACACATAACATAGTACACAAAACAAGTTTCCCTTGTGGACAAGGTAAAGAGCACAAAAGGAGCCTCCTCGAGGGGCCTAAACATTATAACTCCTTGCACAAAGTTACAAAGGCATGAAACTTTAGTAGTAGGTCGATCTGATTGTATACATATGTTAGAGGAAGCACTATGCATCGAGCGAGAGTGTGAAGAAGATATTGAGCAAGAAGAGTGAAGAAAAAGGTGTCTACACCTACAATAAAAATTCTTGAGAGAAGAAATAGTTGAGCATGAGGAGATAGTAGAGAGGTTAGCTCGAGCGGACGCACACATAGGTGGTGAAAGATATCAACATGAGAGATGTGCTGATTCTCAATAGGAGAGAATCGTTAGATAAATAAATGAGTATGCTCCCCACACTTCACAACATCAACAACACCTAGAACTCAAACAAACACAATTCGATGAGGAACAGGTAGGGATGGAAGGTCAAGAATAGATATATCCTGAACCTCCAACCATGGTTATGGAAGATCAGTACATATGCCCAGATTGGGTAAACACATAATTACATCCCTTACCACTATGAGTGAACCTCCAAGAACAAGATATTACTTCTTTTAAGGTATATCAGATACCAAATCTCTCAAAAATAGGATACAGGTGGACAAAAGCCAACATTGAGCAAGATACACAACCAGCCTCTATGCCCCTCAGTCTTGAGTCCTGCGTATCATAGGCACTTTGATATGCCTAGGCTGGACAAGTTTAAGGGATAAGAATATGCATAAGAACACATGACCAAATTCATGAACGTGTACTTTCATATTAAGAAGAATGATGCCCTAATGTTGAGAACCTTCATCATGATGTTCTCGGGCACATCAACTCAATGGTTCAATCAGTTGCCCTAGCATAGCATCACCAATTTTGAGAAACTAGTGAATGCATTCCTCGAATGCTTCTCCTTTGGTACCAAGAAGAAGGTTAACATGTTTGATCTATCTAATTTAAAGTAGTATGATGATGATCCAGTGATGGACTATGGGTACAGGTGGAGAAAAATCATGGCAAAACTATCATTCTCCATCCCCACTGAAGAACTCATTCGAATGTTCACAAAGAGCCATACAAAACACATCTTTGTTATAACAACTGTAGTAGTATGAATCATTCGAAGAAGCCTTGGCTCAAGCCAAGATTATTGAATACATAAAGGTCGATGATGGAGACCTCAATATTCACAACAAGAAAGAGTGGAGCAAGGACAATCAGAATGACAAAAAAAATAGAAGCAGGCCAAGCCTACTTAGGTTAATCAGGATTTATTGGCTAGGCCAAAGGAGGGTAATGTACAAAAACCCTAGAATTATCTAGCTCATCCCCCATAGGCCAACTATGACCCTAAGAACAACCAGGGCCAGAAATGGGAACGTCGACCACCTCGCTATTACATGCCATTAATTGAATCGATGCAATCGATATTTAATCAATTGAGCGAGACATAGAGTATTAGATTTATTGATGTACTTCTTAACCCTAACTATCCCAATCCAAATGGATATAGGGAAGATCAATACTTCCCATATCACATAATATAGGGGTATCACATCGAGACATGTATTGGATTCAAGAATGTGGTACAAAACATGATTGAGAAGGGAGAGCTAAAAGTTGACAATCCACTAGCTCCCGATAATAGAGATATGGGTATATTCAGGAACCATTTACCAAACCATGAGGTCCCTAGATATCAGGGCACCCAAGTCAACTAGATCCAGGTCGAGCCACCCATGTAGGGATGCATCAGAATGGTTGAGATAGTGTACGTGGTAACTAGGAGTCGATGATATGGGTAACCATAACCTTCAATGGTGCTTATTCATATCTCAGTTGTACCTCGATAGAGATAGGTGCAAAACTATCAAACTCAGTGAGCAATTCAAATATTCCAAGTAGCGAACATGCAATGAATTGATATTGGAAATAAATACATATGCCTTGTTCATTTGGTTCGTTGAAGCAAGTAAGCAACCAACCAACCAACGGTTGGTGAACTACCTGCCCAACTGCATAATAATAAGCACTTAGAAGTAAATTAGATTAGATAATTTAATATGTGCGTAACGTGTTATCATATGCTAACATCCTCCCTTATTACATTATTGGCAAATACAAAGAGCATTGCGAAACAATTCAAACTTGACATGTGCAAGTGCCTTGGTGAAAATATTTGCAACTTGCTCATTAGTGGGAATGTATTGGAGTTGTATATGATGCTTTGGAACTTCATCATGAATGAAATGACATCGAGTGTCAATGTGCTTGGTTCGATCATGAAATATTGGATTCTTGACAAGATTCAAAACACCTTGATTATCGTAAAACAAATGAAGTGGAAGGTTCTTTGGAAGACCCATGTTTGTAAGAATATGACTTAACCATATTATCTCATAGATTACTCCACTTGATGTGCGATATTTTACCTTTGTAGATGATAAGGCAACAACCTGCTGCTTCTTATTATGCCAAGAGACTAGACTAGATCCAAGATGGAAAATGTATCCAAAAGTTGATTTGCGATCATCAATGGATACGACATAGTCTGAGTATATGTATCCTTGTAGATAGAACTTGCTATTCTTCTTGTACTCTAAGACAAAATCTGTAGTACCATGGATATAATGAAGAACTCTCTTTGCTGCTTTCCAATGACTCACCTTTGGTTCTTGCATGAACCTTGAAAGATAACCCACAGAAAAACTGAGATTTGGCCTGGTATTTGTCAAATATATGAGACTCCCAATTAGTTGGTGATAGAGAGTGCCATCTACCTGTGGTGATTTATCATATCATGATAGCTTGAGTCTAGGCTCCATTGGAGTTGCCTTAGACTTACATTCAATCATGTGATATTTATCAACCAATGTCTTGGCATACTTATTTTGTGTTACTCGGATATGATTCTTTTTCTGAGTCACTTCCAAACCAAGAAAATAGTGAAGAAGTCCTAGATCTATCATTTCAAAATATTGTTTCAAATCATATTTTACTCCATCAATCATACTCTCTGAGCTCCCTGTTATGATCAGATCATCTACATATAGAACCAAAATCACTATGTTAGAACCATTGTTCTTGATATAGATATTTGCATTTGAAGGACTTCTTTGAAATCCATGCTACACTAGGTGACTATCTATTTTGATGTACCAAGCTCGTGGAGCTTGTTTCAGCCCATACAAGGATTTGATCAACTTACAAACTTTTTGTTCTTGCCCTTCAACAACAAATCCTTCTGGTTGGGTCATGTACACTTCTTCTTGTAGGTCACCATTCAAGAAAGCACTTTTTACATCCATCTGATGTAACTTCCACCCAAACTGAGCTGCCATGGCACAAAGTACTTGAATGGTAGTCATTTTTGTAGTAGGGGCAAAAGTCTCTTCATAATCTATGCCTTCTTTCTAAGCATAGCCCTTTGCAACAAGATGGGCTTTATGCTTATCAATAGTACCATCTACCTTATACTTCACTTTGAACACCCATTTGCAGCCAATGGGCTTCTTTCCTAAAGGCAGATTTACTAGCTTCCATGTATGATTTTCATGAGAGATGTATGTTCTACTTCCATAGCAGCCTTCCACTGAGGCTCACTAAGTGCATCCTAAACTATTGTGGGTTCATTTTCATCCAATGTTGTCATATAAACCCTCTCATCCTCCATATCTATTTCCCTATCTTCCTCTGCATCTACAGATAGTTCATCAAATTGTTGGTAAAGCTCGTCAACCTCTAAAGTTGATGCCTCTACTCTCATATTCTGAGTCATACTACGAGTACAAGGTCAATCTAGAGTTAGATCTGGAAGTGATGTCAACTTTGAATCTCTCAATGTGTTGGTATACCATTTGGGAATCTTTTTCTATGGGGGTGGAGCCTCTTTCTTAGGCTCATCTTCCTCAAGGTATACAGCTATAGAAGTGTTATTTGATGTGAAAGCTTCATAAAATACCACATCTCAACTTATGTGTGTCTTCTTGGTCATAGGATCTATCAATCGATATCCCTTTGAATGCTCATCATAACCAAGAAAGATACATTGCAGGGTTTTCTCATCTAACTTCTTCCTTTTCTATTTTGGTATGTGCATGAATGCCTTACATCCAAAAACCCTTAGATGAGAAATGGAGGGTTTCTTACCACTCCATGCTTCTTGTGGAGTTTTACCCTATAGAGCTCTTGTGGGTGCTCTATTCAGGAGGTATGATGTTGTGTTTACTACTTCTACCCAATACTCATGCTCAAGGTGTGCCCCTGTAAGCATACATCGAACCATTTCCACAATGGAATGATTTCTCCTTTTTGCAACTCCATTTTTTGTGGAGTATAGGCTATTTTCAGTTGTCTCTTAATCCCATGTTCATTCAAAAATGATGAAAATTATTTGGAAGTATATTCCCCCCTCGATCTGAGTAGAGGATTTTGATGGAACATCCATGACTCCTTCTCAACAAGCTTCTTGAACTTTTGAAAGTACATAAATTATTTTGACTTCAATTGAAGAAATAAAACCCACATCTTTCGTGAGTAATCATCAACAAACAACTGAAAATACTTCTTTCCACCATAGCTGGTTGGCATAGGACCGCATAGATTGATGTGTACCAACTCCAAAGGTTTCTTAGCTCATGAAGAGCTAACTTCAAATGGTACCTAGTGTTGCTTCCCTACTAAGCAATCTGAGCAAAATGGCAATGTGGATGAAAGGTTGGGAAGTCCTCTCACCATCTCATATTTTCTCAACTCAAGCAAATATCCTAAACTTAGATGCCCATATCTCTTGTGCCATAGAGAAGTAGCCTCCTTGGTAGTTTCTTCTAGGGCAACATGAGGCATTGAAATGGCATCTAAAATGAACAAGCCATGCTTGTATGATCCTATTGCTACATGTTTTCCTTTTCTGGTTATAAAACATCTCTTCTTGCCTTTCTCAACACTGAACATAACATCCATGTCTCGATCCAAGATCTGAGGGACTAAAAATAGATTGTTAGCCAATCCAGGAACATAGAGTACCTTCTCAATCTGACATTTTCCATCTAGAAGAGTGATAAAAACATCACCTTCACCCTTCACTTGGTAGGTTTGATTGTCAATAATTATTACTGGCTTACCTTCATTTTCCTCAAATATCTCAAACCATGATCGATCACTAGTCATGTGCTTACTGGTACCTGAATCAATATACCACACTGCATCTTTCTGCTGAGATGAAGTATGAGTCATGAGCACCTTGTGTGCTCGCTCAAAATCTGAGTTTGAGTCTGATTTGATAGAATATGAGTCTAAGTTTGATTTGGCATAAGAAACATTCCCCTTGGGTGGCTTATTCTTCTTCTGTGGTTTGTATTTCCCTTTGCCCTTCTTCTTATGATCTTGGTCATTCTATTGTTTGTTCTTAAACCAACACCTATTGGTGTCATGGTTATTCATATCACAAATCTTGCAATATTGTTTATCTTTTTGTTGATGTTGTTTCCCTTTTCCCTTTGATGAAGATCCTCCTTTTTGAAACTAGCCATGTTTCTTACCCCCTTTTTTGTGTAGAGGGCATTATCTGGCACTTCATCCTTCTAAAACTGATTTACCTCTTTAGTTTGCAACAAATTCACTAATTCCACAAAAGACACTTTTCTACCAAATACATGAAGTGAGGTGATCAACATCTTATAGGACTCTGGTAATGCTCTCAAGATGATAGAGGTCAAGAGAGCATCGTCCACTAGTTGTCCCATAGCATTCAGTTTGGCTTTCAATTTTGCCACTCTACATAGGAATAGGTCCATTGTCTCACCATATTTCATACTGAGTGTATGTATTTGAGTTTGAAGGTGTAGAATAGTGGATTGATTCTTACCTTCATAAATAGTAATCAAAGCATCCCAAGCTTCCTTACTAGTTTTGGCATCACAGATATGAGGTTGGACCTCATCTGTAGTAGCAAGCATAATAAACATGAGACATATTTTGTCCTTCTTATCAAAAGCATCTTGATATGCTCCTGTTGTTCTAGGGCATTTTGTAGTGCCAGTCACTACATCCCATAAATATTCCACTTGAAGAATAGCATGCATCTTTGTCTTCCATGGTGCAAAGTTAGAACCTTTTAGCAACTGTGAATCTAATAGATATTTGTGAACATAGGCCATTTTGAAGGTTCCTTATAACACCATATGGTCCCCCTTTATTTATACTTGCAAGAGTACATGAAAGGGAATTTGATCAAGATTGATGGCACCTACCTCAAAACCCTTTGAAAGAAGGTTGATGAGTTGGAGGAAATTAAGCCAAGCAATCAGAAAGAATTAGGGTATTGAATGGAGTGAATATCAGAACTGGTTTGCCTTATTTCTCCTTGATTATTTATAGAGAATAATAGCTCAGATGTCATTTTTGAAACTATATTAGGCATTAGATATAATAGTCCAAGCACGACAACATCACCTGTAAGTGTGGACCAGAGGTATCGTAGATACCGAACGTTGTTGTGCAATAAATTGCACAAATAGGTGTATAAATTTGGGGTCTTTTATTTTTCTTTATTTTATGATTGATAATGCAAGAAAAAATGAAATTTAAATGCAAAATACAACCACAAATGCCCACAAATTTAACTACTCTAGGTGTCGATTTCCACCAAAAATGCACCTATTACAATGCCAGTTTTACAATGAATAATATTCACTTTCCACAAATCAACAATTTTTCTTCCCCCCTGTGTCTTAGAATTTTGAAAAAAGAAATGCTAGAGATCCCCCCTTTTTGTTGCAAAATAAACAAGGATGAAAAAATTGTATGTGGACCCTTTCGAATTCCAAAAAAAAATAACTTATCCCTCCAAAAAATGCTTTGAAAGGAAAAAATTGAAGTACTAAAAAAAAATTCAAAGAAATGTGTGTATCCTTTGGATTGTGGTAGAAAAATAAACTCCTATACCCTATGTTGACAAAAAAATGCCCCTAGTGTGCAAAAAAAATGACTCTCCTTGATCAAAAACCGGTTAGGCAAAAAACTGTCAAAAATTGCAAAAATTGACAAAAAATTGTCAATTTCTTATTGGGTGTCAAAATTTGTTGTTGGTTCATCAAAAAATTATTGGCGAACATTAATTTTTCTTGATGGGGCATCAATTTTCTTGATGGGGCATCAATTTGCTAGATGAGGCATCAAATGGTGACGAAGGATATCAAAAAAATATTTTTCTTTGAATCCCTCTACGGGATTCGAATCGTGGACCTCTTCCATGCTAGTGTCTAGCATTTGGCAATTAACCAGCCCAGCTACCATGACATATGGGAAGGAGAGGGAGCATTGTACTCTTTATCTCCATCTACCTTGTGAGGTGGTAAAAAAATGTTTTATCCCACATGCAGCCTGTGGCTGCACTGTGGGCCTTTTTAAACAAAATATGGCAAGTAGTTATTTGATTACCTTCAGGAAATCAAGACCCTTTCTAACCTTTTTCCAACTGTACTACCTAGTCAGCAACCTATTACCAACTATGTTGCCTAGTCACCATCACCAACTATGTCACCTAGTCGACAACCTATCGATGTCCAACTACCACATGTCTAGTCTGTACCACCTAGTCAGTGCCATGTGAGCAATCTCTATCTAGTCGCCACATGTCTTGTCCAGAGCTACCATGTATCTAGTCTAGATCCACCATGTTTCTAGTCACTAACCTATCATTTGCAAACAGAAAACTATGTCACCTTAATAAGCGAGCCCATCTTGGGTTGCGCTCTTCACTTGCCTACATCCTCCTCATTTTGCCTCAATAAATGAGCCTACTTGTATCCTCCTCATGCTGCATGCAGTATCCAATCCAGGGTGTGTAGGTATCCTTTGGAAATGTGCATTAATGTTCTTCACCCTCCGTCCTTGCTAGCTTTGGTACCATGTCAAACTTAGTGACTAATTCAAATATTCCAAGCAGTGAACATGCAATGAATTGATATTGGAAATAAATACATATGCCTAGTTCATTTGGTTCATTGAAGCAACCAAAAAACCAACCAACTAGTTGGTGAACTACCCGCCCAACTACATAATAATAAGTGTTTAGAAGTAAATTGGATTAGATAATGTAATATGTGCATAACATGTTATCATATGCTAACAAAAACAACCCTCTAGGTCTACCAATTAGACCTGTAGTAACTATTCGGAGTAGACTAGAAAAAAATCTACAAATAACTCTAGCTAAGTTGTCCATTTATGAGCTCATACAATAATCTCCTAGGCATAGAGAGAATCTGATGGAGATTTTGAGATCAATCAAGCTCCAACCCCAAAACCTAGATGTGTTCACATGCTTTATGGGGTAGGTGCAGCAGTGCCAAGAGCCTGTGATCTATTTCTATGATCACAAAATCAAGGTAGTTCCTACTACCCTAGCATACTTGCCACTGCATATTATTACATAAATCAATGACATACCCTTCAAGTGGATTTTGATCGATACGGGCTCATAGATCAAAATTATAACAACAAAAGCTATATGGCACCTAAAGATCCCCAAGTCCAACATTGTCCCAATATCCTACATGTTGAGGGATTTCAATGATGCGCTATGCTCCATAGTGGGAACAGTCATTTTACTTATAAAATTAGGATATAATACTATCCCCATGATGTGTCACATGTTGGAAGGGGTGATGCAATACAACATCCTTCTAGGGCATCCTTGGATAAGGGACATGAAGTGCGTACCCTTAATAGTGCACCAATGTGTCAAGTATGTATATGAGGGAAAAGTTCATGTGGTTCCATCTGATGAAGAGCCATTCAAGTATGTGCATCAGGTTGACTTACCGAGAGATTTTATCCTTCCATTAATGCACCTGTACACAAGACCTTCATCACAAACCATGCATCTAAATAATAAAAATAGATCAGTGTGAGGTGACCCATCCACATCAGCACCACCTCTTGCCTCTAAGACTACTGGTACTTCTAAAAAGCCTTCAACATCTAAGGCAAAAGACACTCAGAAGCTAAAAGAACCCCTAGTAGAGGAATTACACAAGGAGCTTCCAACCATAGTAGTTGCAGGAATGTATACTCCCATGAAGGAGGAAGATTCCTAGGACATAGCCAATGAGGTACCTTAACCTGCCTCATTTGCATCATCAACAACATCATCTGCACCCCATGTGATAGTCCACCTAGCCAACACAGGGTTGGGTGAATATCTTGTGCAAAATGTGACTTTCACACCTATTGTTGAGTCTACATAAGACATTGGATGACCAAGGGTCCCAAATATGCCAGTATGAATAGTAGTCCCTCTAGGGGTTCCCCCTAACCAAACCAACTTCATCTATACTAGTCTAGACTGCACCCATACTGCTACCGACATTGAATAAGTCGAGGATGAACCATTCACCATGAATGTTCATTACTTGTCAAATCTTGAGTTTGCTCTGAGGTACTTTGAGCAGTGTCATTGGGATGGTTACAGGCTTCCATTCCAGTTGTAGTATTAATTGCCTATGGATAGATGTGGTCTAGGCTATCAAATACAGAGCCACAATGATTCTTTGGCAACTGCCCTAGATAGGCTAAGCATAGGGTTCAAGGAGGATATTTACTGGAACCCATATCAACCCCCTAGAAGAAACTAATTAGGTTATGGATGGGTGTATGTGATCAATATTGCACCACCTAATGAGTATCACCCTAAATTCTCTCTTGAAGCAACCCCGTAAGGAGCCATCCTATGATAGGATGAGTCAATCCATGGATATGAGTGAGAGGAATATGAATATGTATCAACTGAGGATGAATATGAAACTAGCTTGGCCCCTCATGGGCCTCAATATCTACAAAATATTGATTAGTCTAGACACATAGAGAGTGGATACATCTCGAACGAGAGTGGTTATGAGACAAAGGACTCAACTAAAATGGCCTTCATAAGACATGCACGCCAAATGGTAGGACCCATAGTAAATTCTAATGTATTCTTCATAAGCGATGATGATTATGAAGATGAGACTAAATAAACCTATCTTAGGCATCTACAGGTAATTCAGCACCCAATCCCAGTGGGTAGGAACAAGGGTCTCTCTATTAGCGATGATGACTTTGAGAATGAAGCCAAGGGGGCTTACCTTGAGCATCATTTACAACAAGTCAATCTACTTTCTAAGAGAGATATAATACTTCACACCATAGATCTAGACCTTCAATTCCTAGAGAGACCAGTAAATATAGATGTCATTCATCTTTGGGTCAATTCGGATCCACCAACATTTAGAGAGCAGTTATTGCCTAAAGATCCCATCATATCATTTGTCCACAGATCAGATCCTGAGATCCCTATGCCCCCAAAGCCTCATAACGAGTATGGAGGGCACACTTTTGATGTAGAGCTTCACCTGCATGGTCATGGAGATTTCATTCCATCCATCAACATGATCTCCATTAACTAACCACTCCACTCCATAATCCAATAGATCCTTCAAAATAATTATTTCTTAACTCAAACGCTATTGATTGGGATCATGTTGATTCACCCCTAGAGCATGAATATTTCTTCCCTAATGAAGATATGCTACAACCATTCCACTTTGCACCAGGATACACACATGATGTCTATCACACTGGTCTCGACCTTGAGTTAGTGGGAACTATAAATCTAGAAGATCCTTCAAAACTATTGTGTCTTAACTTATACACTATTATTTAGGATCACACTGATTCACCCCTAGAGCCTAAATATTTCTTCCCTAATGAAGATATGCTATAATTGTTCTACTTTGCACCAGGATGCGCACATGATATCTATCACACTAGTCTTGTTCCTGAGTTAGTGGGAACTATAAATCCAGTAGATGATATTCATTTGATCCCCACACCTCACCAGCTTGAGGAGGGGTCACATATGGCAAAAGAGGAGACTTTCAAGGTGGAAATAAGAAATGATCCTTCTCAACGAAATAAATTCAAGTTCGAAGAAAGCTTATCTCCAGAAGAATAGGTCATCATAATTCCTCTATTGCAAGAGAGACCAAATATCTTTGCTTAGACCTACAAAGACATGCGAGGGCTAGATCTGAAATTGGTTTTCCATAACCTTTCACTAGATCCCATGAAGAAACTAGTCAAGCAGAAGCTCATAAATATGCATCCAACCATCACTTTGATGGTTAAAAATGAGTTGCAAAAACTGTTGGATGTAGTATTTATTATTTTCATCGACTATCCAAAGTGGGTATCAAACATGGTACCCATAGGAAAACCTGATGGAAGAATCCCCATTTGCATGGATTTTAGGGATCTCAACAAGGCAACACCAAAGGATTCATTCATGTTGCCCAACATAGATGCTCTGGTAGATGCAACTACAAGTCATGAGATGCTCTCCCTAATGGATGATTTTTTGGTTACAATCAGATTTGGATTAAACCTGAAGACCAACACAAAACCACATTCACCACTCCATGGGGAATATTTTGTTACAAAGTGATGCCATTCGGTCTTAAAAATTTTGGTGCCACATATCAATGAGCTATGACATACATTTTCCATGACTACATGCACAAGATCTTGGAAGACTACATCAATGACTTACTTGCCAATTCATTGTTGTGAGAAGAGCATGTTGAGACCCTCAGAAAGGTCTTCGATCACTTGATTGAGTACAATGTCAAGTTGAATCCCAAGAAATGTGTATTTGGCATAACTTCTAGAAAACTCTTGGGATTCATTGTTTCTAAATGACGCATCGAGGTAGACCCAGCAAAGGTAAAGGCTATCCTATAAATGGCCCTACCCATGAATATAAAAGATCTAAGAAGCTTACAAGGCAAAGTAGCATCCATAAAGTGATTTATCACACAATTATCAAACAAATATCTACCCATGAATCAACTGCTACACAAGGGGGTCACATTCTAGTGGGATGAAGAATATCAACAAGCCTTTGCTGAAATTAAGTACTTGGAAATACTGCCAGTCCTAGCTCCACTAAGGCTAGATGTGCCATTCCTGTTGTATATATCCACCACTGATTTTCCTCTGGGTACCATGTTGACTCAAAAAAATGTGTAAGATACGGATAAAGTGATATATTACATCAGTTGCACCTTGGTGAGCTATGAGATAGGATATGCATATGTAGAAAATTTGTGCTTAGCAGTGGTCTTTGCAAGCAAGAAATTGCACCACTACATGCTGAGCCATACGACATATGTAATATCCAAACAAAATCCTTTGCAGTATATGATGAGCAAGACATAACATAACACACGTACTATAAAGTGGATTATGTTATTGATAGAATTCAATTTATAATTCATAAGCCAAAAGTCCATCAAGGGATAAGTCATAGCTGATCAAACGGCTGAGGCACCTCTTTAGAATAGTAGACCCCTCACCATAGAACCGCTTTATGATGCAGTCTTCACATTATCAAAAGCACCCAAACTCGAAGAGCCAAAAAACAAAGCTGACATGACTTTGTTCTTAGATGGTTCAAAGTGTGAGCAAGGAGGCGGTGTAGGGATTGCCATTTTTATGCCACAAGGTCTCCAATACCATTTTCATTCAAACTAGACTTCCCTTGCACCAATAACAACACCAAATATGAGGCTCTAATCTTGGGTCTCCAAATAGCCATCACCATGAGAATTAAGATGTTAAATATCTTTGGTGACTCCCTCCTCATAGTCAACCAAGTCAAGGAACTATTTCAATTCTAGGATCCAATCCTAAAATCTTACAAGGAGCTTGTTGACACATATCTAGCCAAACTATAATGGTACGACATCCTGGCAATCCCTTGTTCATCAAAAATATTTGTAGAAACCATGGCATCTTTAAGATCCTTGATCCCTCAGAATCTGTCTACTGATTTCACTACCATTCATGTGAAAATTCTCTCACACTCAGTGATGTAGCATGAGGCTTTTGATAACAAGGAATTAGTCAACATGATCTATATAGAGCCATACCATGAATAGTTCTCTAAAGCCACAGACATCTTAAATAATGCACCTTGGGAGTCCTTGTTCTCATAGGGTCCTACAGAGAATGGTACCACCATTTACCACAAGGTTGTTTCTCAATCCACATTTGTGCAAATCAAATGGTAGGAGGAACAAGTCATCTTATCTATTGAGGTCGTAGCCTATCATTATTGGATATCCCAGTTACAAGATTTCATAAGGATTGGAATTGTCCCATAGGGACTGTTGCATGTTGAAAAATGAGCATTCAAGCAAAAAGTGATAATATATATCTTTCTAGGAGGTATATTGTACTGTCGAAGCTACGATGGGGTACTCCTTCATTTATTAAAGCCCCAAGAATTAGTTTCGGCAATTTTGCAAGCTCACGACGATACATGCGATGGCCACTTCAGTGGCATGGTCATTTTCAAGTGCATCCTTTGGATGGGTTATTACTGGCCCACCATGGAGAAGGATTACTATGAGTATGTCAAGAAATACATTAAATGTCAACATCATGCAAATCTGACACACTTGCCATCTCAGGCCTTAGAACCCATTCAGGTGGCTTGGCCATTTTCTTAGTGGGATTTCAATCTAATCAAAAATATTTCTCCCTCATATTTAGGTCGACACTTTATCTTAACGACCACTAAGTACTTCACCAAATGGGTGGAAGTGGTCCCCTTAACATCGATAATTGGACCTCAAATTGTGGAGTTCATACTTCACAACATCATCAGTAATTTTGGGTACCCTTCAAGATAATATTGGATAATGGTTCATCATTTAAAAACAAAAATATGTGAGCTTTAACAACCAAATACAACATTCAGCATAGTTTTGTGACACCATACTATCTGCAAGCAAACGGGCAAGCAGAGGCCTCTAACAAGACAATAGTAGTCATCTTAAAGAAGACAATGAAAGAAAATCATAAGTACTGGCATCTGTAATTCCCATAGCATTATGGGCTTACAAGACTAGAATACATATGCCCACTAGAGTAACACCATTTTTACTTGTATATGGCACTGAGGCCATTATGCCCTTAGAGTTAGAAATTATAATATTGTGCATCGCATTGAAATATTTCATCAATGATGACACTGCGCGATAGGCTCACTTGGATCAATTGACCCTCCTGTATGAACATTGCATCAATGCTCTTGAGAATCTTCACATTTACCAGGATCATCTAACATTAGCTTACAACAATAAAGTCCACCTGAGAGACTTTAAAGTTGGGAATCTTGTGCTTAAAGAAAACCAACAAAACTCAAATCTGTCACCGCATCTGCGAGATAAATTTACGATTAATTGTATAGGTCCCTATATCATCTCTAAGAAGATAGGGCCTGGGGCATATTGCCTAATAATTCTAGAGGGTGTTGAGGAGCCAGAGCCTCTCAAAATTATCCATATAAATGCGTTTCACACATAAGCACAACAAAATATCAAAAACATTCAAATAAATTTCAAAATTACAAAAACAATAGAAAATTTTAAAAGAAAAAAGCTCCAAAGGTATCTTAAATTTCATAATCCCTTGCTTTAATAAAAATAACCAAAATCTTGAACAAAGTAAAATTCAAAAGCAAAATAAATAGTGATTATCATCACTACCTAGATCTCTTGCTCAAAAGAAAACAAAAAATCAAAATAAACAGTGATTTTAATCACTAAGCATGAGAAAGTATCCCAAATAATTATGAAGAAAAGAAGGAAGTATTGAACTTGAATCCCTATAATTATCAGCACAAACGAGCCGTAAGGTATCCTTACACATGATGATATGTCTGTCACATTAGCATCTTGCTTTTACATAGAACAATGTTTGCATGTGGAAGAGCTAGCTTTAGATGTCTTGTACTGCCTAGTGGTCTAATCCAAATAAGTCCAACTTAGAATCAGGATAAACATTTGAGAATCCCCAATACAACAATGGGCTGAATGAATCCCACCTAAAACTGGGGTATGCTTATGCTTTATCTAAATATTAATTAGCACACATAGAGATAATGAGTATATAGGTCTTCATTAAAAACTTTATCCTTCAGAAGGTCTGTATGATCAATATACAACTTTGGATGGAGCAACTAGGGTGTTTTAGTCTCATGGAAAACCTCAAAAATAACCTCATAGCAACAATTCATAACATCACTCGCATCATCAACTTTATTTAGGAGGATTTGTTCGTTAAGGGGCATCCATGAAATAGGATAGATACCGGATAAATGTTAGCAATTATATTTAGACGGCCACTGACTATTTTGTGCATATATTTTAATTTACAGAATCTAATCAAGAAAGTACATACATATCACATCATCTCATCTCACATTTGGATGTTTAAATGATTAATTATTATTATAAGAGTTATTATTTATTCATGATTTGTATACATTCTATGGTGTCTTCCATTAGAACATCAAAACCCATGTCAAACCATATCATATGTTTTAAGTGATTAAAGCATACATGATTCATTCACATTAGATCATCAGCGTAATGTATAACACATTTCATATCATAACAACATAAGTTAGATGCATACAATACACCAAAATTAAACATGTATTTAACAATACGCATTGCATCCATATATGCATCCATCATCATAATCTATATCATGACATCTAAGCAACCACGCATCATAAAGCATAAGTCATATAAACCACACCATGTAGCATAAAATCATAAAGTAGTCCACAACACATCCATATCATATCATCATAACATCTAATGCACATCATATGTCACATCATATAGCATAACATCATATCTGCATCACATAAACATAAAAATATAATCATAAAAGATACACATAATGAGTCTCAAAGTCTAGATATCATATAAATGTGTGTCAAATAAGTACATGTAGGTAAAAAATCACCATAAAGCTACAACTATGTAGATCACCCGACCTTACACTAAACAATAAGGCAAATATAATAAACCAATCAACCTGGGCCTGCACCCCCTGCATCACCTTTGCCCTCAACTCTATCCCTGTGCGAATAGTGGGAGCTAGTCCCTACAATCCTCTCTGTACAAGTCCTGGTCCTTTGGCTAGGTTGGACCGAAGACTACCCTAATGTAGTCCACATGTTGTGCTATGACCCCCCTACTACGAGTCTCTCCCTAGGAGTGGCACCTAGTAGTCAAACCTGAGACCTCAGAGTGACGATGTAGGTACCGTCTGATGCCATCTAGCCCTCGTTCTCCTCTATGATCCCTTAAAGTCATCTCACCTCAAAATTTATATCCAAAATTTTAGGCCCTTGCATAGTAGGAACGACTATTGTAAGCTAGCTTAGGGTGGTGTCTCATTCGGTAGTGACTTGTATAACCTATGCTTGAAGTGATGCAATAGTATCATCCTATTGTTGTACCTGAATCTGAGATGACTAGATCTTAGCCTCTACCTAGTATAGCTAAGCATAGAGAGGGGACTCTTGCTCCTCGGGAGCTAACTACTCATCCTCATATGCAACCTGCTCCTCTACCACCTGCTCCTCTACCTATCCTCAGTCCTGTATTTGAGCCTGCACTCAGTACCCATTAGTATCCTTAGCCTCTGCCTCATTCATAGACTATCCCAGGCGGTTTCCACCCTACCATAATCATGTAAACCACCATCGGGTATACGCCTCAGTCACCCTAGCATCAGTAATGCTCGCATCAACTTTTGTAGGGTCATCCTCCTCTAAAATTGCTAAAAATTGAGGTGGTGGAAGGTTCTTATTGATATCAATCCATCTATACACAATTGGCTCAATAGGTACATCATGTTGTATGTTGAACTATCAGATCACTCTAGAATAGTAGAAGAACTCCTTGATGTTATCCTTGAGATCGATAACCCATCGGTCATGTCAATTTTGAGTTGTAAATCTATCAAACTCCTCCTAGGTAGGGCAAGCATGATAGGGTCTCCAAATGATATCCTAGGCCTACAAGCCAATCAGAGTAGTTGTGTAGTGAGAGAGCTCTCTCGTATGGCATCGACTCTTGTGCTCCTTGCACTCTCAAGCCCATCTAGATCCATAGCACTATACAGCCTCTGCTATATTAGTAAACTCAATAGGTAGATCTCCTAGATGGTCCAAAATAATATACTTCTAGCCCTATATCTATAGGAGCAGGTTGTATATGATGTTGGCTCATCCTCGTCACTGGATACAATACAACTTGTCATAGCATTGTGCCAGCAATGCGCTCCCCCAAACATAGATGATAGGCACCTCACTATCAATTAAGTCTTGGACCATCGCTAAGAGGTTCCATGGAAACCTCATGCCATATCGATCAGGTAGAAGGATGTTACAGATCACCATTAATAGGACAACATGTCTCTAAGAGAAGACATGCTCCCGGTACCATCAAACAATAAAAATACGACTGGATTAGGTAATCTAAAAGGCAGTAACGACATGTCTCCAAAAGACTCTAGTGAAGATAGCATCCCTGGAACCCATCATAAAAGATACAATGGGAACTCCATCAAAGGGGATCCTAAATATCCTGTACACATCCTCTGACGTAATGGTCATCTCACCGATAGGGAGGTGGAAGGTGTTAGTCTTGGGGTCCCATCGGTGGGGCAGGACCGTTAAATAAGCTTGATCTAACATGATAGTCAGAATCCTAGTGATTTATTGGAGCCCACGAGCATCAAGATAATCCCAGTTTGTGTCATCCATGTGGGGCAAAATGTCCACAAGCAACTTCAGATCCCAAGCCCGTGTAGACAAAATATAGAAGTGCAAAATATGTCTAAATCAAATGCACTAACAAACTAATAAATGCATAAAATAAAAATGGTGTAAGGTAATCTAAGATGAGCTTAAGGCTAGTAAAACAATGATAAAGTGCACCTAAACATCCAAAAAAATCAAAAACTACACTTCAAAATTGCAAAAATCATCAATTAAATCATCAAAATTTCAAAAATCTAAAAAATAAGTCAAAGGCCTCTTGGTCACTCATGCCAGGAGCAACCACAAATCGTTCACTAAAGTCGACAGTGGCCAGCCTCCAACGATCAAATATTTGACTGTTGGAGTTTAATTTGGTCGATGATGGCAACAACGGCCAACCTTGGTCCAAGAAAGCCACTTTGAGTAATAGCGGCCAGTGGGTGACATGCCAACATCATTCCCCCTTGGACCAAAAATCATAAGAATTTGAAAATTTCCTAAAACTAACCTGGACCCACTACACCTAAACCTAGCATAGACCTATTGACGATTTTGGCTCGTTTCCAACAAGTTTAGTGAGTTAATTTAGCCAATTAGTTAATTAGGTTCATTTTACCAAATTAAGTAATCAAGTCAGGGTTGGAAGAGTACCCGTGAAGCTTCAACTCCTCCACTCATAGATGCCTCCCATTACTCGACCATTGTGTATAGTCAGCAACAAATCTGGAAGCACTCCATGTCACAATTGCACTTTCTCACCTCAAAGCTCAAAAGTGCAATTGCTAGCTATAAATAATGAAGGGTAAAAACCCTAGAATTTACTTTTGTATTTTCAAGTCATGCCTTGGCCACTACTGGTATCAGAGGCCTGCACTTTCTAGTTCTTTGGACCTGATAGTGGTCATGAGGTGATAATTGGGGGTCACTAGACCTAATAGCGGCCAAGAATCAAGGAGAAATTAACTCAATTTATCACCATAAAGCACCTCAAAATAAGTCACTAAGCACATCTATCAATCCAAAACAACTAAAATGTGCACAAATACCAAAAAAAATAAAAAAAATAAAAATCCAAAAACATCATAAAATTCAAATTACCAAAATAACAAGTGAACCTTGTAATCAGTTATTTGCTCTATGCACTTGGCAATTGTAGTGTCTAGCACTCCATGCAGTTCAACAAGATGAGTAAATTACCATAAACCCACTTGGGGTAAAATAGTTATGGTCGAATTGAGATGCTTCACTTCAAACTCAAAGAAGGCCAAGATAACCGGGCTGCTCCACAAGAGTGAGGATTTGTCTCATTTCTCCTATAACAAATAGTGATTCAACATAAGCTACAATAGAATTTATATCATCTTAATTCCCTAAGAAGGCCATTGCAGTCAGACCGCCCCAAGGGATAGGGATGTGCAATTACCAACACACATGGATGGGAACATCCATATAACAACAAAGGCAACCCTCTAAAGAGGTCCAAATCATTCATCTTGGTCAAGCGACTCATCGCTTTATTAATTGTCATTTCCTCATCTACTCATCGCTTGAGGGGGTAGTCAAAATTTTCAAATAATTATAATTAAATTCAACAAAATATCACTCGATCATGTCAAATTGCATTCATCTTATGAATCATTTCCAACAACTATCATAAGCTTACCCTCTTCTGGGGAAAAAACCAAACATGACAGTTAAGTTTGTAGCTCTCCTCCTTTCGGATCTATAGTCACACTGAAGCCTATAGTAGCAATCACACTACCCAATTGTCTGATGAATGAATGCAAGATTTTTAAAAAATTTAAGCCTTCCACCCTATTGGAAGCAATGATTCTAGGATGCACATCCTTTCTCATGACTTGGGGTATCCAATGTTGATTAGATTAGTGATCATCACACAACCTACAAGGTGACCCTAGGTGGTCTATTTTTTCTCTGTATTGTGTTTTCTCATAGTGCATCCTAAAAAGAGGTATTTGTAGACACCTAAAATGCATTATGTTTAGGAGACTATCCATATGGACACATTTTTAGATAATATGAATCCTCTTGGATCTCTCCAAGAGAAATAAATGGTCCTAACCACTCAAAAAGGGTAGTTCTAGCCCATCCAAGCTTGGTCTCTCTCAAGCAGAGTGGCCGCCACATCTAGCCATTGAAGACTATAGTTTCCACACCTAGCCATTGAACCTGATAGCAACTAGCACCATGCTTAGTCTGGCCATGCATATGGGCCCAGATCATGCAGTCTGAATGCATCTTACATTATTTACGAGAATATTTTGGTGAGAAACCCCTTGAGTTCCTCCTAACTGCCCCTTCAATGCTAGTTTGTGACTGATGCTTTCCACTCGAGACAGTCAGTCACATGAGATTTGGATTGAAGCTTCTCCAGGAAGCCAAGGTCTAGATCTAAAGAGAGGGAAGTCTACATATGAAATTGTTAGGAACCTCCTCCTAACATAGAAGATAATTAAAATATATTAATTAAAATTATCATGGGGTGCGTCTTTCCAATTGCACCCCATCTCTCATATTTATAGGCATTATCATTTTACTTTCAAAGGCATCATCGAACATTTATTATATACTCTCTATTGCAGGTCTTCCTCAATATTTAAAAAGTGATTCTTTATAACAGCGATATTCATTTACAAGAAAATTCTTATATTTCGTCTGGTGTCCTCTCAACTGGTACAGATCCAAAAGGAAATAATTTTTTTTCCTCTTGGGATAACAATCTTAGCTGGTTTTCCACTGAACCGATGAATCTGTCGGTAGAAAACAAAACACCTAACTATCATGGTCATTTAAATTGTATTAAATTACTACTCGATAGAAAACAAACTTGTCTGATTTGGATGGTTACACCAATCAAGTTTAGTTTCAGCATCAACGATGACGATGACATAACCTGAAGTGTACCAATTTTTGAAGAATAGTCACAATACAATAAGCTAATTAGATGATAAATCTCCACAAACTTCCATGGAAAATTCATTTACAACATCCAACAACGAAGAATTAAATTCATAAATCAAAATAGGCAAGTAAAAATAATTTACGAGTAATCGACGCAAGGACTCCTGGTAACGTTTTTTAGTGACTCACGTCACGACTGATCAAAAAAATTAAAAAGATATTATAAATTTTTACCTTATCCCAAGAAAAAAATTGACCATCGAGAAGTTTTCTAATGTCGGAGAGCATATAACAGTGAAAAACAATTACATCAATTTTCCCACATTGTTGCAAGAAACTCTTTTTGGGGTTTAAAATAAAAAACACACCTTAAGGAAGTGCTTAGCACACTAGGCATAAGTACCCATACATAGGTAGTTCCAGTGGTGGACACGTGTCGGTGTTGATTATCTTGAAATTCATACTAAAATTTGACCTCCTATGTCCAGTCGCTCCACCTCTGACCGCACTTAGTCACTCCACTCGACTGCCACCTCTATTCCTTCCATTGCTCCACTCCCTCATTGAGTCTCGTACCCCTTCATGTCACCCTATCCACACCCACTCTACTACCTCGTGTCCCTCTATTCCACCTCTCTCAGCTCGCTTGCCCTAGTTGTCTCTAGGTGCCACCTCACGCTTCGTGCCCCCCGTGCCCTACTCCTCTACAATGTTGACTTGTGCTTCATGCCCTCCATGCCCTGCTCCTCTGTCATGCTCTATCAGACTATTAACAGTAGAATTACAAAGGGCAATAGCCCAAAATGTTTGAAAACCAAATTGAAACAAATTTTGGGGTTCAAAAGAAGAGTACAAAAAAAAATTAACAATTTTTTGCAAATTTTTGCAAGTAAATCAATTTTTGCAAATATTGAAAAGTGGAATTGATTCATAATTCTAAATGGTAGAAGGACGATGATCGCAAGATATCACTATGGATAAAAAATTTCAAGAAATTCTCCAACACAAAGAGGAGAACGCAACTAATACGCAAGAACTTCAGGAAACAATACTCGCATTAAACTTAAAACTAGAATCTGTCAATCAGAATATGGCACTAGTGAAAAAAAATAAAACTAGTGAAGGATCATCACCCCAAAAAACATTGGGATGGCCACAAACATCCATCCTCCCTAGAACTACCAAGTTATACTTTCCAAAATTTGAAGGCGATGATCCTACAAATTTTAAGGCGATGATCCTACAAATTGGATTTATCGAGCAGAGCAATATTTCTCATTGAATCAAATTCTTGAAAGACAAAAGGTGCATATTGCATCCTTTCACTTAGATAATGAAGCCATCCAATGGTACCAATGGTTAAAAAACCAATGACACTCCTACTTGGTTTGCCTTTACAAAAAATCTATTAGTGCGGTTTGGACCTAGCGCTTTTGAAAATTTTAGAGGAGCTCTCACAAAATTATGCCAAACCACTTCGATAAAAGAATATCAAGCTGAATTTGAAATATTGGCAAATCGGACAACCGGGATAGATGCTTCCTTCATTAAATATCATTTCATCAGTGGATTAAAGGAATAAATCTGAATAGAGGTACAAATATATAGACCCACAAATATGATGGAGACCATAGGATTGGTGAAACTAGTGGAGGACAAAATTAGGGCACAATGTCGATTGGGGAAACCATCCATGGGGAAATCATCAAATAGTTACACTAACCCCAAAACCATGCAAATTGGAAGGGTAAAAAATTCATACACAATTCCTAAAATTAACCCAACCCTACTAGTTAAACGCCTTAGTTTCAAAGAAATGAAGGAACGACAAGCTAAAGGTCTTTGCTACCATTGTGATGAGAAATTCGATCGAAATCATAAATGCGCCTCATGGAAGTCGTATATTCTAGATGCTACGGACTATGGCAATTCCTTCGAAGAAGAAATTGAGATAGAAGTAGAAGTCATATCCGACACACTAGAAAGTGAAGAGGAAAATACACCTAAGGTTTCCTTCAACGCCCTTGCAAGATTTTTTGCTCCACAAATGATGAGAATAAAAGGGAATTTTAAGAAACAAAAACTTATTCTGCTCCTAGAATCGAGTAGCATGCATAATTTTATTGATCCAAGGGTGGTTAAACAAGCTAATTGTTTTATATATCCTTGTAATAATTTTGAAGTGATGATTGGAACAGAGGAAAAAATGCATGTAAAGGTAAATGCCAAAATGTTAAACTATGGGGTATTATAACATGAAAGGAGACATGTATGTAATACCCCTAGGAGGTTGTGACATCATACTAGGAGTACAATGGCTATGAAAATTGGGTATAGTTCAATGGGAATTTGATGAATTATGGATGAAGTTCATAGAGAAGAACCAAACTTATACTATCCAAGGATTAAAATCTGGACCTTCACAAATCGTAAGTTCTCATAGAATGGAGAAAATTATCCGTAAATGAAGCAAAGGAATGGTAGCCCAATTATTCTCAATCTAACCCAATCATGAAGAAAAGTAGGTGCTAGAGCTACAAAATATTTTTGAACACCATAAAGAAGTATTCAATGAACCAAAAGGACTACCTCCACAATGAAGTCACGATCAGTCTATTCAACTACTTCTAGGGCATCCACCCCCTAATATTAGGCCCTATCATTATCCATATCTCCAAAATACCGAGATAGAGAAGCTAGTACAAGAACTTATTAAGGTAGGGGTAATTATACCTAGCAGAAGACCTCACTCCTATCCAGTTATATTAGTAAGGAATAAGTATGGGTCATGGCGTTTATGTGTCGATTTTAGAGCACTTAACAAAATCATCATCAAGGATAAATTTTCTATTCCAGTTATAGACGAACTACTAGATGAGCTACATGGGGATAACTATTTTTCCAAATTAGACTTACGATCAGGATACCACCATATTAGAGTTAACAAGAAGGATATTCCAAAGACAACTTTTCGCACTCATGAAGGGCACTATGAATTCTTAGTAATATCATTTGGCCTTACCAACACTCCTTCCACTTTTCAAAGTATAATGAACAAGGTATTTCACCCTTTCCTTCATAAATTTATCTTATTTTTATTTGATGACATTTTGATCTATAGCAAAACATGGGAAGATCATTTGAAACATATTAGCCAAGCATTAAGAATCTTGAAGGAAAATCAACTTTATGCGAAAATATCAAAGTTTTCCTTTGGAAAACAAGAAATCGAATACTTAGGACACATAGTCTCGAAGGAAGGAGTTAAGGTAGATCCTCACAAAATTGATGATGTGAAAATTTTGCCTATTCCAAAAACCTTAAAAATTCTACGAGGGTTTCTTGGATTAACAGGATATTATCAAAAATTTATCAAAAACTATGGTAAAATCATAGCTCCTCTAACAACATTACTTAAGAAAAATGCCTTCGAATGGTCATCTCAAGCGGATGAAGCTTTCATTACATTGAAAAATGCCATGTGTACCACTCCTGTCTTAGCGATGCCCAGCTTTTCTAAACCATTCATCATTGAAAATTATGCCTCGGGGGTAGGGATAGGAGCGGTACTCATGCAGGATGAAAGACCTCTAGCTTTTACAAGCCATGTGTTTTCTAAAAATAATCTAGCCCGTTCTACCTATGAAAAATAAATGTTGGTAATTATTCATGCTATTTAGCATTGGAGACCTTACCTTATTGGATAACATTTCATTATACACACTGACCATCATAGCTTAAAATACTTCTTGGAACAATGTACTAATACCCCAAAACAATAAAAGTGGGTTACTAAACTACTTGGCTATGATTACGAAATTACATACAAAAAGGGAAAGGACAACATGGCGGCCGATGCACTCTCTAGAAAATTTGAATACATGCCTCAAGTCCATGCTCTTTCCTCCCTTATCCCAAAATGGCTAGATGAGGTATACAAAGAATGGATAATGACCCTACTACCCACGCCCTAATTCAACAACTCCAACATAATCCTAGTAGCAAACCTCCATACACTTGGATGGACAATATATTAAGGTACAAAGGAAGGATGGTCCTCACCCCAAATTCCTCTTATCGTGAAAAACTTCTCCATGAATTACATACCTCACCCACTGCTAGACACTCAAGGTTATTAAAAACATAAAAAAGAGCAACTAGATCTTTTTATTAGGTAGGTATGAAAAACTACATCAAAACATTTGTAAAAACATGTGAAACTTGCCAAAGACATAAAGGAGAGACAATTGCTACTCCAGGATTACTTCAACCTCTTCCTATACCAACCAAAACATGGGTAGATATTTCTATGGATTTTATTGAAGGCTTACCAAAATCAGGCAGAAAAACAACAATTTTTGTAGTTGTAGACCGTTTATCCAAATATAACCATTTTTGTCTGGTACTATAGCCCATATTTTTCTTGATAACATATTTAAATTACATGGTATGCCATCAAATATTATTAGTGATCATGACCCAACGTTCACTAGCACTTTTTGGAAGGAATTGTTCAAATTACAAGGTACTCAACTTCGTATGAGCACCGCTTACCATCCTCAAACCGATGACCAGACAAAAGTTGTTAATAAATTCTTAGAAACTTACCTTCGTTGTTTCATCTCTACTCAACCGCTCCATTGGATAAAGTGTCTTCCATTAGAATAATGGTGGTATAACACATCCTACCATACATCCATCAAAATGACTCCTTACGAAGCATTATATGGCCAAACATCACCATCACTCACTTCTTATATTCCAAGGAGTACAAAGGTACAAGAAGTTGAGATAGAACTCTCTACTCGAGATGGCATTCTGCGGATCCTAAAAGATAACTTACACATCACCCAAAATCGCATGAAGAAACAAGCCGATCAACATAGGACTGAGCATAGTTTTCAAGAAGGATATAAGGCTTTCCTATACCTCAAACCCTATATCCAAGCATCTCCTAAACAAAAGGGCTCTCAGAAGTTAGCACCCAAATTTTATGGACCTTATAAGGTTCTCCAACGTATTGGGCCAATTGCTTATAAACTTGAGTTACCATCGTCTTCCAAAATTCATCCAGTATTCCATGTTTCTTGCCTTAAGCCTGTGGTGGGAGCACACATCACTATCCAAACTAACCTTCTTGAATTTTATAAAGATGGAGTCCTTTTGGTTGAGCCTGAAGCTATCTTAGATCGTCGCTCTCACCACCTTCGTAATCGAGATATCACATAAGTTTTAATCCAGTGGAAGGGACTTCCCTTAGAAGATGCTACTTGGGAGACGCTTCACCATATCCAGCAACAATTTCCTCAATTTTAGCTTTGAGGAAAAAGCTCCTTTTAAGGAGGGTGGCATGTTAGGACCCTCCTCCTAACATAGAAGATAATTAAAATATATTAATTAAAATTATCATGGGGTGCGTCTTTCCAATCGCACCCCATCTCTCATATTTATAGGCATTATCATTTTACTTTCAAAGGCATCATCAAACATTTATTATATACTCTCTATTGTAGGTCTTCCTCAATATTTAAAAAGCGATTCTTTATAACATCGATATTTATTTACAAGCAAATTCTTATATTTCCTTTGGTGTCCTCTCAAGAATATCCCACAAAAAGCAAAGGGGGATCCACAATTTTTATAGTTTATGCAGCGAAGCCCTATCAGATTGGAGAGAAAATTTGTTTACCCTTGAGGAGCAATAAAGTGCTATCTAACTGAGAAGAGACTATGCACTCGCTATTTAGATCCATTATTATTCACCACCAAACAGTGTACTAAGACATAGTTGGTGAACCTTGAACATCAATTGAAGCGATAAACTTAAGGCTACAGCCCTTGGACCAAGAGAAAATAGGTTTATTTCATGACCGTTGTCCTGGATAGTGGCCCATAGGTGTAACCTAGGGATTAGACATTAGTTTCCTTTGTTCTAGCATTATATCAATTTGATTTCTACTTCATTATTTATTTCTAGTATAGATCTAATTTATTCATGCATTTACATTATTATTCCCTAAGATATGCACATATTTTTTATTAGTTTCATTGCATTTAATCATATTATTCTTGCTTACCTTACTTACCATATTTGATACTAACACCCTCATTTGAGGATGCAGCTCTAACTACTTATTATGCTCTTTTGTTTCCATACCTACAGATACAGGTTCATAGGATCAGTTTGAAGTATCTAAAGCACGAGATCCCTCCAAAACAAAATTGGGAGAAGGAGGCACCAGTAATCCCTCAAACAGTTTGGTGTGCGAGATTGGGAGGCCTGCAAAGGTGCACCGTCCCCTTGCGAGGATATATTCACCATTGCCCGACTTGTAATAGATTGTATCAAATGAGTATCCCTCAAAGGGACGTACATGTAACCAAGATCTGGAAGCATCAATAAAAGAATATTTCTTTGCTCTTTTACTTTCGTGTTATATGTGCTTTTCTTCATTTCTACATTTGATATAATAATAACATTGCAAGTAGGGCTAGTTGTGGTGCACGCTTCTCAGGGTTGCATAAGTGGTAGCTAAAAAAATGGGTTATAGTGGAAAGGAGAGATTTCCATGAGGGAATCCAATCATATCAAGAAGTACACAAAGGAAAATAACTAGATTTTACTCAGATTACCTCCATCCATGCTTCGATATTTTAGGAGGCTTATTTTTACTTCAATGACAATCATTTGCAAACCCCCACATGGAGGGCCACTAGCCCCATCCCCCCTAATTGGGGTTGCTACCTCTACCCTAGACCCCACATGGTATGTATAGGTGTACAATCCCTCAGATGTATGGCTTTTTATCTATAAAGAGGTACAACATTTAAGACATTTTCATAAAACCTTTAGAGTGGCCATAAATATGATGGAATTAATGGTAGGATACCTCTACAATAAATTTCTAGCATGGGTGACAAGACCATCATCTCAAGTCATCTAGATTTTGAAACCTCAAGATTGTATGCTATTAATGTAAAAGTATTGTAAGCAAGAACTTCAAAAAAGGGGATTTTTAATATCGAGGGGAATGTCCCCATATATTATCTAAACATATATATCATTATTCTCATTATTAATTATTGAAATCCATCCATCTTCCAAGGGGTGCTTTCCTTCATTCTCTCTTATGTCTCAGCCTAGCTTGAGCCTTGCACAATTGGCTAGGGAGTTTTTGAACCTCTTCTCTCTGCATGTATGTAACTTGGAGTTCACACTAATAATAATGTATGACTATTCATGAAATCCCTATCTTGGTTTTGGTGTGGGTGTTTTATTTTATTATTTGTTCTTGGAGGGACCTATGTTTCTTGTGTATTTTTGGCCACTTCACATGTTTTCACTTCAACCCATAAATGTAGGAAGGGTATTATTTAGATATTTAATGCATCACCACCCTTAATTAGTCGATATAGGCTTTTCAATTCGAGAACTTTGGTTTTCCACATTATTTCTTGCTTTTTGCAATTTACTTTATGCATTGTTCCATATTTTCCTTTCCCTTTCCCTTTCCCCAAGGGCACCCAATGGAGTAGGAGAAGACAAGTGCTAGATATCACATCCAAAAACAAGTAGCAATCCTTGGGTAGAAAATAATGGAGGTTTTTAGGTGGATATTCATGCCCCACATTCTCCCTGGACTTCCCAGGATTGGCATCACCACACAAGGTATAGGGCACTAGATGCACCCACTTGAAGGAGGCTAAAGAGACAATTCTATAACCATAGAGGATCATGACACCCAAGGAGGCATAGGGGTCACATCTAGTCCCCAATAGTTCAAATTGGGACACCTGGTGGGACACAGAGTATAAAATTCATCCCTTGATCAAGAATTCAAACTATGATTTTGATGAAGGTTGCGGTTATCAACTTGTTGAAGCACTCTAAAGATTCACCTGGTGACTCTACAAATAAACAAGAATCTAAATGAAATAACCATATCTAGACCAATGTTATGATGGAAACCTCTATTTGGTTAGTAGTACTCCCTATCTGGTGACTTCACTACAATGATGTACAACCTAAAGAAGCCACCAAGGAGGATATAAGATTGATGTTCCAATGAAGACTCCAATTGATCCACTTCCATAAGCATCAAATACATTCACCTAGAAATGCCACTATAATCAAAGGACCTATTATGTCTACCTCATCAATGTCCCCAATCCAGAGTCCATTGAAGCCCCTATAGCCATTAACTAAATGGGAAGAGTTATCGATATCAATGATAGAAGTCCTATTGGAATACGATGATGAAGGTTCAATCACTTTATTAGAACACCTAAAGAGATGGTCTTCACGTACCATATACATTATATTATTAAGTAGGACATAACACAGGCTATTGGTGGCCTCCCTTTGAGGGAAGGACTAATAGGATTTTCACTCCTTCCCTCTCCATTTCATCACTAATTGGGACTAGTTGGCTAATCTCATCATGGATGGGTTCAAAATGAAGGATATTATTGGAGAAGATCAAAACCAACCAGATATACCAACTTCGATGCCTCTTCAAAAAAAAACTATCACACCCTACAAGGGGATCACTCTAGTAAAAAATATGAACCAACATAAGATTGGCATCTGGTCACACCCATCCCTAGAAGAGCCTAAACTAATTACTCATATTTACTCTAGGAAAGTGAATTAGTTTTGATCAAGCATTTTCATAACCCAAGAAAAAGTGCATCAATAAACCAACCCAAAAGGAGAGGCAAACATCAAAAAGTGGTGGTCCCAGAAGTAGAACTAGTGCATATCTATATGTAGACACTAAAATATGGTCAATCTGATTATGCTATCGAAAGCAATGGTTAAATTGACATACCAAGGCCCCTAGGGCAGCCCTCAGAAGGTGTACAGTAGTTCTAGCCATTTAGTGCAAGGTTTTAAAATATTTTAAACCATTTTGAGACCTTTTTGGCACCTTGTTCCTATTCATCCCACACTGGGATGAATACAAATTCTATTTGTCCCACCCTGGAGTGAATAACAACATTCATCGCAAGGTGGGGTGAATAGCAGGTTTGACTGGAAAAAAGTAAAATCTAGAAAAATGGTGCCTGGAAACGATCATTTATCCAGCCTACCCATACCTACAAGTTAGATCATGCAACATATTTACTCCATGTTTCATAATGGAGGCCAATTTGGGAGATTTTCTTCCCCCTCCAATGCATGCCACCCTTGTGGCCAAGTGGCGCCTCTTGCCTCACATGCCCTTGCATGCCCTTTTGCACATGAGACCCTTGTGGATATAAAGTGGATGTATTTTCCATACAAGGAGGAGGAGAGTTTAAGGTTTGAGCAATGGATCGCTGTTGAGATTTCCCCTCACCTAATTGTGTGCTCTTTCTCTCGAGATTTATTCTTAGCAAACGAGGTTATCGAGTGATTCAAGGAGATGCAATTTGTTCACACAAACCTATCAATTGAGTAAATTTCCATACCAAATTTGACAACAATACCCCCATAGTATTTTGGACCATTCCCCAGTGTAATTGGTGGTAAAATTTAGGTGGAATCGGTGGGTGTCCCATCCCCGGGCTCCCCCCAATTTGTGATAGTCCTATTCATCCCACCTTGGAATGAATACAAATCTGTCAATAATTTTAAGTTTTTACAAGCTAACGAGACCTACTAGATCATGCATCGGGAACTGAGCCTAATTTCTTAAATCTAACCATATGGGTTCTCTTAAAATTTTATTTTATGTACTTTGTCCAATTTTTAGGTTTTTTGGATACGTTTAGGTCAAGAAATTGCTTGCTTTGGGTTTTGTAGATTGGAAAAGTGCACTGCGATTACGCCATGCCTACGGATGCAATTTCAATGCAATTTCTAGTGATATCTTCCCAATACCTCTTATTTTACTTACCCCTATAATTTCATAGCATTTGTAGTTAATTTAGTATAGGAACGCTACATATTCTCCTTTCTTTCCTATGGGGATTACATGTTTTAGATCATACACACTTGCTATTTGACATTTTATGTTTCCTTGTGTGTAGGTGTAGGCTATAGAGTGCATTTGGGAGTAGTATATGATATAAAATAATCAAATATCCAAGCAACGGCAATGTTGGCTCACCCATTTCAATTGTGGGTACAAGGAAAGACACTAGATGTGCATCGGAGTTCTTTGAAGGATTTGATCCTTGGGCACCATAAATTTGTAATAGTTGTATCATCCATTTGAGCCCTCAAGGGGACATCTTTGTAACTTGGATTTTATCCATTTGATTAATAAGAAAATAATTTACTTTGCTTCATTTCTTGTTGTTTGGTATCTTTTCCATCTTACTTGCATGTTTTTGATTTGATGCTCATTAGACATAAGGGATAGATGCAATTTGTTATCCATATTTAGGTGCACCATCTTCCCTTATTCAGTGGCGATCATAGTGGGACCTAATCCCTTTTTATTTAGGTGAATTTTGAAGCTCATATTTCATCTTTCTATGTTGCAGATGCTAGTTGTTTGGACTAAAATGAACCCTGACCTACTATTCGTGCCACCCTGGGATGAATACAAATTTGTCCCACCCTGGTACAAATACAGGCCTGCTATTTTTCCCACCCTAGAGTGAATAGAAACTAGAGAGATTTCTGGTTAGAATTCTAGAAATGGTAGGTTCCAGAAGTGATGAGGTAGGTACCTAAACCCTCTGTTTTCATTTTGTAGTTTTAGAAGCTGTTTATTTGGTTTTTCTTGCATCATTTTGTTTGCTTAGAAAGGTTAAAAGTAGATTTACTTTTCCCATAATGCAAAATAACAAAAATAAGAAAAATCAAATAAAATCAAAGTAGGAATGCATCTCTATGGTTTGATTTCTTGTAGCCTACCCAATGGGTAGGCGAACATTTAGGGTTTGCATTCACAATTTACCTTTGTAGGTTCCTTTTATCCTAACCTTATGAAAGTAAAATGCACCTTTTGCATGCATTTAGTGAATGATCATCAAGTGCTTTATTGTTTGCTTTCTTGGATTAAAAAGAACCACACACACCATGATTCATTTAAATGCTAGTGAGATGGATTTCATCACCATCCACTAGTAGAGTTCAATGAAGTGGCTTTCATCTCCACCCATTGTCTCAAATCCCATGAACCATATTCTTTGCCAAGGCCGGTTCCAAGATTTGTCATAGACCATGGGTTATAGCATGTATCTCTCTTCAGAGAGGTATATCTCAAACTGTGGGTGAACTAGGTGAGGAACTAGTAGGACATGTGCTCCCTGGCCATGTGTGGACCTCATCACCACACATTATAGGCAGGATAACATGACTTAGAGTTCATAGCCAGGTTGTCAAGCTATGAGTATATAGGTGACACAATATTATCATTCAATAAGATTTAAAAAGATTTCAAACATGTGACACAAGGTCCTCTTTTACAAACAACATATCTAAAACACACAAAACAATTTAGGGATTCACATCTAAAGCTTAAAAGAGATAATCATATATCTTATTGTTAGGATCCTACTATAAAATAAACTCAAATAAACACACTCTCACATAATTGCTTGGAAATAAACTCACATAAACATCATATTAATATTCAGAACAAAATACACATTATAACAGAAATTTGCATAAAGGAACAATCTCACAATAAGATAGAATCGCAGGCCTCTTCGAGGGGGCAACCTCCTTCAAAACTTCATTAATTTGCAAAAATATGAATACATTGGTGCCTTCTCGGGTATTTAAAGAGTTCCCTTCCATGGTTGGCTTACATGCAAAATGCCACCTGGATTACATGCATAATGCCACCCGAATTACATGCATAGTGCCACTCGAATTACATGCACAATGCCACTCGAATTACATGCACAAGGCCACCTTACATAACCTATCTACCATGTGTTACATAAAAAGGGTGTCATTTTTCATAGGCACTACATAAGCTAAAACTTATAACATTACAAAATATTAATCATGGGTACTACCCACGTTATTTAGGAATTATTACATCATGGAAGTTATTACATTAAGGGTTAGAATGGGATCCTAACATATCCTTCCCCTTGAAGAAGCTTTTTCCTCAAATCTAAAATGAGGAAACTATTGTTGGAGTTGGTGGAGAGACTCCCATGTACCATATTTAGGTTGAAGCCCATGCCACTAAACCAGGATCTCTATAATTGTACGGTTGGAAAGAGTGCGAGTCCAATGATCCAACAACTACTCAGGTTCAAGTAATATGGACCCTTATTCATCCAATTTAGGAAGTGTGGATTGAACCTATTCCTGTGTGCCCACAAATTTCTTAAGAGTGGAAACATGAAAAATAGGATGAAGCTTGGAAGTAGGTGGGAGCGCCAATTTGTAAGTTGTGGGGCCAATCCTTTGTAGAACCTGGTAAGGACCATAGAATTTTATAGCAAGCTTCTGGCACCTATAAAGTTGCAGGGATTATTGTTTGTACGATTGCAAGTGAAGGAAGACCATATCACCTACATAAAAACTACACTCAGAACAATGTTGATCAGCTTGTTGGCGCATCCGATTTTGTGCCATGTTCAAATTTTTCTTAAATTGGTGAAGGACCTTGGTGTGTTGACTCAGAGTGTTGTCAATGGCCTGGACCTTGGAGCTGCCAGGAATATAAGAGGAAGGCATAGGTGGAAGGCACCTATAGATTGCTTCAAATGGTGTGAGTTTGGTTTTTGTATGATAGGAAGTGTTGTACCACCATTCGGCCAAGGATAGCCATTTGTCCCATTGAGTGGGATGATCTGAGACAAAGCAGCGAAGGTAGTATTTCAATAATTTATTAACAACTTTTGTTTGACCATCTGTTTTTGGATGGTAGGCTGAACTCATTTTGAGCTGATTCCCCTACAACTTAAACAACTCTTGCCAAAAATGACTAGTGAAGGTGGGACCAAGATCAGATACAATGGAGGTGGGCATGCCATGAAGGCAAAATATGGAGTCAAGAAAAATTTGTGCAATAATGGATGATGTATAATGATGGGAAAGGGCACAAATGTGAGCATACTTTGAAAGACAATCCACTACCACAAAAATAACTAACTTGCCTCCATATTTAGGGAGCCCTTCTATAAATTCCATGGAAATTTCAGTCCAAACCTGATCCGGGATAGGCAATGGCTAAAGAGTGCCCGAAGAGCACACTGTTTCACCTTTCATCCTTTGACATGTGTCACAGGAAGCAACAAAAGAGCAGATGTCATGTTTCATACCTTTCCAAAAGAAGATGCGCTTGAGGCGCTCATATGTTTTAAGGAACCCTGAATGGTCTACAGAGGGAGTAGCATGCAATTCCTTCATGAGGAGCTCTCAAAGTGGGGACTTATTGTTGGCAATTTTGGGTACCTTGGGTACATTGCCTTTGCTCTATGTGTAGATGTTGTCATTGATGTCAAGAAGGTCTTGAAGCATTTTGGTTTGATGTCAAAGAATGTGTTTTGATGAAGGTTTCAGCATGGACAGTGAGTTTCCAAGAAGATCAGAGTAGCCCAGTTGCAAAAGATCAAGAAAAAGACAAGTAAGAAAAAGTATGCAGGCGGTTGGAAAAACTGTCGCGATTTCGTGACATGTTTGAGGAGAGAGAAAGTGCTGGAAAATCGCTGATTTCGTGACATTTGGAGGCAGAGACAAAGCAAGCAAAACTGTCACGATTTCGTGACATGTTGGCAGAGAAGGAGAGCAAGATGGAAAGTGTCACGATTTCGCGACATGTCGCATTTTCGCGACTCGAAAAGTGCAGGAAGGCAGAGAAGGAAAAGTGTCACGATTTCACGACATTCTGCAAAGGAGGTTGTACGGACGAAAAAGTGTCACGATTTCGTGACATGTTGCAGAAGAGAGAGTCCGCAGTGTGAACTGTCATGATTTCGCGACAAGATCGAAGAGAGAAAGTTATTCAGGAACTGTCGTGATTTCACGATATGATGCAAAGTTCCAAGTGAGGACTGTCACATTTTTGCGACATGCTACAGAGGTCAAGTTGAGGACTGTCGTGATTTTGCGACATGCTAAAAAGCTTGAAGTGAGAACTGTCATGATTTCGTGACATGCAGCAAAAGGGAAGAGTCTGAAAGGAGAAGCGTCGTGATTTCGCGATAGGTTGCAAGGAAAGCTTTCAAAAGCTGAAAGCGTCACGATTTCGTGACAGGCTACAAAGAAGTTGTACGGATGTAGAAAGTGTCACGATTTCATGACAGGTTGAGATGGCAGCTTGTAGTTGGAGAAAGTGTCATGATTTCATGACAGAAATAGTTAGCAAGTCTTAAACAGAAGAAGCGTCATGATTTCGCGATGAATTGAAGAAGGAAGAGCTCGAAGGTGAAAGCGTCACGATTTCATGACATGTTCCAGTTTCGCGGGCATATGGCAAAAAAGAGCTTAAGGCAACGAAAGCGTCGTGATTTCGTGACAAGTTGTAGATGACGTCAGATGTGTCATGATTTCGTGACAAAAGAGGAGAAGGCATTGTAGACTAAAGCGTCACGATTTCACAAGAGTGAAGATGACGTCAACAAAAATCATAAGTGTCGCGATTTCACGACAAAAGCTGAGAGGAAGGCCATGAAGACTAAAGTGTCACGATTTCATGACAGAAGTGAGATGACGTCAGCAAGAGGCAAAGGTGTCACGATTTCATGACAGAAGCACAAAGGAAGTCGACAAAGGCCAAGGTGTCACGATTTCGTGACAATAGGCTATAGAAGGTGTACGGCTATAAAAGTGTCGCGATATCGCGACATGTTGTAGTTTCACGAGAAAAGCTATAGAATAGCAGAGGTGGTTGAAGCCGACAAAGTTAACCTTGAGCCGACGAAGTGTAGGGTTATGCAGTCGATGTTGTTTTAGGGATATATAGCCGACTAAAGATTAAGTTTTTGATCATGAATTAATGCTATAAAAGGAGGACTATTTTTGAGTTTTAAGTTATCGAATGTGCGTATCGAACTTGCGCAAGCGAAGTCCACGGTGTGCAAAGACCGAGTCGAGTCGATTCGAGTGAGGTGTGCGAGATGCAGCCATAACAGCGTAGATAGCGCAGAAGTGGCGAGTTGATGCACTGAATGAGGAGTTCGATCGTAGAGTGTTGAAGTGTTGTTGTATTTACGAAGACAGTGCAAAGGTTGGATTTCAATCAAAGGGCGGCTGTGATTGCGGTTGTGTTTGCGTAGACAGATTTGTGTTTCATGTTCTTAAGAAAAGCATATTACATATATCTTATTCTTTTGAGATTTGAGATTGAGATTGGGAGTTAAGTATAGAACATATTGAGTCTCTAACAATTCTCTTTATGCTTCTATGATGTTAATGAATCACATTGGGTCTCTAACAATTCTCTTTGTGAGTTCATGCTAAGCAAGTTGTCTTTGTGAGCTTGCTGAGGTTTTGGACAGGTTTCGGTGGGGATGTATGAGCAGGTTTTGGACAAGTCATTGAGAGGGCTTGTTGGACAGCATTGAGCAAGCTTTTTGTTGAAGCTTGTGGAGCAGTTTGGGCAGGTTCTAAGTGAGAACTTGCAAAGCAGATCTGAAACAAGTCTTGAAGACTTGGGTGAAGATCAAGCCAGCATTAATGCAAGCTGGTGAACCATTTCTGTGAACCAGATTTGAGGACCATTTGAGGACAGAGATTGATGCAGAGTTGAGAACAGATTTGTGCCAGACCGAAGGACTGTGTTTGGTGCAGACCTGAGAAAGAGGAAGAGGACATTTGTGCCAGATCGAAGGACTGTGTTTTGGTGCAAATTCGAGGACCAGCATTGAGGTGATAGAGTGAGGACAGAGGTCTCCAGCCAGAGCAGGGAAGACAGGTGTCTTCTATGGATAGAGTTCCACTTGCTAAGGGCTGAAGAGGCAGAGGTCTTCTAGAGGATCACCAGCTAGAGCAGAGTTAAGGGGAAGGTATCTCCTTTGAGCAGAGGCTCATAAACTTTGTAATTGGGAAGGTTTCCCAGAGAACTATGATATAACTTTTAGAGAAAAGTTTTATCCGTGGAGTAGCCCACTTTGGGTGAACCACGTAAATTGTTGTGTCACTTTGTGGATGGTGTTTTGTGCATTGCTTTGATTACTGCTATTGTTACTGCTATCTTTATACTGCATAATATTGAATTGAAAGTTGTTTTGAAAGAAAAAGTTAAAAGTGGTCTTATACTGTTCACCCCCCCTCTCAGTATAAGCTTGTGTTCTTCAATTGGTATCAGAGCGGGTTCCTTCGAAAAGTTTAATAGCTTGAAGGAAAAGCTAGCAAAGAACACAATGGATCATTCATGTAGTAATACAACACCTATTATTGATGAGTCTTCTAGTGATGATGAGACTTATTACAGCAAGAAGGGCAAGTTCTCAAGAAAGCACAAAGGTATGAAATTTGTCAAATGTTTCAATTGTGGAATGGTTGGTCATTATGCTACTAACTGTACTGTTACCAAGGATGAAAGTGATAAAGACAAACAGGATTGTAAGAGCAAGGATTTTGAAAGGCATAGGCATCACAGGAAGAATAAAGATGAGCAAAGCAATCAAGGAAAGAGGTATTCTCACAAGCACAAGAAGAGCTTCTACCTAGACAAAGCAAGTAAGTGGTCTAGTAATGATATTGAAAGTTCTTCAAGTGATGTTGAAAATGAGATGTTGTTCATTTCAGAAAAAGAGGAAGAACCGAAACATAGATTCATTATCATGAAATGTTTTAGATGTGGAAATTTTGGGCACCTTGAGGATGAGTGCACAAATAATGAATTGTTTTTGAGTATGTATGAAGATGCTTCAGAAAACTGTAAGGAAGATGCTTGTATGGTTTTTGAAAAAGGTAGCACCTCTAGTGATAAGAAATCTGAAAAAGGGTTTGATGATTCAGAAAGCAAACAAATAAAGGATCTTGAAAGAGAACTTATTAATGCTCTTAGTGCTTTGAAAAAGGAAAGAAAGAAGAATGTTGAACTCAAGGATGAGTTAGAGTTTAAGGCTCTTGAATATAGTGAGTTAGAACAGAAAATGGCTTCTTTGAAAAAGGAAACTAAAGAGTACAAGGATAAGCTGTACAGGTTTCAAGATAACTCCAAAAGGGTTAAATCTCTCATCAAAGGTCAAAGAAAGACAACAGATAAAACAGGCCTCGGTTTTGTTAAGCCGCACAAGGAACAGGTTGGGAAATCTGGTAAGAGATTTCAAAAAGGAGAGAGTTCTGATGAGGAGAGTATTTCTAAGAAAAAATCCATGGATGACAGATGCGCAGAAACAGAAAACAGAATTCAGAATGCGAAGAAGAAGTTTTCGGGACCCAAGAGGTCGAATAAAAGAAAATTTCATGACAGATGTTTTGCGTGTCACAGGTTTGGTCACATGGTTGTACATTGCATGGCTCAAGTGAAGAAAGTTAACGACAAATTCAGAAGTGCTAGTTTCTTTCGAGGGTATTGCTACTCATGTCAACAGTTTGGGCACAAGGCAATTTTTTGCAAGGAAAATAACAGGAACTGGGTTAGTCAAAACAGGCGGATTCAAAGAATAGACTTTATTACTTGTTATAAATGCAACAATGATGGTCACACAGCTAGACAGTGTAGAGCTGTACTTCCAAAATACAGGAACAGGAAAAGTTGTATGAACAGGTCCAAGGATCAAGACATGGTTAAGAACAGGAACGATAACAAGAACAGTAGTATGAACAGGTCCGAGGATCAAAACAGTAACAAGAATAGGAATTTGGACAAAGAGTTCAAGAGAAGGCCCGACAAGGAAGTTTTAGACCCTGATAATGATCAGTGCCTAATGGGAGTTTTACTCCCACCCCTATTTTAACCACCTCATCAAGGAGGTGGGGGAGGGACTAAGCTAAGAAGCTCATTCTTAGTCCCGAGCCCCAAAGGTGACCCTTTGCCATTGATGACAAAGGGGGAGAGATATGAGTAAGGGGAGAGCTTCATAGTGAAGAGGAAAGCTTCAAGTCAGGGGGAGCAAAAACTTCAAAGGCAGATTCTCAGTTGGTTTCAGTTTTGGCTCTTGAGTAGTGTTTTTCAGTTAAGGGTTGCCATCAATGACAAAGGGGGAGATTGTTGGCAATTTTGGGTACCTTGGGTACATTGCCTTTGCTCTAAGTGTAGATGTTGTCATTGATGTCAAGAAGGTCTTGAAGCAATTTTGGTTTGATGTCAAAGAATTTGTTTTGATGAAGGTTTCAGCATGGACAGTGAGTTTCCAAGAAGATCAGAGTAGCCCAGTTGCAAAAGATCAAGAAAAAGACAAGTAAGAAAAAGTATGCAGGGCTAGAAAAACTGTCACGATTTTGCGACATGTTTGAGGAGAGAGAAAGTCTGAAACACGTCATGATTTTCATGACATGTTGGAGGCAGAGACGAAGCAGGCAAAACTATCACGATTTCGTGACATGTTGGCAGAGAAGGAGAGCAAGATGAAAAGTGTCGCGATTTCGTGACATGTCGCATTTTTGCGACTCAGAAAGTGCAGGAAGGCAGAGAAGGAAAAGTGTCATGATTTTGTGACATTCTGCAAAGGAGGTTGTACGGACGAAAAAATGTCATGATTTCATGACATGTTGCAGAAGAGAGAGTCCGCAGTGTGAACTGTCATGATTTCACGACAAGATCGAAGAGAGAGAAAGTTATTCAGGAACTGTCATGATTTCGCGACATGATGCAAAGTTCCAAGTGAGGACTGTCACATTTTCATGACATGCTACAGAGGTCAAGTTGAGGACTGTCACGATTTTGCGACATGCTAAAAAGCTCGAAGTGAGAACTGTCACGATTTCATGACATGCAGCAAAAGGGAAGAGTCTGAAAGGAGAAGCGTCATGATTTCGCGATAGGTTGCAAGGAAAGCTTTAGAAGCTAAAAGCGTCACGATTTCATGATAGGCTACAAAGAAGTTGTACGGATGCAGAAAGTGTCACGATTTCATGACAGGTTGAGTTGGTAGCTTGCAGTTGGAGAAAGTGTCATGATTTCATGACAGAAATAGTTAGCAAGTCTTAAACAGAAGAAGCGTCATGATTTCATGATGAATTGAAGAAGGAAGAGCTCGAAGGCGAAAGTGTCATGATTTCGTGACATGTTCCAGTTTCATGGGCATATGGCAGAAAAGAGCTTAAGGCAGCGAAAGCGTCACGATTTCATGACAGAGTTGCAGATGACGTCAGTAGAAGTAGATGTGTCACGATTTTGTGACAAAAGTAGAGAAGAAGGCATTGTAGACTAAAGCGTCATGATTTCATGATAGAGTGAAGATGACATCAGCAAAAATCATAAGTGTCACGATTTCATGACAAAAGCTGAGAGGAAGGCCATGAAGACTAAAGTGTCGCGATTTCACGATAGAAGTGAGATGACGTCAGCAAGAGGCAAAGGTGTCACGATTTCATGACAGAAGCACAAAGGAAGTCGACAAAGGCCAAGGTGTCACGATTTCGCGACAACAGGCTATAGAAGGTGTACGGCTATAAAAGTGTCACGATATCGCGACATGTTGTAGTTTCACGAGAAAAGCTATAGAACAGCAGAGGTGGTTGAAGCCGACAAAGTTAACCTTGAGCCGACGAAGTGTAGGGTTTTGCAACCGATGTTGTTTTAGGGATAAACAACCGACTAAAGATTAAGTTTTTGATCATGAATTAATGCTATAAAAGGAGGACTATTTTTGAGTTTTAAGAGATCGAATGTGTGTATCGAACTTGCGCAAGCGAAGTCCACGATGCGCAAAGACCGAGTCGAGTCGATTCGAGTGAGGTGTGCGAGATGTAGCCATAACAGCGTAGATAGCGCAGAAGTGGCGAGTTGATGCGTTGAATGAGGAGTTCGATCGTAGAGTGTTGAAGTGCTGCTGTATTTACGAAGACAGTGCAAAGGTTGGATTTCAATCAAAGGGCAGCTATGATTACGGCTGTGTTTGCATAGATAGATTTGTGTTTCATGTTCTTAAGAAAAGCATATTACATATATCTTATTCTTTTGAGATTTGAGATTGAGATTGGGAGTTAAGTATAGAACATATTGAGTCTCTAACAATTCTCTTTATGCTTCTATGATGTTAATGAATCACATTGGGTCTCTAACAATTCTCTTTGTGAGTTCATGCTAAGCAAGTTGTCTTTGTGAGCTTGCTGAGGTTTTGGACAGGTTTCGGTGGGGATGTATGAGCAGGTTTTGGACAAGTCATTGAGAGGGCTTGTTGGACAGCATTGAGCAAGCTTTTTGTTGAAGCTTGTGGAGCTGTTTGGGCAAGTTCTAAGTGAGAACTTGCAAAGCAGATCTGAAACAAGTCTTGAAGACTTGGGTGAAGATCAAGCCAGCATTAATGCAAGCTGGTGAACCATTTTTGTGAACCAGATTTGAGGACCATTTGAGGACAGATATTGATGCAGAGTTGAGAACAGATTTGTGCTAGACCGAAGGACTGTGTTTGGTGCAGACCTGAGAAAGAGGAAGAGGACATTTGTGCCAGACCGAAGGACTGTGTTTTGGTGCAAATTCGAGGACCAACATTGAGGTGATAGAGTGAGGACAGAGGTCTCCAGCCAGAGCAGGGAAGACAGGTGTCTTCTATGGATAGAGTTCCACTTGCTAAGGGCTGAAGAGGCGAGAGGTCTTCTAGAGGATCACCAGCCAGAGCAGAGTTAAGGGGAAGGTATCTCCTTTGAGCAGAGGCTCATAAAATTTGTAATTGGGAAGGTTTCCCAGAGAACTATGATATAACTTTTAGAGAAAAGTTTTATCCATGGAGTAGCCCACTTTGGGTGAACCACGTAAATTGTTGTGTCACTTTGTGGATGGTGTTTTGTGCATTGCTTTGATTACTGTTGTTGTTACTGCTATCTTTATACTGCATAATATTGAATTGAAAGTTGTTTTGAAAGAAAAAGTTAAAAGTGGTCTTATACTGTTCACCCCCCCTCTCAGTATAAGCTTGTGTTCTTAACTTATGAGGTAAAACTAGGCATTGATGGTAGCGTAGATCATGGTCATTCCAATTATATCCTGGTGTAGAATCTGGATCATCCATTTGTGAGGCTATCAAAGCTTGCAAATTTGCATCCTAACATGCTTCTTGACACAAGGAATCAATCCATTGGAGAAGTGGTGCTGAGATGGCACACAACATACTTACGATCTCCATTTGGTGAGAAAGAGCATTAACCACAATATTCTCCTTTCCCTTTTTGTAGGTGATATCATAATCATAGCCCATGAGTTTAGACACCCACTTTTGTTGGTCAAGCATGGCAACTCTTTGTTCCAAAAAATATTTGAGACTTTGATGGTCGATTTTGATGGAGAAGTGACGCCCAATGAGGTAAGGTTGCCAATGTGTGACTACATGCAATATGGCTAACATTTCCTTAGCATATGTGGATTTCCCTAGATTACGATCAGAGAGTGCCTTGCTAGTAAAATCCATAGGTCATCCTTCTTGCATCAATACTACCCCAATACCATGACCAGAAGCATCACTTTCAATGGAAAATGGTTTAGAGAAATCTGGCATGGCTAATACGGGAGTGGTGGTCATAGCATGCTTGAGTTCAATGAAGGCTTGGTCAACAGGCCCTATCCAAGTGAAGGAATATTTTTTCAACATGGAGGTGAGGGGGGTAGCTATCTTCCCATAATTGTAGATAAATTTGTGATAATAGCCCGTAAGCCCTAAAAATCCTCGAAGTCCCTTGAGGGTGCGAGGTTTCAGCCACTCTTGAACTGCTTGAATCTTCTTAGGGTCAACCTTGACGCCATCCTGTGAGACAATGTGTCCCAGATACTCTACTTCTATCAGACCAAAGGAAAACTTGGACCTTTTGGCAAAAAGGTGATGGGTTACCAACAACTGTAAAGTTTGATCCACATGATTGAGGTGCTCTTCCCATGTGCGGATGTAAATCAAGATGTCATCGAAGAACACAAGGATGAACTTCCATAGAAAGGGCTAGAAGATGTTGTTCATAAGACTTTGGAATGTAGAAGGAGCATTTGTGAGACCAAATGGCATTACCAAGAATTTATAATGACCTTCATGAGTGTGAAAGGTAGTTTTGGGGATGTCCTCATCCTTGAGCCGGATCTGATGGTACCCAGAGCGAAGATCAAGCTTGGTGAAATACATGGTCCCATGTAGTTCATCGAGTAATTCATCAACCACTAGAATAGGAAATTTATCCTTGACCGTAGTCTTGTTGAGTTCTCGGTAGTCAATACATAGGTGCCATGAGCCATATTTCTTGGGAAAAAGTAGGACAGGCGAGGAGTAGGGGCTAGTACTAGGTCGGATGACACCAGCCTTGAGTAATTCATGTACCAATTTTTCTAGTTCTAATTTCATGGCATGAGGGTACCTGTATGGCCTGATATTTGGTGGTGCACTACCCGGGAGCAATGGGATAGCATGGTCATGAGAGTGATGCAGTGGTAGTGTAGTTGGTTCTGCAAAGACAACATCATGTTTGTGTAGAACTAGTTGTAGGTCTGATGGAATTTCAGCCATTAGTGAAGTGGTTGGTTGGATGGAGAAGAGTTGTGCAATGACCCCACGTTTTGATTTCTTTAGCACTTTCTCCATACGATTGGAACTAATGAGGTGAGGTGTTCCTACAGGGGAGCCCTTGAGTAAGTGTGTTTGTCCATTTTGGGAGAATTGCATCCAGATTTCTACAAAGTTCCAACTGATAGTGCCCAATGTACTCAACCATTGAGATCCCAAAACCATATCACATCCTCCCAACTGGAGGGCAAACATGTCCTGCTTGAGTTCATAGTCCCCTATCCTGATCTTGACATTGCGGCATTTTCCTTTACAAGGTAATGTTCCCCCATTGGCTACCATGACCTTGAATGAATTACAAGTGTGGATATAGCAATTTTCCCACTTAGCAACTCGAGGATCAATGAAGTTGTGTGTGTTTCCTGAATCAATAAGGATGGTAAGATGTTGGCCCTTGAAAAATCCCACAACTTTCATGGTTTGTGGAGTGGTAATTCCTACAAGAGCATGGACTAAAATCTCTACCTCAGACCCCTATGTATCTTCTTCCTATGGAGAAGGTGTTTTAGGGGGTCCTCATCCTCATCACTCTGGTCAGTGTTAGCAGGTTCCTCAACATCTATCAAGAACAGTATTTTGTTTGCACACTTATGTCCTTTAAAAAAATTTTCATCACAATTATAACATAATCCTTGGGCATGACGTGCATCCATCTCCTCTGTAGTCAGTCGCTTGGGTGTAGTAGGTTTACTATCCACTAAATTTTGGGTTCGAAAAGGAAATGAAGGTCGGTTTTGAGGAAACCGTGGGGGCACCTTTGGTTTGAGAGTTTATATTCGGCCATATGGGCCAAACTGATAGCTTCCATCATGGAATGTGGTTTCAACATCTTTACTTCAGCTTGGAGATCCCCTTTTAACCCACTGATAAAACAACTCGTGAAGAACCCTTCCGTCAATCCTCTTGTCTTATTGGCCAATTTTTCAAATTGAGTTTGGTAGTCATAGACTGAGGATGTTTGTTGTAGTTTGGTCAAGGCCCCTGTGAAGTCCTCATACTCACTAGGCCCAAATTGGGTTAGTAGTTGGGACTCAAAGTCCTCCCAAGAGAGATTTGGGTTGGAATTACGTAACCACTAGAACCAGTGTAGAGCCTCAGATTCCAAATTGAAGGAAGCCATCTGAACTCAATGATATATGGGAACATTATGAAGTCTAAAGAATTGATCAACCCTACATAACCACCCATCAACATCCTTCCCATTAAATCGAGGGAAGTCCAATTTTGGCATTTTAAAGGATGGGTCATGGTCATTCCTTGTAGAGTTTTCAGCCTAGTGTTCTATTTTGAGTGGTCCCTTATGTAACTTGCTACCCACTTCTATCAGTGTTTCTTCTAAGTGAGCACTAGTGGCCTCATGATCTAGACGAAGACCTTGGACCTCTTCCCTTATGGAGAAAATTGCCAAGTTCAAATTCTCAATGGCTTTTGTTAAGGAGTCCATTTGTTCTAGCTCTTTTTGATGTCCACGGGTACCCTAGGCCATTTTGGAACCTTTTGTGACCAATTACTAAAATTAGAATTGGGTTTCAGGACTTACTATTTTTAGTAAGTGTCCAAAAAAGTGTTTGGGTGCTATATATCAAAATTATCAGCTCGAAGAGGTGGTCACAATGAGCTATATCCCACAACACTACTTTTTGGCACCCCAGACTTTTTTTTTTCTCCTATTTTTCCGAGTCTAACGGTGTTTACAGTTTTTGATTTTGAGCTACAATGCAAAAGTTGGGTACTAGAGCACTATCTATAATTGGTCTCTGGTCACTCGCTCAATGTTTTGCTCAGCCCTGACAGTCTCTCTAACACTACTTACCTCACTAGTCTGAAGATTCTCTGTATTGTGTAGGTTACTGTTATGACAGTTTTGTTCTGACACTGAAAACTACAATTTTTGACCTGACTGTGCTGACCTGACTGACCTGACTATTACTGCCACTATAAATTTGACTGTTATTCTCCAGACTATCAACTTAACTATCACCCTCATATTCTATCCCAAATTCATGCAATTTATGCTATTTTTTTGGTAGAGGATTCCTTTCTCATATGCTCACTTTTGGGAATTTGGAATGCAGGTTTACAAACAGGGAGTTTTGGTTTGTGATTTTGTTGCAGGTTGAAGTTTTAACAGAACCAGGGTATGCTAGGTAAAGGAGTATGTAACACCCATAGGCCCTCTATTATACCGTAGTGACGAACAATAGTGCTCGGACCAATATTTCAGGCCACTACCCAAGGAGGATTCCACACATACCCTTGAGCACACTATCTCGCCTCTCTCGACAAGTACGGGAGGGTAATCATCCGGGATGTTGTGTCCCATGGACTATGGATGATACAAGGCCGATAAGATTCCTACTAGATAAAATTTTGTTAACCCTAGAATGGTCTCTCGATACACCCGAAGATGCATGGGAGCTCAAGTCCATGCGCGAGTTCTATCTGAGGCCTGGGTATTGGAGCTTGATCGCCCCTCACTTCACTAGACGTTGTATGGGCTATCTAGCTTAGCCAATAATGATAGATCCTTCATGATATTTTAAAACCCCCGGCACAGGGTTTCTACCTACTCAACTAAAAAGACTATTTTTTTTTTTTATTGGTCTTTGTCTTTTTTTTTTATAATAGTAAAAAAAAATTACATGAAAATAACAGGGGATTATACCTAACAGGCAAGAATCATTACTGTTGTAGTAGAACTTGGCCCTAGAAAGTGCTCTGATACCACTTGTTAGGATCCTACTATAAAATAAACTCAAATAAACACACTCTCACACAATTTCTTGGAAATAAACTCACATAAACATCATATTAATATTCAGAACAAAATACACATTATAACAAAAATTTGCATAAAGGAACAATCTCACAATAAGATAGAATCGTAGGCCTCTTCGAGGGGGCAACCTCCTTCAACACTTCATTAATTTGCAAAAATATGAATACATTGGTGCCTTCTCGGGTATTTAAAGAGTTCCCTTCCATGGTTGGCTTACATGCAAAATGCCACCTGGATTACATGCATAATGCCACCCGAATTACATGCATAGTGCCACTCGAATTACATGCACAATGCCACTCGAATTACATGCACAAGGCCACCTTACATAACCTATCTACCATGTGTTACATAAAAATGGTGCCATTTGTCATAGGCACTACATAAGCTAAAACTTAGAACATTACAAAATATTAATCATGGGTACTACCCATGTTATTTAGGAATTATTACATCATGGAAGTTATTACATTAAGGGTTAGGATGGGATCCTAACACTTATTGAGTTTTTCCTTCTATTGTTTGTTGTTTCATATAAGAATTTGTAAAAGAGATAATCATCTAGGGCTTGGTAGAGAGTTACAATGGTGTGCACCCTCAGCCAAGCCCAATCATGAGTGAAAGCTACGGAGAGTGGACTAGGAGATATGAGTCATATTTGCTTTAGCTCCAGGGACCTGGTCATACCTTCCTGGTGAGCCTCTACTCATTCCAATCCTCAAACAGTAGGATGAGAACCACACTTACAATAGAACCCTATGTGGGACACTCCTATGGGTGATGGACCTTACCTAGGAGAGTGTTCCCGATATTTAAACACATCACATGTCTTATTTGAGGAGAGGCAACAATGTTTTGAGGTGCTAGTAGATAGAATAGTGCCATGCATTCATGTACCTGATAGGTATGATATGCCTATTCATAAACAAGAGCATGACTTCACACAATGGGCAAAGCAGGTCAATCTGACCTCACCTCTACATCGCACTGATAGGGTCCAACAACCTAAGCAAACTAATAGGTATGAAACTCATCGCTCAAGGCGAGCTAACTCCACCCTTCCCTTCCGCATTCTTGAAGGAATACATGATGAAATACTTGACTATCCTAAAGAGCAATATTTCATGCATGCATGATGTGCCTTTGTGCCTACTGAGGACAATGAGCATGTGCTCAAGCCTGAACCTCAAGTCAATGTAGTGTTCCTCAATCGAGGGAAGCACCTGATAGATATCACTGATTATATTGAACAAGGTTTGCCTCAAGGAGATACTCCTAGGCCTCATAGAATAGAACAAATCAAACAAGTAGTTGTAGAATATGTGGAATGCCAAGCTCAACTTAAACAACTTTTGCAAGATAAGGAACAACTAGACCACTTGCATCAGCTTGAGAAAGAAATACTCAAATGGTAGACCAACAAGTTGTTCCAGAGGACTCTACGAGAGAGGGTTCCTACCGCTAAGACACATAGGTAGGAAGTCCACCCAAGGCAACCCACAATAATTTGAGATATGTCTCCTAGACCTTATCCAATGTTACCTCCATGATCTCCTAGGCTAGATCGGCACTTGCCTCCCAGGATAAACATAGGGTGCCCACAATGGGCAGATACCTCTCTTTATATATTGGCTCTATAGATACCCTATGGGGCCTACACTAAGCATGAGCTAGAGCTAGAGTAGTTAGAGACACCTTATCAAGGTAGGAAGGGTGACATGCCATCACCCTGTAATAGGTTAGAGGATCCTTGACCTCCACCACAATATAAGAGTAGGGATGAGGATATTAAATACTCATATGCATATAGAGCATTGTTAGAACACCTAGAGTCAGTAGAGAACAATACCATTGGGTCTGGATCTCAAAAGCCCACTTTGCACTAGTTACGTAGTCAGCCCCTTCATCCTTCAGTTCCTACCCCTCCCTATCCAAAGCAATTCAAGATGCTTCAGTTGGATACCTTTAAGGGAGAGAAAGATGCTCAGGAACATGTCACTAAATTCCTAAGACAATTATTTGGCATTTAGGACAATGATGCTTTGCTTTTGCAAATATTTTTGACTACCCTCTCTGTCCCAGCCTCAGAGTGGTTCATCCAACTCTCGAAGCATAGCATCCATAATTTGGATCAACTTGTATATTTTTTTCTATAATGCTTCACCTTCAACACCAATAGGAAGGCAACGCTGGCTGATCTCGCTGGGTTAAAATAGTATGATTATGAGTCAATAGCAAATTATGGTAATAGGTGGCGATCCTTGCTTGCCAAGCTACCTTATATCCTCCTCATATTAGAGTTGACTCAAATGTTTTCCAAGAGCTACCTAAAGTTGATCTCCTTGTTGTTGCAGCTACAACAATATCCGACTCTTTAAGATGCCCTAGCACAATCTAGGATTATTGAAGACATTAAAATTCAAGAGGACAAAATTGTGAAGCCTCATAATAAGGAGTGGAACAAGAATTCTAAGAACACCCCAGTGCAGCCTAAGCTAGTATTAGTGAATCAGGTTGCCATTAGTGTCTTGGAGCTAGCATAAGTTGTACCACCTCAAAAGCCTAATTATCAGGCCACTCCTAGGAACTATACCAAAGACAACTAGAATAATCAAGGGCAAAATCAACAACATTGTACCAAACGATAGTTCATGCCCATTACAGAGTGCATGGACTCCTTGTTTGCGCACCTCTTAGTGGCTAATTTGATCAATTTATCTAAGATTCGACCTATAAACCCAAATGCACCAAAGCCCAAAGGGTACAAAGAAGACCTATATTGCAAGTTTCATATGCAAAATGGGCATGACATATAGATGTGCTACAAGTTCAGACACTTAGTGCAAGACCTAATTGATAGGAATGCCCTTCAAGTAGACAACCCTATCACAACAAATAACCAATATATGGAGGTCTTCAAATACCCTTTGCCTACCCATGCAGAGCATGCCAATCCAATGCCCCAGGTGAATGAGGTGCACCATGCCCCCCTTAAGCAAGGGTATGTCAGTATGATCAGCATTGTCATAAGAAATAGGTAGTACCCAAGTCTAGTCGCACCACCTACGACCCAGAGCAATTTCCCTTCAACGTCGCATCCTACACCTCCTGTGCTGAGCCTCCCACCTAGGCCTGTGGTCATGATTAAGAGTAAGATCACTCAGATTTTAAGAACATCTGCCCAACTCTCCATCTATGAGCTTATTCAAAAATCACATCCTCATAGAGAAACCTTTATGGATATCCTTAAGGTATGTTGGTCACAAATCTGCCACAGGAAAGGATTTTATATGTATATGCGCCCTAGACTTGGCCAACATTGAAAGGCCGAGAGAAAGAAATGTCTCCCGGACCAATCTCCAGAGAGGGCTGGTTCCCACACTAATCTAAACTGGTTTCAAGACTAGAGATACAGGAAAGAAATGGGAAAATGCGGAAAGAAATGGGAAATAAACTGAAAGGGATGTAAATATAGCCGAAGCCGATCGTTAATGGGGAGAATAATCTCGAACAACAATAACTTCAACTAGATCCTAAAGCTCAGCAGCAACTGACTCTTAGAACACATACAGAAATTAGATCACGCATTAGCCATGAGTTTGCTTCCAAATAAACTTCAAACATTCAAATGCCAATACAGCCAAATTCAACACAACAGAATTCAACTGATATTACACTGGACTACATAGAAGTAAATCACACAGAAAGCCAAACATACACAACAAATTAGATCACCAACTCTAGAAGACACTAAGAATGGAAGCAATTGCATCTAGGATTTCTATTTCAATTTCTGCAACAAGATCCTCCTCCCTTTGCTTGAGTTTTACATTGGTATTTATAGAGGTCCGTCCTCTTCCTTTCATATTACAACATTTAATACATGAAGCAGATTTCGAAGAACAATCCCCTTAATCTGCCTCGGAGAAATGACAGTCCCTACTTTTAATGGATTACAACTAAGAATGAAACAGAAACGAGGGCCCATATCTCTTCATCAAATGACCGTTATCAAGGGAAGCTGAAAGCTGTAAGAGATCACGAACAGCGCTTTGAATATTGGAGGCGTCTTTAATTCTGGTGGCATCGAAAACTGCTTCAGGTTCTTCCATCTTGCACACCTCGATAATCAGCAACATTTAATCTTGGAACCGCTTCTTTGACCATGATCTAAAAACCGTTGGAGAGCCTTTAATTGATCCTTATCTCCTCTGCACGTTCTCCTATGCAATCCTGAAGAAAAATGCAACAGAATTGTATCGGGCCTTTTGTCGTTGATTCTGTCACGAAAATGAGACAGGTCACAAAAATGCGACATGTCGCGATATCGTGACATGTTTCTCTTGTGTTGTCTTTGCCTCCTTCTTACCCGCAAAAATGCGACAGGTCATGAAAATGCGACATGTCACGAAATCGTGACACTTTCTCACTGTCTTGTACGGTTCAACTTTCAACCCGCGAAAATGCAACAGGTCACGAAAATGCGACATGTCGCGATATCGCGACATTTTTCCATTTGGTTCTTTCATCTTCAACACGTCGTGAAATCGTGACAGGTTTCTATGTTCTCCTTATTTCTGCCTTTCGCCTCATGAAAACGGAACATGTCACGAAATCGTGACATTCCGTACAATCTGGCCGCCTCCTTGCTTTCGCCTCATGAAAACGTGACATGTCGCGAAATCGTGACAATTCTCCGCACTTTGCCCTTCCTGTCAAATATGTCATGAAATCGTGACATTTTCTTGCCTTCTTCATCATTATCGCTTCATGTCGCGATATCGCGACAAGTTTCTCTTACTTGGCCTCATCCTCAAAAATGTCGCGATATCGCGACGTTTTTCTCCATTTGCTCCCTCTCTGCTTTTCTATCGTGATATCGCGACGAGTTTCATTGACATTGCCCTTTGCTCAATTATGTCATGATTTCATGACATTTTCTATCACTCTGCTCCATGGCCACCGCAAGTCACGATTTTGCAACATGTCACGATATCGTGACAACTTTCATTTTAGTGCTTCCGTTGACTGCGTTGACCGCGAAAATCCAACACATCGCGATATCGCGATGATTTTACCCCTTCATTGACTATTTTGACCATGATAAACGATGAAAATGCGACATGTCACGATATCATGACATTTTTTATACTTAGCCGAATTCTACATTTGGACTCACGAAACTGCAACACGTCGCGATATCGCGACATGTAGCGATATCGCGGCATCTTACATTTACCTTGCTCTAACACAAAACTTATAGAGATTTTTACATTTTCCCCTTCAAAGTGCATGAAGGGACAAACAGAAGAATTAGTATCTCTACAATTCATGCATTCTTTTATATTAACAGTAGCAACAAAAACAATGTGGCAAAATTGCCAACATTCTTGGCGGCTCGTGGGGTATACAGTTCTGTTGTATGCATGAATCTCAGGCCTTAATCCATTGGGCAACAGAGTCAAGAGATAGGAGAAGCAGGAAAGTAAGTGTTGGTTGATGTTGGATGCATCTACAGACTGCTGCAACAAACTCTTGCTGGTACTCAGCACTCAAAAATAGGATCTTCAATAAAAATGTGTGGAATAGCAGAACTTCCTTTATTTCTTTAGAACTACTGCACTTTGCCTAGCTCGGATGAGCTGGGTAAGGACCAGGTGCTGTGCAAAGATCTCCAGGGTAGTAGTGAAAAGCACCTGAGATACAAAAATGGAAATGAATGGAGGGATGACCCGCGGATGCGTAGGCCGTGGAACGGGGATGGGGAATGATGGAATGGTGGAAGATGGAGGAATGGAAATGGTAGATACAAAGAGTGCTACCTTGCTACCCGATCAAAGAATGAAATGGAAGTGGATGGAATGGAGATGGTAGTAGAACCCGTGGCTATGATGAAGTACTCACACGACAAAGGACTAGAAGAAAGGGAAAGTAGAAATGGGAACATCAGAGGGGGGAGTAGAAACAACAGCAGTGGCTTGATTATTTGAAGAAGGAGTAGGAGAAGAAGGGAATGAAGAGGGGAAGGAAGAAGTAGAGAGGAAGCCACTAACTATTGGGAAGGAAGGAAAAGAAAAAGAAAGAAATGTACCTGTGGGCTCGCATGCAAAAAGAGCCGAAGTAAAAACAATTTTTTTTTTTTTTTTATGTACAAGGTAACTCCCGAATTAGTTGTGAACTCTCGGGAAAGACACGAACCCAAACATGGCTCTATCATCTCCTGGATTCCAGACCTTTGACAGACACTCAGTAGACTCCTGATTGATAATCAGCTCGGAGTCACCAAAGATCTGAAACTGATGCACTCCAAGTTTCTCAGCCATCTTGAGACCTAGGCATGATCGTTCAGTCCTAGTGTTAGCACCATTTCTGTATTGTGCTCCATCAAAATAGAGCTGATCTGGCAGAGAGTCTCGACCAACTTGATCAAGAGGCAACTTGACTTCAACCTCTTCAGGCTTCGTAATGGAGTAACAACCAATCTCAGTTTCGATCATGGCATTAAAATTGAGCATTGAAAACTCATCCTCCAAATCAAGATCCTCCAATTCTTCAGTTATCATATTGATAGCATGTTTGGACTTTTCTTCCTCTTCCATCTTCTCTATATGAAAAGTAGAAGGCTTCTGATTATAGATCCGGACTCTTCTTCCTTTGAAAGGAATCTCCAAGTGAGAATAATCCAGAGCAAGGTAGCCTCCCAGCTTAGCAGTGAATTCTCTCGATAAACACATACTGAAATATGGTTCCAAATCAACCACAACTATCTCTTGAATTACTGTAATCTGAGGCATATTATGAGAGCAATAGGAACATCCTTGATTACACCCACTATTTTCACTGGAGTCCCATCCAACTGCAAGACACCAGGGCTACTTCTTGTATATTCCATTCCCATCGCTTCACAAACTGCCTTTGGCATGACAGTTGTCGCAGCACCAGAATCAATCAGGCAGTTGTGTACAATCCAACCCTCCATCCTGAGTGACAGATAAAATGGGGGTGGTCTATTCTTTCCAGTGGCTGAAGAAGTTAACGTTTGAGACATAACTACCTGGGCTGGAGCTTTCCCCTTACTTTGTATGGTCTTCAGGGATTCCTGTAAGAGATTTACCTGTCCAGGAAACTGCAAGGTGTCATACAGACTTACCTTAGCTGGTATCCATTTGAGTTCTTCAACAATGTTGTACTCCATGGAGATCTATTCTTTTCCTCCACTAGCAGATTCAAATTTGCTTTTATATTGTTGGGTAGCCTCCACTCGTTGTCGTTTGGTCAATGATGGATACCGCAACGTCTCTCTGGCTTGTTCCTTTGTTTCTGCTTGCGGCTGGGAAGTAGAAGCTTTTTCCTTCTCTTTTGCTGGTGGTGGAAGTGGATCCTTCGACAAAATAGGTGATTGTCATTGCGTTGGGGGATCATGAGCCTTTGTTGGCATTTGTTGCTTTGTTGCTTGTACAGGAGGCACTTTCAATGGCTCCATCTTAGCCGGATCTACCAACATTGGTTTCTTGCCGCTGCATGTCAGTATTGCTATATGTTCCTCCAGAGACTCCACGGAATTAAGATCCACCTCTCGAATCATGTTTACACGGCTCCCTGCAAGAACTTGCAAATAATTTTGGTGGACCATGCAAGTGGACTCATCATGTGGGTCATTGCAGGAAGAACACCAGTAAGATGGCTCATGTGAAACTTCAGAAGGGCCAGCCTCTTCACTTACCAAGATTGCTGAGTTCCTTTCAGGTACTTTCTCCATAGCCTTGCTAGGAGCAAGTTGTTCTCTAGTTACTACCGGCATAAATCTTCGTGGCTGATAGTTCCTTTCCGCCTCTCTCCATTCCATAGATGTCACCTTGTTAGTGAGAGATCTCATAGCCGACTGAATTTCTTGTAAAATAGCCAATTGAGGATCTGGGCTTGAGGATACAGGCGGTGCCGATAAAGGTAATGGAACCTGTGGGGAAGGTAATGCAGGAGTTGGAAGTGGAGAGGCTAACCGTGGAATGCTCGGTGCAGGCAACTGGGGAATAGTTGGAGCAGGAAGCTGGGGAACTGGAATGGGTGCGATCTGAGGTGCACTTGAGCTCCATGATGGGGTAGGATACATGGAAGGCATGGGCTATGAAAGTGAACCAGAGTACAAATACTTAGGAAGATCAGGTATGATAGGCATTGTTACCTTTGGAGGAAGCCTACCTATAGCAATCAAATCAGCTTCCGCCTTTTGTGCTTGTTCGAACAGCTCTGGAAATGTAGTCACGTTGGACTGCCGGACAGCCCAACCGATGTCTGTGTTAAATGCTCTGAGGTAATAAAATGCAGCTAGCTCATCAGCAGGCCGAAGACCATCAAGAATTCTCTGCCAGCTTCTGGTAAATCTGACATTGAAATCAGCTATCTCTTCCTGCGGGTGCCTTTGAATTACATTAAATTGATGCAATAAAGAGTATGGATCAGCTTGTTCATGAAAATTTTTGACTAACAATTCTCCTAATTGATCCCATGATGTAATGGTGCCTGGTTGCAATGATCGGTACCAATACAACAATTTACCTCTCAGTGATAACACCAACAACTTTATCATCACATCCTCATCGGTTATGTCATGGATGGCCGCCAAAGAGGTTACATCATTAATATGCTCATAAGCAGTCTTACCAGTACCATCATAGGTCGGCAAAGCTTTCAAAGCAGCTTGAGGAACTGGATTTTGTGCCAGTAAGTTCAAAGCTCCCGAACCATTCCATGCCGAGAACTTCCTTGGTGGAGGATGCTGAGCCATTTGGGCTACTGGATCTAGATATAAGAAGCTTGTAGCAGTACTGGGAGGAGTCGGGGATGGCACAAACTGACCTACAGCCTACGATGAAACAACAAATGATGGATTCATAGGGCTTACCAATCTTGGGCGCTCCCTCCAGTTCTGAACATCAATCTCGAAGAATTCGACTGGATCTTTCGATTCTTTGGCACTTGATCTCATGATCATGAAGCAAATATTTTCACCAGCTTCACAATTAAAAATTTCTAGGTACAATCACCTTCAACAGAGTCACCAGATGAACTTACAATCTCCGCTTTAAGGTCAAGACAGTTCATCAAGATCTTGATTCCTCCGGGTATCGATTTGAAATAATACTTGTCCCACCGATTGTGGATCTTTGAGAGACAGAAATAGTCTGTCCCATCGGGCGTGCCAAAAATTGTTGGTCACGAATCTGCCATAGGAAAGGATTTTATATGTCTATGCGCCCTAGACTCGGCCAACATTGAAAGGCCGAGAGAAAGAGATGTCTCCCGGACCAATCTCCAGAGAGGGCTGGTTCCCACACTAATCTAAACTGGTTTCAAGACTAGAGATACAAGAAAGAAATGGGAAAATGCGGAAAGAAATGGGAAATAAACTGAAAGGGATGTAAATATAGCCGAAGCCGATCGTTAATGGGGAGAATAATCTCGAACAACAATAACTTCAACTAGATCCTAAAGCTCAGCAGCAACTGACTCTTAGAACACATATACAAAAATTAGATCACGCATTAGCCATGAGTTTGCTTCCAAATAAACTTCAAACATTCAAATGCCAATACAGCCAAATTCAACACAGCAGAATTCAACTGATATTACATTGGACTACATAGAAGTAAATCACACAGAAAGCCAAACATACACAACAAATTAGATCACCAACTCTAGAAGACACTAAGAATGGAAGCAATTGCATCTAGGATTTCTATTTCAATTTCTGCAACAAGATCCTCCTCCCTTTGCTTGAGCTTTACATTGGTATTTATAGAGGTCCGTCCTCTTCCTTTCATATTACAACATTTAATACATGAAGCAGATTTCGAAGAACAATCCCCTTAATCTGCCTCGGAGAAATGACAATCCCTACTTTTAATGGATTACAACTGAGAATGAAACAAAAACGAGGGCCCATATCTCTTCATCAAATGACCGTTATCAAGGGAAGCTGAAAGCTGTAAGAGATCACGAACAAGCGCTTTGAATATTGGAGGCGTCTTTAATTTTGGCGGCATCGAAAACTGCTTCAGGTTCTTCCATCTTGCACACCTCGGTAATCAGCAACATTTAATCTTGGAACCGCTTCTTTGACCATGATCTGAAAACCGTTGGAGAGCCTTTAATTGATCCTTATCTCCTCTACACGTTCTCCTATGCAATCCTGAAGAAAAATGCAACAGAATTGTATCGGGCCTTTTGTCGTTGATTCTGTCACGAAAATGAGACAAGTCGCGAAAATGCGACATGTCGCGATATCGCGACATGTTTCTCTTGTGCTGTCTTTGCCTCCTTACCCGCGAAAACGCGACAGGTCATGAAAATGCGACATGTCGCGAAATCGTGACACTTTCTCGCTGTCTTGTACGGTTCAGCTTTCAACCCGTGAAAATGCAACAGGTCGCGAAAATGCGACATGTCGCGATATCGCGACGTTTTTTCCATTTGGTTCTTTCATCTTCAACACGTCGTGAAATCGTGACAGGTTTCTATGTTCTCCTTATTTCTGCCTTCCGCCTCGCGAAAATGGAACATGTCGCGAAATCGCGACATTCCGTACAATCTGGCCGCCTCCTTGCTTCCGCCTCGTGAAAACGCGACATGTCGCGAAATCGTGACAATTCTCCGCACTTTGCCCTTCCTGTCAAATATGTCACGAAATCGTGACATTTTCTTGCCTTCTTCATCATTATCGCTTCATGTCGCGATATCGCGACAAGTTTCCTCTTACTTGGCCTCGTCCTCAAAAATGTCGCGATATCGCGACGTTTTTCTCCATTTGCTCCCTCTCTGCTTTTCTGTCGCGATATCGCGACGAGTTTCATTGACATTGCCCTTTGCTCAATTATGTCACGATTTCGTGACATTTTCTATCACTCTGCTCCATGGCCACCGCAAGTCACGATTTTGCAACATGTCGCGATATCGCGACAACTTTCATTTTAGTGCTTCCGTTGACTGCGTTGACCACGAAAATCCAACACGTCGCGATATCGCGACGGTTTTACCCCCTTGCTGCCGTTGACTGTTTTGACCGCGATAACGCGACAGGTCATGAAAATGCGACATGTCGCGATATCGTGACATTTTTTGTACTTAGCCGAATTCTGCATTTGGACTCGCGAAACTGCAACACGTCGCGATATCGCGACATGTAGCGATATCGCGGCATCTTACATTTACCTTGCTCTAACACAAAACTTATAGAGATTTTTACATTTTCCCCTTCAAAGTGCATGAAGGGACAAATAGAAGAATTAGTATCTCTACAATTCATGCATTCTTTTATATTAACAGTAGCAACAAAAACAATGTGGCAAAATTGCCAACAAGGTAATAGAGCTTCAGCCCCAGGATTCTAACTCCTTCAACAAATTTGTGGGGCACATGTGACAATGCACAGAATCGATGATTACCTTTTGAGAAGATGATATTAAACTAGTTCTAAATGATATGGTGGATCCTCCCTTGCACATTGTCACATGTATAAATGGAACACCATACAAGAGAGTGTTGATAAACACTAGGTCTTCTAGAAAAATCATCACTACAATAGCTCTCAAGCATCTGAAGCTCCCATTATCCCATATTGTTGCATCTACATACACCCTTCGAGAATTCAATGATGTCATATGTTCAATTGTTGGTACGATCATCCTACCCATTCAAGTGGGATAAAAGACCATCTTGATGCTATGCCATATCCTAGAGGGTGATATGGCATATAATATCCTGTTAGGTAGACCATGGATTAGGGACATGAAGTGTGTTCCTTCCATCTCTCACCAATACCTCAAGTACACTCATGAAGGGCAAGTACATGTCATCCCTACGAACCTAGAACCATTCAAGTACTGCAATATGGTGCAGCAACTCCTTGAGTGAACCTTACCATCAACACATTTGGATTTTCAACTGAATAAATCTTACCAAGGTTTGACTCTATCACCATCACTTTCAAGCAATCCATCGATGTCTCAAGCCATATTGACCTTAATCATCCACACCTCCCTAGATACCCATTGCACTTATGGATCATTTGCCTAGGAACCTAGGAAAGAGGCATATTTATGAGCTCCAACCAACCATATCCATCGAGGAGATCCCTAGCCAAGTAGATGAGGAGCTACCATGTGAGGCAAATGATGAATCAGATCAGGTCTCACTCTCATCCCTTTTTTATCCATAGCCTTAGGTCACAGTACACTTAGCTACCATTGGATTGGTGGAGTACATGGTTAGGAATGTTACAACTACCCCTACTTTAGATTTGGTGCATGACATGGGTCAACCTCATCTTCCCATAGGTACTATCGTGTCTCTCGGTCTCCCTCTTAATAAAACAAATTTCATCTATGGGGGCCTTGATTATGGCATAAAGCCTTACCAATAGTAGGAGGATGAAGAGCCCTTTTTTGAGGATATCAACTACATATCCAACCCTAAATTTGCAATGGAATATCTTCACCTTTGTAATTAGCATGGTTATGGGTTAGGTCGGTATGCACAAGGTACTAGAATTCCTTACCATCCATAATATCAAATGCCTTATGAAAAGTTTGGCTTGGGACTCAACAAACTTGTGTTCTTAGATATCCTCACAGATAGCTTAGAGCGCATGACTCTAGACTATAGAGATGATCTTACGCAAGATCCTTTTGCCAACCCCAATCATGTCTACTCACTAGGAGATTGCTTCCCTATGCCCTTGGGATATGATGACCTAACTTGTGATGATATCCGATCCTACGAGAGAGGTGAAGGTTTGCGTACCCTTCCCCATGATAGTGAGGAAGAAGACCAAGGTTCTCCTTATGAGTGGACATCTGATGATGAGTTAAATTATGAAGTAGCACCTATGAACTCTGATATTTTGGATGGTGAAGGCCCATGGGTCATACCTATGGATGATAAGGATGAGTTCTATCTGCACATGTTTCCATTACACCATACCATCTGGTGATAACTTCTACCTTTAGAGGACCCAGCTCGCCCACAACCACACTAACCACCTCTGATCATTTCACTACCTTCGTAGCCACCTACAAAAATATTGTGACATCCTGATGTCCATGAGCACCACCAGCCACATTGGGGAAATAATCCATCCATAAATATAATTTCCATAGATTTGTTCAAGCCCCCATGATATACGAATAACCCATTGTAGTCATTGCACCTCGACTTGGGGGCAATCAACTTTGATCGGGGAGATTCACACCCATCACCTTCTAAGTACTGGCCTTATAATGAGATGCTACAACTATTTTATTTCTCTCCAAGGCCAACTCGTGATGTCTTCCACACTAAGGAGGAACCCAAGGTTTCCATTAAGGATCTAAATCTAGCTGATGATATCCACTTGATCCCTACTCCCCACCAGTTGGATGAAGGGTCGCATATGTCAATCGAGCCTACAATTGACAAATATATCAGCTCAGATCCCAAGAATCCATAATGTATCAAGTTAGGGAAAGCCTATCCCTCAAATATCAAGCTAATTACATAGCCCTTATCACAGAGGGGAAGGAGGCTTTTGCATGGTCCTACAAAGACATGTCAAGACTAGATCCAAATCTAGTTACCCACAATCTGACGCTTGAACCCAAGGCAAATCCTATCAAGCAAAAGTTAAGAAATATGCATCCAACAGTGGCCCTAATGGTCAAATATGAGCTACAAAAGCTATTGGATGCTAGGTTTGTCATTTTGTAGACTATCCACCATGGTTGTCCAACATAGTTACCATAAAGAAGCCTGACAGGAGGATTTGCATTTGCACTAATTTTTGATACCTAAACAAAGTAATTCCTAAGGATGATTTTCATTTATCGAGCATCAACACCCTGGTAGATGCAACAGTGGGCCATGAAGTGTTATAACTCATAGATGATTTCTCTGGGTACAATCAGATTCGTATCAATCCAGAAGACCAACTCAAAATGGCATTCACAATGCCTTGGGGAACATTTTGCTATAATGTCATGCCCTTTGGCCTTAAAAATACTGGTACCACCTACCAGTGTGCCATGACATACATCTTCCATGACTACATGTAATATTTTGGAATATTACATGGATGACTTACTAGTTAAATCTTTGTTATGCCATGAGCATATCGATGTCTTGCACAAAGTCCTCTATCACCTTATTGAGCATAATGTAATATTGAAACCCAAGAAGTGTATATTTGGCATCACATCTGGAAAGCTCTTGGGATTTATAGTTTCTAAATGAGGCATTGAGGTGAATGCCAACAAGGTCAAGGCAATCCTTGAAATGCCTCCCCTTACTACCATTAAGCAGCTTTGAAGTCTATAGGATAATATTGCATCCATCAAACTCTTCATAGCACAATTTTCAAACAAGTTTTGGCCCATGAACAAGTTATTGCATAAGGGGGTTGCATTCCATTGGGATAACGAGTGTCAGGATGACTTTGATGCAATAAAGCAATATCTGTCTTCACTTCTAGTATTGGCCCTACCTATACTAGGAGTGTCATTCCACTTATACATCTCAACCACTAAGATTGCATTGGGTGCCATGTTAACACAAAATAATGAACTGCATAAGGAAAAGGCTACTTACTATCTCAGCCGCACCCTGGTTAATTATGAGATCAAGTATGCATACGTTGAGAAGTTATGTCTAGCAGTGGTTTTTACCACCAAGAAGATACGACACTACATGCTTAGCCATACCATGTATGTTGTATCTAAATAGAATCCATTGTGATACATGATGAGTCGCACTTATCATAACAGTCGCACGACAAAATGGATTATGTTGTTGATGGAGTTCAACCTAGAGTTTATCAGATAAAAATAAATCAAGGGTCAGGTCATCACTAATCAACTAGCAGAGGCTCCTCTCTAGGATGATTAGTCTCTTAGCATGGAGCTTCCTGATGATGGAGTCTTCCAACTCTCAAAATCGCTCGATTTTGATGATTCTGATGACTCTATTCTTCGATGGCTCCAAATACGAGCAATGGTGTGGCACAGAGATCATGTTTTTCACACCAAATAGGGCTCCCATATCCATATCATTTAAACTTGATTTCTCATGCACCAACAATAATTCCAAGTACAAAGCCCTACTCATAGGTATTCAAATGAACGTCACCATGAAAATCACCAAGCTTAACATCTTTGGTGACTCCTTGCTCGTTGTCAACCAGGTCAAAGGGATCTACCAATGCAAATGCCTATTTCTACAAGCCTACAAATCCCTCGTAAATAAATTCTTGGAAAAATTTGAATGGTACGACATCGAGGCACTCCCTCGATCATCTAATCATTTTGTGGATACAATGGCCTCCCTAAGGTCCTTGATCCTGTAGAACCCTACTGATGAGATGATAACCATTTAGTTCAAAATGTTATCGCAATCTACAGTTGAGCATGAGAGAACTCAAGCCATGCTGAAAGTTCACTTGATTCAAATTGAACCTCATCAAGAGAGATTCTTGCACATTCACGAGCACTTGAACCATGTCGATTGGGGGACTCTATTCCCTTAAGCCTCTTTTGATAGCAGTACAATGCTATTCTTACAAGTTCTTTTCCAATCAGTGTTTGCTCGAGATGAACTTCAAGAGGGATAGTAATTTCATGGGATCGAGGCTTCCTCACAATAGGACTAGTCCACACAAATTAGGGAGTATCTAAAGCTTGGTAATCTCCCTCCTGGATTATCGCACGTCCCTAAAAGGACATTCAAATGGAAGACAACAAAATATGTCTTTCTAGGAGACATTCTATATCATCAGAGTTATGAAGGTATCCTCCTTCATTGCTTATAGCATCAAGAGTTGGTTTGGACCATTACCCAAGCACATGATGGTACATGTGGTGGTCATTTCATCGGCATGGCCATCGCAAAGCACATTCTTCACATGGGCTATTATTGGCCAACTTTGAAGCAAGATTATTGTGCATATGTGAGGAAGTGTATGATGTGTCAACACCATGCTAGCTTGACACACATATCTTCTCAAGTCTTGCAGCTGATTTAATCAGTTTGGCCATTCTTGCAATGGGGGTTGGATTTAATTGGTAAAATATCCCCCACATCCTTGGGTCATCACACGTTTATTATTATAGCTACCAAGTATTTTACAAAGTCGGTGGAAGCAGTTCCCATTACCTCTATGACAAGACCCCGCATTTCAGAGTTATAGTGCACAATATCATTTGTCATTTTGGCATTCCATCCAAGATCATTTTGGATAATGGTGTTGGAAGTTAAAGTAAAAATAAATTTTATTTTTATTTTACCTTTACTTAGACAGCAGATGAGGTGGTCGGCAAGGCAATGGTCGGCAAGGCACTGGACGACAGATTTGTTTAAACCTCCTTTTTCCTCCCTATTTTTCCTATTCCCTATTCTCTCTCCTATTTTCTCGCATGTCTATTTCTAGCTTATTTCTAAGCTATATTAAGTTGTAACCTTGGCATTTTTGAATCTAATCAAAGTTCATGCATTTGTGCATTTTCCTAATTCATATTTGGTATCAGAGCTGTTTGGAGGAGGTGCACGCATTTCGAGGCGAGGTCGAAGAGCGGCCCGTAGTGCACGGATCTCGAGGTGGAGCGCGGTGGACCCAGGTAGATTGCTGGTGGCATGATTCTCGAGGTGGAGCACGGTGGACCCAGGTAGATTGCTGGTGGCATGGTTCCCGAGGTGGAGCGGAGATCGGCATAGTTCTCGAGGTGGAGCAGAGCGCAGCAGATCGGACACGCAGAGTGGACACGATTCTCGAGGTGGACACATAGATCGAGGAGTGGCCCATAGAGTAGTAGATCCGAGGTGGAGAGCAGACCGGACACGCGGACCGAGGAGGTGACGTGGCAGTGTGACTAGGCGTGACACATGGCAAGTGACGTGGAGGCTGACAGCATGACTGGGCGTGACACGTGGCGTTGAGACAGACAGAGTGACGTGGCACTGTGCGTGGGCGTGACGTGGCAGCGGGGGATTGGAGGTTTTCTCGGCAAAAGGGAGGCTTCCGATTGCCCGAAGGCAATCGAAATACACTCCGCGCGAGTGTTGTTTTAAAACTTCAATTTGGTCTTTCCCTAATGCATGTGGGACTAACTTTTTTTTTTTAAATAGAAAGGAGATGAGTATTTTATTAAAGGCTTTCAAAAGCCTTTACGTCGAGCGCAGTGGCCCGACTGGCTCGAGGAGCCAGGCTATAGTCCCTTCTCCCTCCGTCGGTCGCGGGTTCGAAACCCAGCGCCACGGCCCTTTATTTTTTTTTGCAAAATAGACTTAAGTTGTGTGTTAAAAGCTTAGCCCCTGCCTTTGTTTTCATCCGAGTTCGTAGCTCAAGTGGTTATTGTTGCCCTACTTGTGAACGGGAGGTTCCAAGTTCGAACCCGTTCGCATGACTTAAATTTTTTTTTATTTTGCGTTAAAATAAAATTTTATTAAAATATTAATTAATAATTTAAAAAAATATATTAATTAATTTTTTTAATTAATATTTTATTTCATTATTAATTAATATAATTAATAAATTATTAATTGCAACATTTAAAAAAGGGGGCATTTTTGGACAAACATTTCCTAAGAGGAAATTTATGTAATAAGCCCAAAAGGTTTAAAAAAAAAAAAAAACTGAGAGATTTTCCAAGTGGAACATTTCCTAAGAGGAAATAGTTGTAAAGAAAATTTCAAGGAAATTTTCTTCATCAAAATTTTGCATTTTTTTTTTGTAACGGCAAATAGATGATAAGATCAAGTGGATGTTATCATGCTCTCTGTGAACTTTTAGTGAGAACCAACGCCAAAAATTTTGATGAGAATGTGCGAAGACTTGGACTCCATACTGTTTTTGCTCAGTTGCAGAACGCAGTAATAGCACACCAGCAACATCCTGACACAGGGTACCTGGCAGACTCTGAGGACAACTCTTTCGGGAGTAGATTTGAGCAGTCCGAATCTGTAGAAATTGCCCCACAAGAATCTGAATATACTCACTATAGTAATTCAGTGGAAATTCTAGAACCCGAATCACCAGAGATAATATTGATCAGTGACGATGAAGAACAGATAGCTGACAATTTTGTGAATCAAGAGATAGCTGAACCACACCAAGAAGATCAAGCTATCAGTGAAAGGGTGAGTCAAGCAAGGCTTGATCTCAATTTGTAATTTCCTCTTCTTTCTTTCTTCTTTGACAAAGCAGATTGCTTTATTGTAATAGGTCAATAAAAGTGAGTTTCTAGTTCCTTAATTGTAATGGCCTCAAACAACAATCTCCCTATTCCTGAATTCAATGGGTATGACTATGAGTACTGGTCAATAAAAATGCGGACATTACTCATAGGAAAAGGATTATGGGACATCATAGAAGACGGTTACACAGCTCCTGCTGATTGGACTACATTAAGTGCAGCCGATAAAAAGACCATGAAAGAAGCACAAAAGAACAACTCTTCTGCCCTTTATCATCTTCAAGCGGCATTAGAAAAAAGTATCTTTCCTAGAATTGCATCATGTTTAACTGCCAAAGATGCATGGAAAGCCTTGCAAGAAGGTTTCCAAGGAAGTGATAAAGTGAAGCAAGTCAGACTTCAGACATTGAAAAGAGATTTTGAGAATCTCAAGATGAAAGAAGAAGAGAGAGTGGGAGATTACTGCGTGCGAGTTAAAGCCGTAGTAGATATGATGCAAACTCTTGGTGATGACACAAAACCAGAAACAGTGGTGAAGAAGGTGTTAAGAACACTTCTTCCTAAGTGGAATCACATAGCAATCATCATCGAAGAATCCAAAGACTTATCCACTCTCACTTTTGATACCTTAATAGGATCATTAATGTCTCATGAGGAGAGACTACAAGGAGCACCTTCAACGAGCTATGGAGGTGATGACAAAGCCTTCACATCTAATGAGGCCGTAGGACGTGGACAAGGAAGAGGCAGAGGCAGAGGACAACAACGAGGTAGAGGTAGAGGCCGAGGCAACTCTAGAGGAGGCAACTCGAGAGGAGGCAACTCCAGTAGAGGAGGCAATCAGAACCGAGGAGGCAACCAGAATCAAGGCGGCAATTCAGGACAAGGTGGAAATCAAGGACGAGGAAGTAACAAGTCCAAAACAGCTTGCTTCAACTGTGGCAAACAAGGACACTTCGCTCGCGACTGCTGGTCAAAAACTTCTCAAGGTAGCAGCAGTCAGTATGGCAACTATGGTGAAGAAGAAGATGCTTCTAATATTTTTCTGTCATATGGACAATCAGATCAGAATCTCAATGACACATGGATTCTAGATACTGGTTGCTCCAACCATATGAGTGGCAAGGAAAACTTGTTTGCTACTCTAGATTCCACTTATAAATCCCAGATCAAATTAGGGGATAACAATGCATTGCAAGTAGAAGGCATTGGAGCCATGGCGGTTCCAACCAAAGAAGGACTCAAGAAAGTGAGTGACATCTATTACACTCCAAAGCTCCAACACAATTTGCTCAGCGTTGGACAAATGATGGAGAACAATTACAAGCTTGTCTTTGATGAAGGACAATGTATTATTTTTGATAAAAATAATTGTAATCGTGTCATCACCCAGGTCCCCATGACCAAGAACAGGTTATTCCCTCTCAAATTTGGTGAGCCAGGGGGAGCCAAACTTGCAAATGTTGCAATCACTAATTCAAGTGTACTTTGGCACTTGAGATTCGGTCACCTTAATTCCGCTAGCTTAAAACTTTTGACATCTCAAGCTATGGTGACCGGACTTCCCAAACTTAATGAACATAAGGAAGTTTGTGAAGGCTGTGCTTTGGGAAAGCACTCCAGATCGAAGTTTCCAAAAGGCCAAGCGTGGAGAGCCAGCTATCCACTTCAGTTAGTGCATTCGGACATCTGTGGTCCCATGCAGACTAGGAGTCTTGGCAACAATTCTTATTTTCTCACATTCATAGATGATTACTCTAGAATGTGTTGGATATATTTTTTGAAACATAAAGATGAAGCATTTGATTGCTTCATAGATTTCAGAAATACTGTAGAGAAACAGAGTGAGCATTATGTAAAGTGTCTTCGGACAGATCGAGGAGGTGAGTACTCCTCAAATGAATTCATGAAATATTGTAAAGCAAGTGGGATCAAGAGGCAATTCACCACTGCCTATACCCCACAACAGAATGGTGTGGCCGAGAGAAAGAATCGCACACTAGTTGAGATGGCAAGAACGATGCTTCAGACTAAGCATCTATCTAATATGTATTGGGCTGATGTTGTAAGAACAAGTGTATATATTCTAAATAGGAGTCCCACTTCTAGTTTAGAAGGTATCACTCCTTATGAAGGATGGTACGGAAAGAAACCAAATGTAAAGCATTTCAAAGTTTTTGGTTCTTTAGCTTATGCACACATTCCTGATGAGAAAAGGAAGAAGCTTGATCCCAAAAGTCAAGCTTGTATATTTGTAGGGTATTGTGAGTCTACAAAAGGTTATAGACTCTACAATCCCAAGACCCATAAAGTCATACTCTCCAGGGATGTAATTTTTGATGAAGGGGGAGAATGGGGTCATCAAAGAATTTATATTGATGATGAGTCCCAAGATGTAAGTTCTTCACAGATACAACAAGTGTCTTCAACAAAAGGGAAAGGCAAACCACCCCCACCAAGCCCAAGCAGGAGTACTTCATCAAGTACATCAGTTGCCACTCCAAGTCCTTCTCCACAGCGATCAGTAAATTCTTCACCAATGGACATTGACTCTCCATCAAGAGGCAGAAGAACTTTACAACATCATCCATCTTTTCAGATGCTGGATCAAAATTTCCAGCGAAGATTCACTAGAAGCCAAGCTAGTGAAATGAATACAGTTTTGCAGCAACTTGAAAATTTGCAATTGTATGGGGATGATGACTCCCAAGAACCTAGAGGAGATGAAGTCAATTATGCTTTATTGACTAGTGCACAACTAGAACCAGCTAGCTATGAGAAGGCATGTAATCAAAATATATGGCAAGAAGCCATGAAAGAGGAAATCACCTCTATAAAAAATAATGATACATGGGAGCTAGTAAAGCTACCCAAAGGTAAAAAATGTGTTGGATGTAAATGGGTCTACAAGACCAAGTACAATGCTGATGGAAGCATTGAGAGGCATAAGGCGAGATTAGTAGCAAAAGGTTTTACTCAAAAATATGGCATTGACTATGAGGAAACCTTTGCTCCTGTTGCAAGACAAGAGTCAATCAGATCAGTTCTTTCCTTAGCAGCCCATAAAATATGGAATGTTCAACACATGGATGTAAAGAGTGCTTTTCTGAATGGATACTTGATAGAAGAGGTGTATGTTCAACAACCTCAAGGTTTCCAAGAACAGGGAAAAGAGAACCTTGTTTACAAATTGAAGAAAGCACTTTATGGCCTCAAGCAAGCACCAAGAGCTTGGTACTCACGCATTGATGGCTATTTCAGCGAGTATGGATTCACAAGAAGCAAAAGTGAACCAACTTTGTACTACCTAAAGCATGATGTAGATATTCTCATAGTTTGTTTGTATGTGGATGATCTAATATTTATGGGTAGTAACACTAAAATGAATATGGAGTTCAAAAACTCCATGATGAAGCAGTTTGAGATGAAAGATCTCGGTCTAATGCGATACTTCCTAGGCATGGAAGTGCATCAATCAGACAAAGGGATCTTCATATGTCAACACAAGTATGCTCGAGACATGATCAAGAAATTTGCCATGGAGCAGTGCAAATCAGTTGCAACTCCAATTGGACATGGGATCCAATTGAGCAAGGACGACGGAGCATCAAAGGTTGACATGACCACTTACAAAAGCATGGTTGGGAGTCTGATGTTTCTCACCAACACAAGGCCAGATATTCAATATGTTGTTTCTCTAGTCTCAAGGTTTATGGCTAGTCCTTCTGAGCTGCATCTACAAGCAACTAAAAGAATATTGAGATATGTAAAAGGTACATTGGATTTTGGAATCCATTACCAAAAATGTAAGTCTGTAAATTTAGTTGGCTTCAGTGATAGTGATTGGGGCAGCAGTATAGATGATAGGAAATCTACATTAGGGAATTGTTTTAGTCTAGGATCAGGACTAATTACATGGAGTTCCAAGAAACAAACTGTTGTAGCATTGTCATCAACTGAGGCTGAGTATATAGCCATCACTCATGCTAGTACTCAAGCCCTATGGTTGAGAAAAGTTCTTGAAGAGATTGGAGAAAGTCAAAGTGGTCCAACTCGACTGTATTGTGATAACATAAGTGCCATTCAGTTGGCATACAATCCAATCCATCATAGCAGATCAAAGCATTTTGATATGAAGTATCACTTCATTCGAGATATGGTGGAACAACAAATAGTTGAGCTTCAACATTGTAACACTTTGGATAATATTGCAGATATCTTCACCAAAGGTATAGCTAAAGCTCAATATATAAAGCTGAGAGACTGTATAGTCAGACCTCTCAACTTTAAGGGGGAGAATGTTGGAAGTTAAAGTAAAAATAAATTTTTTTTTACTTTACCTTTATTTACCTTTACCTGGACAGCAGATGAGGTGGTCGGCAAGGCAATGGTCGGCAAGGCACTGGACGACAGATTTGTTTAAACCTCCTTTTTCCTCCCTATTTTTCCTATTCCCTATTCTCTCTCCTATTTTCTCGCATGTCTATTTCTAGCTTATTTCTAAGCTATATTAAGTTGTAACCTTGGCATTTTCGAATCTAATCAAAGTTCGTGCATTTGTGCATTTTCCTAATTCATAAATGGGACATCATTTAAGAATAAATATGTATGTGCTTTGACAACAAAGTATAATATCCAACACAACTTTTTGACACCCTACTATCCACAAGCAAATGGGTAAGCAGAGGCTTCCAACAAAACATTGATTGTCATTCTCAAGAAAACAATTAGAGAGAGTCATGTTGATTGGCACATGTAGATGCCCCTTGATCTATGGGCCTATCGCACTAGCATTCAGATGCCCACTAGGGCTACCCCATTTTCATTAGTGTACAGCATCGATGCAGTCATGCCTCTAGAGCTAGAAATCCCATCATTGTGCATATCCATGCAGGAGTTCATTGATGATGAAACTGCATGGTAGGCTCACCTAGATCAGCTTACGTTGCTTTATGAACATCATGTTAATGCCCTTGAGCATCTACGTGCTTATCAAGAGTGACTTAAGAGAGCCTATAATATGAAATTCCACCTTAGATATTTTTAGGTTGGTGATCTCATTCTAAAAGAGAACCAACAAAATTCTAATTTGTCACCCCACCTAAGGGACAAGTTTGTGATAAACTGGTTAGGTCCTTTTATCATCACTAGTCAGATTAGACTCAGAACCTATCGCCTAGCCTCCCTTGAAGAAACTAAGGATCTTGAACCCTTGAACGTCCTTCATTTGTAGCCTTTCCATGTCTAGAGTACCAAGGGTACCTATAACCTGCTTGGTCAACCTAAAACACTCCTAGGCATCCTACGACCATCTAGGTCACCCCAAACTGCTCCAAGGGTGCCTATAACCTACTTGGTCAATGCAAAATACTCCTAAGTGGCCTAACAACCATCTAGGTCATCCCAAAATGCTCCAAGGGTACCTATAACCTACTTGGTCAACCTAAAATGCTCTTAGGTGACCTACGGCTATCTAGGTCACCCCAAAATGCTCCAAGGATGCCTATAACCTACTTGGTCAACCTAAAATGCTCCTAGGTGGCCTACGACCGTCTAGGTCACCCAAAAATGCTCCAAGAGTGCCTATAATACACTTGGTCAACCTAAAATACTCCTAGGTGGTTTATGACTCTCTAGTTCATCCTAAAAGGCTCCAAGGGTGTCTACAACCCACTTGGTCAACCCAAAATACCCCAAAGGCATATGTAAGCCCTTTGGTCACCCAAAAATCCCCAATGGCATTCCCTAAGTCCATTGGTCAACCTACATGTACATACAATATATATATATATATATATATATATATATATATATATATATATATATATCAATCAAAAATTCAAAAACAAAATATCATTAAAACATCAAAAACACAAAAATATTGCATTACACCACATTGCATCACATTGCATCCCATTACATTTTTTCATAACTTGCATTAGGTATAATAATCATTGCATTTTGTGTTTTAGGGTTACTCATACGTGTTTAGCACTAATACTGTACATTATTCATCATTCTAGAAACAATCGTGTCAAATTCATTATCCACATAATTCCATTGGCACCTATCATATCCACTTACATTTCACATTGGTCATAGTAGTGTCTATTTCCCATCACCTAGTCATTTTTTCTAGAATATCTTTAGGGGTTTCAGTCACTCAATCATCTCTAGTTTTCTTTTCAAATTTTGTAGAAAGCTATCATGATTTTTAGGAGGTAGAGTCTTTCTTAGATTGTACCTCATATACATAAAATCCCATCACATTTTCACACTAATAAATCCAAGTTTTGTGCAAGGAAATATGAAACCTACGAATTGGTCTAGGTTGCTTTGAGTGAAAAGGTTATCCTACTCATCCCCCTGTGTGAATGGTTAAATAATGCTAAGAATTGACAAAAGGGCAAGCTCTTCCTTACCCAATTTCCCAAAATAAATAGTGGTTTTCACCACTATCAAAAATCCCAATTCCCAAAATCCTAAAAGTTCAAAAATCAAAATAAATAGTGGTCGTCACCACTCCCCAAATCTCTTGCTCAAAAAAAAATACAAAATAAATAGTTATTTTCATCACTACATATGAGCAAGTATCCCAATAAAATTGAAGAAAATAAGGGATCTGAACTTGAATCCATAGAATTCTTAGCATTCGACAAACCATATGGTGATCCTCATTCTAGGTTTGGTGGATAACCTACTTGGAAATGGCGGTATCCTTATGCATGATGATATGTCTGTCACATTAGCATTTTACATGTGTATAGACCAATGTTTGCATGTGGATGAGCTAGCTTTTGATAGCCTATACTACCTAGTGGTCTAATCCTACTAAGTAAAAAATCTAGGATCATGACATTCATATGGCGATTCTCATTATAGGTTTGGTGGATAGCCTATCTGGAAATGGTGGTATCTTTATGCGTCTCACAGGAATGAACCCACTTGTACACACAGGTATATGAAGTATCTTGGTCATCCTAGCATATTTGTACCTTGTCAAAAAGTCTTGCATAGTCAGTATACAATCTTTGATCAAGTTAGCTAGAGTGTTTGAGTCTTAGGAAAACCTCATCCACATTCTATAACATATCACTTCATTCATTCTATTTTATCAAATTGCAATAATACATTTCCATATAACAATTACACAAAACAATACAAAAATGAATTAAGGCATTTTATACAGTCTATGGTGCTAACATAGTGTGTCAAATCATTAGTCACATTTCATCATATCAAAGCACTCAATTCATCCATCTCATTGTGCATCCATGCATATACATAGCATCAAATTAAACCATATTAAAACATATGCATACATAATAAACATCCATAAATATGCCATCATATCACAAAAGCATCCATATGCATACATGTTAAGCATTTAACATATCATCAGAAAATAAATACATATATTGCATCCATCTCATAAAACAATAACGAAGACATATGATGACCATAAAAAAATCTCATATATATATATATATATATATATATATATATATATATATATATATATATATATATATATATATATGGGGTAAAAATATACATCATAGTTTCCAAAAATACCCGTAGGCTACAATAAAGTAGGTCCTCCGACCTCACCAATACCACAAAAAGAGTCACAATCCAAAAATATTCCCAAGAGTCTCCACCACCATGGTCATGCAGGACCAATGCTACGACCCACTATCACCTATAGTCCGAGTCTATTGTGATCCCCCATGCTTGCTGCCACCAGTCATGTCAGTCCTCCTCTTAGACGAATACTGCACTGTCTCGCTCTATTGAGTTTGGTGTGACCCACTAGTCTCTCCATCATCAAGAAGATGCCCTTCAAGGTGCACTACCTCCATATCCAACCAATCCACATAGGCCTACCTCCACTATCCCCGTACCTGGTAAGTCTCCACAACTGACTATAATCATAGTATCTTCACTCGTAGTCCATCCATATCCTCACCACTAGATCCCTCATACCTTGGACCTTATGATCTCGATTGTGCTCATAGCGATGCTATCTTAGCCTGATCCTCTTGTGTTTGTACCCAAAGAAGATCTCTCTCCTATTTGATCCTGCCTAGCTCAACCTACAACTCTAGGTATCATTCATCCTATGTATCCTATGGTGTCTATCTCTCGCGATCCTCTACATCCACATATTCATCCTGATCTCCCAAGTCTAGGAGATCCACCTCTATATAATCCTCCTCAGGGACATCCTGCATAGCCTCACCCACTGCCTCAGTTGTCTCACCCCTGAGGGCCCCTGCATCTCTCCACTAATGCATCACCCACAACAAGTTGTACTCCACTATAGTCTCAAATTTATCCACATCAAGAATATCTACTACAGGATCTACCTCCTCCCCCACCTCCTCTACTACTAGCCAACCTAGTGTCCTCTCATCCCTTTAGCATCGATATACCATTGGATCCCTGGGTAGTTCCTGACATATCCTAAACTATTGTATGACCTAAGGAAAATGGAAGTACTCTCGCTCAGTCCCATGCCTCATAATCAGCCATCAACCTTGCCTCACCAGCTAGAGCTACTCTCCTGCATTAGCCCAACCTGGATAGTCCCTATAGGGTCATTATATCACCTACCCTGGTACCAATCATAAAAAGGCATTAGCGTAGTGCTCCTCATCACCTACATGATAATGAATCTACCCTCTCTCCTGAGCCCTATACCATAGGATGCCATATCCTATCTCCCTATCTTCTAGCTATGCCTGGGTCATCCATGATAGTCCATGTGGTCACCCTACAGCTATGTGCTACCATCCCCAACACTGTAGAAAAAGTAGTAGATTTTTGCTAGTAGTGTAGTCCCCTAAGACATCACCAGTGGCTCCTCCTTGGTGCACCCCACCAAGGCATACACTAGCTCCAATAGGTTCCATAAGAACCTAGCTCCTGAGGAATTCGAGAGAAGCATATTGGAGATGAGGGTCATCAATAATGCATGCCTCACCCCAATACCCCCTCCTCATACCAAAACCCAACCAATATCCTTCTATTCTAGTAGTCTACCTCCACTACATTAACATCCTCGCCAAAATACCTCGTCAACACTACATCTCTTAGGTCACATTGTGTAGAGTGGATCGTTCACCCCTCTATCAGAATCTGTAGGATCCGATAGATGTCCTCTAGCATCACCGTCATCTCCCCCATTGGTAGGTGTAAGGTGTTGGTTTGCAAGTCCCACAAGCTAATTAGGGTGGTCAAGTAGGTACGATCACCTATCATAGGCTCCAATCGGGTAACCTGCTTGAGCCCCATGGCATCAAGCCATTCCCAGTTAGCCTCTGTCAAGGCATCTCAAGTGGTCTCAAAGAGTTTCAGTTTTTGGTACCGACTCTTCACCACCTGATAAATATACAAAAATAAATAAGCAAGCATTCACCATGCTTCACAATGGCCTTCAAAAGACCCAAAAATAATGAAAAACTAATCTACAAAAGCAATCTAATTGCACAAAAATATAAACAAAATACAAAATCTGGTATATTTCATATCAATTAGGTTTAATTACCTATCTTGTAATGAGATATGCCTAAAAACAAACTAATCTACAAAAGCAATCTAATTGCACACAAACATAAACAAAAAAATTGAAATACGGTATATTCCAGCTACATTAGGTTTAATTACCTATTATGTAATGTGATATGCTTAAAAACAAACAAATAACAAAAAAATAAAATCAAATAATAGCCAACTAAAATTGCAATTTCAAAGCAAACATAATGAGGTAGTCGAGACAACACATACCCGCCTGGCATCGGATCCTTCGCTAGATGCCTCTGCTTGCTAAATCATGGTGATCATGGGATGATTTTAGTAGTGCTTCACTACGAAAAATTGCTCTCCTCCTCCTCACCTCTTGAATCGCAAAAGAAAACATGCAATAATGAGCCCAAAACTCATATTTGAGGGTTATATAGGCTTGTCGTGGGTGCATTTTTCCTAGGGTGGTATTAACGCACTTTTGGATATTTTTCCCACCCTAGTACGAATACCAAATTTGTATTCAACCCACCTTAGGACGAACACAAAATTTTTAAATTAAAACAACTTAAAATGCAACAAAACGGGTCCAAAAACCCACAAAAATAGCTCAATTTTGGTCACTTTTTTTCACATAATTCAAGAAGTAAAATAAACCACCATCATAGCTTGGAAATGACATTAATTCACTCCCTAATAAGGCTAGTATAGCTATACTGCTCCATGGGAACGAGGTTTTTCCTTCCTTTCCTCTCCAAAAGGCACCGTAGACAAAAGGGTTCAAAACCCACCAAAAATAAGTCAAGTTTGAGGGAATCCACTCAAAATCAATATGGAAACTAGTAGTCACCAAGGATACACTGAATAATTACTATCTTAATCCCTAAGAAGGCCATGATTGTTGGACCGCCCCATGGGAGTGAGGTTTCGCAGCTCTGTTACTCCATGCAGCATCAGTAACATCATCATATTCCTTCCAAGACTGCTCCAATTTTAATGAGTACAACTGAAGGTAACCTTAATAAAAGTCATCTGGGTCAAGTGACTTATCACTTTTCTCATGATTCATTCCTGCATCAACTCATTTCTTGAAGGGGTAGTCATACTCAATTCAAATCAACAAGCACACACTCAATCACGCAAATTGTGTTCGTCCAACGAATCTTTGACAAAGACAATCACGCCCCTGCTTGGGGTAGCAAACAAGCACAAAATATCAATTAAATCACTTGAAATTGCTAGCATCATGGAATCATAGGCCTTGCCTCTTCATGATAGAACAATTTCCAAGCTCAAGTAAGTTCCTTAGCTCGTCACAAGCAAGGATTCAAGAACGCATGCTCTTTCCAGGATTGGGGCATCTAAAGTTGGTTAGGTTACTTAATAACCTTAATCATTGAACATTTTAGTCATCTATTTTTTCTCAGTGCTATACTACACACAATGCATCCCAAAAAGGGGCATCTTTAGACATTAAAATCTGGTCAATCCAATTATGCTACTGAAAGCAATTACTAAATTGGCATACCAAGGCCACTAGGGCAGCCCTCAGAAGGTATATAGTGGTTCTATCCACTTAGTGCAAAGGTTTTGGAAGGTATCAGACAATTTTGGAACCTTTTTGGCACCATGTTCCTATTCATCCCACCTTTGTATGAATACATATTCTATTCATCCCACCTTGGAGTGAATAGCAACATTCATCCCAGGGTGGGGCGAATAGTAGGTTTGACTAGAAAAAAGTCAAATATGGACAAATGGCACCTGGTAATGGTCATTTATCTAGTCTACCCATACCTAAAAGTCATATCATGTAGTATCTTTATGCCATGCTTCATAAGGGAGGCCAATTTTTTATATTCTCTTCCCCCTCCAATGCATGCCACCCCGGTGGCCAAGTGGTGCATCTTGCCTCGCATGCCCTTTTGCACATGAGCCCCTTTTGCATGCCCTTTTGCACATAAGCCCCTTGTGGATGCATTTTCCATACAATAAGGAGGGAAGTTTAAGGTTTGATCAATGGAGCGCTGTCGATATTTCCCCTCACTTGATTGTGCGCTCTTTCCCTCAAGATCTCTTCTTAGCAAACAAGGTTATCGAGTGATTCAAGGAGATGCAATTTTTTCAAACATACCTATCAATAGAGTGAATTTCCATCCCAAATTTTATGACAATTCCTCCCATAGTATTTTGGACCATTCCCTAGTGGAATTGGTGGTAAAATTTAGGTGGAATCGATGGGCGTCCCACCCCCGGGCACCCCCAATTTGTGATAGTCCTATTCGTCCCACCATGGAATGAATACAAATATGTCAAAAAAATTTCTCCTATTTTTAAATATGTATTTTCCATATTATCATATGATTATGTTTTTCAAATTTCATGCTTTTCTAAGTTATATTGGCCGAGATATTGTATTTTGAAGTTTTTGTAGGCTAACAAGACCTACTGGAGCATGCATCAGGATCTGAGCCTGATTTCTAAAATATAACCATATGGGTTCTCTTAAAATGTTATTTTATGCACTCTGTCCAATTTTTAGGTGTTTTGGATATGTTTAGGTCAAGAAATTGCTTGCTTTGGGTTTTGCATATTGGAAAAGCACACTATGATTATGCCATGCCTACGAATGCAATTTTAGTGCAATTTCTAGTGATATATTTCCAATACCTCTTATTTTACTTACCTCTATAATTTCATAGCATTTGGAGTTGATTTGGTATAGGCACGCTACATATGCTCCTTTCTTGCCTATGGGGATTACATGTTTTAGATCATACACACTTGCTATTTGACATTTTTTGTTTCCTTGTGTGTAGGTGCAGGCTATACAGTGCATTGGGGAGTAGCATATGACCTCAAAGAATCAAATATCCAAGTGGTAGAAACTTTGGCTTACCCATTTCAATTGTGGGTACGAGGAAAGACACTGGATGTGCACCGAAGTTCTTTGAAGGATTTGATCCTTGGGCACCATAAATTTGTAATAGTTGTATCATCCATTTGAGCCCTTGAGGGGACATCTTTGTAACCTAGATTTTATCCATTTTATTAATAATAAAACAATTTACTTTTCTTCATTTCTTGTTGTTTGGTATATTTTCCATCTTACTTGCATGTTTTCGATTTGATGCTCATTAGACATAAGGGATAGATGCAATTTTTTATCCATATTTAGGTGCACCATTTTTCCCTACTTCACTATAAATGGCACAAGGGAACCAAGCCTCCAAGTGGATGAGTTTCCCATGACAAATTCTAATGTAATATGTAGCATGAGCCTAGGGACTCATTCTTTGATGTGGCTAGCCAACAAGGACCCTTGGAAAACATCAAGTCACATATTAAAGAATATGAGCATGAGGAAAAGGTAAAAGTTCAAATCACTTTATTCCAAGCACTATATATTTTAATGAGGAAGCAAAGCATGATAAATTCAACACAAGAACATGCATCGAGTTTTATGTACCATAGTGTAAATATCTGACCTTTATGAATAAAGCAAGTGGTGCCAATATCATTCAAATATTAATAGAACAAGGTAGTGGTATGTAGAATAAGAACATGTTCAATGCCAACATATGTGTGAAGAATATTGAATGGTGTATCAAGGAGTTCACATGAGGAATATTTGCATGAAATACAGAGGTTGGGGCATCAATAAAAGAGCTTAGAAATCTAAAAATCAATATCATCATTGATTCACTCATAGCCAAGATGGATGCAAGAAGAAAACAATGATAGCTTACCCAATTATAGAGGCCTATATATATATATATATATATATATATATATATATATATATATATATATATATATATATATATATATATATATATATATATATATATATATATATATGTATGTATGTATGTATGGCCCTCTCTTAGTATCCCATCAGTTCTAGATATAAGTGACCTTTCTAAGAGAAATCCTACCTTCTTAACGATCGCTCCTCCATGCTGCTAAAAATAAATTAGGGAAAAACAAGATGAGAGGACCAAAATCCCCTTCTATTTTTTATTAGTCAATGTCATAAATATTCTTATCATGATAATAATAAAAGGCTTCTAGAGAAATATCCTAAAGTTCCCTATGCCATAAAAGTAAGTTGATCCACCGAATTGGGCAAGAAGGTAACTCATAGTCTTTTTGGTGCTAGCTAAACCTAGTCTTGTCAAAGAACTCTTAGCTAACATTGAAAAGGCTCTAAGTCTCATTTCTTTGGTAGGGCCCCTTCTTCAAATATGTTCTAACACTCCCTTCTCATCCAAGTAAGTGGGTGCAAAAACCAATCTCTCCTCCCTAAGAGACTAACTTTGCAAATTTTTATGAAGATCAAGAATAATGGAGGAAGAAGGAACCCAAGATGACCATGTGAAAGACTCCTAACATCAATGGGAGCATTTTATCTAAGTTAATAATGGTTAAGCTTCCATAGAACATGTGTTTCCCTCATCCCCATGAATTGGTCAACCTAGTATCGACTCTAAAGAAGGGAGAACCCTTGGGTCGTTATGTCTAAAGGTATAATTATTATTAAAGGTAATGACCAAGAGGTACAATAGAAATGCATTAGTGTAGCATCAAAAATCAAGCAAAGGAAAGGGTAGCTAGAGGGTTAGAGTTGTTCTACGAAGAATGATCAATAAAAGAGCACAACCCAAAATCCTCACACCTTTCAATAATAGGTAGGATTTAAATAAATTCCAAATATTACAAAAAGCTAGGGATTTCAAAAGTAAGGATTCCCCAAATTGTTTACTCTACATCCCATGTATAAGGCAATGGCTTCATAGATACCTTGTCCTCATCAAGCTGAGGATATCTTGTGAGTCACAAGAACTTTAGTGAATTCTCACTTATCTTGGGTGGAGCAAGGTTATTTGGCCATTTTAAGAAGTTGGTTTTGGTAAAATATTAAACCATCCAAGAAGTAGATGAGGATCCAAGGCAAAACTAGATGAATCAAATCCCTAAGGAATAATACAAGCAAAAATAGGTACAAAGACCTCGATGACTAAACTTGCATGGTGAGGGATCACAACAAGAATGCATAAACAATTTTTTGATAAAATCACAAGGCACCATAGCATATCAAGAAATCAAAACTAGAAAAGAAGTTTGGCCCAAGGATGCCCAACCAAGTCAAATAATCGGTCACAATAGTAAATCGAATAATGGGATAAAGTAAAAGGAAATACTTCTATGAGGGACTTTGACTATATTAAAAAACATATAAGGGATGATAACCATATTTCAGTTAGATTACCTCCAACCATGCTTTGATATTTTAGGAGGTATATTTTTACTTCAAGGGCTCCCACCCTTGAACCCCCACATGGAGGATCATTGGCTCCCCATCCCCTAGCTAGGGCTACTATCGCTACCCTAAACCTCACATGGTATGCATAGGTGTATAGACCCCTGTATGTACAACCCAGGGTTATGCATAAAGTGTTGGACTCGAAATTTACGAATCCTAATAAAAATCAAGGTGAATTAAGGCAAATCCTAAGAAAATCAAATCAATCATCTTCACACCAAAATTTGGGGTATTTGAAGCCCTAAAAATTAAGGTCATCTTTGGGGAAAATTTTGACCTATTAAATCACCATATATCTTTATAAAAACACCACAATTAGATCAAGCTCGAAAAGAGTTTTCTAATGAGTACAAATATGCCTATGTTTGGATATATATTGTGGCAAATTGACCCTAATAAAAATTGGTCCCAAAACTTTTAGGCAAATGGGTCGACGTCAAGGGTCCTCATATTCACCAATTTTCAATTTTGGAAATCCTAATATTCACCCAATTTGCAAATATTCACCACTATGTATAACCTTGGTACAACCTTTTCTCTATGATGTACAACATTTAATACACTTTCATAAAAACTTCAAAGGAGCACCCATGAATATGAGGGCATTAATGGCAAGAGATATTTGCAATAGATTTTTGGCATGGGTGACAAGACCATCATCTCAAGTGGCTCCAGATTCTAAAACCTCAAGATTATGTGCTATTAATGTTAAAGTATTGTAAGCGAGAATTTTAAAAAGGGGGATTTTAAATATTGAGTGGAAGATCCTCATATATTATCAATAAATATATATCATTCTTCTCATTGTAAATCATCTAAAGCCATTTGTCTCCCAAGGGGTGCTTTACTTCACTCCCTCTTATGTCTCAATCTGACTCGAGCCTTGCACAGTCAGTTGGGGAGTTTTTGAATCTCTTCTCTTTGCATGTATGTAACTTAGAGTTCACACTAATAAGAAGTTATGACTATTCATGAAATCCTTATTCCAATTTTAGTGTGGGTGCTTTATTTTATTGTATGTTCTTGGAGGGACCTATATTCCTTATGCATTTTCAATCACTTCACATGTTTTGATTTCAACCCATTAGGGCATGGAGGGTTTTATTTAGATCTTTGGCACATCATCACCATTAGCTAAGCTAGATAGGCTTTTCAATTCCAACACTTTACTTTTCCGCATCATTTTTTGCTTTTTCTCTTATTTTTTGCATCATTTTTTATTTTAATTTCCCTTTCTCTTTTCCCTAGGGGAACCCGATGAAGTAGGAGAAGATAAGTGCAAGAGATCATATCCAAAATCAAGGATCCAACCTTGGATAAAACCTCAAATGTCATCTGATGGAGATTCCTATACCACATTATCCTTAAACTTCTTAGGACCGGTTCCCTCTACGCAAGGCACAGGGCACTAGATGCACCAACTCAAAGGAGGTCGAAGAGTCGAGGCCAAAACCATAGGGGATCATGACACCCAGGGAGATACAAGGATCACATCTAGCCCCAATAATAATCAATAGCTTGCATATCCTTAAGGTTCTTGATAGATGCTCCTTTTGTGAAATTAGTGCCTATTGTAGATCTTGAAAAATTGATAATATGCATAGGTTTTGCTTTGATAATTTTTGCTTTTCTCTTGGGATTTTGCACCCACCACTTGGATTAACTTTAATTGGAAATTTGTGTGGACTTTGGAACTATCACAACATTTTTGTCATCTCAAATTAGCACTCACTATTAATCAATGTTTGGATGGTCCACATTGCATCAAAATTATTAGACCCCTTTGCACAACAAAAATAGATCCCATCATAGATCTCAAAATTGACAATGAATTTTGTCTCTACCCTTATCCTTCCACTAGTTCATCTTCCATAAAGACCGACTTGCAAAATTGGTCCAAACCAAAAAAACTTCTTCCTTTGTGTAGTGAATTTTCACTGTATTAATAAATGAAATACATTTTATCCTTTACCTTAGTTGATTTGGCATGATTTTTTGGAACTTAACCTTTTTGATATTCTTTAATGGTTGAGATCATTTGAGTAATTAAAGTGACTAAATAGTTAATGCTTAGATCTTAGCATGGATGAATACTGTTGAGTGATATTTTTGCTTGATTACGAAAACACGCTCACAGTTAGGATCCTGTCAAAGCTATCCTCTCTTGCAAAGAAATAGTTAATTTCTCCAAGGTTCTGTTTGCTTAATTTCTTAAAATATGATTGTATGCTTGTGAAATGTGAAAATGTTGTTGAATACCTTAGAGGTGCAAGTAACTGTTAACAAGGGGCATGTGGTTTGATATTTGATTCAAATTGTGAAAATGTTGTTGTTCATGAAATTAATTGCCAAAGTGTACGATTAATAATCAAATATTGCAAATAATAAAACTTGTGGAGTGCAAATATTTGAATTTTAACCTTAGAAAATGATTTTAATTAAATTTATCCAAATAGTTAATGTTTTAACTTTAATTATTATTATTTGGAAAATTTAATTAATTAAAACCTTAATGTCTATTTCAAATGTGTAATGTCGAGAATTTATTAAAATGAAATAAACATTTACCCTAATATGAAAAATTAAAACTTTGCATAAACTTTAGGGTTTTGATTTTTTTGTGCGATGAAATTAAATAAAATAAAAAAGGCTTAGGGTTAGAAAAATAAAATAAAATGAAATGAAAATAAAACATAGGTTACAAAAATTTTAGAACTCCATCCAGAATCTGCAAACAAAGATAATTTGAAACATAACCTAATTTAATCCAACCAGAATTAACATAGTTCAAATTAAATCGGGTGCAATATTCAAGGGAATTAATTAATATATTCAATCATTTAAAATGAAAATACCATCCGCATGCATATTTTTCACCACAATAAAATGAATATATTATGAATGAAATCTTCTATTAAAGCTTTTCTTCATAATACCTCTATCAATCAATTACAGAGATGAAATATTCTCTGACAAGCAACCTGGGAGGAAACCTTTGGTGATGACAAACTTTTATCTTCTCTTCCGCTCGTTCCAAATTTTTCCGACCTTTTCTTCTTGGATTTCAATGAATATTTATAATATAATAATCTTTTTTGTTGTTCAATTTTATAACTATTTTTGAAACGGATTTCATAACTATTCCTTTCAACCCTTGTATTACCTATGTAATAACATATTCATCATAATATTAAGACAAAGCCAACCTTTATTTTATTTATTATTTATTTTCCTTCGTAACTTTCCTTTTGCCCAAAATTGAGTCAAAATTCAAAGTTCTTACATTTTAATGAAAATTTTCATGCATCTAAATAGGCCAAAAGGGTACTCAAAATTGTTGAGATCATCCAAAAATTTATCACGGTTCATGAGATATGATATTTTAAAGTTCCCAAATTGCTATAGTAAACTACTATTTTTGGGTGAAATTGACATCTGAAATCCTATAATTTTGGTACCATTAAAAAGAGGAAATCAATATCTTTCTACCAAGTTTTGAATGAGTTCAAACAGATTTGTCTAGCTCAAGATATGTCTATTTCAATTTTGCATCAATTTTAGGGCAAAAGTGATAAAATTTGAATAACCCTAAAATGAAATTTAATTATTTAAACCTTTGAAAACATTTGAAAATACAAATTTTTAAATTATTTGATTTGAAATAATGCAATTAAGATGCAAAAATTCAAAAATATTCAATTCAAATCATTGCAACTAAATTCAAGCCTTCAAGATGCAAAGATGTCAACAATTTCAAAATCTCAATGTAATCAAAATTTAAAAAATCTTGATGTAAGCAAATTTTCAAAAACCTTGATGCGAGCAAAATTGGATAAAACAAAGAACAAAAAATGCCAAAATTTCGAGTGGGTCCCCAAATTGGGGTACATTGTGCGACAGCAACAACAAATGGTGACTCTACTAGGAAATGCTCCTGAGCATTTTGGATGAAGAACCCGATCTAAAACCAAGAAAACCAAATATTAGAGAAATAAACATCATCTAGCAATATCCAGAGAAAGTGGGGTAGATAGCTTCAAATGAAAACAAATGAACCATTTGCTTTTGCTCAGTGTGTGAACTGTGATTCATTTTGCATTCTTGAAACAATTCAGATTCCATCATTTATTTTGCATTTAGGCTATAGAATATCACTCATTAAAATGTGCCTCTACATTGCTCCACTGCCATTCAAGCATCCATAGCTCCGGTGGAGATGACCTTGATCTCTTCTAGACCTTGCTCTACTGCCATCCAAGCATCTATAGCCTCGATAGAGATTATCTGAATCACCTAGGCATTAGATAAATTTTGCATTTACTTCTTTTCTTTTATTTTGTCTAGACATTGCTCCACTTCTAGTTAGGCATCCATAGCCCCGTGAAGATTATCTAAACCTTTTGATTGATTTTCTTTTCTTTCCTTCTTTCTCTTTTTTTTATCAAGCATTGTATTGCTTTGCAAAATTTACCTGCCACCTGGGTTAGAGACCACTTAAGGCTAAATATGGAGTGTATTAGATTTTTGCCTTAATTTGCAAACAAAAATGACTTCATCCTTCAATATTTCAAAGCATACCCTTTAATAGGATGTGTTCATGTGAAGCTTTAGCAAAATGTTTCATTGTTCCAAAATCCACTATCTTAGCCCAACATCTAAGAATGACTACTAAACAATTTCATCCTCCTTTTCCTTAATTTTACCTGATCCCAAATAGGTAGTCCATCCTACATGAAAAAGGAACAAATACCAACAAAGAGGTCAAAGGTTAATAGCAATCACAAAACACTACCACAATTACAAGGAGTGAAACCCAAAATATGAAGATGCAACAAAATAAACTCCAAATGAAAGCAAACCCAAAATGCTACCAAACAAGAAAGAAATTATGTACAAAAGCAAAACAAAACATGAAAACCCAAAAGGTTATTTACAAAAATATACAATATATGTACAAGTGATGCAAGAATTCAATTATCCTTTCCTTGGATCCCAAACATGATTTCAACCACAAATGGAAAAATTTTTGACGTGATAGGCATACCAAATTTTGTGGGCATCATCCCATAATAATATTAAGCCAAACAATACAAAAGCCTTTAATTTACCTCTCTCACCCCACCAACTTGATCTAGTTCTATTAGCAATTCCATGATGTGGCTTTAATTCATCGAACTGATAAGACAATAACTGATTTTCAATTTATTTTTATTTTTTCATCAAAGTATATATTTCTAAATTTGATTCATGACTCAGAACTAAGATCTCCTTTTCATGATCAAATATGAGGTCTTTCAAACATGAGCCTATTTCTAAAAACTTTAAAGCCAAGTCATTGTTTAAATTTTTGGGCCAATCACAACCATGCAAGAATTTACAAGCATCTAGGATATCTGACATATGAGGATCATTATAATTTTGTATCCTAGGCTCAATAATTAGTTGTAGGTGAACCTGATTCAAAATTTCAAACATGTTTTCCTTTGTTTGGTCCAATGTGACAACTTTAGAAGTTAGCTCCAATTTGTTGTTAAGACCACATGATATTTCATCATCAATTGCATTTGAATATGCAAGAGAATCATGTAAATCCTTACCAGATATTTCATTAGTCAATAATAAAGGTGAGGATTCTACCTTTTCATCATCTCTTACCCACAAATCATGAATAGCATTTACCATTTCCTCTTCTTCATCTTCAAACAACATGTGATTTTTGAACTGTAGAGGAATTGTCGGATCTTCATGTAAGATGGGAACTTTGGTGTCCTGCATATCAGATGAAATAAAAACTTCATCAGAAGGCTTGAAAGAAACACATTCCTCATATTTCTTCCAACAATTATAATAATCATCTTCTAAAACAAAAGGGTGAGATTCTACTGTGTCTTTCGCATAACCTTCTGATTCATCGATAGATTCCTTTTCAAACTCACCTTCAACCTCTTTTGAGGGCTCAAGTGCGTCTAATAGTGGATCAATTCTTGTATTCAGATTTACATGATTACCACAATCCTCATTTGTAACTAGTGACTCTAAGACTTTCATTTCTTGCTTACCCTTGTTTGGCACATGTTGGATTTCTTGACAATCAATTTTAGCAATTTCATCAAAGTTCATGGAAGGTCCTGATTTGACATATGCTTCAATGCTAGTTAGCTCTAGGACTCCTCCATTATCTGAGAGAGTATCACTTTGAAAATCATTGAAATTTATCTCATGAATATAATTTGTAGAATGATCAAGATGTGCATTTTGAGGCACTTGATTCTGTAATTGAATAATGTCTCTATTAAGCTATAGAACTAACCTGTGCAACTCATCCATTTGAGAGTTGGCATCATTAACTTCAGTTGTAGTAGTTTGGTTCATTGCATTATCCCAAGATATTTGGGTATTCTAAAATTGATTCATACTTGAGAATGATGGTTGATTCTGAATGGTAGATTGAGGTGAATAAACTATTGGGTGGGTAAGGGAGGTATTAAATGATTGAGGATTATATGATCCAAAACCCACACCACCACCTAGAAAACTCAACCGTTGTTCAAATGCTATTGCTTCGGTATAGGCTTGGGATAAAGATGTGATTTGAGGCATCCCTCACAAATACATAGAGATTGATGGATCAAGAGCATTGAAATATATTTGGATAGCAATTCCCTCTGTAGGAACATAAGGTACCACCAATTGAGTATATAACCTATGGAACCTCTCATTGAATAGCTTCAAAGGTTCATTCGGTTCTCTTCAGGCCACGATAAACTTATGATGCATGAGAAGTGGGTCAACTGGCCTTTTGTTAAAATGACTGAGAAATACTGTCTCTAGTCGAACCCAAGAGGTGATAGAACCTGAAGGTAGATTGATAAACCAATCATACGCAAACCTATCCAAAGTGCAAAGAAATATTTTACAAGCAACATCTTCATGTAACACTGATAAATAAATGATGATGTTTTTGAATGCTTGCATATGTTCTTCTATGGAGATTGTCCCATCAGACCTATACTGAGGAAGATATCTCTCGAAACTGGTAGGTAAATCATGTGAAGGTCTAGGTATGTTCAAGGGGTTGCCTATCATGAATGAAGCAAACATTGCCATTGTGACTTGGTCTTGGATTTTTTAAATATTTTTATCATATAACCTCATTATGTGGAACATCTACATTAAGTTGTAGAACTAACCTGCACAACTCATCCATTTGAGAGTTGGCATCATTAACTTCAGTTGTAGTAGTTTGGTTCATTGCATTATCTCGAGATATTTGGGTATTCTAAAATTGATTCATACTTGAGAATGATGGTTGATTCTAAATGGTATATTGAGGTGCATAAATTGTTGGGTGGGTAAGCTAGGTATTAAATTATTGAGGATTATATGATCTAAAATCCACACCACCACCTAGAAAAATCAACAGTTTTTCAAATGCTATTGCTTCAGTATAGGCTTGGGACAAAGATGTGATTTGAGGTATCCTTCACAAATACATAGATATTGATGGGTCAAGAGCATTGAAATATATTTGGATAGCAATCCCCTATGTAGTAACATAAGGTATTACCATTTGAGTATATAACCTATACAACCTCTCATTGAATAGCTTCAAAGGTTCATTTGGTTCTCTTCCATCCACGATAAACTTATGATGCATGAGAAGTGGGTCAACTGGTCTTTTGTTAAAATGATTGAAAAATAATATCTCTAGTCAAACCCAAGAAGTGATAGAACCTGAAGGTATATTGATAAACCAATCATACACAAACCTATCCAAAATGCAAAGAAACATTTTACAAGAAACATATTGATGTAACATTGATAAATAAATGATGATGTTTTTGAATGCTTGCATATGTTCTTCTACGAAGATTGTCCCATCAGACCTATACTGAGGAAGATATCTCTCGAAACCAATAGTTAAATCATGTGAAGGTCCAGGTATGTTCATGGGGTTGTTTATCATGAATGAAGCAAACATTGCCATTGTGACTTGGTCTTTGCCTTATTTTAAATGCTTTTATCATATAACCTCATTATGAAGAACATCTGCATCAAAATAAAGCATAACAATTAGTGAAAAGCAAATGAACCTCATGCATTAATATCAAATTTTAACAAAGTCTTGTGGCCTTGTTTAAAGTCTTGTGACTTGTTGTAATCAGGTTTTGGGTCCCTTGATAAAAACCCACATAAATTTAATCGACCAAAAAAAATATCAAATTTGAACAACTTAAATAAATAAATCAAAGCAAATACTTCAAATCAGGCCCTCCTTCTAGCACCAATTCTATTGAGTGATATTTTTTCCCAATTATGAAAACATGCTCACAGTTAGGATCCTGTCAAAGCTATCCTCTCTTGCAAAGAAATAGTTAATTTCTCCAAGGTTTTGTTTGCTTAATTTCTTAAAATATGATTGTATACTTATGAAATGTGAAAATGTTGTTGAATACCTTAGAGGTGCAAGTAACTGTTAGCAAGGGGCATGTGGTTTGATATTTGATTCAAATTGTGAAAATTTTGTTATTCATGAAATTAATTGCCAAACTGTACGATTAATAATCAAATATTGCAAATAATAAAACTTGTGGAGTGCAAATATTTGAATTTTAACCTTAGAAAATGATTTTAATTAAATTTATCCAAATAGTTAATGTTTTAACTTTAATTATTATTATTTGGAAAATTTAATTAATTAAAACCTTAATGTCTATTTCAAATGTGTAATGTTGAGAATTTATTAAAATGAAATAAACATTTACCCTAATATGAAAAATTAAAACTTTGCATAAAATTTAGGGTTTTGATTTTTCTTGTGCAATGAAATTAAATAAAATAAACAAAAAAGCTTAGGGTTAGAAAAATAAAATAAAATGAAATGAAAATAAAACACAGGTTACAAAAATTTTAGAACTCCATCCAAAATCTGCAAACAAAGATAATTTGAAACATAACCTAATTTAATCCAACCATAATTAACACAGTTCAAATTAAATCGGGTGAAATATTCAAGGAAATTAATTAATATATTCAATCATTTAAAATGAAAATACCATCCACATGCATATTTTTCACCACAATAAAATGAATATATTATGAATGAAATCTTCTATTAAAGCTTTTCTTCAGAATACCTCTATCAATCAATTATAGAGATGAAATCTTCTCTGATAAGCAACCTGGGAGGAAATATTTGGCGATGACAAACTTCTATCTTCTCTTCCACTCACTTCAAATTCTTCTGACCTCTTCTTCTTGGATTTCAATGGATATTTATAATATAATAATCTCTTTCGTTGTTTAGTTTTATAACTATTTTTGAAATGGATTTCATAACTATTCTTTTCAACCCTTGTATTACCTACGTAATAACATATTCATCATAATATTAAGACAAAGCCAACCTTTATTTTATTTATTATTTATTTTCCTTCGTAACTTTCCTTTTACTCAAAATTGAGTCAAATTTCAAAGTTCTTACATTTTAATGAAAATTTCCATGCATCTAAATAGACCAAAAGGGTACTCAAAATTACTGAGATTATCCAAAAATTTATCACAGTTCATAATATATGATATTTTAAAGTTACCAAATTGCTATAGTAAACTGTTATTTTTGGGTGAAATTGACATCTAAAATATTATAAGTTTGGTACCATTAAAAATAGGAAATCAATATCTTTCTACCAAGTTTTGAATGAGTTCAAATGGATTTGTCTAGCTCAAGATATGTCTATTTCAATTTTGCATTAATTTTAGGGCAAAAGTGATAAAATTTGAATAACCCTAAAATGAAATTTAATTATTTAAACCTTTGAAAATACAAATTTTTAAATTATTTGATTGAAATAATGCAATTAAGATGCAAAAATTCAAAAATATTCAATTTGAATCATTGCAACTAAATTCAAGCCTTCAAGATGCAAATATGTCAACAATTTCAAAATCTCAATGTAATCAAAATTTAAAAAATCTTAATGTCAGAAAATTTTTAAAAACCTTGATGCGAGTTGTAGAGGGGGAAAACCACCCTACCGCGTACAATTCCAAAAAGGTTGGATCCGCAAGAGAGGAGAGAAGCCTTATGGGGTGAACCACGGGGGCTGTGTTGTTCTCTACACTCGGTGCTAAGGGAGGAAGGGTTCACCAGGAATGGCTTTAAGGACTCGCTCCAAGTCCACAAGAATTTCAGGAATGTTTGATGTATGAGATTCAAGACAAACACCTAGATTTGGCCTTTCTAGATCTATGCTATAAAAGATAAAGGACAATGCAGAAATACAGAAATGTAGGAATACAAGAGCTAACCCTAGAATGATTCTTTCCTTTGAATGCTTTTCTAACCTAGGGTTCTAAACAAAAAACCTTTAAGCAAGGGCTCAAGAAGGGATGCACAAACAGAATTAACCCTAAGTGCACACTATATGTTGTTTACCTTTCAAATACCTAGAATTAAATAAAATATATATTTATATTAAATCAGATCTAGGGTTTTTACAATAGAAATAAAAGCACTCAACAAATAGCCTAAAAGACTAATCAGAATACTTAGCTTATCTGGTGATTTATCCTTGCTTTTATCCCTTTGTCCAATGCTATTAATAATACATGTTCCTGCAAGATAACTCAAGAAACACTTGAAAATGGGATTAGCATTAGGGGGCCTGCTTAGGCCATTATATAACAATACTTGGAGGTGTAACAGTCAAGCCCCTAGGTCCTTTTAGCTGACCTTTGATAATTAAAAGCGAAAATTGACCTTTGGAGGAAAACAAACATTAATACAATACAACAGAACAGAATGCAGAAATCATAGAATAGAATATGCCACTATGCTCTAGATGCAGTTTAGAATGCAATGGAGAAAATAGGGACAACAGATTACCCCTAGTTTGGTCTCAAGAAAAATCATACCCCGTAATGGGCGATCACGATAATACCAGGTGAAGTCGTACCCCATAGCAGACTAGGTGCGATTTCGCATAAACTATGCAAAAAATAAAATATGAATGTAGAAGCTCGATCACATCATTCAAAAAATCTAAATATGCATGCAGAAGAGTGAATTCACCTAGTAGAGAGTGCAGAAGCAAAACAGAAGGGTTTTAGATCTCTCGGATGGTCAATCTCTCCTTAGGGCTCCAACAACAATCCACCAAGAGCGAAGAAGAATAATGTAGTAGATCAATCAAACTCCAAACTTCAAAGTTGCTTGCAAGAGAAGAAGAAGAAGGATGTAGACCAAATAAAACACTTTGCGAGAAATCAAATGCGAGCAATAAATCATTAAATACTGATTATGTGAGCGTGTGTTAACTTGTGTGTTATCATGTGTGAAAAGTGAATTCAAACCCTCCTTATATAGCAGATTTGAAGGTAAAAAGAGTGGGAAAACCAAGGAGGGCCGACGTAAAACATGCCAACCCCAAAAAATTAGGGTTTTAATGTATCAAACCCTAAAAATGTGAAATCATGCCCCATTCGAGCCGATCGTGATATCGCAATGCGAAGTCACACCCCATCAAGGACCAGACATGATTTTGCACAGAGAGAGGGAAAACAAGCAAAACAAAGGGGGAAGGCCTTGTCCTTGCCTTAGGCAAGTCTAAGGGGTCCCCTAGAGGGCTCAGGGAAGATTGCCCACTAAAGTGGGTCAATTTTTTATGTCTACATTTTACCCCCTCTTTGACGCATTTATGGCCTAATAAATGTGTCAAAGAAGATATGTAAACACCCACAAACAAAAAATAACAAGCAAAAATGGGGTGGTTGGTTTAGAAGAAAGGGATGGTGCAAAAATAGTGTTATTTCGAACACTTTCAAATTTTACATGCAAATCGAGGCATTAGGGACATTAATGCCTCTAAGGCCAGGGTGCCCCCTCGAGTTTTATGAGGGACATATTCCTCATAAAAACTCGAAAAGGTAGACTCAGAAGAAGAAGAAGAAAAAAAAAAAAAGGAGAAAAAGCATGCGAAAATAGGGTTAAAAGTGAAAAGGGGGCAAAACCCTAATTCATTTTAACCGCATGAGGGAGAAGAAAGGAGCTCTGGAGAAAAGGAGGAGATGGCACTACCGATACACCATTCAATGATCATGAGGGGCGAGGTCGGCACGAAGGCAGAGCGGGCACAAGTAGGATCGAAAACCCTTCCTTGCATTTCAAATTTTCAAAAATTTCATGCATTTTTTAGTGGTTTTCCACCAAAATCGATGGTTTTACCACGTACGACCTAGGCATGATTTTATAGCCTAGTCATGATTTTCCCTAGGTAACAATGGTAAAATCACATCTGAAAAAATTGACCAGGCGCAATTTCACGAAAACGTGCCTAGCGAGCACGATTTCACCAAAAAAGGGGAAAGAAAGAAAAAAAGGAAAAAGAAGAAAAAAGAAGGAAGAAGAAGGAAAAAGGATGCAAGAAAACAACTTTAAAGATGTAGAATTTGATTGTGCTATGGATTTAGATTGATTTAAAATTAATTAATTAATTTTAATGTATTAAATTTTTAATTAAATTTATTAATGGAAAATTTTTATTTTATTGTTATTGCAGCTTAGGGTACTCGAGAGCCACGAGTGGAGAGCAAGCTCCTTGGAGGTGGAGCTAGAGGCACTCGGATAGGTAGAGAGGGATACATTAGTAGTGGTGGGGCTAGACCACCTAGCTAGACTACCTCGGGTGGAGGCAGATAGGGCTCTACTGATAACACTAGCAGAGAGGTGGTACCCAGAGTCATCTACCTTTCAATTACCCATGGGAGAGATGATCATCACACTAGAGGATGTGTGGTGCATCTTGTACATCCCCATCAAGGGGAGAGTAGTTTATAGAGCATGAGGGAGACCAACTACCTTGCAATGATTATCAAGAGGTTGGACCCACCAGGTGCGAGAGAGCACCATAGTCGTAGATGACCTGGTGGGGCGGTATGGGGTAGACCCATTGATGATCATGCTCTATGGGGTGGTTGTAGGTATGTTGATGTGCCACACTAGTAGGTAATATCTACCATGGGTGATGGTGGGTGTAGTGGTAGACATGCGAGACCAGAGGGTTAGGTTCGCATGGGGTCCATATGTGTTGGCTCACTTGTACAGGATGTTGTACAATATCATGTACAAGTGACATACAAGGATAGTGTGTACGACATTGCTCTAGGTATGGAGCTGGGAGTACATAGTGGTGCAGAGATCGGATGCACTACTAGGTCCATTACCCAGTTTGAAGTGACCAACAACATACAGATGGCCTAGATCCCTAGAGTAGGCCATGAGGACCTACGTCAAACATCTACCACTAGCGAGGTGGATAGTAGATGAGTTGAGGGAGGCCAAGATAGTATGGTAACCCTAGCATCTACATCCAAGATGGGCTGAGGATAGGATAGATTTGGTGAGGATCAAGAGGATCAAGTGGCTGACTACAGAGAAGGGAGAGCCAGAGGTCTTTAGATTTGATCGAGTCCTGAGGTAGTTCGAGATCTTGTAGGGCATCCTGAACCTAGGGGACTACTGGTACTAGAGAGTCTACCAAGACCCAATAGGGGTAGGAGGTAGACCAAACCTAACTAGGTGGGCCGAGGAGGACCTAGATGATCCTCCTTACATGGATCCTAGGGTGGACGATGTGGGAGTGGCCTTCGACTACTAGTGGTGGTATAGAGGAGTCATGCCCCATAGGGTCTCCCCACCAGTTTTGATATAGAGGTACTAGGTGATGGGCTTAAGCATGTAATGAGCATTCTAAGAGGTAGCTCATAGGGCCATAGAGAGGGCTCAGTAGGGACCAGACAAGATAGAGGTAGGCTAGGTTAGGATTGAGCTGGTGATAGAGGACACTAGTGCTATCGAGACCAGGGAGATAGGGACATCTAGAGTTTCCCCCATAGAGGCTAGGGTACTACCATGTGGAGGATCGAGAGAGGCCTCCACATCAATAGTAGCTAGCTAGGGTTAGGCTCTAAGATGAGGGGATCCGAGGGAGGAGGTAGAGGCACTACAGGCATAGGTGGTGACTCTATAGAGGTAGGTGGACCTACTCTAGGAGGATAGGTCCAAGAGGATCGAGGGACTATAAGGCTCATTGAGCACCATAGAGAGGGAGAGGGATGCAACTTGATAAAAGGTCAATCATCTCTAAGGAGAGGTGAGCCAACTAGACATAGAGCATCAGAGAGCTCGGGAAGAGGGGATGGCTATCATTGGGAGTAGCCAGGCTAGCGATGGAGTCCACCTTCTATAGGAAGAGCTACAGAGGGTAGGGGAGAGGCTGGAGGTGGCCATTCAATGGGCTACCTTTTATGATACCATGTACTACTAGGTAGTACCAATGGAGTAGAGAGTGACACTCCCTCCATCCCTCTAGTCAGCTAGTAGGTCATGATCTCGATCATAAATATTCTTGACATCATCATCCATGGGTATGTGACTACCTGGACCACCTCCTCCTTCAAGTAGAGTAGAGGAGATAAGCTCTCAGAGCTAGGCTAGGGATCGGGATGACATACCAATTTTTATTATGGCATGCACCCCTAGGGATTGGTTGAGTGTACCAGGACTGGACTGTGGTACACCAACCAGACATGATTGTATCTCTCTCTTTTCATCGAGTAATACATAGTTGCTTTCTCTTTTTATATTTTGTGAATGTGTGCATGTGATTTTAATTATTATCTTAGATGTTTCTTTTTAATTTAATATTTTATGTATGCAATCTATCTTAAATGCAATGCTATATGAAATGCATGGATGAACAATGGATGAAATGGATGGAAGAAAGAAGGAAACATGAGACGAAGAAGAAGATAGAGAAAAAAGAAGACAATCCAAAGGTCAACCATATAAAACAGAGAAGGATGGGTGAAACATAGTATTGAAATCAACATAGGTCACAAGGGACCAATGTGACTAAATACTATGAATCATACCAAAAAAGAGGGGAGCTAAACCCACTATGGGTGTAGTGCTCATCGTAAAGAGGGATGGAGGTGTTGGAGTCTGACCCACTATGGGTGGTTGCTCACTTATTGACTATTATGGGGTGATTACCCACTAGGATGTATGTCGAGGCCTACTAAAAATGGCCAAGGAGCTTATCCTATAATGGGGTGTTGAGCTTGCTAAGTCAAAAGGGAGTATAACCCAATAGAAGATCATATCCGATAAGATACCCACTAGGATGTATAGCTATCCCATGTGGGGTGTAATATATAAGGATAAAATATATATTAGGTGAGTGCTACCCTCGATAGGGGTTTAGAAACTGAACACAAGTGAGTGTGTGCAAATGTGTAGAGAAGACAACTTAAGAATGACAAAGGAAGAGATAAAATGCATGTATCTCCTTATCAAAAGCAAAAGAAGACAAAGGAAAAGAAGGCAATAGAAAAATGACAAGGAGATATTAATGAGCTATCACCTTTGATCTAGGAGATACTCTCACTATTTTTGAGATTAAGGAAGATAAAGCAAGAAAGAAGACTGAAGAAGAAAGCCCTAGGTGGGGGTCTTACTAGGCATCAGAGTCCTAGAGAGAGTGCAATGCATGTGAGCTATGACCTAACTAGGTATCATCACATGCCATTGTCGCAAGATCCCCAAAAATCTATATGATCAAGCAGTCATGAACAAGCAATCATGCAAAATATGACATTCAAGCATGCAAGTTGGATTAAATGTCAGACAAACAATGCAAAAGGATGATAGGCAACAATGCAATATGAGCAAGCAGATGGATGCAATGGAAATGCAAATGCATAGCTAAATGATGATTAATTGATTTGATGCAATTTTTATTTGTTTTTATGTTTTATTATTAATTAATTTAAATTAATTAATTTAAGCAAGCAGAATGAAAGTCGACACAATATCTAAGTGTGTCGCCTTTCTTAACAAAAAGAATAGGCGTGCCATGGATTGCTTTGTCAAAGAAATCTCTAAAAGGTAAGCCTTCTTGATAATTAGAATTATGGAGAGGCTCCTTCATAGCTCTTTCTTTGGTAGCCATAGCACGATAATCAATGCACTCATGAACATAACCATTCCTTTTAACATAAGGAGGAGCAATTCCTAACTTTGCAAGATCACTATAGGACAACGAAGTAGGGTCCTCTTCTAAAATAGAAGGTTTACTTTTAGAACACATAGAATCAATCATATTGTAAAACAAGACATTAGAAGAATAAGGGGGACCATCATCCTCATCACCCACTCCTAACTTTTGATAATCCATATATTCAACGTAAGTCATAAGATGATCATCATTATCAAATGGTAAAGGTTGGTCTTTGCTAGGTATAAAACCTATGCCACATCTCCTAGGCCAGATTTCAACATCCAAAGGCTCTTGAATGCCCTTCTGTTGTGGCCCCAAGCCTTTACCTACATATCCCATACTAGATAGGATCTGTTTAGGAAGTGGGTAATCATTGGAAAGGTAACAATGAGCAAAAGAGTGCTCAACGGGAGAGGGGTTGCTACCACGTATCTTATCCTCGAAGGTAGTTCCTACGAAGATAAAGGTACACATGCCAAAGTGTACAACATCACCTTTCTTATGGGGTAAGCCCATGGTTCTTGGTGATGGTGGTAGCCTAGCTAGATCCAGAAGAGGTTCTTGAAGAAACTGATTATCATGATCCCGAGATGAAGAATTTAAGATATGTTCCTCACTCATTTTTAAATTTTGAAATTGTTCTGATATTTGAGATGAGGAACATGGAGAGACCATTGAAGAGATTGAGGGACATAGGTTGAACTCAGATCGAGCTCGCTCTACATTTGAACAAAATTCAAATGGTCGAGGGTCACCTGGAATGGTGATAACTTGATTCTTAAACTCAAACTTGAGACATTGATGAAGAGTAGAAGGGATGACCTTCATTGCATGAATCCAAGGACGTCCAAGAAGAAGATTAAAAGATGCAGGACAATGTACCACATAAAACAAAGTATCCAATATTTTAGGCCCAACTTTGAGAGGAAGAGATATGACACCACAGGCTTCTTGGGACTCATTGTTGAAAGCTTTTATAATGATATCAGATTTTGTTAAGTCTTCCTCTTTTAATCCAAATTTTTGAAAGAATTGATATGTACACAAATTGAGAGAAGAACCATTATCAATCAGAATTCACTTGATAAAAGTATCCCCAATAAGTGCAGTGATGTAAAGTGAAGAATCTTCTTGCAAGTTTGAGGAAGGTTTATCATCATCCGAGAATGAGATATGATGTATCCCAAGAGAACCTACGACATCAACTATAGCATTGGGTGAAATATCTGAAGGAACTGATTGTTGCTTTAAAAATTCCATCAAAGCATCTCTATGGTTGGGAGAAGTTTGAAGGAGTTCTAAAACTGATATCTTTGTTGGAGTACTAGCCAACTGCTTTTGGAGATCAAATGAAACCTTAGGTTGTGGTCTCAATACAATAGGTGGAGTCCTTATATCTGAAACTTTTCCTTGATTATTCTTCAAAATTGAACTGGGTTGTAACATAGAATTCTATCCTTGCTGAGGATGTTGAGTTTGAGCTTGTCTTCTTGTAGTTATCCCAACCATGCCAACCATATTACCATAAGGAGGAGGCTCATTCTGATGAGCCACCTGATTTGTTGCTTGTTGATTATGTTTTGGCAATGGATCTTTAAATATTTCCATATCTTGATTGGTAGTCACATTTTGTTGGATAGGTACTTGATTATTCACTACCTGAGAATTGCCTAAGTCAATGCATCCTGCATCAATCAGATCCTGAACCACATGTTTCAACTTCTTACAAGAATTCATCCAATGTCCTTCCACTCTATGATATGCACAATGTTGACCTACCTTATACCAATGAGTTGTAGTATCTGGTTGTCTAATAGGAGGTAACTCAATTGCCTTAGCTTCTAAGAGTTGTTTCAAAACTGCTTCCATAGACATATTAAGCCTTGTAAAATTTCTTTGTGGAGGTTTTTGAAGTACTATATTTTGTAGGTTGTTAGTAACATTATTAACAGGCCTACTATCCATTCCATTATCACCTCCTATATGTCTATTTTTATGTTGAGACTTAGTAGGTTTCTCTTCCTTAACTTTGAGTTGACCTCTCCTGATGAGAGCCTGTTCTACTTTTCTTGCTAAATCAATTGCTTGATCAAAATATGTAATAGTAGTAGTCTCTAATGCATAAGATAATTGTTCTTGTAAATTACCAATAAATATCTCAAGCATATCCTTAGGAGGTAAAGTATATCTCAAACGTCCAACTAAACTTCTCCAACGAGCCAAAAATTTTGAAAAGATTTCTTCTTTACTTTGTTTTAAATTATACACATCTTTCATTGTCACTTCTTTCTCAATATAAGCACCAAATTGCTGAACAAATAATTTTGTTGTCTCTTCAAAACTCTTTAAGGAATAATTAGGCAACCGATAATACCATTCTAATGCCATGCCACCAAGACTCTTAGGAAATGTTTTAAGCAACAACATATCATCATAAATGAGATCATGGCAAGTTGTTCTAAATCTTCTTAAATGCTCTATTGGATCTTTTGTCCCCTTATAGATAGGTAAAACTGGCATAGGAAAGTGCTTAGGATAAGGCCTAGCAGCAACAATAGGATCCAATGGCTGATTACACATTTCCTTATAACTGTAAGTAAAACTTGAAGGCTGAATCATCTCAACTTTTGAAACCAACTGCTTCACCATATTTGCCAAATTTTGTACTTTTGGATTACTATTATGCATTGTTCCTAGATTCCCATATGTGTGTTGAGGAACCAATGCTTGATTCAGGTTGGAAGTATGGATATTATTGTTATATGTGGCACCTTGTGAAAGTGGACAACTAACATTGGGAAGAACAAAAGCAAAAGTGTTGATATTAGAATATTGAGGAAGAAATTGAGAACACTTTTGAGTGATACTACTAATTGGAGGGGCTTGCATATTCCTTCCAATGTTGGTGGTTGTAGTAGTATCAATAGCTGAGTTCAACTTATCAAGATGTACTGATTTAGGCAAGGGGTTTTCTTGGTTAAGCATAGGGGAGCTTATTGGAGGAGGTGGAGGAGTCTCATCTCTTTCGAGGTGAGCTTCTTGCTCCATGCCTCCCAATATCCTATCCCTATTAGCTTTCATAAAACCCCAAATATGCTCAAATGATGAAAAGACAAAGCTACCATTAGGTCCCTCATAAGGATCAAAACTCATCTCAGTATCCATGTTGTCTTGCTCTTCTGGATCTATGTTAGGATCCTCTCTATCAATCTGATCATATTCTAGAGGAATACAATCAGATTCAAGATGCTTTCATTGACTTCTAAGGATAGGAGCCATTAGAAGAGTGAAAGGATAGAAGAGAATGCTAACAATAGAAACAAAAATATTTTTAAAGATATTATTAAGATTCTTCAACCACACAAACAAATTTAATGATCTTGCTTAAAAAATGTTTGAAAGAAAAAGGAGGTGTTCACGTCGGGTTCACCAAAGATGTAGAGGGGGAAAACCGCCCTACCGTGTACAATTCCCAAAAGGTTGGATCCGCAAGAGAGGAGAGAAGCCTTATGGGGTGAACCATGGGGGTTGTGTTGTTCTCTACACTCGGTGCTAGGGGGGATGGGTTCACCAGGAATGGCTTTAAGGACTCGCTCCAAGTCCACAGGAATTTTAGGAATGTTTGATGTATTAGATTCAAGACAAACACCTAGATTTGGCCTTTCTAGATCTATGCTATAAAAGATAAAGGACAATGCAGAAATACAAAATGCAGGAATACAAGAGCTAACCCTAGAATGATTCTTTCTTTGAATGCTTTTCTAACCTAGGGTTCTAAACAAACAACCTTTAAGCAAGGGCTCAAGAAGGGATGCACAAACATAATTAACCCTAAGTGCACACTATATGTTGTTTTCCTTTCAAATACCTAGAATTAAATAAAATATATTTCTTTTAAATCAGATCTAGGGTTTTACAATAGAAATAAAAGCACTCAACAAATAGCCTAAAAGACTAATCAGAATACTTAGCTTATTCGGTGATTTATCCTTGCTTTTATCCCTTTGTCCAATGCTATTAATAATACCTGTTCCTGCAAGATAACTCAAGAAACACTTGAAAATGGGATTAGCGTTAGGGGGCCTGCTTAGGCCATTGTACAACAATGCTTGGAGGTATAGTAGTCAAGCCCCCTAGGTCCTTTTAGCTGACCTTTGATAATTAAAAGTGGAAATTGACCTTTGGAGGAAAACAAACATTAATGCAATACAACAAAACAGAATGCAGAAATCATAAAATAGAATATGCCACTATGCTCTAGATGCAAATTAGAATGCAATGGAGAAAATAGGGACAACATATTACCCCCAATTTTGTCTCAGGTGAAATCGTGCCCCGTAATGGGTGACCACGATAACGCCAGGTGAAGTCGCGCCCCATAGCAGACCGAGCGTGATTTCGCATAAACTATGCAAAAAATAAAATATGAATGCAGAAGCTCGATCACGTCATTCAAAAAACCTAAATGTGCATGCAGAAGAGTGAATTCACCTAGTAGAGAGTGTAGAAGCAAAACAGAAGGGTTTTAGATCTCCCGGATGGTCAATCTCTCCTTAGGGCTCCAACAACAATCCACCAAGAGCGAGGAAGAACAATGCAGTAGAAAATCAAACTCCAAACTTCAAAGTTGCTTGCAAGAGAAGAAGAAGAAATATGCAGACCGAATAAAACACTTTGCGAGAAATCAAAATAAAATCATTAAATGTCGATTATGTGAGCGTGTGTTAACTTGTGTGTTATTGTGTGTGAAAAGTGAATTCAAACCCTCCTTATATAGCGGATTTGAAGGTGAAAAGAGTGGGAAAACCAAGGAGGGCCGACGTAAAACATGCCAACCTCAAAAAATTAGGGTTTTAATGCATCAAACCCTAAAAATGCGAAATCGTGCCCCATCCGGGCTGACCGCGATATCGCAATGCGAAGTCGCACCCCATCAAGGACCGGGCGTGATTTCGCATAGAGAGGGAAAATAGGCAAAACAGAGGGGGAAGGCCTTGTCCTTGCCTTAGGCAAGTCTAAGGGGTCCCCCAGAGGGCTCAGGGAATATTTCCCACTAAAGTGGGTCAATTTTTCGTGTCTACATGAGAAAAATTGGATAAAACAAAGAACAAAAAAAACCAAAATTTTGAGTGGATCCCCAAATTGGGGTGCGTTGTGTGACAACCACAACAAATGGTGAGTCTGTTTGGAAATGCTCTTGAGCATTTCAGATGAAGAACTTTATCTGAAACCAATAAAATCAAATATCATAGAAATAAACATCATCTAGCAATATCTAGAGAAAGTGAGGTAGACAACTTAAAATGAAAATATATGAACCATTTGCTTCTGCTCAGTGTGTGAACTGTGATTCATTTTGCATCCTTGAAACAATTTAGATTCCATCATTCATTTTGCATTTAGGCTATAAAATATCACTCATTAAGATGTACCTCTGCATTGCTCCATTGCCATTCAAGCATCCATAGCTCCGGTGGAGATGACCTTGATCTCTTCTAGACCTTGCTCTACTACCAACTAGGCGTCTATAGCCTCAATAGATATTATTTGAATCACCCAAGCATTAGATAAATTTTGCAATTACTTCTTTTATTTTATTTCACATAGACATTGCTCCATTTTCGGTTAGGCATCCATAGCCCCAGTGAATATTATCTAAACCTTTTTATTGATTTAGATTTTATTTTTGTCTTTCTCTTTTTTTATCAAGCATTGTATTGCTTTGCAAAATTTACCTATCGCTTGGGTTAGAGACCACTTAAGGCTAAATATGGAGTGTATTGGATTTTTTACCTTAATTTGCAAACAAAAAAAAATGATTTCATCCTTCAATATTTCAAAGCATGCCCTTTAATAGGATGTGTTCATGTGAAGCTTTAGCAAAATGTTTCATTGTTCCAAAATCCACTATCTTAGCCCAACATCTAAGAATGACTACTAAACAATTTCATATCCTTTTTCCTTAATTTTACCTGATCCCAAATAGGTAGTCTATCCTACATGAAAAAGGAACAAATACCAATAAAGATGTCAAATGTTAATAGCAATCGCAAAATACTACCACAATTATAGGTAGCGAACCCCAAAATATGAAGATGCAACAAAATCAACTCCAATTGAAAGCAAACCCAAAATCCTCTCAAACAAGAAAAAATTTATTTACAAAAGCAAAACAAAACATGAAAACCCAAAAGGTTATTTACAAAAATATACAATATATATACAAGCAAGAATTCAATTATCATTTCCCTGGATCCCAAACATGATTTTGACCACAAATGAAAAAAAAATTGACATGATAGGCATACAAAATTTTGTGGGCATCATTCCATAATAATATTAAGCTAAACAATACAAAAGTCTTTAATATGCCTCTCACCCCACCAACTTGATATAGTTCTATTAGCAATTCCATGATGTGGCTTTAATTCATCGAATTGATAAGACAATAACTGATTTTCAATTCCTTTTTATTTTTTTATCAAAGTATATATTTCCAAATTTGATTCATGACTCAAAACTAAGCTCTCCTTTTCATGATCAAATATGAGGTCTTTCAAACATGAGCCTATTTCTAAAAACTTTAAAGCCAAGTCATTGTTTAAAGTTTTGGGCCAATCACAACCATGCAAGAATTTACAAGCATCTAAGATATCTGACATATGAGGATCATTATAATTTTGTATCCTAGGCTCAATAATTAGTTGTAGGTGAACCTGATTTAAAATTTAAAAAATATTTTCCTTTTTTTGGTCCAATGTGACAACTTTAGAAGTTAGCTCGAATTTGTTGTTAAGACCACATGATATTTCATCATCAATTACATTTAAATATGCAAGAGAATCATGTAAATCCTTACCAGAGATTTCATTAGTTAATAATAAAGGTGAGGATTCTACCTTTTCATCATATCTTACCCACAAATCATGAATAACATTTACCATTTCCTCTTCTTCATCTTCAAACAACATGTGATTTTTGGACTATAGAGGAATTGTCATATCTTCATGTAAGATGGGAACTTTGGTGTCCTACATATCATATGAAATAAAAACTTCATCATAAGGCTTGAGAGAAACACATTCATCATGTTTCTTCCAAAAATTATAATAATCATCTTCTAAAACAAAAGGGTAATATTCTATTGTGTCTTTCGCATAACCTTCTAATTCATCGATAGACTCCTTTTCAAACTCACCTTCAACCTCTTTTGAAGGATCAAGTGTGTCTAAAAATGGATCAATTATTGTATATATATTTACATGATTACCACAATTCTCATTTGTAACTAGTGACTCTAAGACTTTCATTTCTTGCTTACCCTTGTTTGGCACATGTTGGATTTCTTGACAATCAGTTTTAGAAATTTCATCAAATTTTATGGAAAATCCGGATTAGACATATGCTTCCATGCTAGTTAGCTCTAGGACTCCTCCATTGTCTGAGAGAGTATCACTTTGAAAATAATTAAAATTTATCTCATGCATATAATTTATAGAATAATCAAGATGTGTATTTTGAGGCACTTGATTCTGTAATTGAATAATATCTCTATTAAGCTATAGAACTAACTTGCGCAACTCATCCATTTGAGAGTTGGCATAATTAAATTTAGTTGTAGTAGTTTGGTTTATTGCATAATCCCAAGATATTTGGGTATTCTAAAGTTGATTCATACTTGAGGATGATGGTTGATTTTGAATGGTAAATTGAGTTGTATAAACTATTGGGTGGGTAAGGGAGGTATTAAATGATTGAGAATTATATAATCCAAAACACACACCACCACCTAGAAAACTCAATAGTTTTTCAAATGTTATTGCTTCGATATAGGCTTAGGAAAATATGTGATTTGAGACATCCTTCACAAATACATTGAAGAACACAAGCTTATACTAAGAGGGGGGTGAACAATATAAGACCACTTTTTACTTTTCTTTCCAAATCAATATTAAGCAATGTGTAGATAGCAATATCAATAGCAGTAATCAAAGCAATGCACAAATCACCACACACAATAGAGACACCATAATTTACGTGGTTCACCCAATGTGGGCTACTCCACGGAGAAAATATTTCACTAAAATTTTCTCAATCAATCTCTTGGGAATCCTTCCCAATTACAATGTTTATGGACCTCTGTCCAAAGGAGACACCAATCCCCTAAATCAAGTTCATGGATCTCTATCCACTGGAGAACTCCTTCTCCTCTACTCTGGTTGGTGATCCTCTAGAAGACTACTGCCTCCACTGCACTGGCTTGTGGATCTCTCTCCACTGAAGACTCTTGTCCCCACTCAGAAGACCTATCCTCACTACCCTGGCTGATGGATCTCTATCCACTGGAGACTACTATCCTCTCTACTCTGTCACCTCCAAAGCTCTATCTCAAATCTGCACTAAACATAGTCCATTCGGTCTAGCACAAATCTTCTCAACAAGTCCACTCAGAACTTGCTCAAATATGCTCAATAGGTCCACTCAGAACTTGCTCAAATCTGCTCAACAAGTCCACTTCAGAACTTGCTCAAAATCTTTCTCAACAAGTCCACACATAACTTGCTCAAATCTGCTCAACAAGTCCACATAGAACTTGCTCAAATCTGCTCAACAAGTCCACACAAAACTTGCTCAAATCTGCTCAACAAGTCCACTTAGAACTTGCTCAAATCTGCTCAACAAGTCCACACAAACTTGTCCAATCTACTCAATAAGTCCACATAGAACTTATTCAAATCTGCTCAACAAGCTCACTCAGAACTTGTCCAATCAATAAGTCCAAACTTGTCCAATATCATAGAAACATAAAGTGAATTGTTAGAGACCCAATATGTTTCAACTCAATGCTCAAACACTTTCTCAACTCAAATCAGAATATAGAATAGTTTGTTTTATGGAACTTGAACAATCACTTCATACATCCACTTGACTAGGCTCAATCAACTCTACTCAACCAATTACTCAAGAAACAACCCTTGCTCACAAACCCTAGTCCAAGCATGTAAACACCAACTCAAAATATTTCCAACAATGCTCAACAAAAAATCTCACATAACAATGATACTCATGTTCTTTTCAAACCCTAGTTCAAGTTCTTTGCACAACAACTCACTTCAACAACAATGCATATAAATCAATCTTCACATAACAATGATACTCATGTTCTTTTCAAACCCTAGTTCAAGTTCTTTGCACAACAACTCACTTCAACAACAATGCATATAAATCAATCTTCACATAACAATGATACTCATGTTCTTTTCAAAACCCTAACTCAAGTTCTTCACACAACCAATGGCTTCAACAACAATGCTTATAAAACAAGGTTTTAATCACAACACTTAATTCCAGAAAACCTTGAAGCATTAACTCAAACACTTTTGAAAAGGAAACCCTAATCAAATCCTTTTCACTCCAAAATTTATTTTCTAGAAATCCAATCAATCAACTCAACCAAGGAAGAATTTGCCCATACCTTTTTTCTTGACAAGGAGTTGATCTCACAAATCTGTCACACTCACACTCACTTCTTTGCCAATCTCAATAAGGGTTAGAAGATAATAATTTCCTCAAAAACACAATACAAAATGATATCAATAATTACACCTTATCACTCCAACTTAAAATAATATTCAACACCTTCACAATAATCTTCTTTAACACAAAAACCCCTTATTAAAATTAAAACAATACTCAAAAGTCTTAATCCTCCAATATGCCAATATAGTAATTTAAGACTTTATTAAAAATTAAAACCAAAAACCTCCTTATTACTCCAAGTGATAATTTTCAACTACCACCACTATCCAATAAGCAACCTTTCTAAACAATTCCACTAACAACCCTTATACCTCCCAACTTAGGCAAATAATAAAAATTTAATGCAAAATATTTACCTCACCTTCGGAGGGATTCGAACCTTCAACAATACCCATGACGAACGCCTTAGTCGTGGCTTCAACCGCCACATGAGCTACGTGCTCGTTTGAGACTAACGAAGCACCACGTGCTTCAAGTCGTGCCTCCCTTCTTGCCCTTTGCAAAAATGTGCACCTTTGGCGCCTTCAACCAACACGACTGCCAAGCACACTATCGCATTTCGAACGTTGGCTCTCTTGCCAAAAAATGCTTTCACACCTGCCCACTCGCCACTAGGCCAAGCTGCCCAGTTGGCCTTCGAACGATCTATGCTTTCTATTTTGAACTATTTCTTCGCACATGAAATTTGTAAAATTCTCACGAGCTCTTCTTTCACTTCACATCCAAATAATAATCAATCGAGCAAGGATAAAGTTTAATGCCCTTTGAGCATAGGTATATATATTAATTTCCTCCATGCTTGTAAAACGTCGGCGCTTTGAATGCTTTCACCACCATGTAACGTCGACGAAGGTTAAGACCTTGATAAAGGCGCTTTGAAATATTTTAACTCCAAACCCATCTTTGGGTATTGTAAAATATTATAATGAATATTATAAATATTTTACTTTGGGCTTTTAACTATATCACTTAATATTATAATAACAAATATTATAATATTATATCCTTTTGAGTTTATTACTTCATTCTCATTGCATACCATGGTGTAAATAATATTTATTTATAAAATTTAAATTCTCATTGAATTTAAATAATTTATAAAAAATATTATATCTCCTTTTTAACTTTGCACAAGCCTCCTTGGGATTTTATGAAAACCCTTTTAACTTATGCTTCCATATACTATTAAGATATTATGGAGCCCTTTTTATTTTAACTTTTGCACTGATTCTCTTGACCTTTGGCCTTCTTCCTGGATATCAAATAACAACCTTGACACCTTTGTTTCTTGACGAAGTCCTTGATATTAATGATGACTTCATCTGGTGACATCAATGACAACTTTGACTTAGGGACTCAAAATGTCCAACAATCTCCCCCTTTGTCATTGATGGCAACCCAAAAAATTTTTACCAAAAACTTGACTTCTTCTTCTTTCTCCCCCTAGGACATTGCTCCCCCTAGCTCAATGCTCTCTTCAAGTATCAAATCTCTCCCCCTTACTCAAATATCTCCCCCTTTGACATCAATGGCAAAGGGTCACCTTTGGGGCTCGAGGCTAAGAATGAGCCTCTTAGCTTAGCCCCTCCCCCACCTCCTTTTGAGGTGGTTAATTCTAGGGTGGGAGTATTTCTACTCCTAGAAGGCATTGTTCTTTACCTTTATCCTCTTTCCTTATTATCTGATTCTTATGATTCCTTTGATTGTTTTCCATATCCATATTCTTGTTCCTATTCATATCCATGTTCTTGTTCCTATTCATATTCATGTTCTTATTCATGTTCATATTCCTGTTCATGTTCATACCTATTTTTGGGATGTCTGCTCTACACCACTTTGTTGTGTGACCATCATTATTGCACTTATAACACTTAATGTTATTATTCCTTGGAGGTGCAAATGTCTTAGGATTTCTCCTAGTGAAGCCATATCTTCTTCTGTCATGAACCCTGCAATTTATTGCCTTGTGACCAAACTGATTACATGAGTAGCAATACCCATGGAAAATTGTTATTCCTATTCCTATCTTACATGTGTCCTGCATTGTGAAGCCATGTGCCCAAACCTGTGACATGAAAAGCATCTTCCATTGAAGCTTCCTTGTCTTGACCTCATTGGTCTCCTATTCTGATTGTTGTTCCATATGTATCTTCTTTGTGCATTGTTCCTATTTTTGTTGAACTCTCTATTGTCCAACTCATCCTTAGATGTCTCACTTTCTTTTACACTATCTTCTTCTGAAGTATCTTCATCTAAATTTTCTTCTCCTCCAAAACTTGAAGTTGACTCTCCTTCCCATTTCTTTTGAACCTGTTCAAATCCAAGACCTGTTTTTCTTGATGTAGTCTTTTGTGTCTTGATGAACTTATCCAAGTTATTTGAGCTATTTTTAAACCCTTTCATCTTGATCTTGGAGTCCTCTAAATATTCTTTTAGTAGTGCCACTTCTTGTGCTAACTTCTCACATTCCAAGATCTTTGCTTCTAACTTATCTTTGAACCTTTTTGCCTTAGCCTTTGATTTTTCTAAATCCTCTATAAGCAATCTTCTCTCTTCATCACATTCCTGAAACTAAATTTCAAGTTTAGAGTGTTGCTTTCTTACCTTCTTTACTGTGTCAAGGGCATAGATAAGTTCTCCCTTGAGATCATAACCATCCTTTTCTGAATATTCCTCTATTTGTTTACCTTTGTCCACATCTCTATTTTCTTTTGGCTTGTCTTCTATAGGATCACTTACTTCTTCTTCTAAAGCCATTAGAATATTTTCATCTGGTCCTTCAAGTGCATTCTCATATTCATCATCACTGAAACTATAACCATCCCTTGTACAATCATCTTCAAGATGTCCAAAGTTACCACATCTAAAACACTTGAGAATAACTAGAGTCTTAACTGGTTCTTTTTCTTCAATCATAAATAGGACTTCATCTCTATCATTGTCTGAAAAACTAGCATCACTATCACTTGAATACTTACTTGCCTTATCCGCATAGTAGCTTCTCTTTTGCCTTTGAAAGAACTTCTTTCCTTGTCTGCTTTGTCCATCCTTGCTTTTCTTCTGATGCTTATCCCGCTTATATCTTTCTGATTCCTTGTTCCTGTGATCCTATTTTTCTTCACCATTGTTGTTCTTGGGTTCTTGACAATCTATTGCAAAATATCCATACTTTCCACAATTGAAACACTTAACAGATATTTTATCTCTAGATCTTCTATAGTCCTTATCTCTTCTACCATAGTTAGCTTCTTCATCACTAGATGACTCATTGCTTGATTCTGACTTCTTACCCTTTGTCTTATTGGTTGCTTTGAATGTTGCTTCCTTCTGGGACATAGGATATTTTGTTCTTATCTCAAATGTTGTGAGCATACCAAGCAACTTATCTCTTGTCAAAGTATCACCATCTATTGATACTTCTATAGCAGAAACCTGTTCACTGAATCTTTTTGGAAGAGATCTTAAGACTTTATCACAAACATCAGATTCATCAATCTTCATACCAAGTCCTCGCATATCATTAACAACCTCATCAATTCAAATTAGGTAAGCACTAATATTTTCCTCTTTGTTCATTCTTAATTCTTCAAGTTGTCTTTTGAGATTTTGACTCTTTGCTTTCTTGACACTTTTATCTCCTTCATATATATTTTGCAATTTATCCCACATCTCTTTTGTAGTTTGACAATGCATAACTTTCATAGACTCTGTTCTATGCAAACCTCTCACAAGTGCATTCATTGCTTTTGAATTATAGTGTTGTAGAAGCTTACCTTCCTTATCTGTAGGAGGATTGATTAAGGGATCGTATCCAAATTCCATTGATTCCCAAATTTCATTGCCAAGTGCCATCAGGTAGATCTTCATCATCATACTCCAATACATATAGTCACTTCCATCAAATACTAGTGCTGAATTATTTGAGGACACTTCCTTAGGATCCATTGTGTTCTTGTTAGCCTTTCCTTCAAGCTGTTAAACTCTTCTGAAGGAACCCACTCTGATACCAATTGAAGAACACAAGCTTATACTGAGAGGGGGGTGAACAGTATAAGACCACTTTTTACTTTTCTTTCCAAATCAATATTAAGCAATGTGTAGATAGCAATATCAATAGCAGTAATCAAAAGCAATGCACAAATCACCACACACAATAGAGACACCATAATTTACGTGGTTCACCCAATGTGGGCTACTCCATGGAGAAAATATTTCACTAAAATTTTCTCAATCAATCTCTTGGGAATCCTTCCCAATTACAATGTTTATGGACCTCTATCCAAAGGAGACACCAATCCCCTAAATCAAGTTCATGGATCTCTATCCACTGGAGAACTCCTTCTCCTCTACTCTAGCTGGTGATCCTCTAGAAGACTACTACCTCCACTACACTGGCTTGTGGATCTCTCTCCACTGAAGACTCTTGTCCCCACTCAGAAGACCTATCCTCACTACCCTGGCTGATGGATCTCTATCCACTAGAGACTACTGTCCTCTCTACTCTATCACCTCCAAATCTCTATCTCAAATCTGCACTAAACACAGTCCATTCGGTCTAGCACAAATCTGCTCAACAAGTCCACTCAGAACTTGCTCAAATCTGCTCAAAAGGTCCACTCAGAACCTGCTCAAATCTGCTCAACAAGTCCACTTAGAACTTGCTCAAATCTGCTCAACAAGTCCACACAGAACTTGCTCAAATCTACTCAACAAGTCCACACATAACTTGCTCAAATCTGCTCAACAAGTCCACACAGAACTTGCTCAAATCTGCTCAACAAGTCCACTCAGAACTTGCTCAAATATGCTCAACAAGTCCACTTAGAACTTGTCCAATATGCTCAATAAGTCCACACAGAACTTATTCAAATATGCTCAACAAGCTCACTCAGAACTTGTCCAATATGCTCAATAAGTCCACATATAACTTGTCCAATCTCATAGAAACATAAAGTGAATTGTTAGAGACCCAATATGTTTCAACTCAATGCTCAAACACTTTCTCAACTCAAATCAGAATATAGAATAGTTTGTTTTATGGAACTTGAACAATCACTTCATACATCCACTTGACTAGGCTCAATCAACTCTACTCAACCAATTACTCAAGAAACAACCCTTGCTCACAAACCCTAGTCCAAGCATGTAAACACCAACTCAAAATATTTCCAACAATGCTCAACAAAAAATCTCACATAACAATGATACTCATGTTCTTTTCAAACCCTAGTTCAAGTTCTTTGCAAAACAACTCACTTCAACAACAATTTATATAAATCAATCTTCACATAACAATGATACTCATGTTCTTTTCAAACCCTAGTTCAAGTTCTTTGCACAACAACTCACTTCAACAACAATGCATATAAATCAATCTTCACATAACAATGATACTCATGTTCTTTTCAAAACCCTAACTCAAGTTCTTCACACAACCAATGGCTTCAACAACAATGCTTATAAAACAAGGTTTTAATCACAACACTTAATTCCAGAAAACCTTGAAGCATTAACTCAAACACTTTCGAAAAGGAAACCCTAATCAAATCCTTTTCACTCCAAACTTTATTTTCTAGAAAGCCAATCAATCAACTCAACCAAGGAAGAATTTGCCCATACCTTTTTGCTTGACAAGGAGTTGATCTCACAAATCTGTCACACTCACACTCACTTCTTTGCCAATCTCAATAAGGGTTAGAAGATAATAATTTCCTCAAAAACACAATACAAAATGATATCAATAATTACACCTTATCACTCCAACTTAAAATAATATTCAACACCTTCACAATAATCTTCTTTAACACAAAAACCCCTTATTAAAATTAAAATAATACTCAAAAGTCTTAATCCTCCAATATGCCAATATAGTAATTTAAGACTTTATTAAAAATTAAAACCAAAAACCTCCTTATTACTCCAAGTGATAATTTTCAACTACCACCACTATCCAATAAGCAACCTTTCTAAAAAATTCCACTAACAACCCTTATACCTCCCAACTTAGGCAAATAATAAAAATTTAATGCAAAATATTTACCTCACCTTTGGAGGGATTCAAACCTTCAACAATGCCCATGACAAACGCCTTAGTCGTGGCTTCAACCGCCACACGAGCTATGTGCTCATTTGAGACTAATGAAGCACCACGTGCTTCAAGTCGTGCCTCCCTTCTTGCCCTTTGCAAAAATGTGTGCCTTTGGCACCTTCAACCAACACGACTACCAAGCACACTGCCATGTTTCGAACGCTAGCTCTCTTGCCAAAAAATGCTTTCACACCTACCCACTCGCCACTAGGCCAAGCTTCCCAGTTGGCCTTCGAATGATCTATGCTTTCTATTTTGAATTGTTTGTTGCACATAAAATTTGCAAAATTCTCACAAGCTCTTCTTTCAGTTCGCATCCAAATAATAATTGTAGCACCCTAAAATTGGCGCAGTAAAACCTTAATAATTACAATTACTCTAAATAAATTTTCAAATTCAAATTTCAACCCCCAAAACTGCTCCCAAATCGTCGTTTAACTCGTTTCCTCCTTTCTCGTGCCATTTTTAGAGTTTGTTTTGTCCGTTTGACGATATCATCTCCGATAAGACGATATCGCCTCAGATCGAACGATTTTGTTTGGCATAGGACATCCAGACGATCTCGTCCCAAACTGATTTGTGCATAGTTGGACTCTGTTCCAATGGCATCTCTAATCTGGGCAGAAGTGTGTCTGCGTCGTTAGAGACCTCCCCCATTGGAGATCTCCCAAATTGGGATGATCTCAAACCTCCCAACCTCTATCCTAAGCCTATTTAATCCTAGGCCCTCCCCTTAGCATCCCCCTAGCTAAATTTCCCTGTGATTTGATATTTGCGTGCATTAAAATACCCTAGAGCATCATTTGCAATTTGTTATTTGAATTTTTCTTACAGGGACCGTATCGATTTTTAGCCAGAGCAAGTTCAGATCGTCGCAGACGAGCTCGTTCAATCTCGGATGATCCCATCATAATTCAAGACAATTTCGTCACATCTAGACAATTTCAACTACAGTCTGCATTGGGGGCAATAAGTGCCCAGAGTTTACGTGTTTTCTTATATTTATCCACTATTTTATTCTGAATTTAGTTAGTTTTATCATTATTCCTTGCTATTTTGCATTTTGGAGTTCACCCATCTAGATCAAATGCATAATTAAGTTATAATTGTCATTAAATCGGTATAATGCATTCATGTTTCTATTTATAATTTTTAGTTTGATATTGTTATTGTCATTTTACATTATTTCCCTATGTTAGCATTGCTATATTTTCTATGTTTTGCACCTATTTCTCTGTTTGCAGGTCTCTGACGAATTCGTCCAGACGAATTCGTCAGATCTCAGATGATCTTGTCAGATCGCAGACGATTATGTTAAATCAGAGGCGATCCTGACTGCTTCAAAAATTAGAACCTTCATCAGACATCCGGATCAGGTATGGGTCTTTAATCCATCTTTTTCTTTCTATTTTTTTTGTCCAAATCTATTTTTGTCTTCATTTAAATCTGCATTTCATATAGAATAGCTTAGACACATTTTGGCCAAACCTAGGACTTGGATGATTAAAGATAAAAATGAACACATCAAACACATTCCCAACCTAGGCGTGGAAACTGCCATTCAAAATTTTCCTGGTGAACCCCACCATCCGTCAAAAAATCACCATAATACACCTCCTTCGAGAGGCGGGACCTTCGCAAGGCCTCTCAGTTCGAGGTACCACACCATCCTTTTCACATCCCCATTTCGGGCACAGATCCTATATCTTGAAGGTAAGGGTGTGAAAAATTTGGAGTGATACATTTTGGTGAACCCGACGTGAAACTAAAACCTTTTGAAAACAAAAACAAAAAAAAATAATAAGAAAACAAAACATAAATGCATTTAGACTTAAAAAATTGCATATCATATTTAGAAGTATTAAAGAAACCATGAGTTTTTACTCAAATCCATATGAGCCCATCAGTAATGTTGGAAGAATTCAGCCAAATACATTTGTTGATTATGACCAACCTCATCCCTATTCAACACCACCGCCATCACACTTTTCTCATTTTTCATCCTTACCCCAACAGGACAATCCCTTTGCCAATCCTCTTCATAACGATATTATCTATTCTCCCATATATCCATATTATGTCTATCAATCCACATATAATCCTCCTCCACCCTTTCAATATTCTTCTTTCAATACAACACATCCATTTCAACAAGAAAATACTTATTCTTCCAATTCTACCATGCACTCACCTCCTACTTCGCAATCTTCCTGTCATCATTCTACCCATAATAAAGAAAGTAGAGGTGAGAAACCATTAGGCCCTTTTATGACTGAATTCCTAAGGCATGTATCAAAAACCTCTCGAAAACCTTCATCACGTAAATTTACTAAGCTCAATCAACCAATGGATATAATTCTTAAGTATTTACTTGACACAAATAGGATTGAACTCCCTTACATAAGACAACCTGATACCACAACAGATTGGTTTAAACCTAAGCTACATTGTGAATATCATAGAGTGGATGGACATATGACACAAAAATATAAAGATTTAAGATGTTCAATTCAAGATTTGATTGATGAGGGTCTTTTTAATATAAATGAATTACAATCTACAACTAATTATAAATCTCCAAGAAACAATCAAACTCCTACACAACAAATACCAATAATCAATCAAGACATGGGGATCTCCCAAGAACCCCTATTCAATTATCAACAACAAGAAACCAATCAAATATTGCATGTTAATGTGTTCCATCATGATGATATTACTAATATTGTAACATAAACTATAAATGAGCAACCTCAAGTTCAATCAACCCAATCTGATATTCAAGATATGGATTCCTCATTTGACCAACATTCAAAACTATCTTTGGCTCTAGAGAATGATCCAAAATGGAATGTAAGCATAGAAAGCTCATCTTTAGAATCAAAATCTTAATCTGAAATCCACTTTGATAGCCAACAACAAGTGATTAATCCTCAAGCAAGGATATCCCTTTTAGAAGTATTACAAAATTCTCATAAGAAAACTTTGTTCAAGATACCTAGCCAACAATTTGTTCCTCATCATATTTTCTCTAAGAACATAATTAATGGTGTAAACCCTCTTGAGGTTAACCATATTTCATTCTATGATGAGGAGATTCCTTCCTCTACTCCACAAGAAGACTACTATCTTTACATTATAGGATCTAGTAAAGAAACACCTGTTAAAACTATCATGGTAGATAATGGCTCCTCTCTTAATTTATGCACTTATCAATTATGCCAAAAACTCAAATTAAAGGAAGAACATATTAATGAATCAAATGTTATTATAAAATCTTTTAACAATGAAATTCAAGAAGCTCAAGGTATTATTATTCTTCCCCTTAATATTGGATCCAAGATCCGAGATACTTTGTTTTATGTAGCATTTTGCCCTTCATATTGCCACCTACTTCTTAGAAGTCCTTGGATTCATACGATGAGGGTTGTCCCTTCCACTCTTCACCAATGTTTAAAGTTTGCACTTGCAAATAAAATTGTTACCATACATAATGACCCAACACCATTTGAAGAATATTTAACGGTTGAAACATCAAGTTCTATACATTCTCTATTGTCACAATTATCTTCTATCCATCACTTTTCTTCATCCATATATGATCATCCTTGTTTATCAAATAACATCCATGCATATCTTTCACATCTGCTCCCTCCATCTTATCAAGATTTGGAATATAGTGATAAAAATGAAGAAACTTCTTATCTTTCTAATATTTTATTTTGTAACATGATCAATTTTACACATATAAAAGTCAAATATTTTGCTACATTATTTTACATTATAACAAAGCTTGTGTTATCGCTACCTTTTATTCATCACCTTTTGTTCTTACTTTCACCACAACCAAATTATCCTTTAAAACCTCCTTTGATTTTGAAGCAACCTTAGACATGCTATACTCAAATAACCTTGTATAGTGTATATAGATCATCTTGTATATACCACCAATTTCATAAATTAAAATCAAATACAAAAAAAATCAAAATCATCAAAATCTTCAAAAATATTTGTTGTATTTATTTATGGCACTTGTTAATTCTTTCAAAAACAAAAACAAACAAAAATAATAAAAATAAAAACAGCGATATTCTTGACTCTTTCGAAACCAAAACAAAATAAAGAAGAAAAAGAGAGTCAACATTCTCAAAACTTCTCAAAAATTATTTATATATATCTTCTTACAAATGTTGCAGTTATATATTTCAAATTATTTTGGATAAATTAGCATTTATTTGGAATCTCTCACTTTCACAAACACAAAATAAATATCTTGATTTTATCTGGCATGATTACTAATCTCTCTTATATCAAAAGTTCACAAAATTCAATTAAATAAAGTTTGAGCACAGAGAATTGATCTTGTTATTTACTTAAACCAAGCACATCCTTTCACAATAAAATGATTATATTTGTAATGTCCATTCTATGCTACATAGAAGAAGTTGTTTCTTGAGCGAAAAGTTTCCCCTGCTATCCTATCATGCACATGGTCTAGAATCTTTGAGAATTGGCAAAAGGACAAGCTCACCCCTACCCAGAATAAAAATCCCTTGCTCTATAGCTAATTCGAGCAAGTATCCCTAGCATAGAAAAAAAAAAGCAAAATTCAAGAAAAAGAGAAAAAGAAAAATATTATTTTATATCATTACAGCATTATCAAGCAAAAATACAAAAGAAACGAAAAGAAAGCAAAAGCAAAAGCAATAAAATACCTTTCCCTACCCTTTGAAAAGAAAAGAAGGGTTGATGAGCTTGAATCCCTAGAATTCTCAATTATTCGAAAACTGTGAGGTAAGCCCCATAACAGGTGGTTTGTGCCCAACCTCACTTGGCCTTGGGTAACTCCTAGCGTGGCGATATGTCCGTCACATTAGCAACCTTATTTTGTACAAACCTATGTCTGCTTATGTATTAGCTAGCTCTTGATAATCCGACTTACATAGTAGTCTAGTATGGTTATATGCATCTACATCATGGTTAATGAACACTTATTTGGTTCATTCAAATCACTTGTATCAAATTATCTTGCTCAAAACTGGTAAATGAACATAAGCAATTGCACACACATTTGTATTTGAGAGATTTTGTGTATCATTATGATAAATCAAGATTGGAAATGAACTCACATATGCACATGGGATTTCTTATAAATCTAACTTTTGTCTTTAAGATACTTTGAAATATTTTTTTTTTGCAAATTGTTTGGAATAATTCATTTTCTTCTTTAAAGTACAAAGACAACTACATACATAATAAAAAAAAAATCAAAATTTCTTTCAAAACCATACAATCAAATCACACACACACACACACACACACACACACACACACACACACACACACACACACATATATATATATATATATATATATATATTATTGTCAACTTTTGCGATGATGGTATAGTTCCAAAACCAAAATTGGAATTTTATGCCTAGCGCAAGTCCTCATCTTCATATTTTCAAAAAGTAAAAATCAACCATGCAATAAAATAAGTAACCAACCAAAATTGGAATTTTTACTTGATTTTCAAAAAGTAAAATCCAACCATGCAATCAAATTTGGAGCTCCTGAGTGCTCGTCCCTTCGCTCCGTGCTCTGAGGCATGCAATCTCGTCTCTGAGCTATGTAACCTCAACTTGATGGCGTGTAGCCTCATCCTGCAATGTCTACACCTGTACTTGGAGATGGACTATCTTCGCTCGAAGAGTCACTATCTCACTGCTCTCCCCAGTGTCAACACCCTTGCCCTTATCGGGCGATGGTGGCCTCTCTCTGTGGAGAAGGGGGTCTCTCCTCCATCCTCTCTCGTTGTCATGGCCTCTGCTACGCCTGTGATCTCCTCTGCTCTCTCTCGTCGTGACTCTGTGCCACCTCAATGGCCGCCTGGCACTGCCTCCCCATTCGATGCACAACTGCATGAATCGGACCTTGAGCCCTCGTCATCCGAGGAGGGCGAATGCTTGTGTACTAGGCATTGTAGCCGTCAGCTACCCCAATGTCGTCCCCATCCACTGGCTGAATGGGGGCATCATCTACATCCTAACTCCAAAATCATTGCATATCTGGAGCCCCACTAACTGTAGTGTTATCCTGGATAGTCCAAGAAAACTCGTAGTCTCTCAGAGATGGAATCCCCTACTGTAGATCGAACTGCCTCAAAACTCGATCATACCGGTGGAGCTCCACCTCTCCCCTCTCCATCCTCAACCAGCAGACTCACCTGATGCGAGCTAGCTCTTGTCCATCCTTGGCCCACCCTGGATGATCTCTCCAAGGCCTCCAGGTGATCTGGTTGGAGACGAGGTCATCAAGTAGTCTCCGGGACATCGACAGATCTATTCGTCGTTGTGACCCTCTTCGAAGCCACCAGTAGAAAACTCGGGGCCTCTCCCCATCAATCCCTGTCAGTGGGATCCCTACCGGCCTCCACACTATAATGTGCTCCCAGCACCAAACCTGTAGTAGCGATGTCATAACCAGACATCGATCGCCCTTGTACATGACCCCATGTAGGATCCTGTACAACCGATAGAGTACAAAGCTCCCCCAAGCAAATCTGTATTCGTGGTCTCTCAAGTCGTAGACCACATCTGCCAGTACCCATGGTACCCTACATCTGCTCTAATGGCACAGCAAAAGTCCACCTACCACCCCAGCCAAAACTCGTGTGAGTCTAGATGCCCCAGGCATCTGATGCAGCGACTCGATGTTCACTCCGCCCTTCTCCAGGGCGAAGCTCGGATCGCCACATAGTCGTATCATCGCATGGCCCTGATTTGCCATGGGAGTGATCAGTCCTCCTTGTATGGGGATCCTCAAAATCCTCCATATATCCTCTAGTGTGGGAGTCATCTCCCTTGTCGATAATCGAAAACAAGAAGAACCCGGATACCACCTCTCTACTAGGGCTGTCAATAGCCCCATATCTGAAGATACCTATGGCATCTCTGCCACATGCTACAAGCTGACCTGTGCTAGCTGATCTCACTCTACCTGAGACAGGGCGGCCAAGTCATCCCTCAACCCGTCGTATTTCCATTCTCTGCTCTTTAGTAATCCTCTCTGCAACATAAACAAAATCAACAATAAAAATCATTACTAAATCATTAATTAAAAATGCAAGTTAAAATAAGTTCAATTTTATAACTGATGATATCGTCCACAATTGGATGATATCGTCCCCAATTTGAGCAAATTCATCTTCGATTTTGCCAGCCTAAATCGTCCCCTTTTTGACGAAATCGTCCCCCTATCGCTGATTTTGCCCTCAGATGAAATCGGCGATATCGAGACGATTTCATCTCAATGACGTCAATGGCCCAAAAACAGCCGTGATGCTCAAAAATCAAGCAAATCTAATCTAAAAAGCATTAAATTCTACAGTAAAGCATTCTAAACTAAGTTTAGACCCTTACCCGTAGCCCGCGTCGGACCTCTGTCGATCTGTGCGTTGTCTCGACCATTTTTGTCTCCAGAGGTCTAAAAACCAGAAAAAGGAACAGTAACAATGAATTAGGGTTTTACCCTATTTTTCTTAATTTTATTCAAAACACAATCAAAAACATTTTAAAATTTTGCTTTTTCATGTTTTTACCTCAAACGTTCGATTTGGGTAAAAACACGGAGGGGGCACCATAGTAAGCTGTCGTACGATTCGACCAAGAATCATCACCTAAAAATGGGAATAATTTTTGCTTTCTCATAGATCGAGAAGAACTCATCTTTAACGCATTTTTTTTGAAAAATTCGCTAAAGAGGGGGCAAAATGTAGCACCCTAAAATTGGCGCAGTAAAACCTTAATAATTACAATTACTCTAAGTAAATTTTCAAATTCAAATTTCAACCCCCAAAACCACTCCCAAACCACCGTTTAACCTGTTTCCTCCTTTCCCGTGCCATTTTTAGAGTTTGTTTTGTCCGTTTGACGATATCGTCTCCGATAAGACGATATCACCTCAGATCGAACGATTTCGTTTGGCGTAGGACGTCCAGAAAATCTCGTCCCAAACTAATTTGTGCATAGTTGGACTTTGTTCCAATGGCATCTCTAATCCAGGCAAAAGTGTGTCTACGCTGTTATAGACCTACCCCATTGGATATCTCCCAAATTGGGATGATCTCCAACCTCCCAACCTCTATCCTAAGCCTATTTAATCCTAGGCCTTCCCCTTAGCATCCCCCTGGCTAAATTTCCCTATGATTTTATATTTGCGTGCATTAAAATACCCTAAAGCATCATTTGCAATTTGTTATTTGAAGTTTTCTTGCAGGGACCGTATCGATTTTCGACCAGAGCAAGTTCAGATCGTCATAGACAAGCTCGTTCAATCTCAGACGATCCCATCATAATTCAAGTCGATTTCATCGCATCTAGATGATTTCGACTGCAGTCTGCATTGGGGGCAATCAATGCCTAGAGTTTGCGTGTTTTCTTACATTTATCCACTATTTTATTCTAAATTTAGTTAGTTTTATCATTATTCCTTGTTATTCTGCATTTTGGAGTTCACCCATCTAGATCAAATGCATAATTAATTTATAATTGTCATTAAATCAGTATAATGCATTCATGTTTCTGTTTATAATTTTTAGTTTGATATTGTTATTGTCATTTTACATTGTTTCCCTATGTTAGCATTGTTGTATTTTCTGTGTTTTGCACCTATTTCTCTATTTGCAGGTCTCTGACAAATTCGTCAGATCTCAGATGATCTTGTCAGATCGCAGATGATTCTGTTAAATCAGAGGCGATCCTGACTGCTTCAAAAATCAGAACCTTCATCAAAAATCTGGATCAGGTATGGGTCTTTAATCCATCTTTTTCTTTCTATTTTTTTTGTCCAAATCTGTTTTTGTCTTCATTTAAATCTGCATTTCATATAGAATAGCTTAGACGCATTTTGGCCAAACCTAGGACTTGGATGATTAAAGCTAAAACTGAACACATCAAACACATTCCCAACCTAGGCGTGGAAACTACCATTCAAAAGTTTCCTAGTGAACCCCACCATCCGTCAAAAAATCACCATAATACACCTCCCCTGAGATGCGGGACCTTCGCAAGGCCTCTCAGTCCGAGGTACCGTGCCATCCTTTTCACATCCCCCTTCCGGGCACGGATCCTAAAGCTTGAAGGTAAGGGTGTGAAAATTTTGGAGCGATACAATAATCAATTGAGCAAGTATGAGGTTTAATTCCCTTTGAGCATAGGTATATATATTAATTTCCTCCATGCTTGTAAAATGTTGGCACTTTGAATGCTTTCACCACCACATGACATCAGCGAAGGTTAGAACCTTAATAAAAGCACTTTGAAATATTTTAACTCCAAACCCATCTTTGGGTATTGTAAAATATTATAATGAGTATTATAAATATTTTACTTTGGGCTTTTAACCATATCACTTAATATTATAATAACAAATATTATAATATTATATCATTTTGAGTTTATTATTTCATTCTCATTGCATACCATGGTGTAAATAATATTTATTTATAAAATTTAAATTCTCATTGAATTTAAATAATTTATAAAACATATTATATCTCCTTTTTAACTTTGCACAAGCCTCCTTGAGATTTTATGAAAAACATTTTTAACTTATGCTTCCATATACTATTAAGATATTATGGAGCCCTTTTTCTTTTAACTTTTGCACTGATTATCTTCACCTTTGGCCTTATTCTTGGATATCAAATAACAACCTTGACACCTTTTTTTCTTGACAAAGTCCTTGATATTAATGATGACTTCATCTAGTGACATCAATGACAACTTTGACTTAGGGACTCAAAATGTCCAACATATATAGAGATTAATGGGTCAAGAGCATTGAAATATATTTGGATCGTAATCCCCTCTGTATAAACATAAGGTACCATAAATTGAGTATATAACCTATGAAACCTCTCATTGAATAGCTTCAAAGGTTTATTTGGTTCTATTCAAGCCACAATAAACTTATGATGCATGAGAAGTGGGTCAACTGACCTTTTATTAAAATGACTGATAAATATTGTCTCTAGTAGAACCCAAGAGGTGATAGAACCTGAAGGTATATTGATAAACCAATCATACACAAACCTATCCAAAGTGCAAAGAAACATTTTACAAGCAACATCTTGATGTAACACTTATAAATAAATGATGATGCTTTTGAATGCTTGCATATGTTCTTCTGTGGAATTATCTCATCAGACCTATACTAAGGAAGATATCTCTCGAAACTGATAGGTAAATCATGTGAATATCCAGGTATGTTCAAGGGGTTACCTATCATGAATGAAGTAAACATTGCCATTGTGACTCGGTCTTGGCTTTTTAAATGTTTTTATTATAAAATCTCATTATGTAGAACATCTACATCAAACTAAAGCATAACAATTAGTGAAAAGCAGATGAAACTCATGCATTAATATCAAATTTGAACAACTTAATTAATAAATCAAAGCAAATACTTCAAATCAAGCCCTCTTTCTAGCACCAACTCTATTGAGTGATATTTTCGTCCAATTATGAAAACACACTCACAATTAGGATCTTGTCAAAGCTATCATCTCTTGCAAAGAAATAGTTAATTTCTCCAAAGTTATGTTTGCTTTATTTATTAAAATATGATTGTGTGCTTATGAAATGTGAAAATATTGTTGAATACCTCAGAGGTGCAAGTAACTGTTAACAAGGGGCATGTGGTTTATTATTTGATTCAAATTGTGAAAATATTGTTTTTCATGAAATTAATTACCAAAGTGTATGATTAATAATCAAATATTGTAACCCAGGTGTTGTAGGTGAGTTGGAGAGGAGAGGGCAATCCTCCAAGGGAGGTCCCAGGTTCAAATCTCCACCCTACTAAAAAGCTGAATTGGGTATCCAAAATCCAATTGATAATGTTGGTGCGAGCAGGGTTGGGTGTGAATCCCGGGTGACTTTGACGGTGTATAACCCCTTGTTCATGGTCTCTCAGACCAAGGCGGCCCCACAAGGGGTTTTTCGCTTAAAAAAAAAAAAATCAAATATTGCAAATAATAAAACTTGTAGAGTGCAAATATTTGAACTTTAACCTTAGAAAATGATTTTAATTAAATTTATCCAAATAATTAATGTTATAACTTTAGTTATTATTATTTGGAAAATATAATTAATTAAAACCTTAATGTCTATTTCAAATATGTAATGTCGAGAATTTTTTTAAATGAAATAAATATTTACCCTAATATAAAAAATTAAAACTTTGCATAAAATTTAGGGTTTTGATTTTTCTTATGCCATCAAATTAAATAAAATAAACAAAAAATATTAGGGTTAGAAAAATAAAATAATTAAAAAAGCTTAGGGTTAGAAAAATAAAATGAAATGAAATGAAAAAAACACAGGTTACAAAAAAATCAAAACTCCATTCAGAATATACAAACAAAGATATCTGAAACATAACCTAATTTAATCCAACCAGAATGTGACAAACTTCTATCTTCTCTTCTGCTCGCTCCAAATTCTTCTGACCTTTTCTTCTTGGATTTCAATGGATATTTATAATATAATAATCTCTTTCGTTATTCAGTTTTATAACTATTTTTAAATGAATTTCATAACTATTCTTTTCAACCCTTGTATTACTTGTGTAATAACATATTCATCATAAGATTAAAACAAAACCAACCTTTATTTTATTTATTATTTATTTTCCTTTGTAACTTTCTTTTTGCCCAAAATTGAGTCAAAATTCAAAGTTCTTACTTTTTAATGAAAATTTTCATGCATCTAAATAGGCCAAAAGGGTACTCAAAATTGCTGAGATCATCCAAAAATTTGTCACGGTTCATGAGCTATGATATTTTAAATTTTTCAAATTGCTATAGTAAACTGCTATTTTTGGGTGAAATTGAGATCTGAAATGTTGTACGTTTGGTACCATTAAAAAGAGAAAATCAAGTTTTGAATGAGTTCAAACGGATTTGTCTAGATCATGATATGTCTATTTCAATTTTGCATTAATTTTAGGGCAAAAGTGATAAAATTTGAATAGCCCTAAAATAAAATTTAATTATTTAAACCTTTGAAAACCTTTTAAAATACAAATTTTTAAATTATTTGATTGAAATAATGCAATTAAGATGCAAAAATTCAAAAATATTCAATTCGAATCATTTCAACTAAATTCAAGCCTTCAAGATACAAAGATGTTAACAATTTCAAAATCTCAATGTAATCAAAATTAAAAAAATCTTGATGTAAGCAAATTTTCAAAAACCTTGATGCGAGCAAAATTGGATAAAAAATATTTAATTCGAATCATTTCAAAAATGATATATATATATATAGTAAATTTTGTTTGGGATAAATAGTGCAAAATAATAAGTTCCACATTCTAGTCCCAAGGCCTTGGTAGATTGGTAAGTTCTAGAACTTACCAAGAGGAAACCCAGGTTCAAACCTTGGAGGTAATCATTTCTTGGAGTAAAGGTAGTATATTATCCTGACTTCGTTGAGTGTGCACTAGCCCGACAATAATGGTTTCAATCCTGAGTCATCGATGGTCTTCCTCATGCCAGGTCATTAATAATGAGATGAGGTAGGGGTTATAGAGGTACTCCAAGGATTTGAATCCAGGTCTAATAGTAGAAAATGAAGGGATGTTACTGATTCCCCTAAAAAATATCCACATTCTAAATCAAGGTTCCAATCCCATCAGTTAATTTTAACATTTTTTGATTAAGTTGAATTTCACAAGACAATATTTTTAATTCATAAAGAGAATATAAATATTAAACTCCCATTTATCCCAGCCTGATGACAGTGGTTCCAATCTCGAGTCACCAGTGGTCTTCCTCATGTTGGGTCATTAATAACTAGGTGAGGTAAGGGTTATAAAGGCAACTCCAAGGATTTGAACCCAAGTTTGGTAGTAGAAAATGAAGGGATGTTATTGATTTCCCTATGTATAAAAAACTGGTTAGAGAGACTCAATAGGGTGGTGGAGAGGATGAGGTTTTACCCAATGAACAAGAAAATCATAAGATATTTGGTCCTCTTCAAAAGAAGAAGATGACTTCCAAGAGGTAGTGAATAAAAATAAAATTGAGAATAGCAAACGAGGGACCAAGAAACAACAAATCCAATACTCAACAGAGCAACATAATAAGGAGATAAAAAGCTCTATGTGAATAATCAGAAGCACAACAAATTTGGAGAGTGGAAAAAAGTGGGGAAGACCCAAAAGAATAGAGGTGGGAAGTAGGAAAGCGACCCAAGAAGTATTTGATGGTACACAACAAACATTACAGTTGAGTGGAGGGAAAGTACTATAATCTCCTAGAAGATGAATATTATATCATGGAACATTCAAGGATTAAACACCCCATCAAAGCAAAGGGTAATGAAGGACTATAGAAAGAAGTTTAGAGCTAATATTTTTCTTGTGCAAGAAACCAAAGTAGGTATCAATAATTTTGAAAAAAAAAAACTAGAATAAATCTGGAGTTTGTAGAGCAACTCAAGGAGTGTTATGTGGGTTGTGGATGCTCTAGGATCTAAGAATAGTAGAAGGTAAGTTAATTTTAGTAGTAGATAGGTTTCTCTTGGTCTTGTTTATGTATAAGAAGTCAAATATTTCTTGGTTGTCACGAATGTGTATGCTCTTAATTTGGCTATAGATAGGAGGCTATAAAGAGACCTTAATTTCTTAAGTACTATGATGGATGTACCTTGGATACTTTTAGAATTTTTTAACTCTACTCTTTCTTCGAGGTAGAAACAAGGAGGATCTAACCTTTTCTCTGACAACATGGAGGTTTTTGGTGAGTTCATCACTTCTTTAGGGTTGATGGAAATAGAACTTCAAGAATATAAATATATATGGTCCAACAGAAGAATCAAAGTAGGATTGATTCAATCCAGAATAGACACAGCCCTAGCTTTAATAAGTTGGATCTCGAATACTCATGGTTATAGCTTGAAGACTTTTCCAAGAGTAGCATCAGATCATAGCCCTTTTTTACTAGAATTTATGGAGGAAAGGAAATAATAAGGACTTCCTTTTAGATTTAAAGTTATGTGGTTGATGAGGTATATGTGAGTCAAAATTGATTAGACATTTTTCGCAGGACTGCCCAAACTACCAAACTTGTTTCGGCCATATCTCACTCATCCGGACTCGGATTGAGCTAAAATTTTGAGGGTAGATGCCTGAAAAACCCTAGAATGTCTCCACCAATTTTCATATCATTTGGAGCAACACAGATCCTAGCGCATCCCTATGTGTGAATGAGATATTTGGCAAGCGGCTATGCGAGGGTTTCATCTGGGTTGAGTGCAAGCAACTCCAGAGGTTGGTTTTTAGGGCCTTCGGGCCCTAGAGACCAATATTTTTGTGGTTTATGCTCAATATTTTAGTAGGAAATGTTGTAGGGGATACAAGATGGGTTAGAAATTTATCTTTCAACAGATCATACTGTGAACTTGAGTGACAACGGCTTCCAATTTGCTGCACAAAAGAAAAGTGAAAACCATACCTTTCCACGGCATCTAGGGCAAGGATTAAAGAGATCACGAAACAAGTTTCAAGTAGTTGATCAAAAAATGGCTCATATCTCAAGTGAATATGGTGCTAAGGTGCACCCACAAAATAATTCTACTGTGAAAACCCCTGTCAAGGGTAAGAATTTCGAAGACTCGGTCCCAAAAATGAATTTTAGGGATGCCCTTCATGGTGGACAACCTCAGCCCAATGCTAATATCAATATTAGGGCTTCCCATAAACCTCTAAGAATGCCTAAGATTGATCCCAGGAAAATGGAGTCGGGATGTCTTAAAGCAGTGATGGAACTCCTATTGTTAAGCTTGATATGGGTAACATTAAGATTGGCATTGAAGATTTGGAAAAAAGAGGACTAATTTGTCGGTTCGTGGGTTTTCATCCGAGTCTATCTACTTTCAAAGTCTGGGCTACAAAAAGCTGGAAAACTAAAGGTGAGTTACAAATCTCTATTTATCCAAATGGTTATTTTCTTGTTTTATTTGCTAATAATGAAGATAGAGAGAAAACTTTTCAAAGGGGTCCTTGGTTTTTTGGAAGGGTAGGGCTTTTCATGAAGCCCAGGCATACTAAATTTAAAGTCGAAGAAGAGATGCCTTCTATAGCTCCCGTGTGGGTTAGACTCTTTGGCCTCCCTATTGAATTTTGGAATCCTACTATTTTTTCTTCAATTGGAAACTCTTTAGGAACTTTTATGATGATTCGTTGATTGTACTCAAAATTTTGAACATATTATTTATGCTCGGATTTGTGTTTTAATGGATTTTGACAAACCCCTACCTAAAAAGATCACATTACAATTTGGGGAAGACACTTGGGAGCAAGTAGTGGACTATGAGAACATTCCTTTTCGTTGTAGAATTTGCCATGAATATGGTCATTTGGCCAGTGCTTGCCCAAATAAAATTCCTGATCAAAAGAAAGAAGATATAAACTCGACAAGTTTCCAAATACCTAAGAAGAAGAACACTAAAAAAAAACCAGTTATGAAGGATCAATCAAAGTCATCTGCTAATATGTTTGAAATCCTTTCCACAAATGATGTCCCAAGTGAGGAAGAGGAAATAATGGAAACTAAAATCTTAGAAACACAATTTAAATATGAAGGGAAGAACTCAGAGACAAACCAACAAATCAAAGGTTTTCAACAGAAAAAAGGAGAAAATTTACACAAGAAAAACAATATTTCAAATGTCAAAACTTCAAATAATGCAGGTCCCAATATAGACTCCGTTGAACCATCTAGTAAAATTTTGGCTGTGTACGAGCATTCTTCAAGGTTAGAAGCCATCTCAGATTCAATTGGAATAAGTCAAGAAACTAGGAAAAAAAATTGAAGATGGATTCTAATCAAAAAGTAGGTCGCAAGACCAATCAATATCATATGGTAAAAGAAGGTGAAAAGCTTGTAGAGGAAGGTAAGATTAATGCCCTTCCCAACTTTTTTAGCCCTGGTATTAATGAAGATCATCACTTGGAATATTAGAGGACTCAAAGGGAGTCTTTCAAAACAAAATGAAATTAGAAGAATGATTCAGATAAATCATCCACATCTTGTTTTCCTTCAAGAAACAAAGATGTCAATGGAGGATATGGACTTAATTGCCGAGTAAAATTTGGCCAACTAGAAAAGTGGTTTCCCTCAGTTCCCAAGGGACTTTGGGTGGCATTGCTTGTCTTTGGGACCCAAAAGAGGTAGTTATTCACCATATGGTTTGCAGTTGGGGTTTGTTGGCTATAGCTATTCAAAGTAGACATTCCAACCAGATTATGCTCTACATTACTGTTTATGCTTCAACTTCTTTGGAGGAAAAAAGAAGATAGTGGAAGGATATTACTCATATTATCTCTCATTTTCCTAAAGCTTGGATCTTGATCGGAGGAGATTTCAATACCATCCTCTCTCTGGATGAGAAAAGGGAGGGAAATAGAAATTTGGACAAAAGCACTGACCTCATGAGCGAATATATTGCAAACCTCCATCTTGTGGATATCCAACCAGATAATGGCCTTATGACTTGGTCTAATAGAAGGCAAGGCTTAGCTTGTATAATGGAGATATTGGATAGGTTTTTGCTCTCTGAAAATTTCTTAATCCATGGTCACATTCCTAAAGTGAAGACTCTTAATAATGTTGGTTCGGATCATTGGCCGATCATGGTGGAAATGTGGAAAACCAATGTGAGTTTCTCTCCTTTTCATTTTCAATTAATGTGGCTTAGAGACATTTCCTTCAGACCTCGTGTGCAACAATGGTGGAAGGAAGGTAAACCTAGGCATGGGACTAAGATGTTCTGTTTTGCCAAAAGACTGCAATACATTAAATCCAAAATCAAGACTTGGAACTGGAAAGAGTTTGGGGATGTTCATAAAAAAAAAACATGAAGTTATTGCTCATATTGAAAATTTGAATAAGAAAATCCGTTTAGATGGCCTCACAGAGAAGAGAAGTGCAGATGAAATTAAACTCACAACTCGGTTAGAGGAATGGGAAAAAAGAGAAGAAATCTTATGGAAGCAAAAATCTAGAATTCAATGGCTCAAAGAAGGAGATCGAAACACAAATTTCTTCCACAAATCTCTTCTAGCTCGAAGATCTCACAACTTTATTTCTTCCTTAAAATCATATTCTGGAGATGTTGTTTATACTTGGGATGGCATGAACTCTATTGTTGTTGATTACTTTTCCAATATTTTTGCTGCTACTCCTCTTGACTCAGATTCACAACAAAATGTTCTTCAAGCAATCCCTTCTCTTATCACTTTTGAGGAGAACTCTATTTTGATTGCTCCTATTACTATCAATGAGCTTCAACAAGTAGTTTTTAAAATGCAAAAAGGGAAAACCCCAGGTCTCGATGGTTTTCCCATTGAGTTCTACCAAGAGTTTTGGGATATCCTTCATGTTGATTTATTAGAGGTGGTGGAAGAAGCCGGGAAAGCCAAAGAAATTTTGAAGGTTATCAATAAAACTTATATTACTCTTGTTCCAAAAGCTCAAGAGGTTGATCATATCTCAACTTTTAGACCTATTGCTTTATGTAATGTTCTTCTCAAAATCATTACTAAAATCATGGCAGAAAGGTTGAAGCCTCTTTTGCATAAGATTATTTTCCCAGAGCAAGGGGGTTATGTGGAAGGACGTCAAATAGTAGATGAGATAGTTCTTGCTCAGGAAGCCATCCATTCCATGGATATGCAAAATTCTCCTTCCATGTTCATTCGGTTAGACTTATCCAAAGCTTATGACAGAGTGGATTGGCACTTCCTTATCAAAGTTTTGAGGCAATTTGGTTTCTCTAAGGATTGGATGGATTGGATTATGGGATGTATCTCTTCGGTTTCCTACTTAGTTCTTATCAATGGTAGGCCTTCTCAGTATTTCCCAGCTTCCAGAGGTATTAGGCAAGGTGACCCGCTATCCCCTTATTTATTCATCATTCTTGCTGAATGCTTGGGTAGGACTATAACCAAAAAGAGGGAAAACAAAACCCTTGAGGGAGTTACCATTGCTCATGGAGCTAGACCTATCTCTCATCTTCAATTTGTGGATGACTCTACTCTTTTAGGTAAAGCTACAGTTAAGGAAGCTTCTAATATTAAGCAAATCATTAGCTTTTTTTCTAAGGCTCATTGGGCGAGTTGATCAATGAAGACAAATCTAAAGTTATTTTCTTTCATCTGCTCTGCTAGACAGGAATCCATGGTCTTGGATAAATTAAGATATAAGAAGACCTCTCTTCCAATCACTTATTTAGGTATTCCCATAAATATTCAAAGGCAAAAAAATAAAGATTGGAATTGGTTGTTGGACAAAGTCAAGAAGAAAATTGGAAAGTGGACCAACAAGTGGCTTTCTTAGGGGGTAGAATCACCTTGGTAAAATCAGTCCTTCAAGCTATTCCTATTTATGTTTCTTCTATTTTGAATATCCCAAAGGCTGTTCTTCGAGAATTGGATCAAATCAGTCATCGTTTCCTTTGGAGTGGTACTAAGGAGAAAAGAAAATGGGCCTTGGTGAAATGGGATACTTTATGTCTTCCTAAGAGTGAAGGGGGGTTAGGATTCCGGTCTTCAATTAATAACAACAAAGCTTTAGCTGCTAAATTATATTGGAGGATGTTGCATAACCCCAATGCTCTTTGGGCCAATAATCTCCATGCTAAATATGTTGAGAACAAAAGTCCCGAAGACCTTGTTCGCTATCAACTTCCTACCAAAGGTTCTCCCATTTTAGGAGTTCTTAAGACTGGTGAGGATTTGATAAAGAAAAAATTATTTTGGATCATTCATAATGGTCAACATGCAAATTTTTGGATAGATTCTTGGGATGGTCACAAGCCTTTGATAACTCGGTTTCTCGATTGGAGGCCTTGGATGGAGGAGCTTCACCGAGCTAATTGGATAAAGGTGGCTAATTACTATCGGTACCATACTTGGTAATTCAAAGGTTGGTAGATATTGGATCCCTATTGAGGACTGGCCTATTCAAATCCCAGAAAGGCAAAGACAAGATATCCAAGGCATCCTTCATATGAGATCCCTCTCTTGGTCCCATGAAAAATATTGTTTTGGATGGAACAACACTACTAAGGGTGAGTATTCGGTTGCTCAAGGTTATTTGACCTTATGCCATAATAATCCCAACCATTCTTCGACATATTTTCTCGATTGTGGGCTCAAAAGCTCTGGCCTAAGGTGAGGTTCTTTAATTGGCTTTTATTGCATCGTAGGGTGCTTCTTGGTGAGCAACTTATGAAGCGTGGTTTTCATGGCCCTTTTAGATGTGAAATGTGTGAAGAGAATGTAGAAAATATCAACCATATTTTTATTGAGTGTACTTTAGCCTCCGAGCTATGGAGGAGAATGGCCACTTTACTTGGCTTACAGTGGTCCAATTTTTTTACTTTTGAACAGATTTGGAGGGATTGGCCTAATCAAGAGGGTGTTGATCATTTTATTAGGTAGTTAGTTTGGATGGGTTCTACCATTCTTCTTTGGAATATTTGGAATGAAAGGAACAACCAAATTTTTAATCAAGATAGGAAGGATATTCACTATATTTGGCAAAATACCATAGCCAACTTAGTTGAATCGAGTCCATCAACTCCTTAATCACCCCCAAAACTCCCACCAAAGATGGGATCAAGTGATGCAAATATTGAAGATTAAATCTTCTAAGGGCAACCAACTTAAAGGGAATGTGAGTATTAGTAAGATGGATAGGACTAGAAATTGGCAACCTCCTCCTAAGGATTTTGGAAAAGTCAATACTGATGGAGCCTCTAGAGGGAACCCTGGAAAAGCCAGTGTGGGAGGAATTGGTAGACTTTCGAGATGGCTCCCTGGTTTTTACTTTTGCTGAGAATTTGGGTATTCTTTCCAATAACCTTGCTGAGGGGTATGGTATCCTCGAGAGGCCTTCAGGAGGCTACTAAGGTTGGATGGGAAAAGGTGTTAGTTGAGTCCGACTCTCAACTTATGATTAATCTCTTGAAGACTCCTTCTAAGAATCATAAGGTGGATTGGAGAATAAAAAGAATTATTGAGAAGATTTAGTTAATCCAGATGGGATTTTTGAAAGTTGATTACAATCATGTGGTGAGAGATCAAAACAAGAGTGTTGATGCTTTAGCTAATTGGGCTTTGGACAAAGGTGATCTTACTTGTTATGGCCACCCTCCTATATGGTGGGCTTCTCAAATTAGGGAAGCTCTTCTTTCTATCATTTCTTTGGATGGCTCCAATTATGAAGGTACCTAGTTTCTTCTTTTGTTTTTTTTTTTGCTTCTCTTTGGTTCATTAAGTTTTTTTTAGTTCCCTAGCTCATTCTATTCTTTATTTTGTTTCCTCTATTGATTCTTGCCTTAATAGTCTTCTGGTCTAGATAGGTCATTGTTTTGTTCAATTTTTTTTCTTTTTTTTTTTTGTTTAGTTTTTTAAGGTGGGTGGGTTCTTTTGTTTTTTTTTTGTTTTTGTGTTCTTTGTGTTGTTTTTTGTTGTTCTTGTGTTTTTTTTTTGTTGTTTTGTTTTTTTTTATGTTTTTTGTTATTGTTCTTGTGTTTTTTCGTTCTTGTTCTTGGGTTTCTCTTTGTTTGTGTTATTTCGTGTTTTTATGTGTGAGTGTTTTCTATGTTTTTTGTTTTTGTTTATTGTCTTTTGTTGGTTGTTTTTTATTTTTATTTTATTTTTTTTATTTTTTAGGTTTTGGTTGTGTTTATTTTTCATGTTTTTTTTGGGTTATGTCTTTGTAGTGTTCTGTTGTTTTTGTCTTGTTTGTGTTTTGTTATGTGGTTCTTGTGTTTTTCTATGTGGTTTGTGTTGTGGTTTCTTTTATCTTATTGTGCGTGTTTGGTTGTGCTTTTGTTTTTGACACACTCAAGGAGCATGTTTTTTATTTTATTTTATTATTTTTGTTGTTATTTACTTATTTTTAAATTGGTTTTGTGTGTTTGTTTGCTCCTTGAGTATGTCAAAGGTGGTAGGCCAGGTCCGAGTCTTGGCGTTTTTGGTGGAATGGATACCCCTGCCTCCTTGGGTCTTACCCGAAAGTGGCATCCCTTTTGGGATGTTTTCCAAAAATAAAAATAAAAAGTTATGTGGTTTAGTCAATAGGATCTAGAAGGTTTTATTAAGGAATGATGGACATCAAATGTGTATGGTACAAAGATGTTTCAAGGTATCAAAGAAAATCAAAATCATAAAAAGAAATTTGAAGAAATGGAACAAAGAATAATTTGGCAATATATTTCAAAGAAAGAGCTCCATTATGAAAGAGTTGCATGAAATTGAAGAGAAAGAATAGAATGAGGGAATATTTGAGGAATTAGACAATATGGAGAAAGGTAGTTTGGCTAAATTTCACAATTTACTTGCTAGGGAGGAGACCTTTTGGCAGTAAACAATAAGATCTTTATTTTTGAAGTATGGAGATAGAAATACAATTTTTTTTCTTATGTCCATGTTGAAACATAGGTGTGCAAATAATATTAGGGAAATAATTTTGGAGACAGGTGAAGTTTTGAAGAAAGAAGAGGAGATTGCAGTGGTCTCAATATTTTTTTTCCAAAATTTATTTTCCAAAGACAAAGAGGAATATTTAGAGGATACAGAAGATCTCTTATTGAATAATGCTTTCTTGATTTCTAAAGAAATGAATTCTATGCTATTGATCCATTTTTCATATGAAGAGATCAAGAATACTATTTTTGGTATGGAGAAGGCTAAGGCACTAGGACTGGATGGATTCCTTCAAAAATATTGGTATATAATGTGAAAGATATTTCAGGCACATTACGATAATTTCAATCTTCTGAATCTTTGTTCCAAGAATGGAATACAACTTTTATAGTTGTAATTACAAAGAAATATGGTGCATCATCTCTAAAGGATTTCAGTCCCATAAGCTTTTGCAACACTCTCTATAAAATGCTCACAAAAACTTTGGTTTATAGAATCAAAATTCTGCTACCTTTTCTAATCTCTCTACTTTAGGGAAGGGTTTGTATAGAGAAGACATATATTAGATGGAACCATCATTTTCAATGAGATAATTCATTAGACATAGAAAAGAGGAGACCCAGGCATGTTTCTTAAATTAGATATGCATAAATCATATGATAGAGTCTCATGGAATTTTCTTGACAAGCTATGCATAAGTTTAGTTTTAGTGACCAATGGAGGAAATGGGTTAATATTTGTATTTATTCAGCCAAATTTTTAGTCATTATAAAATAGAAAACCTTATGGTTTCTTTGGAATCCAAAGAGGTATAAGATAAGGGAACCTTGTATCCCCTTATCTTTTTATTTTAATGGTTGAAGCATTGGGAAGATCAAGCAGCCACAACTATAGGTAGAATCAAAGGTATCAAACCAGCAAGGACTTCGAAACCAGTTTCATGTCAGTAGTTTGTGGATGATACTTTCATTATGGGAGAAGCTACATGTAGAGAGGCAAAGGAAATAAAATAAAATCTCCATAAATATGAAAGGGAATCAAACCAATTGATAAAATTCATTAAAAGCAATATTTATTTTGTGAACACATAAAGACAGTTACAATTGAGGATTGTAAAAAAGTTTGGTTGTAATATTTCTAATATCCCATCCACTTACTGTGGTATACCACTTTTTTTAGGATGCATGAATGAGGAAATGTGGTCTTCGATGTTGGATAGGATTCAAAGGAAGTTGGATAGGTGGAAAGGCAACCTCTTTAGCCAAGCAAGAAAAATACAGCTACTTCAAGCAACCTTACAGAGTATACCAATTTATTATATGTCTCTTATTAAATCCCCTTCAAGGTTAGGAGGATGGAGAAGATATTTAAAAGGTTCCTATGGAATAGGGTTTAAGACAAGCAAAGACTCCCTTTAGTGGCTTGGGATAAAGTTTACACTTAAAAGAAACTTTGGGAGTTAGGCCTACAAAACTTACAGTTCTTTAACAAAGTCTTAATCTTAAAAACTGCATGGTGACTTTGCACTAAAGGAAGTTTGTTGCGGAAAAATATTATTATGAAAGTGAAGTACTTAGGAAATCGCATTCCCTTTTTTAGAAGTGCAATTTCTCCTAGAGGATCAACCATATGGAATGCAATCCTAAAAATAAGAAATTTTATAAGGAGCAATATAAGATGGCATGTAACCGATAGGTGAAGGGAATAAATTTTTCTTTTGGGAAGATTCTTGGAACCTTCAGGAACCTCTAATAAATAAACACGATTTTTAGGAGTTGTGGGTTCCACTAGCAGCTAAATATGAGGAAAAAGTTAAGGATTATATAGAATGTCTTCATGGTAGAAATAAATAGAAATACCTTTCATTAGATTCAGATGAAGTTCATATTTAGTAGGGTCTCTTGAAGCTAAACTAGCTAATTAGGAGCTTCCATATCTTCCAAAGAAATGAGGATTCTTTGTTATGAATCCATTTTTTGAAAGGACTCTTCTCAGTCAAATCAACCTATGAAGCTCATATTCTCCCTAGAGGAGGAGCTTATCTAGTCAAGAAGGTTTGGTCCCCTAATTTTGTGTCGAAGAATGCTTTATTTCTTTGGTTATGCCTTCAAAATAAGATTTTAACAATAGATAATTTATGCAAAAGAGGGTTCCAAATGACAAATATATGTTCTTTGTGCCAAAAGGATGTTGAGTCAATAAACTACTTTTTTAACCATTGTGAGGTTTCAAATAAAGTTTCTATGCTAAAATGAACTCTCTTTCATTCAAGTGAAGCATGCCACAAACCTTTAGAGATTTTTTTAACCAATGGAGATCTCCCAGTGTAAGTGAGAGTCTGACGAGATTATGGAGCCTAATCATCCCTCACTATATATGGGGCATATGGTGGGAAAGGAATAAACGCATATTTAGGAATGAGATGAAGGATGAATTATATATCTTCAAAAGAACCAAATTTGTTATTGAAGACACTATGTTCATTCTCCCAGAGGTTAAAGGGTATAACAAAAGAGAAGAAATAATGATTGTTTAAGGGTGGAAGGTAAAACAATCCAAACCATGCATAATGGACTCAGCCCAAAAAATATTGAACACAAGATGGATGAAACCAAGACAAGGTTGGATAATATTTAACTTTGATGGGGCAGCCAAAGGAAATCCAAGAAGAGCAGGAGGGGATGGAGTAATTAAAAATGATAAAGGATAAATTATATGGGCTTATGCAGAGGATTATGGAATTCAAACCAACCATATGGTAAAAGTCAAATCTTCTTTTTTAGGAGTTCAAAAGTTATATGATAGAGGTTATAGAAAATTTATGGTCCAAGGGGATTCTCTAAACATTATTAAATATTTGAAATTAGGAGAAAAAGAGAATAGATTTATAATTAACATTATAAAGGACACTTCAAGGATCCTAAAAGAGATGAGTGATGTTTTAATTGATCATTTTTATAGAGAAGGCAATCATGTTGTTGATGTTATGGCCAATATGGGGGTGGATAGTGGTTAAAAAAAAAAGTGGGATGACAACTTTCCACTGCCATTACAAAGAATAGTTAAAGGACACTTCAAGGACCATTACGATAAGTAAGCTTATAAACTTAAGGGTTAAGTAAATACTAATTTTTAAAAAATATAAATGGTTAAAATTTAAAATTACATAACTCTAATAAATTTCATTAAAATTAAAATAAACATAGTTAAAAAATAAACAATTCAAATTTTGTAAAACATAAATCATTAAGATAAATAAACTATGTAAAAAAAATTAATTTATTTGAGAACCACTTATATATTAAAAAAAAATATGTTCAAAATAATAAGAAATAAAAACACTTTTGGTCTTTTTAGTCTTAAGCAAAGGTTCATTGAAATAAACAGATCTACACAAATTTTAAAATATGTCGTTTTTTTAAGGTTTCACAATCACTTTGTTTTTAGTAACTGATAAGTTTAATTGCAAACCACGGGGTTGCTTCCATCAAACTTATTCGACTTCGTTATTGTTGACCAGACATGAAGGAGATCACCAGTCGCTCAAGATTCGTACAATTATCATTGATCTGACGCGCATCCAAAAGACCATTACGATCAAGGACCATTACGATAAGTAAGCTTACAAACTACTAACCCTCGGAAACCTTCTAAACAAGGACCATTATGATAAGTAAGCTTACAAACTTAAGGGTTAAGTAAATAATAATTTTTAAAAAATATAAATGGTTAAAATTTAAAATTATATAACTCTAATAACTTTCATTAAAATTAAAATAAACATAGTTAAAAAATAAACAATTCAAATTTTGTAAAACATAAATCATTAAGATAAATAAAACTATGTAAAAAAAATTAATTTATTTGAGAACCACTTATATATTAAAAAACATTATGTTCAAAATAATAAGAAATAAAAACACCTTTGGTCATTTTAGTTTTAAGTAAAGGTTCATTGAAATAAACAATCTACACAAATTTTAAAATATGTCTTTTTTTAGGTTTCACAACCACTATGTTTTTAGTAACTGATAAGTGCAAACCACAGGGGTTGCTTCCACTAAACTTATTCGGCTTCGTTATTGTTGATCCGACGTAAAAGGGACCATCAATCGCTCAAAATTCGTACTGTTATTATTGATCTGACGCGCATTCAAAGAATTCAGATCAAACTACTACCTTTGCAAATAGGTTGCCCCAATATTTGAACCTGGGTGTCTTCTTGATAAGTACATGGTCAGACAAGCACTTACCAATCTACCCAATCTACTAACCCTCGAAACCAAAAAATAAATAAATCTTAAAAATATCTTAAGGGCAACTTTTAGTGGGTACATGTCTTCCATACCTCTTGTATGAATGATACTTTTTTAAAGTGGATGTAAACTTTCTTGTAATAATGTTTAAAATATATTTTTTTTTTAATTCAAAAAGTTTTATTAGATGAATTGAATATTTTTTCAAGTGAAATATAAATTATATTTAATATAAAAATTAAATAATATTATTATTTTTTAAAATTAACTTTAAACAGGTTTACAAGCATTTATTTGTAAATGTTATAAAAAATTAAAAATTAAAAATTAAAAAAATAATATATAAATTTTATAAAAATTTAATTTTTAAGTTATTTTATATATGCCCTACAAGGTCCCCACTAAGGTTTATAAAATTCATGTAATAATGATAACACCAAAGGACATTCGAAGTGACAATACACCTTAGGAGGTACAAAAATAATTTTAAAATTGATTGATCAGACATGGTCGTACCTATGGTCTAAATGTGGATGCTACCCTTAAAAAAACACATCGGATTGCTTCATGAATGGCCTTATCGAAGTGACAAACATAGTTGAAATGGAACATTGTTTCTTTACATTCTATCATGTAATGACGTGGTTAACCGTCACAATGGTAAAACCTCCAATAATAGAATAGAGAGGACATTTCTCCAGTTGGGCATTGTTGACTTTAAGGTTTAATCATGGTCGTATTAAATTATCATGATTGTCAACTTTGCAGGAAAATGTTTCATTTTGAGGAATTATACAATGTGCCGAGAATAAGAGGTATATATTGTTCATTCACGTGCACGAGAATAAGGGAAGTTGACTTACCTGCTTTATACGACTACAATTCAGTTTTTTATTGCCTTGAGTGATAAGGTTGCCCATGTGAGGAGCTAAGCTTAGTCTCGTCTTCGATTTAAAATGTGTGGGGTCATTCGATTCTATTTATGTTTCTAGACTTTATGATTACATTTTAAAAATATTCTGGATACTCGATATAATACGTTAACACAACCCCTTCAAGCCTAAAAAGGTTAGAACATGATATTATTTATTTATTTATTTTTGGATTTGGTTATTGTGAGAAATTTTTATGACTACGTATAGAGTTGAAGTAGTCTCTTCTCAACCATGATCCTTCTTAAAGTTGAGAGCTATACTTATCAATAGGGAATTTAACACAAAGCCACCACACATCCATCCCTCACACACTCGCCTATGTTGTGGTTTGAACCTTAGACCTCCCAAAAAAGAGCCAAAGCTTGAACCGTGGTATACCCCAGGTGCAAAAATTCAATAAGTTTACACATGTTTTTATAATAATATTATTAAAATAATTATAAATTAAAATGTTATAATTTTTTTTATTATTTAAATAAGTTTACACACTGCTGAACCTCCTGCAAGTCTGCGAGTCGAAGTGATTCCATTTCCTCCTTGTGGTTATATTGAGTGAGTGGCTCCTTGTCCAGGGAGGGCGATGGAAAGCCTGAGGGTGGGCAACAAGTACATCCAAGTGCAGCACTTGGTTGTACTTGCTCGCCCACCCCGACCCCATCAAAATGTTTTTTTTTTTTTATTTGTGGAAAACATCCCAAAAGGGATGCCACTTTCGGGTAAGACCCAAGGAGGCAGGGGTATCCATTCCACCAAAAACGCCCAGGACTCGGACCTGGCCTACCACCTTTGACATACTCAAGGAGCAAACAAACACACAAAACCAATTTAAAAATAAGTAAATAACAACAAAAATAATAAAATAAAATAAAAAACATGCTCCTTGAGTGTGTCAAAAACAAAAGCACAACCAAACACGCACAATAAGATAAAAGAAACCACAACACAAACCACATAGAAAAACACAAGAACCACATAACAAAACACAAACAAGACAAAAACAATAGAACACTACAAAGACATAACCCAAAAAAAACATGAAAAATAAACACAACCAAAACCTAAAAAATAAAAATAAAATAAAAATAAAAATAAAAAACAACCAACAACAGACAATAAACAAAAACAAAAAACATAGAAAACACTCACACATAAAAACACGAAATAACACAAACAAAGAGAAACCCAAGAACAAGAACGAAAAAAACACAAGAACAATAACAAAAAACATTAAAAAAAAAACAAAACAAAACAACAAAAACACAAGAACAACAAAAAACAACACAAAGAACACAAAAACAAAACAAAACAAAAGAACCCACCCACCTTAAAAAACTAAACAAAAAAAACAAAGAAAAAAAAAATGAACAAAACAATGACCTATCTAGACCAGAAGACTATTAAGGCAAGAATCAACAGAGGAAACAAAATAAAGAATAGAATGAGCTAGGGAACTAAAAAAAACTTAATGAACCAAAGAGAAGCAAAAAAAAAAACAAGAAGAAACTAGGTACCTTCATAACTGGAGCCATCCAAAGAAATGATAGAAAGAAGAGCTTCCCTAATTTGAGAAGCCCACCATATAGGAGGGTGGCCATAACAAGTAAGATCACCTTTGTCCAAAGCCCAATTAGCTAAAGCATCAACACTCTTGTTTTGATCTCTCGACCACATGATTGTAATCAACTTTCAAAAATCCCATCTGGATTAACCGAATCTTCTCAATAATTCTTTTTATTCTCCAATCCACCTTATGATTCTTAGAAGGAGTCTTCAAGAGATTAATCATAAGTTGAGAGTCGACTCAACTAACACCTTTTCCCATCCAACCTTAGTAGCCTCCTGAAGGCCTCTGAGGATACCATACCCCTCAACAAGGTTATTGGAAAGAATACCCAAATTCTCAGAAAGTCTACCAATTCCTCCCACACTGGCTTTTCCAGGGTTCCCTCTAGAGGCTCCATTAGTATTGACTTTTCCAAAATCCTTAGGAGGAGGTTGCCAATTTCTAGTCCTATCCATATTACTAATACTCACATTCCCTTTAAGTTGGTTGCCCTTAGAAGGTTTAATATTCAATATTTGCATCACTTGATCCCATCTTTGGTGGGAGTTTTGGGGGTGATTAAGGAGTTGATGGACCGATTCAACTAAGTTGGCTATGGTCTTTTGCCAAATATAGTGAATATCCTTCCTATCTTGATTAAAAATTCGGTTGTTCCTTTCATTCCAAATATTCCAAAGAAGAATGGTAGAACCCATCCAAACTAACCGCCTAATAAAATGATCAACACCCTCTTGATTAGGCCAATCCCTCCAAAGTTGTTCAAAAGTAAAAAAATTGGACCACTGTAAGCCAAGTAAAGTGGCCATTCTCCTCCATAGCTCAGAGGCTAAAGTACACTCAATAAAAATATGGTTGATATTTTCTACATTCTCTTCACACATTTCACATCTAAAAGGGCCATGAAAACCACGCTTCATAAGTTGCTCACCAAGAAGCACCCTACGATGCAATAAAAGCCAATTAAAGAACCTCACCTTAGGCCAGAGCTTTTGAGCCCACAATTGAGAAAATATGTCGAAGAATGGTTGGGATTATTATGGCATAAGGTCAAATAACCTTGAGCAACTGAATACTCACCCTTAGTAGTGTTGTTCCATCCAAAACAATCTTTTTCATGGGACCAAGAGAGGGATCTCATATGAAGGATGCCTTGGATATCTTGTCTTTGCCTTTTTGGGATTTGAATAGGCCAGTCCTCAATAGGGATCCAATATCTACCAACCTTTGAATTACCAATATGGTACCGACAAGTAATTAGCCACCTTTATCCAATTAGCTCGGTGAAGCTCCTCCATCCAAGGCCTCCAATCGGGAAACCGAGTTATCAAAGGCTTGTGACCATCCCAAGAATCTGTCCAAAAATTTGCATGTTGACCATTATGAATGATCCAAAATAATTTTTTCTTTATCAAATCCTCACCAGTCTTAAGAACTCGCTAAAATGGGAGAACCTTTGGTAGGAAGTTGATAGCGAACAAGGTCTTCAAGACTTTTGTTCTCAACATATTTAGCACGAAGATTATTGGCCCAAAGAGCATTGGGGTTATGCAACATCCTCCAATATAATTTAGCAGCTAAAGCTTTGTTGTTATTAATTGAAGACCGGAATCCTAACCCCCCTTCACTCTTAGGAAGACATAAAGTATCCCATTTCACCAAGGCCCATTTTCTTTTCTCCTTAGTACCACTCCAAAGGAAACGATGACTCGATTTGATCCAATTCTCGAAGAACAATCTTTGGGATATTCAAAACGGAAGAAACATAAATAGGAATAGCTTGAAGGACTGATTTTACCAAGGTGATTCTACCCCTGAAGAAAGCCACTTGTTGGTCCACTTTCCAATTTTCTTCTTGACTTTGTCCAACAACCAATTCCAATCTTTATTTTTCTGCCTTTGAATATTTATGGGAATACCTAAATAAGTGATTGGAAGAGAGGTCTTCTTATATCTTAATTTATCCAAGACCATGGATTCCTATCTAGCAGAGCAATGAAAGAAAATAACTTTAGATTTGTCTTCATTGATCAACTGCCCAGTAGCCTTAGAAAAATAGCTAATGATTTGCTTAATATTAGAAGCTTCCTTAACTGTAGCTTTACCTAAAAGAGTAGAGTCATCCACAAATTGAAGATGAGAGATAGGTCTAGCTCCATGAGCAATGGTAACTCCCTCAAGGGTTTTGTTTTCCCTCATTTTGGTTATAGTCCTACCCAAGCATTCAACAAGAATGATGAATAAATAAGGGGATAGCGGGTCACCTTGCCTAATACCTCTGGAAGTTGGGAAAGACTGAGAAGGCCTACCATTGATAAGAACTAAGTAGGAAACTCGAAGAGATACATCCCATAATCCAATCCATCCAATCCTTAGAGAAACCAAATTGCCTCAAAACTTTGATAAGGAAGTGCCAATCCACTCGTCATAAGCTTTGGATAAGTCTAACCGAATGAACATAGAAGGAGAATTTTGCATATCCATGGAATGGATGGCTTCCTGAGCAAGAACTATCTCATCTACTATTTGACGTCCTTCCACATATCCCCCTTGCTCTGGGGAAATAATCTTATGCAAAAGAGGCTTCAACCTTTCTCCCATGATTTTAGTAATGATTTTGAGAAGAACATTACATAAAGCAATAGGTCTAAAAGCTGAGATATGATCAACCTCTTGAGCTTTTGGAACAAGAGTAATATAAGTTTTATTGATAACCTTCAAAATTTCTTTGGCTTTCCTGGCTTCTTCCACCACCTCTAATAAATCAACATGAAGGATATCCCGTAACTCTTGGTAGAACTCAATAGGAAAACCATCAGGACCTAGGGGTTTTCCTTTTTGCATTTTAAAAACTACTTGTTGAAGCTCATTGATAGTAATAGGAGCAGTCAAAATAGAGTTCTCCTCAAAAGTGATAAGAGAAGGGATTGCTTGAAGAACATTTTGTTGTGAAGTCGAGTCAAGAGGAGTACAAGCAAAAATATTGGAAAAGTAATCAACAACAATAGAGTTCATGCCATCCCAAGTATAAACAACATCTCCAAAATCTGATTTTAAGGAAGAAATAAAGTTGTGAGATCTTCGAGCTAGAAGAGATTTGTGGAAGAAATTTGTGTTTCGATCTCCTTCTTTGAGCCATTGAATTCTAGATTTTTGCTTCCATAAGATTTCTTCTCTTTTTTCCCATTCCTCTAACTGAGTTGTGAGTTTAATTTCATCCGCACTTCTCTTCTCTGTGAGGCCATCTAAACGGATTTTCTTATTCAAATTTTCAAGATGAGCAATAACTTCATGTTTTTTTTATGAACATCCCCAAACTCTTTCCAGTTCCAAGTCTTGATTTTGGATTTAATGTATTGTAGTCTTTTGGAAAAACAGAACATCTTAGTCCCATGCCTAGGTTTACCTTCCTTCCACCATTGTTGCACACGAGGTCTAAAGGAAATGTCTCTAAGCCACATTAATTGAAAACAAAAAGGAGAGAAACTCACATTGGTTTTCCACATTTCCACCATGATTGGCCAATGATCCGAACCAGCATTATTAAGAGTCTTCACTTTAGGAATGTGACCATGGATTAAGAAATTTTTAGAGAGCAAAAACCTATCCAATCTCTCCATTATACAAGCTAAGCCTTGCCTTCTATTAGACCAAGTCATAAGGCCATTATCTGGTTGGATATCCACAAGATGGAGGTTTGCAATATATTCGCTCATGAGGTCAGTGCTTTTGTCCAAATTTCTATTTCCCCCTTTTCTCATCTAGAGAGAGGATGGTATTGAAATCTCCTCCGATCAAGATCCAAGCTTTAGGAAAATGAGAGATAATATGAGTAATATCCTTCCACTGTCTTCTTTTTTCCTCCAAAGAAGTCGAGGCATAAACAAGTAATGCAGAGCATAATCTGGTTGGAATGTCTACTTTGAATAGCTATAGCCAACAAACCCCAACCGCCAACCATATGGTGAATAACTACCTCTTTTGGGTCCCAAAGACAAGCAATGCCACCCGAAGTCCCTTGGGAACTGAGGGAAACCACTGGCAATTAAGTCCATATCCTCCATTGACATCTTTGTTTCTTGAAGGAAAACAAGATGTGGATGATTTATCTGAATCATTCTTCTAATTTCATTTTGTTTTGAAAGACTCCCTTTGAGTCCTCTAATATTCCAAGTGATGATCTTCATTAATACCAGGGCTAAAAAAGTTGGGAAGGGCATTAATCTTACCTTCCTCTACAAGCTTTTCACCTTCTTTTACCATATGATATTGATTGGTCTTGCGACCTACTTTTTGATTAGAATCCATCTTCAATTTTTTTTCCCTGTTTCTTGACTTATTCCAATTGAATCTGAGATGGCTTCTAACCTTGAAGAATGCTCATACACAACCAAAATTTTACTAGATGGTTCAATGGAGTCTATATTGGGACCTGCATTATTTGAAGTTTTGACATTTGAAATATTGTTTTTCTTGTGTAAATTTTCTCCTTTTTTTCTCGTTGAAAATTTTTGATTTGTTGGTTTGTCTCTGAGTTCTTCCCTTCATATTTAAATTGTGTTTCTAAGATTTCAGTTTCCATTATTTCCTCTTCCTCACTTGGGACATCATTTGTGGAAAGGATTTCAAACATATTAGCAAATGACTTTGATTGATCCTTCATAACTGGTTTTTTCTGAGTGTTCTTCTTCTTAGGTATTTGGAAACCTACTGAGTTTATATCTTCTTTCTTTTGATCAAGAATTTTATTTGGGCAAGCACTGGCCAAATGACCATATTCATGGCAAATTCTACAATGAAAAGGAATGTTCTCATAGTCCACTACTTGCTCCCAAGTGTCTTCCCCAAATTGTAATGTGATATTTTTAGGTAGGGGTTTGTCAAAATCCATTAAAACACAAATCCGAGCATAAATAATATGTTCAAAATTTTGAGTACAATCAACAGATATCATAAAAGTTCCTAAAGAGTTTCCAATTGAAGAAAAAATAGTAGGATTCCAAAATTCAATAGGGAGGCCAAAGAGTCTAACCCACACGGGAGCTATAGAAGGCATCTCTTCTTTGACTTTAAATTTAGTATGCCAGGGCTTCATGAAAAGCCCCGCCCTTCCAAAAAACCAAGGACCCCCTTGAAAAGTTTTCTCTCTATCTTCATTATTAGCAAATAAAACAAGAAAATAACCATTTGGATAAATAGAGATTTGTAACTCACCTTTAGTTTTCCAGCTTTTTGCAGTCCAGACTTTGAAAGCAGATAGACTCGGACGAAAACCCATGAACCGAAAAATTAGTCCTCTTTTTTCCAAATCTTCAATGCCAGTCTGAATGTTACCCATATCAAGCTTAACAATAGGAGTTCCATCACCGCTTTAAGACATCCTGACTCCGTTTTCCTGGGATCAATCTTAGGCATTCTTAGAGGTTTATGGGAAGCCCTAATATTGATATTAGCATTGGGCTGAGGTCTGTCCACCATGAAGGGCATCCCTAAAATTCATTTTTGGGACCGAGTCTTCGAAATTCTTACCCTTGACAAGGGTTTTCATAGTAGAATTATTTTGTGGGTGCACCTTAGCACCAGATTCACTTGAGATATGAGCCATTTTTTGATCAACTGCTTGAAACTTGTTTCGTGATCTCTTTAATCCTTGCCCTAGACGTCGTGGAAAGGTATGGTTTTCACTTTTCTTTTGTGCAACAAATTGGAAGCCGTTGTCACTCAAGTTCACAATATGATCTGTTGAAAGACAAATTTCTAACCCATCTTGTATCCCCTGCAACATTTCCTGCTAAAATATTGAGCATAAACCACAAAAATATTGGCCGCTAGGGCCCGAAGGCCCTAAAAACCAACCTCTAGAGTTGCTTGTATGAAAATTGGTGGAGATGTTCTAGGGTTTTTCAGGCATCTACCATTAAAATTTCAACTCAATCCGAGTTCGAATGAGTGAGATATGGTCGAAACGAGTTTGAAAGTTTGGGCAGTCCTGTAAAAAACGTCTAATCAATTTCTTCCTCCGCTAATGCTTAATTAAAGTATTATTGAAATGATCTCCCCCATCAAAATGTTATAATTATTATTTATATATACATTTATATAAGCATGTGGTTTAAATTTGGGTTTCCTTGATAAAAATGAAAGTCATAACACTACATTATTATACAAGAACGTATATTTTTAGTTAAATGTATGAGAAAGATGAAAATTATATTTAATAAAAAAGAAAATAAAAATATTTTTATCTTTAATTTAAAAAAATAAATAATTTTTTTTCAATTAATATATTTAACTTTTTCTAGTATTAAGTATAATTTTCATCTTTTTCACATGATTAATGTTTGACATCACTTTCATTAAGAAATAAAATTTTACTTAACCAGTTGTCTTCTAAAATTTGAATTTTACTAAGACAAAGATCAACCTCACAATTGACTAAGTTATTTGCTACCTAATTTTCTTTTTTATAGAAATGCTTAGATTATCAACAATAATCTTAATTTTTTCTCAATCCCCATATCCAATTTTGTTGGCAGTATTAATAATTATTTGTGAATCCCCTCCCTTGAAGTATATTTTTATCCCTTTTTAATTGCAATTTTGATCTTTGTAAGAAGTGCCCTAGTCTAATTGAAGTTCTCAATCCCATGGGTGGATCTTAACATTTTTCCAAAGGGTTTAGGGCAAACTAAAAGAAATGATGAATTTCACATCATAAACCAAGGTTTCACATTCACAAATAAACCTTAATATTTTTATTACATTTGATTTGAGATAAATAATAAATAATAAATAATAAAAAATAAAAAATTCCACATTTTAAATTAAGGTTCTAACTCCATAAATTAATTTTAACATTTATTCATTAATTTGAATTTCAATTAACGAGAATATTTGATTCATCTAAGAGTATGTTAAACTCCTATTATGCATACCATTTATTATGATAACATAATAAAAAACCTTATGTTTGAATAATATAAATATCTTTTAAAACTTTAATTAAAAATTTAAACACTAAAACTTTTTATTGTAACAAGTATTTACTAATTTTTAAATAACATAAATAATTAAAATTTAAAAATATGTAACCATAACAATTCTTTTATATACATAGAAGAAGTGATAACTACTTTTTTTTAAACAATTGATCACATGGTTAAGTCGCATTACTTTTGATCATAGTGTTAAATCATGGTGCTACCACTATAACCTCTATCTCGTTTTGGTAAAGGTGACCCACAACGATGGAGACCCTCGGTGGCTCGGGATTGATACCATCGTCATCAAGTTGACGCACACTCAATGAACTCAGGTTAGACTACTACCTTTGTCCAAATTAAACATGCCCTCGAGGTTTGAACCTAGGTTTCCTCTTGGTAAGTGCCCAACGTCTTACCAATCCACCTAACACTCGAGGACAAAAGGGTTTATGGTAAACCAATATGATTTGAACCAGAGTTGCATGCCCTCGAGGTTTGAACTTATGTTTCCTCTTGGTAAGTGCCCAACGTCTTACCAATCCACCTAGTCCTTAGGGACAAAAGGGTTTATGGTAAACCAGTGTGATTTGAATCAGAGTTGCATGAATTTGCACCGTATGGAGCACGTTCTCCTCTTGATAAGTGACCAACATCTTACCAATCCACCTAGCCTCCGTGGACAAAAGGGTCCGTGAACAAAAGGGTAAGTGCCCAACATCTTACCAATCTGTCTAGTCCTCAAGGACAAAAGGGTTTATGGTAAACCGGTGTGATTTGAACCAAAGTTGCATGGATTTGCACCGTACGGATCACGTTATCTTCTTGATAAGTGACCAACATATTACCAATCCACCTAGCCCTCGTGGACAAAAAGGTCCGTGGACAAAAGGGTTTATGGTAAACCAATGCGATTTGAACCAAAGTTGTATGAATCCGCACCATACGGATCACACTTCCTCAACTGGCCACCTCACTCCAACTCGACTACACACTTACCGTTATAAAGGTTTATAATAAACCAATGTATTTTGAACTGGAGTTATGTAAATCCACACTCTAAGGATCATGTTCCTCAGCTAACGACTTCATACCAACTCAAATGTTAAACATATAAAATAAAAACATAGTTGAAAAAATAAACAATTCATACATTATGAAACATAAACTTGCCATTACGATATATAAAATTTTATAGAGAAAATTAATTTACTTATGAACCACTTATATTAACAAAATTGTGTTTAAAATAATAAGAAATAAAATATAATAGAACTTATAAACTTATTTTTTTTTTTGTTACATAGGTGAATTGGTTACAACCACGATTTTTAGTAATTGTCAACGCAGAGTTTAGATTATTAGTTTCTTTCCTAAATAAGTGTAACCACAAGAGATGTAATAAATAGTTTAGTAGTCTCAAAAAGTTCAAAATTCACTATTAAATCTTATCAAGGAATATATGCATAGCAACTAAAAGTCATTATATAATACAATACAAATGAATTCATTTTAATTCCAAATAATCAATTGAAAATTATTTTATATTTTATTAAGTTATGAAATGAATCTTGTTTATATTATATTGACATTTTAACAAAACATAATGCTATTATTTTAATAAATAGTTTAACACTTTAAAAAAGTTGAAAGTTTCAGTCCATAGTCTATCTCATAATCTAGTCCTCAAGGATAAAAGGGTTTATGGTAAACCGGTGTGATTTGAACCAAAGTTGCATGGATTTGCACCGTACGGATCACGTTCTCCTCTTGATAAGTGACCAACATATTACCAATCCACCTAGACCTCGTGGACAAAAAGTTCCATGGACAAAAGAGTTTATGGTAAACCAATGTGATTTGAACCAAAGTTGTATGGATCCGCACCATACAGATCACACTTCCTCAACTGACCACCTCATTCCAAATCGACTACACACTTACCGTTATAAAGGTTTATAATAAACCAATGTATTTTGAACTGGAGTTGTGTAAATCCACACTCTAAGGATCATGTTCCTCAGTTAACGACTTCATACCAACTCAAATGTTAAACATATAAAATAAAAACATAGTTGAAAAAATAAACAATTCATACTTTATGAAACATAAACTTGCCATTACGATATATAAAATTATATAGAGAAAATTAATTTACTTACGAACCACTTATATTAACAAAATTGTGTTTAAAATAATAAGAAATAAAATATAATAGAACTTATAAACTTGTTTTTTTTTTGTTACATAGGTGAATTGGTTACAACCACGATTTTTAGTAATTGTCAATGCAGAGTTTAGATTATTAGTTTCTTTCCTAAATAAGTGTAACCACAAGAAATGTAATAAATAGTTTAGTAGTCTCAAAAAGTTCAAAATTCACTATTAAATCTTATCAAGGAATATATGCATAGTAACTAAAAGGCATTATATAATACAATACAAGTGAATTCATTTTAATTCCAAATAATCAATTGAAAATTATTTTATATTTTATTAAGTTATGAAATGAATCTTGTTTATATTATATTGACATTTTAACAAAACATAATACGATTATTTTAATAAATAGTTTAACACTTTAAAAAAGTTGAAAGTTCTAGTCCATAGTCTATCTCATAATCTAGTCTTCAAAGATAACAGGGTTTATGGTAAACCGGTGTGATTTGAACCAAAGTTGCATGGATTTCAACCGTACGGATCACGTTCTCCTCTTCATAAGTGATCAACATATTACCAATCCACCTAGATCTCGTGGACAAAAGAGTTTATGGTAAACCAATGTGATTTGAACCAAAGTTGTATGGATCCGCACCATACAGATATTAGTTTCTTTCCTAAATAAGTGTAACCACAAGAGATGTAATAAATAGTTTAGTAGTCTCAAAAAGTTCAAAATTCACTATTAACTGTCAACGCAAAGTTTAGATTATTAGTTTCTTTCCTAAATAAGTGTAACCACAAGAGATGTAATAAATAGTTTAGTAGTCTCAAAAAGTTCAAAATTCACTATTAAATCTTATCAAGGAATATATGCATAGTAACTAAACTATGAGTCATTATATAATACAATACAAGTGAATTCATTTTAATTCCAAAATAATCAATTGAAAATTATTTTATATTTTATTAAGTTATGAAATGAATCTTGTTTATATTATATTGACATTTTAACAAAACATAATGCTATTATTTTAATAAATAGTTTAACACTTTAAAAAAGTTGAAAGTTCCAGTCCATACTTTATCTCATAATCTAGTCCTCTCATAATCTAGTCCTCAAGGACAAAAGGGTTTATGGTAAACCGGTGTGATTTGAACCAAAGTTGCATGAATTTGCACCATACGGATCACGTTCTCCTCTTGATAAGTGACCAACATATTACCAATCCACTTAGCCCTCGTGGACAAAAGGGTTTATGATAAACCAATGTGATTTGAACCAAAGTTGTATGGATCCGCACCATACGGATCACACTTCTTCAACTAGCCACCTCACTCCAACTCAACTACACACTTACCGTTATAAAGGTTTATAATAAACCAATGTATTTTGAACTGGAGTTATGTGAATCCACACTTTAAAGATCATGTTCCTCAGTTAACGACTTCATACCAACTCAAATGTTAAACATATAAAATAAAAACATAGTTGAAAAAATAAACAATTCATACTTTATGAAACATAAACTTGCCATTACGATATATAAAATTTTATAGAGAAAATTAATTTACTTACGAACCACTTATATTAACAAAATTGTGTTTAAAATAATAAGAAATAAAATATAATAGAACTTATAAACTTATTTTTTTTTGTTACATAGGTGAATTGGTTACAACCACGATTTTTAGTAACTCATCAACGCAGAGTTCAAACCATCAATGACTGCTTCCAATAAACCCATTGTCTCGTTAACGTTAACCTGGTGTGAGATGGGGACCGTTGGTTGCTCGGGGTTCGCATCGTCGTCGTTAACCCGGTGTGAGATGGGGACCGTCAGTCGCTCGGGGTTCGCACCGTCGTCGTTAACCCGATGTGAGATGGGGACCATCGGTCGCTCGGGGTTCGTACCGTCATCATCAGTCTGACGCATCACTCAGAAGAATTGAATCAAACTACTGCCTTTGCCAAGCTGGGCACGCCGACGAGTTTTGAACCTAGGTCTCCTCTTGGTAAGTGTCCAAGCTTACCAATCCACCTAACCCGTGAACACTTACAAACTTATTTCAAAAACACCTTTGCTGAAATAAATGAGTGAAAAGGCATTAAAGATTTACGTAAGTGTACATATGTGTATGAATGATATTTTTTTTTAATTCAGGTTGGAAAGAGATATTTTTAAGTTTTAAAAAGTTTTATTAGATGAATTAAATATTTTTTTAATAATTGTATATTTAATTTAATATATTGATTTTTTAATGTATTTAAAATAATAATGTTAATATTTATTTATTAATTTAAAAAGATTAAATATTGTTGGCATTTTTGCCACATTGTTCTGATTGTTGTTGATTCATGCATAGATTGTTGAAGTTCTCACTCCTCTGTGTTTCTTTACGAGTTTTGATGCCAAAACAGCTAAGTCCGAAGACTGTCGCGATATCGCGACCAAAAACAGCATGGAGAGCACGGGTTCAAAACTGTCGCGATATCGCAACATGTCGCGCTATCGCGGGTGTTTAGAGGAGAGAGGCCAAAGTCGGAGAATGTCGCGATATCACGACGTGTTCCAAAATCGCGGTCAACGTGGTCAACGGAAGCAGAATAGAGAAAGATGTCGCGATATCGCGACATGTCACGTTTTCGTGACTTGCAATGGCCACGGAGCAAAGTGATAGAAAATGTCGCGAAATCGCGACATAATTGAGCAAAGGGCAATGTCAATGAACCTCGTCGCGATATCACGACAAAAAAGTGACCAAGGAGCAAAATGTAAAACCATCGCGATATCGTGACATGTCGCATTATCGCGGTAAGATGGACAGAAAAGCATAAGGCATGAAAAGCGTCGTGATTTCACGACATTTTTGAAGATGAGACCAAGCAAGAGAAAAACGTTGCGATATCACGACAGAAAGCGGCAACAGTAGAGAAAGCAAGGAAACGTCACGATTTCACGACATATTGTGGAGAAAAGGCTAACTAGAGAAGGATGTCGTGATTTCACGACATGTCTTTTTTTCGCGATGTGAAAGCGTGGAAAGAACAAAATGGTACGAAATGTCGCGATTTCGCGACATGTTCCGTTTTCGCTGCTTGCAAGAGGATGAAGGCCAAGGAAGAGAAAATAGTCACGATTTCGTGACATGTCGCGTTTTCACGACGAGGAGCAAAGAGAAAAGACAACATGGGGAAAAATGTCACGAAATCGTGACAAGTCATAGTTTCGCGAGAGCAAAGCAAGGAAGGAGCAAAATAGTGTGGAACATCGCGATTTCGCGACGCGTCATGTTTTTGCGACCTAAGGTGACGAAGGAGAACAAAGAGCCGAATACGTCGCGATTTTGCGACATGTTTGGTTTTTGCGACCCAAAGTGGCAAAAGCATACGGAGAGAGAAAATGTCACGATTTCGCGACATGTCACGTTTTTGCGACCCATCACCATTTCACGCCAAGAAGTAGTTCAACGACCCGATGAAGTATTGCGATTTCCAAGGATTAAAAGCTCTCCAGAATTTAATTTTTTACTGCTTTTCGATGCATGCAAGATAGAAGAACGTGCTCAGGACTTTAGTTTTCGAAGCCACCATAATTGAAGACGCCTCCATTATTAAAAGCTTCTATTCGTGATTTCTAACAGTCCAAGCATGCTCCGAGAATGATCATTTAATGAAGACGACCGGTTCCTTGTTTCATTCAATTTTTGACTTCTTCGAGGCTGGTTTAAGGGGATCATTTCCTTATTTCTGTTGCACATTTTGTAGATCTCGAGGAAGTTCGTTTCATATTTTAAATGCTACAAAGAGGCAAGACCTCTATAAATATCAATGTATATCTCAGAAAGAGGCATCGAGAGAAAGACTTTTGCTGAAAAACTTTTCAAGTTCTTTGCATGTATGAAATATATTTGGCCTCTGATTTTGCAAGCGTCTTTCTGTGTGATTTCCTTCTATTTCATGCATTTCTCGATTATGCTCGTCTTTCTAATTTGCTGCTAGATTTAAATTATGCATCTGAGTTTGAATATTGCTAGTGAGGAAGTGAGTTCTGGAATGCAATCTTAGAGGTTGTCTACGCAAGGTCGTAAGTGGATTATGATGTATTCTATTATTATATGTTGTTCATATGCTTGAGGTGTTTTCCTGCTGATAATATTTCCCCGATCATACAAATTTGGCCTGTGGCCATATTTCCCGTCCCTTTCCGTAATTTACCATTTCTTTCCGCATATTTCCCATTTCTTTCCTGCAACTCTAGTCTTCAACAACATAGAATTTAGTAAGGGAACCAGCCCTCTCTAGAGATTGGTCCGGGAGACATTTCTTTCTCTCGGCCTTTCAATGTTGGCCGGGTCTAGGGCGCATTTCGCATAAAATCCTTTCCTGTGGCAGATTCGTGACCAACAATTTTTGGCACACCCGGTGGGACAGACTGTTTCTGTCTCTCAAAGATCCATAATCGGTGAGACAAGTATTATTTCAAATCGATACCCGGAGGAATCAAGATCTTGATGAACTATCTTGACCTCATATCGGAGATTGTAAGTTCATCTGGTGACTTTGTTGAAGGTGATTGTACCTAGAAATTTATTGTGAAGCTAGTGAAAATCTTTGCTTCATGATCACGAGATCAAGTGCCAAAGAATCGGAAGATCCAGTCGAATTCTTCGAGATTCATGTTCAGAATTGGAGGGAGCACCCAAGATTGGTAAGCCCTATGAATCCATCATTTGTTGTTTTATCGCAGGCTGCAGGTCAGTTTGTGCCATCCCCGACTCCTCCCAGTACTGCTACAAGCTTATTATATCCAGATCCAGCAGCTCAAATGGCTCAGCATCCTCCAAGGAAGTTCTCGGCATGGAATGGTTAGGGAGTTTTGAACTTATTGGCTCAAAATCCAGTCCCTTAAGCTGCTTTGAAAGCTTTGCCGACATATGATGGTACTGGTAAGACTGCTTATGAGCATATTAATGATGTAGCCTCTTTGGCGGCTATCCATGACATAACGGACAAAGATGTGATGATTAAGTTGTTGGTGTTATCACTGAGAGGTAAATTGTTATATTGGTACCGATCATTGCAACCAGGCACCATTACATCATGGGATCAATTAGGAGAATTGTTAGTCAAAAATTTTCATGAACAAGTTGATCCATACTCTTTATTGCATCAATTTAATGTAATTCAAAGGCACCCGCAGGAAGGAGATAGCCGACTTCAATGTCGATTTACCAGAAGTCGGCAGAGAATTCCTGATGGTCTTCGGCCTGCTGATGAGCTAGCTACATTTTATTACCTCAGAGCGTTTAACACAGACATCGGTTGGGCTGTCCGACAGTCCAACATGACTACATTTCCAGAGCTGTTCAAACAAGCATTAAAGGCGAAAGCTGATTTGATTGCTATAGGTAGGCTTCCTCCAAAGGTAACAATACCTATCATAGCTAATCTTCCTAAGTATTTGTACTTTGGTTCGCTTTCATAGCCCATGCCTTCCATGTATCCTACCCCATCATGGAGCTCAAGTGTGCCTCAGATCGCACCCATTCCAGTTCCCCAGCTTCCTGCTCCAACTATTCCTCAGTTGCTTGCATCAAGCATTCCACGGTTAACCCCCCCACTTCCAACTCCTACATTACCTTCCCCACAGGTTCCATTACCTTTACCGGCACCGCCTGTGTCCTCAAGCCCAGATCCTCAATTGGCTATGTTACAAGAAATTCAGTTTGCTATGAGATCTCTCACTAACAAGGTGACATCTATGGAACGGAGAGAGGCGAAAAGGAATTATCAGCCACGAAGATTTATGCCGGCAGTAACTAGAGAACAACTTGCTCCTAGCAAGGCTATGGACAAAGTACCTAAAAGAAACTCAGCAATCTTGGTAACTGAAGAGGCTGGTTCTTATGAAGTTTCACATGAACCATCTTATTGGTGTTCTTCCTGCAATGACCCACATGATGAGTCCACTTGCATGGTCCACCAAAATTATTTGCAAGTTCTTGCTGAAAGCACGAGATTTCGGGCGAAGGAAACACTAATTGGGATGCATTCAAAATCAAATACGCTTAAGTCCTAAAAATGTAGAATGCATGAAATGAAAGAGACGCATTGAAATGAGATACAAGCAAATGGAGAAAACATAGCCCTTTCATTAAACTCTCTTGATCTCTGTTACAAAGACGCCTCCTCCCTTTTCAGGGGCTAGGAGCGTTAAAAGAATTTGATTACAATCAAGATTTAATGTTCCTTTTTCTGCGTGCCCACACTTGAGATGGGCGGGCCAAGACGATGCCGTCGCTGATGTTGATGGGTCCTTAACCTCTGCTGCTCCTCCTGCGAACAAAGAAACAACAAAGATGTCAGTAGCACCTGTGACAAAAAGGAAAGTTCGTTCTTTGAAATCGCCAAAAGATGCATGCAACATATTGTCAAATACAGTGAATAAAATGGATCTAAGTCACCTGCAAATTTGACAGAGGTCAGAAGACATTACCAGAGGGCCACTGCCATTGAAACCGTCGGCCAATCTGCCTTCACCTAGAATTCATCCCTGGGCAGGATGAATTATGACTGCAATTCGTCCCTGGGTGGGACGAATTCTACTGTGTTGGAAAAGCCGAAGTGATCCTGCTCCAATGTCGACTCCCGAGACCTCCAAAACACCTGCAAACAGAGGGGTTATGTAATTGGGGCCATTTTGGGACGACCCAAATGGTAGGATTCTCCCAATTTGGCCTCTATCCTTGGGAATTCGACGTCACTACCTGCAAGTTAGTGGGACAACAAAGCGACAAAAGGCATGGTGAAATCTGATCAAAATGTTATGGAATTGAAGCTATGAGTTCACTAAACAGAATAACATAATATGCAACATGAACCAATAATCTAGAATGCTTTAGAACAAAACTTAGAAAATGCGGGGTGCCCAAGTGGGCCTCCCACCGTTGGCACTTGATTTCGGTGCCAATCCATTAGGGATGGGCCCAAAACCTCTTAGGATTGGGATGTCTGCAAATTGGTGGTGTAAGGTGGTAAAATGTTGGGTTTGGGTTGGATCCACGCTTCCAAAAGCCACCCAATAACCTCCCTTGTGAAAGAGATTAGTGGATGTGAGAAGGTGAATCAAAAAGATGCAAGTGGGTAATCAATTGGACAGCACTTCGTTGCTTGAAATCGCCTCCAATCCATCCTTTTGGGTGAGAAAATTCCCACCTTTTATAGACCCATGGGGTCTCTTTTGAGAGGGAAGCATAAGCGCCATGTGTTGGTCATAGGTGCCATGTGGCGGTCATGTCTTCCCATGAGGGAGGGGAGTCCTCCATGACTTGGGCTTTCATAACTGCCCTTATGATAGTCTTCTAACGACCCATCTGTCCACCCACACACGCGTGCGAGGCAGGAGTCATAAACTGACTGTCCTTGGTTGCCACTTGGTGCCATTATTCTTTTTGCCCGTTAAACTTGGAATTCATCCTGACTAGAGTCAAATACAGAATTTGTCCCTGGGTGAGACGGATCCCAGTTTGAATTCATCCCTGGGTGAGACGAATACTGAGCAAAGTGCCTAAATGTGCCAAATTTCCTCTTGACCTTACAAAATTTCTATGAAAGTGGTTAGGACCACTGTTTGACCTCTGAGGGCTGCCCTGGGGGCTGTGTTTGTCAAAGCGATCAGTGTTTGCAGTCACATAATCGGATCGGTGTTGTTTTGGTGTCTACAGATGCCCATTTTTGGGAAGCATTGTGCATGGCACAGCTCCTGAGCAAAAATAGATAGCCAAAGCACTAATGATTAGGGTTTCTTGGTAACCTAATCAACTTTTGATGCCCCAAGCATGGAAAGGGCATGCATTCTTGAATCCTTGCTTCTGACGAGCTAAGGAATTTGATTTCAAGTATTAACCTGTTTTGGTGAGGTGTGACTTGAGCTTGGACATTGATCAGTCATGATTAGGCAAAGGGCACAACCTTTTGTCCACAGGGGAACCTTGTGTTCATGATTCACGAATGCCAAGTGTTTGATAAATTTGATTGTTGCTTGTTTACTGCCCCAAGCAGGAGCGTAATTGTCTTTATCAATGATTCTTTGAATGCATGTCGTTTTCCTTAATTGGGTGTGTAATTGTTGATTGGTGACTAAGTGTGACTACCCCCTCAAGCGACGAATCGATGAGGGAATGACCTTCGTGAGAAAAGCGACGAGTCGCTTGACCCAAGATGACTTGTAAGGGTGCCTTTAGATGTTTTATCGTTAAGCATGTGCAATTTTTCCAACATTTGGACCTGTTTTTGGTGGGTGTTGACCCTTTTTGCGACGCTATTTGGAGCTAAAATTGGCGAAAATCCATCTTCCCATGGAGCGGTCCAGCTAAAGTCATTTCCCTCCGACTCCCCTCAGGTATCTTGACACAAACAGGTGTTGGCATAAGAACAAGCAGAAAGGCCAAAACAAACCACAAAATAAGAACAAGCAACCCCAGGTGAATGTTGTTGTTGAAGAATCTGACTCGGATTTCGAATGGGCACACAAGGTGCTCATGACTACCACAGATTCCACACAGAGGGATCCTATTTGGTATGTTGATTCTGGAGCTAGTAAACATATGACTGGCAACAGATCGTGGTTTGAATCATTTGTGGCCAAGGAGGGAAAACCTGTCACCATTGTCGATGATAAAACCTACAGGGTTCAGGGAGAGGGTACAGTTTTAGTCACTCTTCCTGATGGCAAGTGTCAGATTGACAAGGTCCTCTATGTTCCGGGATTAGCCAACAATTTGTTGTCAGTGACACAAATCCTGGACAAAAATATGGTTGTCAACTTTCGTGTTGAGAATGGAAAGAAGTGTTGTACCATTACCAGGAAGGGTAAGCAGATTGCAACGACTTCTTATAAGCATGGCTTATTTGCACTAGATGCTATCTCTACTCCACATGTTGCCATGATCTGTCTCTACCAAGGAGGCAAATTCCCTATGGCACAAGAGATATGGGCATCTTAGTTCGGCTACTTACTTGAGCTCGAGCAAGTATGAGATGGTAAAGGGTCTTCCTTCCCTTTCCGCCACATTGCCGGTGTGCTCGACCGCTAGCGGGAAAGCGACATAGAGTACCATTTGAGAAGAGCTCTACAAGAGCACGAAAACCTCCGGAGCTAATTCACACCGATCTATGCGGTCCTTTCACATCCAACAGGTGTTGGAGGGAAGAGGTACTTTCAGTTATTCGTAGATGACTACTCATGAAAGATGTGGGTTTTCTTTCTCAAACTGAAATCTGAAGCTTTCGCATTCTTCCAGAAGTTCAAGAAATTCGTTGAGGAGTCAGGAGCTTCTATCAAAACCCTCTGCTCAGATCGAGGGGGAGAGTTTACCTCTAATGAATTTTTTGCATTCCTAGATAAGCATGGGATCAAGAGACAGTTAACAACTGCCTATACTCCTCAGCAAAATGGAGTTGCTGAGAGAAGGAACCGTTCTATAATGGAAATGGTTCGTTGTATGCTCACAGGTGCAACTATTGGGCAACAATATTGGGAAGAAGCTGTCACCACTATAGTGTATCTGTTGAATAGGGCACCCACAAAGGCCCTAAAAGGAATGACTCCACAGGAAGCATGGAGTGGTCGAAAACCCTCCATATCTCATCTACGTATTTTCGGATGTCAGGCTTTCATGCACATACCGAAAGAGAAAAGGAAGAAGCTAGATGAGAAAATGCTGAGATGTATTTTTCTTGGATATTCTGAGCACTCTAAAGGATATCGGTTGATAGATCCTTTGACCAAGAAAATTCATATCAGCAGAGATGTTGTCTTTGATGAAGCTTTCACATCACATAACACATCCACAGTACACCAGGATATTGTGGAAACTAAGGAAGAGGAGATTCCTTCGTCAACACAGACAGGAGGTCCTTCTACATCTTCTTCACCACCACCGAAGAAGAATCCTAAATGGTGTACAAATACAATTAGAGATGCAAATTTATCCACTCCTCCCAATTTGAATTTGGATAGACCTCGTACACGCGGTATGGCTCAAAAGGAAAGAGAAGCCAGAGAAACTGGTGAGGTTGATGATCTTTGTCAATATTTTGAGGAACTTTCTGTGACTCCAAGTAGAGAAGTTGAGGATATGGATATTGATGATGACAGGGCATTCATGTCTACCATAGATAGTCTTGAACCTGCATCAGTGCAAGATGCTCTCAGTGAGCCTGAGTGGAAGGCCGTTATGGATACAGAGTATGAGTCTCTGATGAAGAATAAAACTTGGAAGCTTGTTGATCTGTCGCATGGAAAGAAACCTATTGGCTGCAAATGGGTATATAAAGTCAAGTACAAGGCAGATGGAACAATTGATAAGCATAAGGCCCGTCTTGTTGCAAAGGGCTATGCTCAAAAAGAAGGCATTGACTACGAGGAAAATTTTGCACCTACTGCTCGGATGACCACAATTCGGGTTATGTGTGCTATGGCAGCACAATATGGGTGGAAAGTTCACCAGATGGATGTCAAAAGTGCCTTTCTTAATGGTGATCTCCAAGAAGAAGTCTATATGACTCATCCTGAAGGATTTGAAGTGGAAGGCCAACAGCAGAAAGTTTGCAAATTGGTCAAATCCTTGTATGGTCTGAAACAAGCTCCTCGAGCTTGGTATATAAAAATGGACAATCACCTTATGCAGCATGGATTTAAGAGATGTCCGTCAGATGCAAACCTCTATTTCAAGAAACAGGGGTTCCGAGATAGTTTTGCTTGTACTCTATGTGGATGATCTCGCTCATTACGGGAGTTCGGAAGATATGATCTCTCTTGTCAAAAGAAACTTGTGCAAATATTTTGAGATGACGGATCTCGGACTTCTCCATTCTTGTCTTGGTCCGGAATTCAGCCGGAAGGAGCACTCCATCAAAGTGTCTCGGAAAAAGTATGCCAAGACATTGCTCGATAAATATCGCATGATCGATCGCAAGCCAATGGCAACTCCAATGGAGAATGGACTTCGATTATCGCGATATGATGACTCACCTCGGGTAGATGGCACTCTCTATCGACGGTTGATTGGGAGTCTCATATATCCGACCAATACTAGGCCGGATCTCGTATTTGCTTGTAAACTATCTTTCGAGGTTCATGCGGGAGCCTAAGACCACTCATTGGAAAGCAGCGAAACGTGTTCTTCACTATGTCCGTGGTACTATGGAATATGGCCTAGAATACAAGAGGAACAACAAATTCTTCTTGCAAGGATACACGGACTCCGACTATGCCGGATCATTTGATGATCGCAAGTCAACTTCTGGATACATTTTTCATCTGGGATCCGGTCCTATCTCTTGGCACAGCAAGAAGAAACAGGTGGTTGCTATTTCTTCAACAGAGGCAGAATATCGCACCGCATGTGAAGCTGTGTGTGAAGTGATATGGTTACGTCGCATTCTGACAAGTATGGGCCATCCATCAAAATCTCCAATACACTTGTTCTGCAACAATCAGGGTGTTCTGAACCTCGTCAAGAATCCAGTCCATCATGAAAAAATAAAGCACATTGACACACAATGTCATTTCATTCGAGAGGAAGTTCCAAAGCACCGAATTCAACTTCAGCACATTCCCACCGATGCTCAAGTTGCGAGACATTTTCACTAAGGCACTTGGACGTGTCAAATTTGAATTGTTTCGCAACTCACTTTGTATTGCAAAATAATGTAAGGGGATGTTAGTAGTCAAGTATAGCTATTAGTTATTACATTACCCAAATAATGTAATAAAGGGGGATGTTAGCGTACTGTTTAGGACTGTTAGTCTTTTGTACATATTACACTATTTTGCAGACTGTTACAACTTCGTAACAGATCCGTTCCGTCGGTGACTATTCCCGGCTACTGTAAACATTATATAACTTGATGCTGAATAATAAGAACTGTTCGTTGCACAATTCTACAGATGCGGGGGCTAGTAGTAGCCGCCCTACAGGGTCCCATAGGACCCACACCACGGGGGGTAGTTCCCGCCTCACCGATCCTACGTGATCATGGTGGTCGACGCCTTAGGGTGGGTTTTGTTATATTATTGCGGGGTCTGAGGACCAGTTTTGTAGCCTGCGAGCATTTTTTTTGACGATATATATATATATACCGGTTTTATTTTGGTTATGTACATGTGATGATTTGATTTTTATGCATGATGGCTGATGACTATGGATGTATGCATGTTTATTTATTTTTGGATGCGTATGTTATGATGAATGCAAATGTTTTTGATTTTATATGTGATATGCAAAAATGAAATGGATGAATGTGATTTGTGATGTTTGGCTATGGCACCATAGACTATTTAGAACTCTTTTGTTGTTTCTGGGCGATTGTTGTGATACATTACTTTGTATGTATACATGTGGTTTTTCTGTTTTTGTATTTTTTGATTGTAGCGCAGTTGGTTCAGAAATGTAGCTAAGGTTTTCTGAGACTCGGACAGTTTTAACTCACTGGCCACAACTGTACTTTATCTCACAAGACTTTTGAACAAGGTATGAATCAGACTTGTTTTTGACCATGCTATTTCACATCCCTGTGTGTGCAATTGAGTTCATTTATGTGGTATTTGTCGGGATACCACCAGGTGCCGAATGGGCTTTCAACCGAACTCATATCGAGGATCACCTAATTAGCTCCACTAACTCCTTTGTTGTATTCGAGTTATATTAATCTGCGGTGTTATCTAGGATGCCATAAGCTAGCTCATCCACATGCAAACATTGATCACGTACGCAAGTTAATGTGACGAGATATATCGTCATGCGAGAGGTTTACCGCCGGTTATCGATAGGCTATCAACCAAACCCATACTGAGGCTTGCCTCATGACCTGTTAGAATGCTGAGAGTTCCAGGGATTCAAGTTCAACTCCCTTATTTTCTTCAATTATATTGGGATACTTGCTCGTTTGTAGTGATAAGATCACTGTTTATTTTGATTTGTTTTTCTTTTGAGCAAGGGATTGGGGATATGGAGTGACGAAAATCACTATCGTTTGTGCCATTTGATTTGTGCACTGTAAGATGTCAAATATTTGAGTTTTGACATTTTGCAAATTTTTGATGTTTTGCAACTATTGAGAACTAGGGATTCTTAGGGAATTGGGTAGGGAGGATGCTTGTCCTTTTGCCAACTCTCAGCATTCTTGGGGTCATTCGCACGGGGGGATGAGCAAGATAACCGTTTCGCTTGTGGTGACCTGTATTAATGTACAGGTTTCATCTTTCGTTCACACAACTCAGGAGTTGTTTATGTGTTTTAGTTTGTGTTGGGATGTTGCGTCACAAGGTGTATTTCAAGTGTAACTCTACCTTCATAAAATTTGTTTGACTTGATACATTACATGGCTCAAGAGCAAAATGATGACTGAATCACGAAAAACTCTTGATACATTAAAAGACCACCGACTCTAGTGTGGTAAAAGCAATGCATGGTGTTTTTGTTGTTTTTGTAAAATGGAACAGTGTGGAACAAGGTGGACTAGCAGAGCAATTACAGCCTATGGTGCCTTTGACCTATACGACCACAATTATGCAATGTATGGATGCAATGCTTAATGCAGCTACATATTTTTGTATTTTTGATGGATTGATTTTTTTGAATATGAAGATGAGGTGCGAGAAGAGCTCTCTATTGATGAATTTGAGTATGCCTAGAAATGAGATGCAAAAAAAGTTTTGTTGTTTTTGATGATTTTTTTTGTTTTTGAATTTTCTTGATTTTTGACCAAGCGATTACAAGAACCCTTGGAGCCTTTTGGGATTGACCAAGCGATTTTATGGATCGTTGGAGCATTTTTGGGGTTTGACCAAGCGATTTTAGTGATATTTGGAGCATTTTTGGGGTTTGACCAAGCGATTGTGATAATCTTTGGAGCTTTTGGTGTGACCAAGTGATTGCGATAATCCTTGGAGCTTTTTGGGTTTGACCAAGCGATTGCGATAATCCTTGGAGCTTTTGGGGTGACCAAGTGATTGCGATAATCCTTGGAGCTTTTGGGATGACCAAGCGATTGCGATAATCCTTGGAGCTGTTGGGGTTGACCAAGAGATTGCGATAATCCTTGGAGCTTTTTGGGATGACCAAGCGATTGTGATAATCCTTGGAGATTTTGGGGTGACCAAGCGATTGCGATAATCCTTGGAGCTTTTGGGGTGACCAAGCGATTGTGATAATCCTTGGAGCTTTTGGGGTGACCAAGTGATTGCGATAATCCTTGGAGCTTTTTGGGTTTTGACCAAGCGATTGCGATAATCCTTGGAGCTTTTGGGGTGACCAAGTGATTGCGATAATCCTTGGAGCATTTGGGATGACCAAGCGATTGTGATAATCCTTGGAGCTTTTGGGGTGACCAAGCGATTGCGATAATCCTTGGAGCTTTTGGGATGACCAAGCGATCATGATAATCCTTGGAGCTTTTGGGGTGACCAAGTGATTGCGATAATCCTTGGAGCTTTTGGGGTGACCAAGTGATTGCGATAATCCTTGGAGATTTTTGGGGTGACCAAGTGATTGCGATAATCCTTGGAGCTTTTGGGGTGACCAAGTGATTGCGATAATCCTTGGAGCTTTTTGGGGTGACCAAGTGATTGCGATAATCCTTGGAGCTTTTTGGGGTGACCAAGTGATTGCGATAATCCTTGGAGCTTTTTGGGGTGACCAAGTGATTGCGATAATCCTTGGAGCATTTTGGGGTGACCAAGTGATTGCGATAATCCTTGGAGCTTTTTGGGGTGACCAAGTGATTGCGATAATCCTTGGAGCATTTTTGGGATTGGACCAAGCGATTGCGATAATCCTTGGAGCATTTTTGGGATATGGCTCTCTTAGATATGAAATGGTCGTAAATGACTGATATTCAAGGGTTCTATTTCCTTGATACCGTCAAGAGAAGCTAGTCGGTACATCCCGGGTCCTATTTTGCTATCAATGACATATGGACCTAACCAATTTGCCATGAACTTGTCCCTTAGGTGGGATGGCAAATTAGAGTTCTGTTGGTTTTCCTTCAAAACCAAATCACCAACCCGAAAGTCCCTTAGGTGAACTTTCATGTTGTAAGCTTTCTTAAGCCGCTCTTGATAGATACGTAAGTGCTCGAGAGCATTAACGCGTCGTTCGTCAAGCAACGTAAGTTGGTCTAACCGGGCCTGTCGTGCAGTGTCATCATCGATGAACTCCTGCATTGATATGCGGAGGGAAGGAATTTCCAACTCGAGAGGCATTACTGCCTCTGAGCCATACACGAGCAAAAACGGAGTTGCCCCAGTTGGCGTCCGAATGCTAGTGCGATAAGCCCAAAGGGCAAGTGGGATTTGTATGTGCCAATCCTTATGACTATCATGTGACCATCTTTTTAAGGATGGCAACTAGCGTTTTGTTTGACACCTCCGCTTGCCCATTTGCCTAGCGGATAATAGGGTGTCGAAAAACCGTGCTGAATTTTGTACTTTGTGGTCAAAGCACGCACGTCTTTGTTCTTGAATGATGGCCCATTATCCGAGATTATTTTGGATGGAATACCAAAATGACATATGATGTTATGCAAAATGAACTCCACAATGCGGGGTCCTGTCGTAGAGGTTAGCGGAATTGCTTCCACCCATTTGGTAAAATACTCTGTGGCCGTTATGATAAACGTGTGATGGCTTGACGATGCAGGGGAGATCTTTCCAATTAGATCGAAGCCCCATTGCAAAAATGGCCAAGCATACTGGATTGTCTGCAAGTCCTGGGAAGGTACGTGCATCAAATTGGCATGATGTTGACACTTCACGCACTTCTTGACATATGCGCAACAATCTCGCTCTAAATATGGCCAATAATATCCCATGCGAAGAATGCGCTTTGCAATGGCCATACCACTAAAGTGGCCACCACATGTACCATCGTGCGCTTGGGCGACTGCCCAAGTGGACTCTTGCTGGTCCAAGCAACGAAGAAGAATTCCTTCATAGCTGCGACGATACAAAATGTCTCCTATCAAGACATACTTAGCCGCTTTCTGCTTGAATGTTCGTTTTGCGGCATGCGTCAATCCAAGGGGAAGATTACCTAACTTGAGGTAGTCTCTAATGGGTAAATACCAGTCTTGTTGATCGAAAACCTCGATAGTATGAACAGCCAATCCCTTTTGAAGTTCTTCCCTAACAAACGCTGAATGGGATAGAACTTGTAAGAATAGCGTTGTGTTGCTATTAATGGGAGTAGGGGAAAACAAGGACCCCCAGTTGGCACGTTTCAGACGATCTCGGATTCGAAAGAACTTATCCGAGGATGGTTCAATCTGGATCATGTGGATTCCTGGCGTCAAGTCTGAGCTTGCACGCTCCATCGCGGATTGCGATAAGGTTTTGACTTGAATGGTTGTCATATCACCGGAAAGGTCTTGTGGAATTAGTGACCCCAAGGAGGCCATTGTGTCCGCAAAATGATTCGATGATCGAGGGAGTGCCTCGATGTCATACCACTCAAGTTTTGCCAGGAATTTGTCCACAAGGGCTTTATAAGCCTTCAGAAACTGGGCATTTGCATTTATATACCCCTTTGACTTGATTGACTATTAACAACGAATCACCAAAGATGTTCAGTCATTTGATGTTCATGGCGATTGTTGTCTGAAGACCTAGGAGCAAGGCTTCATATTCTGCATTATTGTTGGTGCACTGGAAGTTTAATTTAAATGACAGGGGCATTGGAGCACCTCTGCGGTGTGAAGAATACAATTCCCGTGCCACCACCTTGCTCACATTTAGAACCATCAAAGAATAGGGTTATGTCGGCTCGTGACTCAGGCTCATCGGAATCTGGCGATTTCGAGACATGGAAGACCCCATCATCGGGTAGTTCTATGACTAGAGGCTGATCGTCTTCAAGAGGAGCCTCTGCTAGTTGATCGGCTATGACTTGTCCTTTGATAGATTTTTGTCCAATAAACTCAATGTCAAATTCCATCAACAACATGATCCATTTCGTCGTGCGACTACTATGATAAGTACGACTCATCATGTATCGCAATGGATTCTCCTTAGACACAACATACGTAGTGTTGCTCAGCATGTAGTGGCGTAGCTTTTTGGTAGCAAACACCACTCGCCAAGCAGAGTTTCTCAACGTATGCATAGTTAAGTTCATAGCCGACCAGGGTGCAGCTAAGATAGTAAGTAGCCTGTTCCTTGTGAAGTTCATTCTTTTGGGCTAGCATGGCACCCAGTGCCACCTCGATAGCTGAGATGTATAAGTAGAACGACACTCCTGGTCTAGGTGGTGCCAATACTGGTGGCGAAGCCAAGTATTGTTTGATTTCGTCAAAGGCTGACTGGCACTCGTCATCCCAATGAAATGTAACCCCCTTGTGCAATAATTTGTTCATGGGTCGGCATTTGTCAGATAATTGCGCTATGAAGCGTTTAATCGACGTGACCTTTCCTTGTAGACTTCTGAGCTGCTTGATAGTGGTTGGGGGAGCCATTTCAAGGATTGCCTTGACTTTCTTTGGGTCCACCTCGATGCCTCGCTTTGAGACTATAAAACCCAAGAGTTTTCCAGATGTGACGCCAAATACGCACTTCTTGGGATTTAGTCTAACCTTATGCTCTATGAGGCGATCGAGGATCTTGCTTAAGTCACCGAGATGATCTGAGCGCAAAAGAGACTTGGCTAACAAATCATCCATGTAATCTTCCAAAGTTTTATGCATGTAATCGTGGAAGATGTACGTCATGGCACGTTGGTAGGTGGCGCCAGCATTTTTAAGGCCAAAAGGCATGACCTTATAACAAAATGTCCCCCAAGGCATTGTGAACGCCATTTTGAGTTGATCCTCAGGATTGATACGAATCTGATTGTATCCTGAGAAACCATCCATGAGGGATAGCATTTCGTGACCTGCTGTAGCGTCTACCAATGCGTCGATGCTTGGCAAGGGGAAATCATCCTTAGGACTCGCTTTGTTTAGATCTCGAAAATCAGTGCATATGCGAATCCTCCCATCGGGCTTTTTGACGGGAACCATGTTGGACAACCATGGCGGATAATCCACGCAGATGACAAACTGTGCATCCAACAACTTTTGCAATTCGTCTTTGACCATCAAGGCCACTTTTGGGTGCATCTTACGTAGTTTTTGCTTTACAGGCTTGATTGTCGGATCAAGCGTTAAATTATGCGTGACTAGCTGCGGGTCTAGTCCTGGCATATCCTTGTACGACCATGCAAAAACCTCCTTCTTCTCTTTGAGAAGGGCAATGTAGTCGGCTTGCTCTTCGGGGGAAAGACTTACCCCTAGCTTGAGAATCTATGGATTCATTGGATCTATGTCGATATCTACGTCAGTCGTCTCCTCGACTGACATGTGGGATCCATCTTCCAACTGATGTGGAGTCGGGATCAAATGGATATCATTAGCTGAATTTAGATCTACGTTGGGAACCTCGGGTCCCTCTTCAGCTTGAAAAATATCCTGAGTTGTCCTTGGGGTAAAATGAGGCATTTCACCGAAAGGCCAGTACTCTGATGGTGATAAAGGTGAATTGACGCGATCCCAGTCGATGGCATCTATGTCTAGATGCAATGACCATGCTGGATCGGCCGGATTGCGAATGGGTGCGGTCAAGTCAATGGAGATCATGTGGATGAAATGAGTTTGGTCTCCATTACCGTGGGTGTTATAACTCGAACATTCTGGATGCTCCCTATGCTCTGGATCTGGTTCTGTAGGGACGGGTATGAACGGATCGGCCCTATGTGTTGGTAGGAAGACAGGGTCTTCTCTCGGCACTGATGTCATGATAGGGTCTCGTGGTGGACGGTGCTCATCTTGAATTTGGAGCCATGGATCCAACACTTGGTCCCACCTCGTTGGGTCTACCCACCATTCATGCCCTAACCTTATGCCCATCTGTCCCATTAGATCTTCATGAGTTAAAGGGCGATTATTCCGTCGCGCATGTCTGAGATAGATCATCTCAGTCTCATCTTCTGAATCACTTTCGGAGATCCAAAAATGTTCATTCTCTTCAACAACTGTTACTTGCGACATTGAAGGTTCTCCTTGTTCCAGCAAGTTAATCTGGTCCCATTGCGGTTGTTCCACTCTTGGTGGAGGGACCTGATTCTCTTGACACTGTATTGATTCAACTGGAACCTCTAAGGGGAACAACTTCAAAAAGATGTCCGGACACCGTTGATGTTCTCTTTGGGGATTAATGTCCGAACTTTCACCTCTCTCTAGCAAAGGAGAGGGATTACTATTGTTGCCAAGGGTGTTTGTTGACCATGGGAGGTAATCTCCCAATGTATATTCTGTATTTGGGTTGGCATAAAGATCTGGTGCCAATCCCCCCTTGTTGCCTATTTCTAGGCCTTGCATATTTTCTACCAAGATGTCTAAGGGCAGGGGGTGGTTGAACCCTACTCCCGACTTATCATATGGCATCTGATATCTTGGTTGGCAAAGGACACGCATCCCTTGCTCATATCTGCCTAGCCCATATCCATGCCAATTGCATTGGCCGAGATATCTTAGAGCAAAATCCGGGTTTGACAGATAATTGATATTTTCAGCAAAAGGCTCTTCGTCTTCTTCCTTTTGCTTGCATGGTTCAAGACCATGATCAAGGCCCCCATACACAAAATTTGTCTGGTTTGGTGGGTAGCCTAGAGGAACAACTGTTCCTATGGGAAGGCGAGGTCTCCCCATGTCTTGTACTGATTCCAATGAGGGCGTTGCCACAACATTCTGCACTAAATACTCCCCCAGGCCCGTACTGGCCATTTCAACAGTGATTGTTGATGCTTGGGAGGGAGGGAACGGTAGTCCTTCCTGAGTCCATTCCATGTTTGGTGTTTTAGGAGTCTCAGCTTTCGTTTTGCTAGGTATTTCCTCTGTTGATACAGTTGATATTATGGGCAACCCCTCTTCTAGGGGCTGAGCCTCTTCCATGATCTGTTTTCCCTTGTCCTTCTATTTGGCCATGACAGGTGGCATTGATAATGAAGGAGCAGATGATGAAGACTCACCTGGCTGGGATTTTGTTGATTTGGTCACCGAGTGGTGCCTACGGTATCGGACCCTGTTTAAATGGATTTAACTGGAAATCCAAATGCGTTGAAGGGAGGGTCGATTGAGGCATTAAATGTACCGCATTGCAATACTTGAAGGGCTCTAAGTCCATCGGGACTACATGTATTTCTCCTTCAAAAGCATACTTTAAGCACTGGTGAGCGATCGAAGGGACACACTTCATGTCCCTGATCCAAGGCCGCCCTAGCAGTATATTGTAAGCCATCTCGCCTTCCAACACATGGCACAATGTAGGTATTGTCTTTTGTCCTACCTGGATAGGCAGAACAATTGTGCCGACTGTCGAGCATATTGCATCATTGAAAGCTCGCAGTGTGTATGTGGAGGCTGTGATGTGAGAGGCTGGCAACTTCAAATGTTTTAGTGCTGCAGTGGTAATGATGTTACTTGGACGAGCCAGTATCTACCAACACTCTCTTGTACGGGATCCCGTTGACCCGCGCGATAACGTGCAGGGGTGGATCTGCCATGTCATTCGATATCGTTTTGACTTCATCTTCTCTGAAGGTAATGACCGGCTCCGTACATCGTTTCACATGTCCCACGAAGTTGTTGAAAGAATTTGCTTCGTGAGGCTGTAATTCGATGGCTTTTAAAATTTCCATAAGAGCTTCCCTATGAGGTGTTGATTGTTGAATAAGCTCGTAGATGGAAAGCCTAGCCGATGTGGTCCGCAAACTCTGCGTGAGTTTGGTCCGTATCGTGACCTCGGGTCTAGGCGGAGGCAACTGCATAGGGCGTTGTTGAGGCTGCGATGTTGTTGGAACTTCCCTTGTAGCTACCTCGGGGGCAACTGTTGGGTACTTTTTGTTCCTGGTCACTATGCTGATCATTCCCACAAATCCTTGCATGGGAAGATTTTGTCGCACCTCATTAATCTGGAGAGGTTTTGCCTGTGCCTCATGGGCAGGCAAAGGGTCCTTGAATACCCCCATTTGTTGATTATTTGGCGCTATGGGGTTGTCCACGGCCAATGTTTTATTGTCGATCAAATCTTGGATTAATCCTTTGAATTTCCAGCATCCATTTAAGTCATGTCCCCTTCGCCTATGGAATCTACAATATAATTCCTCTCTGTATCCCTTAGGCTTGGGAGCGTTAGGGTCTATAGTTTGGATCTCTGGAAGGGTGACTAAATTTTCCGCTGACAAGCGGTCAAATAAGGAGTCCCTAGACTCCGTATAAGGGGTGAATTGTCGCCTAGGGCGACGTTGCTGATTCTGCTCCTGTCTTGTATTTTCTCTTTCATAACTAGGAGGCACTGCCTGGTAATTAGCCTTTTGGGGCTGCATTTCTTGCACAGGCTTGGGGACATTTATCGCAACTTGGTTAACCGTAGCGGGTTGTGATTGCGTAGTCCCTGTCTTAGTGGTCTTATTCCACTCTTTCTTTTTAGGCTTGGCGATTGCGCCTTCGCCTATCTTGATCTCTTCTATGACTCTGGCTTGCGCCAGAGCTTCTTCTAAACTGTCGTATTGTTGCAGCAGCAATAGACCAGAGATTGATTTTAAGCAACTCCATGCAAACATCTGTGTGAGATCAGACATAGGGGGACGGTAGGGTAGCTTAGAAAGCAAAGCCCTCCATCGATTCTCGTATGCCGCCATTGTTTCTTCCTCATATTGCCTGAGGCTGGCCAGATCACTCAGTGATGCCTTCTTCCTTGTGTTGAAAGCAAAGCGTTCAAGAAACGCATCTACTAATTGATCTAGGTTGTTTATGCTTGTGTTTTGGTAATTGTGTGAACCAATCCGAGGCAGGACCTACGAATGTGGTTATGAATGTCCTAAGCAACAATGCGTCATTATCTTGGATGCCGAAGCATTGGCTTAGGAATCTTGTGACATGTTCTTGTGCGTCCTCTTCACCTTTAAAGACTGCCAATTGAGGCAACTTGAAATGTTCGGGGTAAAGAGGTGTGGGCACTGAGGGATGCACTGGATGACTACGGAGTTGACGTAATGTGGGTTTTTGATGCCCAGAAGCTTTTGTCTCCATGGACTCCAAACGCTCTAATAGCGCTTTGTATGCATCTGAAGATTTTATTTCTTCCTCTTTTGTTTGCTCCCGTTGTGAGTTATGGGAGACTGGAGGCCTATGGAGGGGTGGCCGAATGGCAGCCCTCCTGCCTTGATGGGGAGTTTCAGCATGTTCTATTTCTGGTTCATACTCCTCATAAAGTTCTTGAGGAGTCTCTGGGCGAGACCTATGACCCTGATTGAGTCCCTGTTGAGGGTACCCATCATTGTTTCGGGGAGTGGCCTCCCTCTCGGGTCTATAAGGTCTTGGAGGCAAAGCTTGACGAGGTCGCGGAGACCTGTCCTGCACCAAAGGGTTGTGCCTCACATATTGTTCTGCTCTTTGGGTGCGAGGGGTTGGCACCCTCTCAGGTAGTTTATAGCGTAACTCATCCACTTCGCGTTGCATGCGCTCTTTATTCAGGCGGCATAAGTACTCTAACTCCTGATGACCTTGCTCAAGCTACGAGATTCGGGCTTGGCGAGCGGCATGTCTGGCGACTGTCGGGTCAATTTGGTCCGCCCTCTTTTGCTCAGGAGGCTTGAATGTTTCTTCTATGTATTTGCCTCGATCTTGATGATCTAAAATTTCAATGGGTTGCTTCCCTCTGTCGAGGTAGGCGACATTTACTTGAGGCTCTGGCCTCGATGTGTGATCATGATACCTAGCAGGTGCGAAAATGCAAGGTTCCCACGCTGTTTGTTGTCCTTGAGGAATGCGATGGCTTTCCTCGTACTCCCTTTCATGGGTTTGAAAGGGGCGGGCGGAGTTAGCTCGCCCTGTGTAAAGAGCCCTGCGCTCTGGATTTTGTCTTTCTGTTCTGATGGGAGGTAAAGGAGGGACGCCATATCCACGTTGTCCCTCCAAATGGACAGTGTGCCTCTCTAGCGCTTCATCACGCTGTGGCCACTCATGTCTAACCTCAAAAGGCGATTCTCTATTTACGTCAAGGTCTACATGTAAAGCGTCTTCCCGAAAGGGGCTGTGTTGAATGGGCATACCCCACGAGAGGGGATCCCAATAATTCTTTCTTGATGTGGTCCGACGTGGACCTTCTTGTGGGCCAGACCGCCAAGGGGGTATGACTAAGTCCTCAGGACTAAAGCGAAGGCGACTTGTGCTCGCTTCTTGTGTACCTTTCGGAGCTTCTGCCCTTGATTGGGCTTGGCTACGGGTGTACACCATTGCGGTGCTTCTCTACTATCTAAGCAGATTTTTATCTCGTTTATGATGATTTTTCTTTTTGTCTACACTAAGCAGAAATGAACACACACATACACAAACCGTGATTATCTCTTTTAAGGATTAATGGTGTGTCCTAAACTGGTTTAGTGCATTTTGATGTTTTGTTTTGTTTTTGAATGTTTTTGAAGAACGTTTAAATGCATAATGAAGGCTCATATAACTCCCAAAATGGTCGCCCCTTCAATATACCAACCAGGCCGATATACCAACCTCTCTATATACCCGCCCTTACGAGAGGGAGACTATAGGTACGTGAGAGCAGATGGTACGTGGTACGTAGGTGGTACGGAAGGGGGATTGTCCTGTTAATGACACCTACCATAGAAGACTTATCCTCGCGTGCATGGGAATCACCCCAGCGACACTCGGTCAGCTTTCATCAGGATTTACGCCTAACAACAGTGACAATCGGGGAAATGGATGCAAAGCTAAGCCAAGGTGGTGATGAACCCACCGTTGGTCTTGCTCAAGGGCTGGGGTCTTACGACCAGCTCCTTGGTTTAATTTACCACGTGATGTGTGTGGGATTCATTTTATTTAACGAAAATGAAACAAGCATAAATGACTTTCCCTAAGCAAGCAGGATAAACTAAAAACAACCAAAGAAACAGAAACAGAAACAGAAAAATTTAACAGAGATTATAAAAATCCCTACCTCTTCTCTGCCTGGACCGGTTGCTTCTGACTTTCTGCTCTAAAAATCTACAGGCAGGAATTCGTCCCTCTATGAGACGAATTGCAGAACAGAATTCGTCCCTGCCAGAGACGAATTTGAATTCGTCTCAGGGTCAGACGAATTACAGTAAAGAATTCGTCACAGTCAGAGACGAATAACAGTCTACTTAAAAAAATTGTACCTATCAAGCACAAAACACAAAAAAGGATCAGTTATTTGATCTTAAAACCAGGGGACAGAGTCCCACCGTGATCGCCACTGAAAGCACGAGATTTCGGGCGAAGGAAACACTAATTGCGATGCATTCAAAATCAAATACGCTTAAGTCCTAAAAATGTAGAATGCATGAAATGAAAGAGACACATTGAAATGAGATACAAGCAAATGGAGAAAACACAGCCCTTTCATTAAACTCTCTTGATCTCTGTTACAAAGACGCCTCCTCCCTTTTCAGGGGCTAGGAGCGTTAAAAGAATTTGATTACAATCAAGACTTAATGTTCCTTTTTCCGCGTGCCCACACTTGAGATGGGCGGGCCAAGACGATGTCGTCGCTGATGTTGATGAGTCCTTAACCTCTGCTGCTCCTCCTGCGAACAAAGAAACAACAAAGATGTCAGTAGCACCTGTGACAAAAAGGAAAGTTCGTTCTTTGAAATCGCCAAAAGATGCATGCAAAAGATTGTCAAATACAGTGAATAAAATGGATCTAAGTCACCTGCAAATTTGATAGAGGTCAGAAGACATTACCAGAGGGCCACTGCCATTGAAACAGTCGGCCAATCTGCCTTCACCTGGAATTCGTCCCTGGGCAGGACGAATTCTGACTGCTATTCGTCCCTGGGTGGGACGAATTCTACTGTGTTGGAAAAGCCGAAGTGATCCTGCTCCAATGTCGACTCCCGAGACCTCCAAAACACCTGCAAACAGAGGGGTTATGTAATTGGGGCCATTTTGGGATGACCCAGATGGTCGGATTCTCCCAATTTGGCCTCTATCCTCGGGAATTCGATGTCGCTACCTGCAAGTTAGTGGGACAACAAAGCGACAAAAGGCATGATAAAATCTGATCAAAATGTTATGGAATTGAAGCTATGAGTTCACTAAACAGAATAACACAATATGCAACATGAACAAATAATCTAGAATGCTTTAGAATAAAACTTAGAAAATGCGGGGTGCCCAAGTGGGCCTCCCACCGTTGGCACTTGATTTCGGTGCCAATCCACTAGGGATGGGTCCAAAACCTCTTAGGATTGGGGTGTCTACAAATTGGTGGTGTAAGGTGGTCAAATGTTGGATTTGGGTTGGATCCACGCTTCCAAAAGCCACCCAATAACCTCCCTTGCGAAAGAGATTAGTGGATGTGAGAAGGTGAATCAAAAGATGCAAATGGGTAATCAATTGGACAACACTTCGTTGCTTGAAATCGCCTCCAATCTATCCTCTTTGGGTGAGAAAAGTCCCACCTTTTATAGACCCATGGGGTCTCTTTTGAGAGGGAAGCATAAGCGCCATGTGTTGGTCATAGGTGCCATGTGGCGGTCATGTCTTCCCATGAGGGAGGGGAGTCCTCCATGACTTGGGCTTTCATAACCGCCCTTGTGACAGTCCTCTAACGGCCCATCTGTCCACCCACACACGCGTGCGAGGCAGGAGTCATCAACTGACTGTCCTTGGCTGCCACTTGGCGCCATTCTTCTTTTTGCCCGTTAAACTTGGAATTCGTCCCGACTAGAGACGAATTCAGAATTCATCCCTGGGTGAGACGGATCCCAGTTTGAATTCGTCCCTGGGTGAGACGAATACTGAGCAAAGTGCCTGAATGTGCCAAATTGCCTCTTGACCTTACAAAATTGCTATGAAAGTGGTTAGAAAGTGGTTAGGACCACTGTTTAACCTCTGAGGGCTGCCCTGGGGGCTGTGTTTGTCAAAGCGATCAGTGTTTGCAGCCACATAATCGGATTGGTGTTGTTTTGGTGTCTACACTTGCAGGGAGCCGTGTAAACATGATTCGAGAGGTGGATCTTACTTTCGTGGAGTCTCTGGAGGAACATATAGCAATACTGACATGCAGTGGCAAGAAACCAATGTTGGTAGATCCGGCTCAAATGGAGCCATTGAAAGTACCTCCTGTACAAGCAACAAAGCAACAAATGTCAACAAAGGCTCATGATCCCCCAACGCAACGACAATCACCTGTTTTGTCGAAGGATCCACTTCCACCACCAGCAAAAGAGAAGGAAAAAGTTTCTACTTCCCAGCCGCCAGCAGAATCAAAGGAACAAGTCAGAGAGACGTTGCGTATCCATCATTGACCAAACGGTAATGAGTGGAGACTACCCAGCAATATAAAAGCAAATTTGAATCTTCTAGTGGTGGGAAATAACAGATCTCCATGGAGTACAACATTGTTGAAGAACTCAAATGGATACCAGCTAAGGTAAGTCTATATGACACCTTATAGTTACCTGGATAGGTAAATCTCTTACAGGAATCCCTGAAGACCATACAAAGTAAGGGGAAAGCTCTAGCCTAGGTAGTTATGGCTCAAACGATAACTTCTTCAGCCACTGGAAAGAACAAACCACCCTCGTTTTATCTGTCACTTAGGATGGAGTGTTGGATTGTACATAATTACCTGATTGATTCTGGTGCTGCGACAATTGTCATGCCAAAGGCAGTTTGTGAAGCAATGGGAATGGAATATACAAGAAGTAGCCCTGGTGTCTTGCAGTTGGACGAGACTCCAATGAAAATAGTGGGTGTAATCAAGGATGTTCCTATTGCTCTGCATAATATGCCTCAGATTATAGTAATTAAAGAAATAGTTGTGGTTGATTTGGAACCATATTTCAGTATGTTTTTATCGAGAGAATTCACTACTAAGCTGGGAGGCTATCTTGCTTTGGATTATTCTCACTTGGAGATTCCTTTCAAAGGAAGAAGAGTCCAGATCTATAATCAGAAGCCTTCTACTTTTCATATTGAGAAGATAGAAGAAAAAAAGTCCAAACATGTTGTCAATATGATAACTAAAGAATTGGAGGATCTTGTTTTGGAGGATGAGTTTTCAATGCTCAATTTTAATGCCATGATCGAAACTGAGATTGGTTGTTACTCCATTACAAAGCCTGAAGAGGTTGAATTCAAGTTGCCCTCTAGTCAAGTTGGTCGAGACTCTCTGCTAGATCAACTCTATTTTGATGGAGCACAATACAGAAACGACGCTAACACTAGGACCGAACGATCATGCCTAGGTCTCAAGATGGCTGAGAAACTTGGAGCGTGTCAGTTGCAGATCTTTGGTGACCCCGAGCTGATTATCAATCAGGATTCTACTGAGTGTCTGTCAAAGGTATGGGATCCAGGAGATAGAACCATTTTTGGGTTTGTGTCTTTCCTGAGAGTTCACAGCTAATTTGGGAGTTACCAAAACAAAAAAAAAGCAAAAAAAAAAAAGAATTTTTTTTTTCTGTTTTTACTTCGGCTCTTTTTGCATGTGAGCCCGCAGGTATGTTTCTTTCTTTTTCTTGTCCTTCCTTCCCAGTAGTTAGTGGCTTCCTCTCTACTTCTTCCTTCCCATCTTCATTCCCTTCTTCTCCTACTCCTTTTTCTTCTGCAAGTAATCAAGCCACTGCTGTTGTTTCTTCTCCCCCCTCTAATGTTCCCATTTCTACTTTCCCTTCCTTCTAGTCCTTTGTTGTGTGAGTATTTCATCATAGCTACGGGTTCTACTACCATATCCATTCCACCATTTCCATTCCTCCATATTTCACCATTCCATCATTCCACATCCCCGTTCCACGGCCTGCACATTTGCTGGCCATCACTCCGTTCATTTTTGTTTTTGTAACCCAGGTGCTTTCATCACTATCATGGAGATCCTTTTATAGCACCCGGTGATTATCCAGCTCACTCGAGCTAGATGACCTGTAGATCCACTTGAAGTGCCAAATATCAGCAAGAGTTGTTGCAGCAGTCCGCAGAGATGTCTCCCATCAGTCAGGATTATGTTCCTCAAGTTTTCTTGACTTTGTTGCCCAATGGATTCAGGCCTAAGATTCGTGCATACAGCAAAACTGTATACCCCACGAGCCACCAAGAATGTTGGCATTTTTGCCACATTGTTCTGATTGTTGTTGATTCATGCATAGATTGTTGAAGTTATCACTCCTCTGTGTTTCTTTACGAGTTTTGATGCCAAAACAGCTAAGTCCGAAGACTGTCGTGATATCGCAACCAAAAACAACATGGAGGGCACGGGTTCAAAACTGTCGCGATATCACGACATGTCACGCTATCGCAAGTGTTTAGAGGAGAGAGAGGCCAAATTCGGAGAATGTCGCGATATCGTGACGTGTTCCAAAATCATGGTCAACGTGGTCAACGAAAGCAGAATAGAGAAAGATGTCGCGATATCGCGACATGTGTTTTCATGACTTGCGATGGCCACGGAGCAAAGTGATAGAAAATGTCGTGAAATCGTGACATAATTGAGCAAAGGGCAATGTCAATGAACCTCGTCGCGATATCACGACAGAAAAGTGACCAAGGAGCAAAATGTAAAACCATCGTGATATCGCGACATGTCGCATTATCGTAGTAAGATGGACAGAAAAGCATAAGGCATGAAAAGCGTCATGATTTCGCGACATTTTTGAAGATGAGACCAAGCAAGAGCAAAACATCACAATATCACGATAGAAAGCGACAACAGTAGAGAAAGCAAGGAAACGTCATGATTTCGCGACATATTATGGAGAAAAGGCTAACTAGAGAAGGATGTCGCGATTTCGTGACATGTCTTGTTTTCGTGATGTGAAAGCGCGAAAAGAACAAAATGGTACGGAATGTCACGATTTCGTGACATGTTCCGTTTTCGTTGCTTGCAAGAGGATGAAGGCCAAGGAAGAGAAAATAGTCACGATTTCGCGATATGTTGCATTTTCGCGACGAGGACAAAGAGAAAGGACAACATGGGGAAAAATGTCGCGAAATCGTGACAGGTCATAGTTTCACGAGAGCAAAGCAAGGAAGGAGCAGAATAGTATGGAACATCGCGATTTCATGATGCATCGCATTTTCGTGACCTAAGGTGACGAAGGAGAACAAAGAGCCGAATACGTCGTGATTTCGTGACATGTTTGGTTTTCATGACCCAAAGTGGCAAAAGCGTATGGAGAGAGAAAATGTCACGATTTTGCGACATGTCATGTTTTTGCGACTCGTCACCATTTCATGCCAAGAAGTAGTTCAATGGCCCGATGAAGTATTGTGATTTCCAAGGATTAAAAGTTCTCCAAAATTTAATGTTTTGCTGCTTTCCGATGCATGCAAGATAGAAGAATGTGCTCAGGCCTGTAGTTTTTGAAGCCACCAAAATTGAAGATGCCTCGATTATTAAAAGCTTTTGTTCGTGATTTCTAACGGTCCAAGCATGCTCCGATAATGATCATTTAATGAAGACGACCGATTCCTTGTTTCATTCAATTTTTGACTTCTTCGAGGTTGGTTTAAGGGGATCATTTCCTTATTTCGGTTGCACATTTTGTAGATCTTGAGGAAGTTCGTTTCATGTTTTAAATGCTACAAAGAGGCAATACCTTTATAAATATCAATGTATATCTCAGAAAGAGGCATCGAGAGAAAGACTTTTGCTAAAAAACTTTTCATGTTATTTGCATGTATGAAAGATATTTGGCCTCTGATTTTGCAAGTGTCTTTCTGTGTGATTTCCTTCTATTTCATGCATTTCTCGATTATGCTCATCTTTCTAATTTGCTGCTAGATTTAAATTCTGCATCTGAGTTTGAATATTGCTAGTGAGGAAGTGAGTTCTAGAATGCAATCTTGGAGGTTGTCTATTCAAGGTCGTAAGTGGATTATGTTGTATTCTATTATTATATGTTGTTCATATGCTTTAGGTGTTTTCCTGCTAATAATCTTTCCCCGGTCATACAAATTCGGCCTATGGCCATATTTCTCGTCCCTTTTCGTAATTTCCCATTTCTTTCCGCATATTTCCCATTTCTTTCCTGCAACTCTAGTCTTCAACAACATAGAATTTAGTAAGGGAACCAGCCCTCTCTGGAGATTGGTCCGGGAGACATTTCTTTCTCTCGGCCTTTCAATGTTGGTCGGGTCTAGGGCGCATTTCGCATAAAATCCTTTCCTGTGGCGGATCCGTGACCAACAAATATTAAAACTTATAAATATTAAATTTTAAATGTTATAAAAAACATAAAATTAATATTTAATTTTTTGAAAATTTAATTTTAAAGTTTAAAATTATTTTTATAACTAAATAAATATTAAAAATAATAATTAAATAATTTCTTAAAAACAACTTTTTTTAGATGAAAAAGCCATTATATTAATAAAATAATGTTTAATCATACAAAAAAGGGTGGGTGAGATTAGCACACCCCGTAAACCAATACATTAACTATTGTGGTTAAGAGTATACAAGAGTGTCAGAAACAACCCACAAACTGCAAATAACAACTGCCAAAATAGTATTAAAAATACATTCGAAAAGAAAGAAGCCGAGAAATTACTGCCACCTGGAAGGGGAAGGAAGACGCACATGACTCATAATGCAGGGTGCATTCCCCCAAGGATCCATGAGGGTACGCAAGTACTACAGCTCCACTTGTACTTTTTTAACCTGCACTTGAATCTGTAACCAACAGTCAAAGAATATATCATATTTATCAGCAACAGAGAAGACATGTCCGACATCTTGCTGAGAAAAAACAGCTCTATTTCGGGACTTCCATAGATAAAACAAGGTACCAATTCTAAAAATATTCCAAACAACATCCAAGTTGAAGGAAAAAGCAATAGGGTCACCCAAAATAGCATGCACCCAAGTAAAATCCTCCTGCATAAAAGGTCTGAAAAGTTCAAGAAGCCACTCCCAAACTGACTGAGCCCGATCACAAGACCAAAAAACATGCAGTAAATCTTCCGCTTGTCCACAAACCGGGCAAATGAGATTATGAACACCCAGATGCTTGAGCCTACTGCCAACAGGTAACCCTAACGTTTGGAGTTGGTTTTCAAAAATATTCTTTGGAAAAAAAATTCATTCTTTGGAAACCTCACACATAAGAAATAGTAAACTAGATTAGATATATCAAAACCTATTATTATGTTTATTTTATTTTAGCATGATATCTCTTTGTTGAGTATCTTTATATTCATATATTATTATTTTTTAAAATATTGTTTATATTAATAAAAAAAATCAAAATATAAGACATCGCAGCAGATTACATAAGTCTTTATTTTATTTCAGCATGATATCTCTTTGTTGAGCATCTTTATATTCATATATATATTTTTAATATTATTTATATTAATACAAAAAAATCAAAATATAAGACATCGCAAAAAATTACAAAAATCTGTTCAAGGACATTCAATCATCTGACTTGTCTTCAGCAGAGCAGTCTTTGAGATCTTTGATTATAAGCTTCTTAAAGGCTCTACATTGGAATTGAATATCAATAACAACATTAGACACAATCCCAGAAACAAGAATAACTTCATCTCAAAAAACTAAACTGCATCTCGCCTTCCAAATAACATACAAAGTCGTTGCTTTGATAACAGTCCACACCCCCCTAAGATGTTGAGGGCAGCCAAAGGCATCTCCCAAAAGAACCAATTTCCAACTCCACCTATCACCTAGGATAGGATAATAGGTCCACTTCAATATTTTTCAAACATTCCTTGCTACAATACAATCCCAAAAGATATGTTTAACAATTTATTTTCTACCACAACTACTACAGAGGTCTGAGATATTCATCCACCTTGTCAACCTTGCATTACAATGGATACCTTGGAAAATAAGCAACCAAAGAAAAATCTTGAGTTGTTTCCAAACCTGTTTTAGCCTCTTCTTCCACTTCTCTAGATAGACAATGTTCCAACGTCTATTTAATAGGATATGCAAAGAAGTCTTAGGCAATAGAGTTTTGTAAATCTTAGTGTATTTATAAGAAATGATGCTCCCTTGAAAGTTCCACCTCCAGTCACGCCAGATAGGGCCAGACAAACCACCATTTAACTTATACTGTTGTTCAGAGGGAACAAGAGAATGAATCTGAACAATAGCATCCATATCAAAAGCTTTTAACTTAAACTTATTGCAAAGATCTTCCCATTTAATCCAATCAGTGGCTCCTAAATCCCACAGATCTACCCATTTCTTAATTCCCCTCTTAACCAACCTCTTACATCTAAGATGAGGAAGGTTCGAGGCATACACCCCATTATCTTTCCATATCCAAATAGACCTATATGGAAGCACCCAACCTCTACGCTCTTCCATATAGGCCCAATAAACCGCAGAGCCAACCGTCTTCCATGCCTCCCAGATCCTCTTAATAAGGATACAACCTCGTATTTTAAATTGAACATGATGATCAACAATATCCTCAATATGAAAATCCCCCTTAACACCATCAACATGACGACAGTTCTAAATTCTATATCTCACGAGTTTTTGCCAAGGATCAACACCTTCTAATGCTCTGACTACCCATTTGGTTGCCAACACCTTACCCTACATCTGAATGTCCAAAATACCCATACCACCTTCCTCATTAGGAATAATGCAATAGTTCCAAGAGATAGAGGGCATTCTCTTGGAGCCATCAAAATTAGACCAAAGAAAGCCTCTAATAAGCCTTTCCAATCTTCCAAACTGAAAATCATTGGACAGCCAACACGAAGAATAATAAAGATGACAAGCTTGTAATATTTTTCCAATAATAATTATTCTACCAGCAAAGGACATGAGCTTATTTTTCCAGAACTGAATTTTCTTTGCAAATCTCTCAAGACACCAATCCCACATGCCCTTCAAAGAAAGAGCCTTTCCAAATGGGATTCCAAGGTATCTAACAATTTCGCCATCCTTCACCTGTCGCCAACTAGGAGAGAAATTATTTGGAAGAGTGTCACTGTCAATCAACCAATAGTCTGATTTTTCTTCACTAATAATGGCTCCAGAGGCTTTGCAAAATTGCTCCAAGCAACCTTTGACATTCTGCAGTGACAAGGTATCCAACTGAAAAGAAAGAATGGATCATCTGCAACATGATTATTCAGAATAGGACCTCCAAGAGTATCAATCCCTTTGATTAAACCTGCACCTCTCTTCGATTCCAACATATAACCCAGAGCATCAGCAATGATAACAAACAGAAGGGAAGCAAGAGGGCACCCTTGTCTAATGGACTTGAAAAGACTTATTTGATTAGTGAGTTTACTGTTAACTACGACTTGAGTTAACTACGACTTGAGCAGGGGTATAGGTGAATAAGACCTTGATTTTAGCCACTATTCATTTGCTGAAGCCAAGCCATTCCATCATACTAAAAATAAACGACCAATCCACCCTATCATAGGCTTTATCAAATTCAATCTTAAGCATAATGGCTTTTTGCTCACTTTCTTGTGCCTATTCCAAAGTCTCCCAAGCAATCAGGACCGTATCAAGAATGAACCTACCCTTGATAAAACATGTTTGCTCCCGTCTCACAATCCTAGCAGCAACATCTCTAAAGCGAAGAGCCAACGCCTTAGCCACAATCTTATAGGAAACATTTAAAATAATGATAGATCTCCATCCCCCCATAGTATCTTTCCTATTAGCCTTTGGGATAAGCTTAATCAGACTTTGATTAAGCATACCAGAAAAGGAGCCTTTCTCAAACACTTCAACTAGTAGATTTATTTTCAAAGGATGAATTGTTAATTGTATTTATTTATTTATATTCATGGTAGAGTTTAAGAAGTGTGTCTAACAGATTTATTTTCAAAGGATGAATTGTTTGAAGCGTTTAAGAAAATGAAGGATGGTAAATCGGATCTTTATATTCATATTGGTTGGACCTACTTCTCTTTTTGTCTCCTCTCTCCTCTATATTCTTACTTTAATAAAAGTGGCCTTTGTCATATGTATGATTAGATATAAAAAAGGGTATATTTTTTAAAATCTACCATGTATGTATGTAATTATTTATTTATTTTTATTTTATTTTTTTGATTAGTGTGAGAAACCCCTACTTTGCAGTCTCCTCCCAACCATGACCTCTCGTAAAGCTAAGAGCTATGATTATCAAAAGGGAATTTAACACACACCCACCCCCTCACACACTCGCCCACGCCACGGTTTAAACTTTGAATTCACCTGTATTATATATATATTAAATGTATTTAATTATTAAAAAAGTTAAATATTTTTTTAATAAAAAACAATTATATTGTTTTAAAGATATAATACAAAATTTGGCTCTTCTTTGAGAGGTCCAAGATTCAAACTGTGACGTGTGTGGCTGTGTTACATCCCTATTGATAGGCATAGCTCTCGGGCTTACGATCCGGGAAGAGACTTCTTAGCCCTATGCAAGTCTAGTGGTATATTCTATGATTGGAATTCCGTTCACGTTAATACCTATCTATCTATCTATGCGTTGGTCATAAAAGTTTATCACACTATCCAAAATTAAAAAAAATAAATTTAATATAAATGATTATTATTAATATATAATATATATTAGTCATTGTATCATTATTGACTGTGGCTTCACATGGATAGTGGTATACCCGGATGGGACGACATTATCGGCCACCTAAGAGGTGCTCTCCAGGTTTTTTTCTAACCTAAAATTTTAGCCTCCAAGGGCTCGGTGGATTGGTAGTTGCTTGTGGATTGGTAGTTGCTTGTCTCGTCAAGCATTTACTAAAAAGACACCTAGATTCAAACCTTGGGGGCAGTTTGTTTGCAAAGGTAGTAGTTTGTGTGCATCATACCGTCGATGACTACGATAAAGATCCCATGCAACCGGTGGTCCTTTTCACACTAGGTTAATAACGACAAGGTGGAATATGTTTGGTAGGATCAGCCCTTGTGGTTTGAACCATACACTGCGTTTGACAGTTACTAAAAATAGTGTGATTGTAACCAACTCTCCTCTATATGCCCAATATGGGCAAAAATAGTAGTCTGCCTTGAGTTCGCTGAGTGTGCACCAACTTGATGACAACGGTACTAACCCCAAGCCATCGGGGTCTCCCTCACTCCAGGTCGTGTTTACCGAGGCAAGATAAAGGTTATAGTGGTACCACCATGAATTGAAACTATGATCAGAAGCAATAAGACTTGACCCTGTGACCAATTGTTCAAAAAAGGAAATGTAGATTTCGATTCCTCTATGTATCCACTATATATATATATATATATATATATGAGGGCTAGGTGGATTGGTAAGTGCTTGTTTGGTCAAGCACTTACCAAGAAGACACTCAGGTTTAAACCTCGGGGTAGTTTGTTTGTAAAGGTAATAGTTTGATTTGAATCCTTTGAGTGCACTTCAGATCGATGATAATGGTACGATTCTTGAGAGACCGGTGGTCTCTTTCACACAAGTTCAACAATAATGAAGCGAAATAAGTTTGGTAAAAGCAACCCTAAAATAATGTGGTCCGGTAAAAACAACCCTAAAAACTCTTCTATATAACTGAAATAATTATATTGTTATCGACTTAATGTTTCATATTTAGTATCCCCGCTCACCACAACTTTTGACACTCACTATTCTGCCAGAACTTTATGATACAAGTAATAATTTTATAGTTTTGTGTTATTTTGAAGTCGTAATCAATAAAAACAAATTTAAAAAATGAGTTCGTTGTGTGGCACATCCCGGCTTCCCTTCCATGAAATGTGAAGGGTAAGCTTATGCCATATAAGGTCCCCATTACGGTTTATAAAATTCATGTAATAATGATAACACCAAAGGACATTCGAAGTGACAATACACCTTAGGATGTACAAAAATCATTTTAAAATCGATTGATCACACATGGCCTTATCTATGTTCTTAATGTGGATGTTAACCTTGAAAAAACACAATCGTATTGCTCCACTAATGGCTTTATCGAAGTGACAAACATAGTTGAAATGGGACATTGTTTCTTTACATTCTATCATGTAATGACGTGGTTAACCGTCACACATGGTAAAACCTCCAATAATAGAATAGAGAGGGCATTTCTGCAATTGGGTATTGTTTACTTTAAGATTTAATCATGGTCGTATTAAATTATCATCGTTGTTTGTATATTTTGTTTTGTCAACTTTGCACGTCTCGTGTTAGGGAAATATTAGTGCCGAGAATAAGGGGAAGTTGAATTACCGACCTTGTACGACTATAAATGTGAGGAGCTAGGCTTAGTCTCGTCTTCGATTTAAAATGTGTGGGGTCATTCGATTCTATTTATCTTTCTAGATTTTATGATTAGATTTTAAAAATATTCGGGATACTCGATGATAATTAGAACAGATAATATTATCAAATAATAATAATAAATTATATATAAATGAAAGTATTATAAATAGATTCATGATTTGAGGTTAAGATCCGGAGGTAATACAACTTGATCCTGTAATTAGTTATTCAGATAATTATTCAAAAAGCGAAGGTAGTTGTCTTTTCCTCTATATAAAATAAAAATAAAAATAAATTATATATAATTTTTTTTTTTATTTAGTAAATTATATATAATTTTTAATAGAATAATTTTTATTAAAAGATAAAAATATATATTTTAATATAATTAACTATTTTTTAAATTAAAGATATATATATTTTTTATTTTTCTCTTAATTAAATATATTCTTCACTTTTCTCGTACTATATGTAATTAGTTCTTTAACAATATCACTCAACCAATTGTCCTTTAAAACTTGAATCTTGCATTTGCTACCTAATTTCCTTAGTTATGCTTTCATTTCCAAGAGATTCCCTTCAATAATAGTTGAAGGGAATCAACAATAATCTTAATTTTTTCACAATCTCCACATTTATTTTTGTTGATAGTATTAATGATTATTTTTGAATCCTTCTCAGTTGAAATATATTTCCATCCTTCTTCAATTGCAATTTTGATCCTAGTAAGAAGTGCTCTAGTATTTGCATAGTTGTTAATTGAATTTCCATATGATTTTTTTTGGATACATAGGGGAGTTGGTTATATCCACACTATTTTTAGTAACCATCAAGTGTAGGGTTCAAACCATAGGTTATGCCCCCAACAACTCTATACCACCTCGTTATTTTATAACCCGACGTGAAGAGGACCATCGATCACTTGGGATTTGTATCATCGTTGTTGGTCTAGCATGCACTTAGAGGATTTAGAGCAAACTACTACCTTTGCAAATAGGCATGCCCCCAAGGTTGGAACCTAGATCTCTTCCAGGTAAGTGTCTGGACAGATAGACAATTACCAGTCTACCTATCCCTTGGGGATAAGTTTCATATGATTTTTTTTTTAAGTGAAAAACCCCTTGCGGAGCCGCCTTGGTCTGAGAGACCACAAACATGGGGTTCTACACCGTCAAAGTCACCCGAGGGTCACACCCGACCCTGCCCGCACCAACATTATCAATTGGATTTTAGATACCCAATTCAGATTTTTGGTAGGGTGGAGATTTGAACATGGGACCTCCCTTGGAGGATTGCCCTCTCCTCTCCAACTTACCTACAACACCTAGGTAGTTCCATATGATTTCAAGTGAGGAGAATTTTGTCTCAATTAGTTTGAAAAACAACACCACCAACTTTTTCTAGATATCCTTTGGAAGCACCATCAAAATTAATTTTAAAAGACCCAGTTTCAAGATATTTCCATTTTACCATAGATCAAATCAAATCCTTTTTGTTAACTCCGTTGTCATACATGACCTTTGCTTGTATATTCAAATCTATAGTAACTCAATTACTATCTTAAGATTCCCACCATTTTAAAGACTTGTAAAACCAAAGGATTAAACAATTTGAGCTTTCAAAGAGCCAATTTTGCAAAGTCAAGTTTAGATGTGCAATTTGCTCTAAAGAACGCAATTGGTTCAATCAAAGCAAAGTGCTCAATAGATAAAAGTGAATCACTCCCTTTTAAAAAGTGATTCACATATTAACATGAAAAAACAAGCAATGGTGCCACTAACCATTTTGAAAAGATTCTAAGCCATTTAGAAGTGTATTTAGAGGCATGAAACATTTGGAGGTGCATCAATTTGCTAAAAATACCTCAGTATCTTTACTTTTACTAGGAGTAGAAATTTCTCACCAAAGGCAACTCAAGGGTGAATTCTTTTTATAAATAAGAGCCATGGGATCCATTGTAAACATCTTTTGACCTTGAGAAAATCAAAGCTATGCTTTATGAGTCCCACATAGTAATTGTTTTTTTTTTATTTAATAAGAGATTGTGAAAGCTATTTTGCATTCTATCAATGACATTGCCCTTGTAGATTGTGGAATGTGTGATAATTGTAACACTATCTTCGTCCTCTTATAATTGCTTATTATTTCTATTTCACATACATGAGGATACTTAAGTCATTATTTGATTCCTAAACTTCTAATTTTGAATTTCATATTTAGCTTAGCTTAGCTTAGATTTAGTGAGGATAGTGGGAAGTCAACTTAAATCTGGAGGTCAAAACAAACACAATTCTTTTTCTTCAAATTATTGAAACAAAATTATGAGTGCACAAGAAGTTAGACCTTTTTACAATTCAACATAATTTTGGCATGCCCAATGAAACAAAGGGCTTGATTTCCATAATGAAATCAAACTTAGTTCCTTTCTCAAATCGACTTTTGCATATATTTCTTACTTTTCACTCAATTTTGAAGGTGCTTTGTGAAAGGCAACTCCATTTTAAACATCATCAAACCTCTAAATTTTTTTATGAAGAAACAATAAAAATATGAAAAAATATTAGAGGTGTTCAAAATTCATCATTTTCTTTAATTTTAGAGGTAAATTACATTTTCACTCACAAAAAATTATTTGCCAAATTTTAAAGAGAGCAATTCATCTTGTTTGAAGTGAATCAGATGAAAATTGAAAAATTTCCAAGTCTAATTCAAGGAGAAATTCACTCTATAATTGGAGAATGATTAATATATAAACCCAAGGTGATTTGCTCAAGGTAATTTGCTTGGACCCTTCTTTTACAAAATTTGCTTAAGTTCCATTCCTAAAAGTTTTAGAATTTTTTTATTTTTGACCCCAAAACTTTGGTTGTGTAGATGCGTACATATAAGAATCCAGGTTATAAATACACACTCAAAGAGATAAAAATAAGGTATGATCACATTCCACTACAAGTCATTAAAACATACAATGATTTCCATTTTAGGAGATAATCGAGTCGTCTACACGAAGGATATACAAGTAGATGCAATACTTTTATTTGTAGACATGATGGATTTTTAAGCCTTAATACTAGCACAAATATTATAGGTTAAATATCACATGATAGAATATAATATAGTCATAATAAGATAAAAAATAATGATAAGAAATAGTAGAAAGAAACTTAACATTAACAAAAAAGAATACAATTTGAAGTCTTTTATTATATGAACTTATACATCCAATTAAAAAGTCTTGTATCCATAATATAGTTTTACAAAATGAACTTTGAATTCTTGTCTTGCCATTTGTTTAAGTGATTCTTGATCTTTAATCAGTGTAAAATGGAAAAGATCAACACTAAGATAAAGATAACGAAACAAAGCAAATAACAGTTATATGCACATCAAATGAATAACATTATATATTATCTAATGAGGGAGCTTTGATATCCATTTTGTACATAGATGTACCCCAAATCAGTGGTTACAAAACAATATTTGCTTTGGTATAATGATTTATAATAGGAGGGGTAAACCCTCGATCAAAGAATGGTGGTGTCTTCAGATCTTCTTCGCTCCAAACAAGGGTGAGTGGGCTTGTGTATCCCTATGGGGCCACTCCAAGTTGCAACAACCATCAATAGAAGTATCTCCTGCACTTGCATACAAATCACAACATAAAACATATCAATAGTACATGTGAGGGCTCCACTACATGAGGCCCTCTATAAAACAGATCTACAAAACCCTGAGTGCAATATTGATGAAATACAAACGAAATGCAAGAAAATGTAAGTGAAAACAAATAACGACATTGTCAATACTTGAGTCGCTAGATCTACATTTCTGTTGGTTCAATATGATGATGTGCAAACATCCGTAAGCATCCAAGGGTTTGGTGAATGCAATACGATGTTTTTCGAATGCCCTGCATCGTTTGGGGATGATTGTGGAAGCCCTGCAACGTTTAAAAAATGCCCTACAATATTTAGGGAACACCCTAGAATGTTTGTGGGTTATGGGAGATGCTCTATGGAATCTGGATCTGGTTTGTAGATGTCAGGAAGATCAAATAGTGGATATGATGGTGGTTGGAATTCGTATGAATGTGAGGAGGGAATGTGGTAACAAAATGCTAGGGATCATGAGATAATAGATGATCCAACCCTTCAGATTCTCTATTCACCAAAGTGAATATCGTTTATGATTACCCTTGATCATGTTAGGCTTTCGATGACACCAACAAATGATCGAGATTAAAACATGATGAAGGGTTGTGATTGTGATTTGATAAGTAACATGAATCATGTTAAATGAGTGGCTAAGATTAAGACATGATGGACGGTTGAGATTTATTCATATATATTTATATAAATATATAAATATAAATATATAAAATATTTATATTTATATATTTATATAAATATACATATATATAAATAAATGATGAATGACTATGATTTGATGATGAGTGGATGACAAGTGGTTAGGATTTGGTGTCTACAGATGCCTCTTTTTGTATCACGTATGAAATACAATGTGGTACAAAAACAAGAGATACTTGGTTTGGTGGAATGGATTCTTTCCTTGATGCGCAAGAAGATTTTGGAAACAAAAATTGTGGTTGTAGCTTACTCCCTCAATTGGTGAATGAGTGAAAAATGAATCTCACGAGCCAATTAACAGAAATGTGGATGATGTGAATGATGCAAATGAATATGAATGATGGAATGAAAGTGAATGGTGTAATGATTGATTTTACTTTTACCCCAACATAAAAAAGTATTTTCTATTGGATGATGTAATGAATGTGTATGATGTATCCCGATGTGGAAAATTAAAATTAAATTTGGTTACCCCAAGTTTGGGGTGATTATGTGTTCGAAAATATACCTTTTGGTGTCATTGAAATACAAAATGATAAAGTCAAGGAATCAATCATCCTAGGGGCCTATTATCCCTAGTGACTGGCTCTAATTCTTGAATGTAAAAAGAAATAATGTAGTAAAAGTTATCTGTGTTTGTAACCCCACGGAGAGGGCATCAATGACATCCTTGGGCAAATTTGCTTGAGCACAGTCACACTCAAAAATTAAGGGACCAAAATGATTTTATTTTTGAACAAGAGGATGTTGGATGATGATATGAACAAGCATCCTTATGGTGATCTACCCATCCTACCAAATTTCATGGATAACCAATCACTGCAATCGCTAGGGAGAATAGAGTAAACCATTAGATACGAGGTTCACTTGATAATGTGAGTGAATTTGACAATGTTGAATGAAAATGCATTGATGAGTGAATTTGGTAATGTTGAATGAAGATGTATGAATTTGAATGAAGATGGCAATGCATTGATGGGTGAATTTGACAATTTTGTAAAATTTAGAATTATTTTGGGATATTTTGAAGCAATTCGAGGTATTTTTGTGATTTTTGGTTGCAATCAATAATTAAACGCCCAAATAAATCTATTTTATCATAGAATGTGATGTAATGATGTAATGAATTCTTGGAATAGTGGATGTGGTAGTTTTGTAAAATTGTGAACCTTTTGAGGCATTTTGAAGCTTTTTAACCGTTTTCATGACTCTTGGTTGCAATAAAAAATTAAACGTCCAAATCAATCCATGTTATCACAATATGTAATATGATAATGTGATGAATGTATGGATGGAATTTATGGGGTTTTTCTATGTTTTGAATTCCTTTTGGGACCTTTTACAATATTTTAAGGATAAACACTGACCCACGTCCATATTTGCACAAATGCAGGAGGGTGTTTGATATTCTGCATATGAAGGGTGGCATTTGAGTGTGCTAGGTAGATTCCCTGGGGCATCTGAGTGTACCAAAATTAGCTATAAAAGGGTTGTAGGGGTGAAATTTCATTTTATTCTTGTGTTTGAGAGTTTGAAAAGTGGCATATGAGCAAAGGAGAATGAAAGAGTTTGGCGATGGCAATGGAGGTAGCAGATGTAGCAGTAGGAGTTGATGCATGGTTGGTGAAGGTAAGTTCTAGCTTTATTGTTTGATTTTGCAATATTTTTTTCTTTTTTGATGTAATGGATGTGATGGTAATATTACATTTGTTTTTATGTTGTGCTGCAGTTGAGGATCTTAGAGGCTCTATTAGAATTATTGAGTTATCATTGATGTCAAAAGCTGACTTGGTTGTTGGTAATCCATGGTGTGCTTGGGCATATTATTCAAGGCAAATATATTTTATTTCAATGGTGATTTAATATGAAGTTTGATATATTTAAATTAAAAAATTAAATATAAATATGAAGCCAAAGTTTAAATATTAATGTGTAATGTGGGCCGACCTATTGAGCACCAAAGACAAAAAGTGAAAGGTTTGATATAAATAGTAAGGCCAAAGTTTATTTTCATGTTGATTTTTGATGGAACATTTTTGATATATTGTTCACTGATCTACGCAAGAGGTAGAGCCATCACCGAGTATTAATGAAGGAAACCATCAAATGTGATATGTAGAGCCATCAAGGAGTGCATACATAGAAGACCATTGAACACAAGAGCTAAAGCCATAAATATAAAAGAAGTGTAGTTGCAGGAATCCATGGAACATGAGAAGTAAGCCATAAATGTATAATAAATTACAGATGACAAAAATAATGTTAAAGTTTAAAGTCATTATCGTGTTAGAGAAGAATGCAGGTTTAAACAACATAGCACCAACGAAGAATGATGGTGGAAGAAATTGGAAGGCACATCATTGAAAGAAAAAACATTGATTAGAAGACGTTGAATGCTGAACATAATACATCATAGCTACAACCAACACATATCAAAGAACCACAAGTGATATTGAATGGTCCATTGGGATATCGAGGTATTATGAACATATTGACAGGGAAGACATAGTGTAGGCAAGAGGAGCAACCAACAACCACATTGAAGTATTACACAGGTCCATTGGGAGATTGAGGTATTACAAACTAGATCAAGAGGAAAGACAGCGTAGGCAAGAGGAGCAATCAACACCCACACCAAAGTATTATGTAGGTCTACTGGGATACTGAGGTATCTGATTGAATGTAAATTAAAGGCAACAAGGAGACAAACCAAGCGAGCATGAGGAGATAAAGAAGAAAGTGCAAGGAGATAAAATAGATTGAAAATTTCCAGCGATGAAGAATTATTTCAAGAAAACAAAATTTACTACGAACGAGCACGAGGAGATAAAGCAGGCAAGTAATATATTTTAATGTGTTAAGGTTGAAAATTTCCAGCAACAAAGAATTATTTCCAACAACCAATATATCCTTCGATTTGCATTTTTTGTGGGAGTCTTGATTCCACATCTTCCCTACAAAGGGCGTGGGATAGTATAAGAGTGCTTTTGCGTAATCAGTTTATTGTGGGCACATCACGGTGCTCATGATGCCCAACTATACGTGGGCACACCCAGTTGGAGGGTGCAGGTGCCTTACGTTCCACATGGCGAAAACCCTGAAGGATCCTATAGTGATCGTTAAATTTTAAATTTGATTGAAATAAAGATACACAATCTATTGTTGACCCACCGTGAGTTGACCGTGTACGCAAGGTAGATTTGGAGGCCACATACAAAAGGAAGAACATATTTGAAGCAAGTCAAAGCATCACACAAAATGCACATAGAATAAAAGGATAGAGTAAGAGGATAAGTGCACATATTCATCCAATAATTCAATTAAAAAAGGAGGACAAATCAGCCATCTACAAGAAGAAGAAAAGGTGCACAAGGTAGTGAAAGAAGAGCAATAAAATAGCCCTCATAAAAGCATTCACTTCATACAACTTGCTAATAAAAATCAGCATTTACAAGGTGAGTAACATTCATTACTATATTGCAAGTTTGATATCCAAGTGCATTAGTAAGTTGAAGAAAGAAAACTCAAGAAAAGGGAAGAATAAATGTTACTATATTGCAAGTTTGATGTCCAAGTGCATTAGTAAGTTGAAGAAAGCAAACTCAAGAAAAGGGAAGAATTTAAAGAGTAAAAAAAAGGTACAATAGGAATTATAATAGCTTCATGAGTAGAGATTAGAGTGCAGATTCAAGAGGATCTTGTGACAGAATTGTGCAGTCCTATATGCCATTATTGATCAAATTTTGGAGCAGAACTGAGTAGAGTTGTTGATAAGGTTTGTGAGCAGCAATTGATGTCTTTGATGATCAAATTTTGGAGCAGATATGTGTAAGTTTGTTAATTAGTTTTATATTTTGAGGTTGGTGCCTCAAGGAGATTTGTGTCTCCCGTAGGTTGGGGCCTACATTATTGTATCAAGTAGATTGGGGTCTGTCGTAGATTGTGCCTACATTATTGTAACAAGGATATTGGTGTCTCTCGTAGGTTGGTGCCTACATGATTATAATAAGGAGATTGGTGTCTCTTGTAGGTTGGTACCTACATATTTGTATAAGGGGATTGGTGTCTCCTGTGGGTTGGTGCCTACAAATTTATTGAAGAAATAAAAGCAATATTTTATCGTGGTTTTCTTCTAAAAAGGTGTTTCCATGTAAATCCTTGTCTCTTATGTGTGTGGTGTTTTGTGCATTGATTTATTATTGCAGTTATTATTTGGAAGAAAATTTATATCTTAAATTGTTCACCCCTAACAGTATATGTGTGAGTTTCTTCAATTGGTATTAGAGCAGGTTCCTTCATGAAAGCCTAACCGCTTGAAGGAAGATCTTATAGGAACACACATGGCTCACCAAGAAGATTTTTCATCAAGTAGGAATTCATTATTTGATGGAACTAACTATGATTTTTGGAGTGTGAGGGTGAAAATATATTTGATGGCACATGGCTACGATATATGGAAATCCATTGAGGATGGGTTCACACCACCTACAACCCCTCCCACGGATCGAGATGGCAAGAAACCATTTGAAAATAATACCAAGGCAATAAATACAATATTAAGTGGGTTATGCGAATAAGAGTTTGTGAAAGTCATTCAATGCACCTCAACAAAAGAACTATGGGATAAGTTACAAAGAACATATGAAGCAGACGAAAAGGTTAAAATGGTAAAACTTCAAACCCACAAGAGAAAGTTCAAAGACTTAAACATGAAATATGAGGCAAATATTGTCAAATATCTGCTCCATGTTGATGAAATTATCAACACCATTCGTGGGCTTTGAGAAAGTATTGATGACTCTAAGATTGTTCAAAATGTTTTAAAGTCACTTCCCATGAGGTTTGATACGAAGGTCTCAACGATTGAAGAAATGAAGGATCTTAAAACCTTAAGCATGGATGAGCTACACAAAATTCTTACAACCTATGATATGAGGACTAAAAAAGATCAAACATCCAAATGGAAGACCATGTTTAAAGCTTAAAAGAAGATAAATAAGAAGGAACCAGAGTCAAGTGAAGAATTGAGTAGCAAAGAAGAAGTTAAATTTGTACAAAATAAGAAGGGATCAAGAAAACACAAAGGTAAGCATATTGTGAAATATTTTAATTATGGTAACATTGGTCACTATGCAGCTCAGTGCCCACAAGTTGGAAGTAGTAGTAGTGAAGAAGAAGAGGAATACAAGAAAAATAAGGAAAGAAAATTTTATCATGAAAATAAAAAGAGGCACGATCAAAGCAAGCATGAGAAGAAGATCTATCAAAGGCACAAGAAGAGTTTTTATGTTGAAGAAGCAAGCAGTTCTTCCAATAATAGTGACAAAAGTCTCTCCGATAGTGAAAGAGAAGAAATCCTATTTATGGCCATGGAGGTAAAAGAAGATGCTCCTGTTGTTGAAAAACAAGAAGAGGAAAAAGACCTAGAAAATGAAGAGGAACTTATTTTTGCTCTTTAAGAGGTGAAGTGTCTTAGAAATAAGAACTCAAGATTGAAGAATCAAGTACAAGATAATGAGAAGACAAAGGTAAAGCTTTCACAAGATCTCACCGAATTAAAAGTTAAAATTGAAGAGGTAAAGCAAATTGATGGAGTCATGACTGAGCAGTTAAAGATAAAAGAGTTAGAATGTGAAAAAATGGAACATGAGATTGTCTCTCTGAGGAAGGAAGTTAAAAAATCCAATGATGAGCTATAGCAAAATATTAGGTTTGAGAAAAACATAGAAATATTGGATGATATTATTAAAGCACAGAGATCTTCGATTATAAAGACTGGACTTGGTTTTGAAGAAAGTCAAAAGAAACAAAAATATGAGTCAAACTCAAAAGGAATAGAGGTATAAAAGAAAATAATTAAAGAAGAGCCTAAGACCTATGTTGATGTGTTGATAAGTGGAAGCATCAAGAAGGAAGAAAATAAAGCATCATCAAGGAATGAGGTCCATCATAGAAACAACAATGAGAGAACCATGCGGTCATATCCTCCAAGGTAATCATATAGGTTTCAATATTTCTTTCGAGGTTATTGCTTTTCATGTCACCAATTTGGTCATAAAGTTGTACATTGTAGGGTCCATGCTAAAAATAATTTTGGCTTCACCAAGAGAAATTTCAATTCATTTGCACCTCTCATGGACTACAACATCATTTGTTACAATGTAATAATTGTGGGCATAGAACTAAATGGTGTAGAATGATGTTCCCTAAAATTTTAAAATCAAGTAAGAAGGAGGATGGTCAAATTTTTTAAAAGGATATGTCCTCCAAAGTTTGGAAAAAGAAAGTGGAACAAGAAAAAGAGACATTTGATTTGGGAGTAGTTTTACTCTCATCTCATCATTGAACATCTCACTTAGAGCAGTTAGTAACGGGGCATTATCAAGTGTCTTATCCTTTAGCCCCGAGAATCCTTTGCCATTTATATCAAAGGGAATAATTTTAGTAAGGGAGAGCAACGTGTATTTTCAATAAGGGGGAGTAGCTTGTTAGGGGGAGTATTTTGTGATCCTGTTAAAAGTAGAGGATAGTTTCTTTGCAGGGTTGCCATCAATGACAAAGGGGAATATTGTTAAAATTATTGAGTTGTCATTGATTTCAAAGGTCAACTTGGTTGTTGGAAATTCATGGTGTTCTTGGGTGTATTATTCAAGGTAAATATATTTTTAAATAAAAAATTTAAATATAAATATGAAGCCAAAGTTTAAATATTAATGTGTAATGTGGGCCGACCTATTGAGATCCAAAGACAAAAAGTGAAAGGTTTGATATAAATAATAAGGCCAAAGTTCATTTACATGTTGATTTTTGATGGAAACTTTTTGATATGTTGTTCACTAATCTGTGCAAGAGGTAGAGCCATCAACGAGTATAAATGAAGGAAACCACCGAATGTGAGAGGTAGAGCCATAAAGGAGTGCAGAAATAGAATACCACTGAACACAAGAGCTAAAGCCATCAATATAAAAGAAGTGCAATTGTAGGAATCCACCATGTAAGAAGTAAGCCATAAGCATAGAAGAAATTGTAGACGGTGAAAATCATGTTATAGTTTAAAGCCATTATTGTGCCAGAGAAGAACAGAGGTTTAAACAACATAGCACCAGTGAAGAATGCTCATGGAAGATACTAGAAGGCACATCATTGAAAGGATGAATATTGATTAGAAGATGTTGAACACTTAACAGAATGCAACATAGCTACAAATAGCACATATATCGAAGAACCACAAGCGGTATTGAATGGTCCATTGGGAGATCGAGGTATTAAAAATATATTGAGAGGGAAGACGTAGTGTAGACAAGAGGAGCAACCAACAACCACATCGAAGTATTACACAGGTCCATTGGGAGATCAAGGTATTATGAATAGATCAAGAGGAAAGACATAGTGTAGGCAAGAGGAGCAATCAACACCCACACCAAAGTATTACGTAGGTCCATTGGGAGATTGAGGCTTCTGATTTAATGTAAACTAAAGGTAGCAAGGAGATAAACCAAGTGAGCATGAGGAGATAAAGCAACGAGTGTAAGGAGATAAAGTAGATTGAAAATTTCCAGCAACAAAGGATTATTTCAAGCATATAAATTTTACTACCAACGAGTATGAGGAGATACAGAAGATAAGTAATATATTTTAATGTGTTAAGTTTGACAATTTCCAACAATAAAGAATTATTTCCAACGACCAATATTTCCTTCGGTTTGTATTTTTTGTAGGAGTGTTAATCCTACATATATCCTATGAAGGGTGTGGGACATTATAAGAGAAATTTCACATAATCAGTTTATCATAAGCACCTCATGGTGCCTACAATGCCCTACTATACGTGGGCATGCCCAATTGGAGGATGCAGGCACCTTGCGTGCCACGTGGCAAAAACCTGAAGGATCTTACAGTGACCATTGAATTTCAAATTTGATTGAAATAGATCTACGCAGTCTACCATTGACCCACCATGAGTTGAATGCGCACATAGGGAATTTAAAATCATTTTTTTTGGAGGCCACATACAAAAGGAAGGATAGATTTAAAGCAAGTCAAGGCATCATACAAAATGCACATAGCATCCAAGGATAGAGTGAGAGGATTAGTGCACATATTCATCCAAGCATTCAATTAAAAAGGAAGGACAAATCAATCATCTACAAGAAGAAGAAAATGTGCACAAGATAGTGAAAGAAGAGCAAGAAATTAGCCCTCACAAAAGCATTCACTTCATACAACTTGCTAATAAAAATCAGCATTAACAAGGTAACATCCATTATTATATTGCAAGTTTGATATCCAAGTGCCTTAGTAAGTTGAAGAAAGCAAACTCAAGAAAATGGAAGAATGAATGTTACTATATTGTAATTTTGATATCCAAGTGCATTAGTAAGTTGAAGAAAGCAAACTCAAGAAAAGGGAAGAATTTAAAGAGTAAAAGCAAGGTACAATAGGAATTATAATATCTTCATGAGCAAATATTAGAGTGCATATTCAAGAGGATCTTATGATAGAATTATGTGCAGTCCTGTATGCCATTATTGATTAGATTTTGGAGCAGACCTAAGCAGAGTTGTCTATAAGATTTGTGATCATGAATTGATGTCTTTGATGATCAAATTTTGGAGTAGATATGTGTAATTTTGTTATTGTATTTTAAGGTTGGTACCTCAAGGATATTGGTGTCTCTCGTAGGTTGGTGCCTACGTTATTGTAACAAGGAGATTGGTGTCTCCCATAGGTTGGTGCCTACATTATTGTAACAAGGATATTGGTGTCTCCCATAGGTTACCTACGTGATTGTAATAAGGATATTGGTGTCTCTCGTAGGTTGGTGCCTATGTATTTGTATAAGGGGATTGGTGTCTCCTATGGGTTGGTGCCTACAAATTTATTGAAAAAATAAAAGTAATATTTTGTCATGGTTTTCTCTCGAAAGGGTGTTTCCATGTAAATCCTTGTCTCTTGTGTGTGGTATTTTATGCATTGATTTATTATTTTATTAATATTATTGTAGTTATTGTTTGGAAGGAAAATTTATATCTTATACCATTCATCCCCCCTGTATAAGTGTGTCTTGCTTTAGGCTCGACATAAATTCTTGCCCATCATACCAGGGGTGAGAAAGACATTGCAAAAGGATAATTGGGATTGGCTGGAGTAGGTGGAATTGGTTGGGTGTGCACATATAGAGGTGGTGAGGGTTGATGAAAGGTACCTCTTTGCATTAGAAGAGATATGGAATTAGGATAGGGGGACCTTCCAGCTTCTAATAGGGGAGATGATGGTGATGCTTGAGTATGTGTACCATATATTTCGAGTACCCATGGAGGGGTTGCATGTCCATGTTGGGCACAATAAGGAGTATAATATGAGCTAGATTTTTGGTGATGGATGGAGGGATGTGAACATTAGAGGTGGTGGGATCAAGTACTTGGATATATATGTGGAGGGGTAGTTGAAGGCACTACCAACCTTAGTCATGTTCCTATTGGTTAATATGTTGGTGCCTAACAACACCAGATGTTGGTTCCCATGGAACATGATTCGATATGATCGATGAGCCTAGGGTGTATGCTTGGTCACCTACTTTGCTAGCTTAGGTATACCTAGAGTTGTATGAGATGAAGAGGTAGGGGTAGAAGAGGTTGGGATGCAATGTACTACTTTAGATCTATGGCTGGAAGTACTTTAGTGTGGCTAGTTCTATGGGCCTACCATGCGAGTGGGATAGGGATCGACCCTATGTATTGAGATGGTAGGTAACTGAGGAGATACAACCGAGTTGTTCTGGTCATAGTGACTAGGAGTACAAAGATCTATGGGTATGGTTAACATTAGACCAGGTATACTAGAGACCATGGTGAGATGCTCGATGGCCCTATAATAGAGATAAAATATGGTGGTAATCTAGGCTAGACGGGTGGTTGGTCAACATGGTTTTGAGGTGGAGCTAATCCATTTCTCATGGGTGCTATGGTAGTTTGGGACACGATAGGGGGTTCCTAACGCTCTGGTGCTTTACATGCATCAAGCTGATGAGTCGAGGCTACCTTGTGTGGAGGAGTTGTGGATGAAGTATGAAGATGATGAGGAGATAGATCTCCTAGATGTGGATGATGCTGAGACAATCATCGACTATAATGTATGGTTTAATTCATAGCCTCCATGGGTATCGAGTTAGGTGTTTGAGAAGGGTAGTAAAGATGATGAGAAGGTATCAACCAAGGTAGAAGAGACTCTTAAAAATTATAGAATTCATCAATCTAGTAGTGGAGGGAGACATGCGAGGGTTGCAACAAAGCAACCTCCAAATATTGGAGGTGATGGTGATGGTGGGGATGGTATGGAAGTGTTGGCAATCGAACCGGCCTAGATACAAGTTTTCTAAGTCTGTAGCGCCCTAGGCCCGCTGCCAAGCATTGAATGCCCGAAGGAAAGGAATGTCCTCCGTGGCAATCTCCAGTAGGGCTGGTTCCAAAAATAAAAATGGGGTTTTTGAGATAAGGGTTAGGAAGATACTGAAAGGGATAAAATAACTGAAAGGAATGGGAAATGGCTAAAAGCCAGAAATGCGGGGTGATGGACCGGAAGCACGATAGACAGTCTAACTACTTGAACCAACAACAATCAAAACAATAGACTTTTAACAGAAACCAGTATTAAATCCTCTGAACTATGTAAACTCCAGCAAGTATTCCAGGGACTAGTCCTCTATTGACAGCGAAATCCAGAAAATAGAATTAAACTGTGCAATAAAGGGACTAATTTAATAGAAATTACAGAATAGAAGTCATACACAGGGATAGAGAAATTAAAACCGGAGCCAGAAGCCTTTATTTCGGAAGCAGATTTCGAAGTACAGAGTTGCTTCTCTAGCAGAAGTTATCCATCCTTAGTTACAGAGAAGAAGCCGACTTTTATAGAAGAAATCTGCCGCTTAAAACATTAATGCCCAACCACTCCCATGACAGGCAGACTTGGTCTCGGTGATGACTTGAAACAGTCAATTCGGGCTTTTCAGATAACTGAGCATTGAAGATAGAAGGTTCCGATAATGACTTGAAATAGTCAATTCGAATTTATAGAATGCAACTTGGAGTTGGTCCGAACTGTCCATGGTAGATTTGCAACAATTTCTCTTAGTCACTTGCTCAAGGAGTTCGCTCCACTAGTGGAGCACTTTTTATTTTGACCAAATTGACCCTTTCTGCCTTGGTTGCTCTTACATTTCTTGTTTTGAAGGAGCGCTCAAGCTGTGGAGCACTTTTGAATTTGATATTTAGTTGACCTTTTAGGAGTTTACCTTTTTCACTTATGTTATAACTTGTTTTCACTTTGCTTTACCTTTGCCTTGGAGATGCGCTCCACTAGTGGAGCACTTTGGAGAGGCGCTCCACTTGTGGAGCACTTTACTCATTGACCCTTTGACTTATTTTACTGCACCCTCATCCTTAGTGCCTTTTTTTCTCTATCTAGTCTTTGCGTTCCTTCTTCCCTCAAGCGCTTCCTAGGTGGAGCGCTTTTGGAGAGGCGCTCCCTGGTTGGAGCGCTCTACCTCTTGACCATATTTGACTTTTACACTTAGCCTTTATACTTGCTTTTGCTATTTTTAGAATGTCGCTCCATGGGTGGAGCGCTTTGGAAGTTCACTCCAGAAGAGGAGCCTACAACTCTAACTATTTAGATTTTCATACTTAGTCGTATTTGCCTACTTTTACTCTTTTTTGGTCTTCCACTCTTACTACTAGAGTGACTTCATATTTTTAATAGTAAACTGTACCCAAGTGTCTAAGTGTTAGAAATTACAACCATATGTGCAAATATGAAAAGAGAGGATTTAAAGATAAAAATAAGGAAGTGAAACCATAAGAAAATGCCCATGCTAAAACATTCACAATTTTGCATGCAAAAAAAAAAAAAAAATAAAAAAAATTTAAAAAAGTAAAAAAAATATGAGGAATCACATAAAAAAAAAAATAATAAAAAAATAAAAAAAAAAGTGAAAAAAAAAAAAAAAATAACCACATCTTAACCTTTTTTTATGGAAAAAGAGAAGTTTTTACAATGAATGGTCTCAAAACTGTATACAATATGAATTTCAACAAGGTGTGGCAAAATTGGCAACACATATGGTGGCTCACGGGGCATTGAGCCTGCCTCAATGTGAAGATCCCAATCTTTATCCTTGGGCAGCAGAGTCCTCCTTACTCTCAGAGCCTTCGGACTGCTCCTCTGATTTTTCCTCAATATTACTGGATTCTTTATCTTCTTCTTCTTCTCCATCTTTCGATTCTTTGCCCTTTGAATCTCACCTTCTATCTCTTCTTCCTGTTCATCTATCTCTCCAGCCTTTGAATCTGTAGCATTATCTATTTCATTTTCTTCATTCTGCTTGGGTGGTTGAGGGAGATATTGGTCCAATGACTTGTTGAAGACATGCTTGTACACCACGGAAGCATCAACCCAACGTTCCAAAGGGAAATTCTACTGAAGCTCCTAGATTAGGCAACGATATGTTTCGATGCGCTCAACCTCAGCAAATTCTAGTATTCTATCGAACTCTGTCAAGCAGGATTGAATCTGGGTATACTTGGCCATGAGAAGGATTATCTGAGCATCAGAACTTGAGGCTTCCAAAGCATCGATGTCTGAGGCATTATCAACGAAGGTGGCCCACATAGGCTCCAACTCCTGAACTGATGGAATGGGCCCCTCAGGGTCGGTGAAACCCGGGACGCCGATCTTGACAAGAGCATCAAAGTATCACAGTGAAATGTCTCGCTCTTGCATAAGGGAATCCGAGAGCAGGTGAGATTTTTTGGCTAGCTCGACCTTTGTGAAGAAGTAATGCAGAGTTGTTTTTATCGTTGCCAATGACCGAGCCAGATCGCTCATAGGGGTAAGGTGGATAGGCACATCTTCTATTTTTCTAAGTTGGGTGGCCAAATCCAACCAATAGTTGATGTCTGCTTGAGCTGACTCTAGGATAGGACTGCCAACAACAACTGCCTCGTGTGCTTCCCTAAAGAATGCCAAGACTGTAATTCCTTTCGTCGCTCTTGCTGGGAAATCTCATAGGAGTCTAGTCTCCTGGGGCCCTAGAAGGTAGAATAGGTTGCTCATTCCTTTCAGATAACTTAGCCTACAACTCATTTCTTTGGATAGTGAGCGCTTGTATCTCCTGGTTTGCCTAGGTGCATGCCCTCACATGGTTGTCGCATAGCTTGGACGCTTCATTATTTTCATCTTCAAGCAACTGAATCCTTTCCTTCAACTGCTCGATCTCAGACTCCAATGCCTCAACCCATTTCTTTGACTCAGACTATAGGGCTTCAATCTGCCTTCTCGCCGCTGCTAGGGCCTCCTCGAGCTCATCATTTTTGGACTGCGCTCGGAAGAAGCGGTCCTTGTAATACTCGCCATGAGCATAAATGGAGCCCATGCCAACTTGGACATCCCCCATATTTTATGTTGTGTTCATCCTGGCCACGTCTTCTTCAGTATGGTGGAAGGCATAATCCACTGGGGTCATTTCCCCCAAGGGCTTCTGGACTAGCGGTATTTTTTCAATGGTATGCAGCTTCATCATTTTTGGGTCGATTATGCAAGCCTTCTGAGCCTACACCAGAGCCTGCACCTCTCTCTTTCTACGATCCTTCAGATAGCATATCGTATTCATGCATGCCTTGTGGATGCTCTATGCGGTAGTGAGCTGTTGGGTCATTTCTAGCTCAGACTCCAACGGCTCTTGAACGCCTATTCCAAGGACTGGCATGAAGGGAAGAAGTGGGAGAGGGGGCTCAAAATCAAACATTGCATGGGAAGCCGAAGGGGAAGCGACTACGCTAACCCTCAGAGGTGTTTGGGTTACCACTACGAAAATGGTCGGTTGGGGCATTGAGAAACCAATGGAAGGAGGTGTGATGAAAAGTGTATTTAGCTCTCTAGTGGCAAAGATATCTGTAATGTGGTCCTCTGACATAGAAAGGGGAAAATTGAATGAGGTAGGTACTAAGAATGCATTAGGGTTTCCTATGAAGGACTCAAACATTATAGATGGAGGAACAGAAGATGACTTGGATAATGGTACAGATAATGTTGGGCAAATAGATAAACTTGGGAAAGTGGACTGGGGCAATGGAGCCGCACTTGATGTAGGGGCCACTAAAACTGACATTGTCACAGACACTTCAGGTGTCGAGCAGACAGACACCGAAGTTAGAGAAACTGATAGTGTAGATGAGGAAGAAGAAAAAGGAAGAGATAAATGCGTACCTTGGGGCTCCATGATCAAAGGAGCCATGGAAGATATGCTTTGTGCTTGTGCTTCTCCTTTTTCTTCTATATCTAGTGCATCCATGCTGACACGTTCTACGTCTTCATCCCTTTGCTCCTCATGCATGTTGATGCGCTCCTCGTCTCCACCCTTGTGCTCCTCAGCCTATGTTGCCATAGTCATTCCGGTAGAGCTCACTAGAGGGGGCTCAGATGCTCCTTGAATGATTGTCCCAAAGGGCTTCTGGGAACTAGTGCGTGACTTCTTTGTGGCTAGTTGTAAGAAAGGCATCTCAACCTTTCTTTTTGAGGAGGCGCTTGTCTTCTGATGAGGCAATGGCCTCTTCTCTTCACTAAATAATGGGGCACCCAAGATGGCCTTGCCCTTGCCTTCGTGTCTTGGGTGTGCCAAGTCATCCACTTCATCAGGATTACGTCTGCCATGGGGAACAATATCAACAAATGAAAGAGGTTGATAAGTATTTATGTTCTCATCATAAAACACTGAGAACTTGTCATCAATCCCCAATGGGTTGTCCGAGGATACTTTATCATTATGGACCCTCATGATCCACCACTATTGGATTTTATGGTCAGACCACTATGGATGTCTGAACTTCATCTTGGCGAAGACAGACCTGGATAGTCTCTGCTCCTGATTGACATCCAGGTTATACTCCATCTCCATGGTGTAAAAATCTAGCCAAGGAGGCAAAGGCCTCATTTCTTCCACGTGCCACTCTAGCTCGAGGCCCAGCGGATTATTACATTACCTCTCCATGTCATAATTAGGGCAAGAATGAAAATATCTCACCCCAAGGTTTTTCTGGATAATACCAAGTGGGTCCCATTTCCAGCGGTGGGGAAGCTCAATCAACCCGTAATCTGAAAGTGTCATCGTAAGAACAACGTTCTGACCACACTGTGTTATCTTAACATCTCCAAACTCGAAAGGAGTAGAAATTATAACTCTCCTACCCTGACCTTTCCCGTACTCCTCGTTGGTGTAGTCAAGCTGTCGGGCCACTTCCAAGGAAAATAGATAGGGCATGGCATAATAGGGTAACAGAAAAGGCTTTTTTATAAACCCGTAGATTTTGATAACTAGGCCCTGGGTGAGGAGAAAGGTATCTCCCAATCGCTCATCTACCACCTTGTCCCTCAACTCCATTGGAACTCATTCACACTGGCCATATATCATCTCCAACACTGGCCCGAGGAAAACTTGGTTGAAGATATAGTACGATTCATTCCTGGACAAGCTGTTTGTCCAGAGATAAACTGGCAAAGCTCTACCCTCCTCATCTATTTGATTTTTAGTTATGTAATGAAACTTCTCATGCATATGCCAAAAGAAATACCACACCAATAAGGAAGAGAGTCTGAACTGGTCAGCCTTAGGGCCTTGAACATAGGCCAAACATGCGTGCAACTGCCGCACCATGAACTCCGCCCAGTCATAAAAAATTGGAATAGCACCCAACCTTACCTTGGAGGGGAAATAGATCTCATTCTCGAGTATGGCCTACGCCATGGAGACTTGCCAGTCAGATACCCACTCATATGTTGGAAGTCCCATTACCCATGCCAAAATGGAGTAGATGTCACGGTGGGTGAATTCGGCCAAGGGCTTCGAAAGCTGGGGAAATTCATCAGATGATGTCACGCCTCCCAGTTGATCCCTTATGAAACGGTGCATTTTTGGCATCGATTGATATCTGGCACCCTCTTCATTAGTGTGGATTCTCCTCGGGATAAACTTGGACGAGTGCTTTCTCCCACAGGTGAAAGCATCCCGGACAACGTCAGCTGTGATAGCGAACAATACTTTCGCCTTGGCATTCCGCACCATCCTCGACTAGGCATCGTAGAAACTTGATACAACCTTTATAAAGTCTGGATAGTGATGCACGGGGTGCACATGTAAAAGTATAGGTGTGAATGGTAGACAACAACCAACGGGTTCTCGGTTGGGTTCTCTCTATGCGCCTCTTCAACCTCCAGGCGCAATTGCTCCATATCCTTGTTTGTGACCAGGCAATCTTGGTATCGAAAGAGAGTATGTTGTGGAGCTGTCAACTCTGCTGGTTTTTTCTCTCGCTTTCATGGCTTCTTCGGCTTCTCTGAGTCGGATGCTCCTGCAGGTGCCACTTTTTCCTTGGGCGCCTTCTCTCTTTGTGCCTTCCCCTCAGTTTCTTTACTTCTTTTACCCATGGCTATCGGATGTATTACAACAACTCACACTCTGAATAGATTGGCTCTCTAGACGAACGCAGGGTGCTAGGGCAGAGGAGAAAATGGAAATGCTATAGATGGTTTGAAATTTTTCTAATAAATTTACCACCTTATAGTATCAACTTTTAATTTACCACCTTTTAATGTAGGGTACCTAAAGTTAATGTCGGTGGAGGACGTGCATGTAAGCGTGTGCCTTGAATTACCCATGTGCGGGTGGTTGCTTTTGGAAATGGTGAATAACGACGGTGGACAAGGACACTTCCTTGGGGCATGTGCTACTTATTGGGAGGAGAGCCCATACGAATCTTCCAGGAGGACATGCTTAGGCTGATGGAGAGCGAGAATGTTTTTGATTGGATAGTTGTACGACTCTCACCTAAAAATACTATGCTTTTAGGGTTTGAAGATGACCTCTTTACAAATGATCTTATCTCTCCGCGACACTTGGCGCAATCTAAATGGATAGCTTAATATATATCATAAAAATAACACTTTTAACAGGGGACAGGGCAAGCGCTCCCTAGGTGGAGCGCTTTTGAAAAGCGCTCCCTAAGTGGAGTGCTCCTCTAAGGCTCCCTAGGTGGAGCACTCTGGGAGAAGCGCTCCATAGGTGGAGCACTTTACATGACTTAGAAGCCCCCTTTTCTTTCGGCTGAACAACCTGCTTCTGGCTTATCACTTGGCGACAATGGGACTGGCCTGCTCCCTAGAGATCATCCATGCCTTCACCTGATGCAAGACTACTACCAACTATCTCATCCTGGCTGTAAAACCCTCTTCAATAACCAACTTGCCTCTTATTCCAGCAATAGTTTAACTCCCATGGCAGCTTTTCAACTCTTACGCTCAACTCTTACCATGGCATGCACCAACCGAGATAGTTCCCAGAAGGTCACCCATCCGAGCACTACTCCATCGAGAACTGCTTAAATTTTGGTAAAACACTAAAATGAGTACACAGAAGCTCCAAACTTGCCAACCCATCGCCCCACCCCATCATCATGGGACATCTGCCTATCTCTGGAATGAAACCCTTGCACTTAGGCAACTCGGTGTGCCAAAACTTCTATGCCTCCTTGGGCTCTTTGAGCGCTCCCTAGGTGGAGCACTCTTGGAAAAGCGCTCCATGGGTGGAGCGCTCCCAAGAGAGGCACTATTGGAAAAGCACTCCATAGGTGGAGCACTTTTAGAGGAGCGCTCCACGGGTGGAGCACTTTGGGGAAACGCTCCACCAGACTTAGGATTTTTTTTAAGAGACGAGAAGCCATCGCTCCACTAGTGGAGCATTGGAGGGCCTTCACTCCACAAATGGAGTGACAGAGAACTCCCTCTCCCTTATCAATTTTTCTAGCTATGCTCAAAAACTGGAGCGACAGGCAACTATATAGACTTTGAAAAATATTATATACACGAGAAATACCTAGTGGATCAACGATCTTCCTTAGAGCTCAATGGGTGATAAACTTTCAGAAGAAAGTCATTCACTAAAATCGGGAGAGTGAAACCCTCCATATCTTGCAGAATGAATGAGTTGATCTGGTTAACATCGAAGACTCAAAATGGGCCTTCCCAGAAGGCGTCAAACTTCTTGTGGTTCCTCGGCTTGGACTTATTTTCATTCCACTTTAAGACCAAATATCCAACAATGAAGGTTCGATCTAAAGTCTTTTTCCGAACCAGCCTTTGGTGGATTCGGCATGCTTGGCGAAGGCTTCGTAAGCTTTCTCTCTTTCTTCCTCTAACTATAGCAACTGCGCCAACCTCACATCCATCAGATTGAATTGGCCCTCTTCGGTGTCGAGCCACTTAAGCAACTACAATGCGGGTAGCTCGATGTGCGTGGGCAAGACTACATCTTTCCCGTACACCAGTGAGTAGGGTAAAGTCTTGATTGATCGCTTGATAGAAATGTGATCGGCCCAAAGCGACTGGTCCAAGAGTAGGTGCCAGCTCCGCTTATTTTTCTATAGTGTCCTCTTCAATATCCATAACAGGTTCTTGTTTGTGGATTCCGCCAGTCCATTGCCCTACGGGTAATAGTTAGACGAGGTTTTCAAATAGATTCCATACCTAATTGTAAAATCATAGATCTTTACACCGATGAAAGGGGAACCATTATCAGACACGATGGCTTCAGGTACACCAAAGCGAGTGATCAATCCTTCAAGGAAGGAGATAACCACTTCTTGGTCAGCCTGCTTGGTCAGAATTGCTTTCGACCACCGAGTGAAGTAGTCTATGGTGGTCAAAATATATTTGTGGTCGATGGAGGAGTTGGGATTGATGATCCCAATAAATTCTAGACCCCACTATTGGAACGAGGATTCCACTTGGATGGGGTGGAGAGGAAGTGATGCATTCCTAGTCCTACCCGAGTAGCGCTGGCAACTGTCACAACGCTAGCTGACCTTGAAAGCATCAAAGAAAAGGGTGGGCCAATAGTAGCCCACTTTGATGATCTTCAACGCCATCGGTCTGCCTACAAAATGTCCTCCCGAAATCCTAGAGTGAAACTCCTCCAAGATTTTTGCCTTCTCTGACTCCTTAATACATCTCAGGAGAACTCCATCGATGTTCTGATAATATAGTCCGTTAGGAGTCGGGACATACCTGCTAGCCTGTAGGTGAAATCTCCTTCTCTACGAAGCATTGAAGTGAGAAGGGCACCTACCTATGTCAAAGTATCTAACCAGATCATCTATCCAATCTGGACTGTCGACCGATAGATTGGCAAGATTGCTATCGGGTGTAGGGTTGTCCGAGTCGGGGTTCACAGCTTTAACCATGGTATTTTTGGCCAACTCTTGGTAGAGCACTCTACCTCGGACTAACTTGGTGGGGTGTACCTCGATGTCGAACTCTTGGATCTTAGTAACCCATCCAGCTCTCCTATTGCCCAACTCGCCTTGGATGATGAAATTCCGAACATCTGGGTGTATCACGTACACTATCATTTTGCTCTGAGAGACGAAATATCAAAACTTCTGGAGTGACCTCATCACCGCATGCACTTGTCATTCAATGAAATTGAAATTTTCTTCATGTGGTTGGATGATTTGGTTGAGGAACGCTATCGAGCGCTCATCTCCATCTTCGCCCTTCTACGTCAGAACAATTGCATAGCTTTCTAGCTCCCCGACTACATATAAGATAAAATCTCATGAATAGTCGAGGTTGATGAGGATGGGAGCTTGGGCGATCCGCTCCTTAATTTCTTGAAAAGCCTACCTCCTTTCATCGGTCCACTTGAATTCGACATCCTTCTTCAGGAGCTCGGCCATCGACTTTATCACTTGAGCAAAGTCGGCGATGAACTTCTTGACGAAGTTTATCTATCCAAAAAAGGACTACAGGGCTTTTTTATTTGCTGGTAGTGGAAGGCGGAGAAGCACCTCAACTCGAGCGGGATCAATAGTTAACCCCTTTTCAGAGATTAAATGCCCGAGTAGCTTTCCTTCTTTCACTACGAAGATTGATTTCTTGGGGTTGATGGAGACCCCAAACTCCCGATATTTTTCAAAAACTTACCACAAATGTAGGTCATGTTCCTCCCTCTTATGGGAGAAGACTATCATGTCATCTAAGTAAATTATGATGACATGATTCAACAGTTCACCAAAGGTGAGGTCCATCGCTCTCTGGAAAGTCGCTCTGACATTTGAAAGGTCGAAGGGCATGCGTTGGTAGGTGAAGGTCCCCCACTTGGTGGTGAACGCAGTCTTGTGCTGGTCTTCATCCTTGACCCAGATCTGGTTGTAGCCGGAGAAGCCATCTAGCAAGGAAAACCTTTGTGCTCCCACCACCACGTGAAGGATTTGATCGATCTGAGGTAGCGGGTAGTGATATTTGAGCGACGCTTGGTTGAGATTTTGGAAATCAATGCACAAGCGGATGTCACCATTCTTCTTTCGCACTGGAACAAGGTTGGCCACCCAGGAGGAATGCTTGATCGGGTATATGATCTTTGCTTCAAGCATTTTTAGAAGCTCAACCCTCATCAACATTTCGATCTTTGGGTTGACGGGTCACTGCTTCTGCCTGAATGGTCTGACTCCTTCCTCCAGCTCGATGGTGTGTTGGATGATATTCTTATCGTACCCCCTTAGATCTTGGTAGCACCAAGCGATGATGTCGGGGTACTCCTTGCACAGGGCATGAATCTGCTGAAGCTCTTCAGTTGTGCAGTCGACCCCTACCTTGATAACCTTTCCTAGCTCTAACTCTAGGTCCATGAACTCTTTTTGGTCCACTTTGATCTTGTGGCCGATAGACCTATCATTTCGGTCGAAGAGACTTTCCAGCATGATCAGACCCTTCGGGATGTGGTTATTTTTCAACTGAATCAATCCCTCATGGTCTTCTTCATTGAGAGTCCGCTCTTCAATGGAGGATGCTTCATTCACCAGGAAATTAACAAGTTATTCATCATTGTCGAACACCTACCAGTGGAGTTTTTTATCAGGCACAGAAGGCCTATAGATCAGCCTCACCATCTTTGGCTTATGCATCATATCATCCACTAGTGAAAATCGGGCATCGATGGAGGCTAAGATGTCTACAAGCTTATTTTACTCTCGTAAAATTGACTTGATGTTCAATGCGATGAAGGATTCGAGCAAATCCCACACCTTGTTGTGGTACGCCTTCAAATAGTGTTGCTTGGAGATGCACTTATTAGTAACCTGGTTGCAGATTAATTCAGAATCCTCGAATATCTGCAACTGCTTAATGCCGAGCTTTTTGGCTTTCTTGAGTCCGAGGCACAAAGCCTCATACTCTACTACATTATTCATACAGCTCCATGCGAGCCTGTACGAATAAGTCTTTTGCTCACCTGATGGAGAAATGAGAGCGATTCCAGCTCCTACACCATTCTTACATCATGCACCATCAAAGTACAACTTCCATAGCTAATCGGGTGTCAAGGACTCTTCTACGAGTGCTTCTATTTCAACCTTTTTAGGCTTTGTGAGTGAATAGCAACCCAAATCAGTCCCGATGACAGCATTAAAATTAGTCATAGAGAACTCATCTTCGACTCGAAGCTCACCAAGAGATTCCTCCATCAGGTCTACCATTTGCATTTCTTCTACCATTAGGTTGATAGAGACCGAGCTCTTTTCCTCATATTCAAGTTTTTCAACATGAAAAGTGGTAGGCTTCTCATTGAAGAGCTTGAATATTTTCCCCTTGAATGGGATCTCCAAGTGTGAGTAGTCGAGGGAGAGATAGCCTCCCAACTTAGCGATGAATTCTCATGAGAGGCACATACTAAAGTATGGCTCTAAGTCGACCACCATGATCTCTTGGATGATCATAACCTATGGCATCTTGTGGAGTTGGATCGGAACATCTTTGATAACTCCTACCATCTTTATGGGAGTTCCGTCTAGCTACAGCACTCCAGGGCTACTCTGGGTGTACTCCATGCCCATGATTTCACAGACTACTTTGGGCATGATGGTTGTCACGATGCTAGAGTCGATCATGCAATTATGCATGATCCACCCTTCCATCCAAAGGGAAAGGTAGAATGGTGGGGGCCGATTCTTACCTATGGCCGAAGTCGTCAGCGGTGATGCAAACACCGTCTGTATCGACTTACTCTCCTTATCCTTAGCAGACTTGAGAGATTCCTACAAAAGGTCAACTTGACCCGAGAGTTGGAGGGCATCATAGAGGCTTACCTTAGCTAGAGCCTTCTTCATTTCTTTGACTATATTGTATGTCGAAGTGCTTGGTTCTCCTGCTCCCTTTGTAGATTCATACATTTTTTGGTACTATTGTGTGGCATCAACCCACTGGCGCTTGGTCAGTGAGGGGTATTTGAGTTTCTCCCTAGCTTGGTCTTGTGTCTCGACCTACGGCTGAGAAGTCGGAGCTTTAGGCTGGAGCACCTTTTCTCTAGCATGAGGTGGTAGGTAGTCCTTCAGCAAGTCGGACTGCTCTGAGGTCATTGTTGGATTTGGAGCTTTTGTTGGAGGTTGGGTCTTTTGGTTCCATGGCTTGGGTGGCGTTGGTACCTTCAATGGCTCCATCTGAGCTGGATCTGCCTCAATAGGCTTCTTCCCAGCTCTGGTAAGGATTGAGACTTGCTCCATGGAAGACATCATAAAATTATGACCAACTTCCCTGATCATGTTGACTTGCTCGTAAGCACCGTCGAACAGTGTCTGAACATAGTTGAGGTGCACCATGCAGGTTTCTTCATTGTGTGGATCATTGCACATGGTACACCAATATGTTGGATCTAAAACATTGGCCTCTCCGCTGCTCATCATAGCTGAATTTCTTTTGGGCTATCGATGAGTGGATGATGCTTGCTCTTTCGTGATCAGGGGAGGAGGGAATCTTCTTTACTGGAAGCCTTGGTCATCTTGCCTCCTCCTCATGATGGTCATATGATTCACCATCATCTTCATGTATACCTTTACCTCTTGCAGCTCCTTGGCCTGGGCCTCATTTACAGTTGCTTGATTGGTGGCTACCTGACTTGCGGATAATGGCAATGGAGCCAATGATGTAGGTAATGTCGGATATTGGATAGGAGCTGGAAGCTGAGGGATGACAGGCGCTTGATATGGTGGTGTAGGTGCTTGGAATTGTGGAGTGGGTACCGCTTGATACTGAGGGGTTGGATTCCATGGTTGGCTAGGATACATCTGAGATGTAGGCGGAGCGGATGCGCTCGGGTACATATTTTGTGGGAAGTCTAGGTAAATCAGAGTCGTCACCTTGGGAGGTAACTTCCCGATAGCTATCAGGTCAGCTTCCACCTTCTGTGCCTACTCATATAGAGTAGGGAATGTACTGATATTAGCATGTCGGATGCTCATGCTAATATCCGAGTGAAAAGCTCTCAAGTAATAGAACGCAGCCTGCTCAGGTGTGGGTCGAAGGCCATCGGTGACTCTCTGCCAGGTTCGGGTGAACCTGACATTGAAGTCAGCTACCTCTTCCTGAGGATGCCTTTGAATAGTGGTGAACTGGTGCAATAGAGAGAAGGGGTCTGCTTGTTCATTGAAGCCCCTTATAAGTTGGCCCGCCAGTTGGTCCCATGAGGTGATGGTGCTGGGCAAAAGCGACCGGTACCAGTAAAGGAGCTTACCTCTCAGTGAAAGAACCAACAACTTCACCATGATGTCTTCTTCGATGATTTGGTGAATAGTTGCCAGTCCCATGATGTCTTGGATGTGCTCGTGCATCGTCTTTCCCATGTCATCATAAGTAGGTAGAGCTTTCAAGGTTATGAGAGGTACTATGTGTTGAGCCTGTAGGGCGAGCGGTCCCATATGATTCCAGGTTGGGAATAGCCTAGGCGGATTTGGTTGTGCCATATGGGGTGGTGGATTTGTATGGAGCGGTGGAGGTGGTAGAACTTGCTGAGCCAGAATGGTCGGAACACTCGGAGCACCTGATTGAACATTCGGTGGAGCTGGAGTATACTGATGATCCAGAGAATTTGATGGATTTGGGGGTAAGCTAGTCGTTGTGCTATCGAGAGTTGGAGTTCATGTAGCAACGATAGCTTCCTATGAAGATGTCCCATCTAGCGGGTTATTCGGCCTGACCACCCTAGGATGTTCTCCTAGAGCATCGATGTCAAGCTCGTAGAACTCGATTTCTTCTTCTTGTTCTGTGTTTCTAACTCTCCATCTCGTACGCATGAAGGCGTGAGTTTTTAGACTGGTCTTCGAGACTTGGAGGTATCTGAGTTCAACAGAGTCACCAGATGTTCATATTTGACAGTAATAAGATGAACATCACTTCTTAATACTGTTTAAACGTGGAACGTTTGCGTCCCATCGGGCGTGCCAAAAATTGTTGGTAATCGAACTAGCCTAGATACAGGTTTTCTAAGTCTGCAGCGCCCTAGGCCCACTGCCAAGCATTGAATGCCCGAAGGAAAGGAATGTCCTCCATGGCAATCTCTAGTAGGGCTGGTTTCAAAAATAAAAATGGGGTTTTTGAGATAAGGGTTAGGAAGATACTGAAAGGGATAAAATAACTGAAAGGAATGGGAAATGGCTAAAAGCCAGAAATGCGGGGTGATGGACCGGAAGCACGATAGACAGTCTAACTACTTGAACCAACAACAATCAAAACAATAGACTTTTAACAGAAACCAGTATTAAATCCTCTGAACTATGTAAACTCCAACAAGTATTCCAGGGACTAGTCCTCTATTGACAGTGAAATCCAGAAAATAGAATTAAACTGTGCAATAAAGGGACTAATTTAATAGAAATTACAGAATAGAAGTCATACACAGGGATAGAGAAATTAAAACTGGAGCCAGAAGCCTTTATTTCGGAAGCAGAATTCGAAGTACAGAGCTGCTTCTCTAGCAGAAGTTATCCATCCTTAGTTACAGAGAAGAAGCCGACTTTTATAGAAGAAATCTGCCGCTTAAAACATTAATGCCCAACCACTCCCATGATAGGCAGACTTGATCTCGGTGATGACTTGAAACAATCAATTCGGGCTTTTTAGATAACTGAGCATTGAAGACAGAAGGTTTCGGCAATGACTTGAAACAATCAATTCGAATTTATAGAATGTAACTTGGAGTTGGTTTGAACTGTCCATGGTAGATTTGCAACAATTTCTCTTAGTCACTTGCTTGAGGAGTTCGCTCCACTAGTGGAGCGCTTGGGAGAGGCGCTCCACTAGTGGAGCACTTTATATTTTGACCAAATTGACCCTTTCTACCTTGGTTGCTTTTACATTTCTTGCTTTGGAGAGGCGCTCCAACTGTGGAGCACTCCAACTATGGAGCGCTTTTGAAGGAGCGCTCCACCTATGGAGCGCTTTTGAATTTGACCATTTAGTTGACCTTTTAGGAGTTTACCTTTTTCACTTATGTTATAACTTGTTTTCACTTTGCTTTTCCTTTGCCTTGGAGATGCGCTCCACTAGTGGAGCGCTTTGGAGAGGCACTCCACTTGTGGAGCGCTTTACTCATTGACCCTTTGACTTCTCTTACTGCACCCTCATCCTTAGTGCCTTTTTTCATCTATCTAGTCTTTGTGTTCCTTCTTCCCTCAAGCGCTTCCTAGGTGGAGCGCTTTGGAGAGGCGCTCCCTGGTTGGAGCGCTCTACCTTTTGACCACATTTGACTTTTACACTTAGCCTTTATACTTGCTTTTGTTGTTTTTAGAATGTCGCTCCATGGGTGGAGCGCTTTGGGAGCCCGCTCCAGAAGAGGAGCGCCTACAACTCTAACTGTTTAGATTTTCATACTTAGTCGTATTTGCCTACTTTTACTCTTTTTGGCCTTCCGCTCTTACTGTCGGAGCGACTTCATATTTTTAACAAAAAAATGTACCCAAGTGTCTAAGTGCTGGAAATTACAGCCATATGTGCAAATATGAAAAAGAGAGGATTTAAAGACGAAAATAAGGAAGCGAAACCATCAGAAAAATGCCCATGCTAAAACATTCACAATTTTGCATGCAACATAACAGGGAAAAGTACAGAAAACGTAGAAAAGTACAACAAAGATGAGGAACCACATAATGCAAGAAAATACAATTTTAAACTAAACGAGACAGCCGATGAAAGCACAACAGCATAACCACATCTTAACCATTTTTTATGGAAAAAGAGAAGTTTTTACAATGAATGGTCTCAAAACTATATACAAAATGAATTTCAACAAGGTGTGGCAAAATTAGAAATGGGGAGAGGTTTCGAAGAGACCTCCTGGTCAAAGTGAGGAGGAGTGGGCTAAGCTCCAGACTGAGCGAGACCAGCTTTGGTAGATGGTGGTGGAGCGAGATGTAGTGATAGCAGCACGACATGCTGAGAACACTTGGCTACAAATGAATCTAGAGGTACGAATGGTGATAGGTGGATGTGAGGATGAGATAACGAGGTTCTAGGTAGAGCTGGCATGGAGGGATGATCAACAAATATAGGACATGTCATGGCTTCAATCCTAGGATAGCTACATTCAAGAGCTTGATAATATTCTTATGCAGCATGGCATTGGACTGCTAGTGCAATCTTCCTCCTCCATAAAAGGTTTTATTAGGCATAGTGATTCGAGGCATAGTTACTCTAGGATTAGTGATTCTCACTCTAGGATTCCTTGGTGTTGAGTGGTGTTTTCACCCAATTGTGAAAGCACACTCAACATATTGGCGCTAGAAGGAGGGCCAATTCACATTTGATTTATCTTGGTTCAATGAACAATCACTAAAGTTTCATGGTAAAAGAAACCAACATTGCCCCTTGTTTACAGTTACTTGCAATCACTAAGGTGTTCCAAGCATTTAAATTGAATATCTTTATTTGATGCACATATGCAAATGCTAATATAACAAGAACCTTGGAGAAGTTGTTTGTTTAACTTCTTTGCAAGAGGGGATTTGGAACCCAAATCCTAAGGGAGAGTGTGCTTTCACAATTGGGTGAAAACACCACTCAACAGGTTGGCGCTAGAAGGAGGGCCTGAATAGGTTTATTTCAGTATGATTTAAATGCTATAGGGATTTAAATTTTGAATATTTCATGCCCTATTGATTATTATCTTTAGCCCTCTTTTAACAATACAACCTTGTGCTATTAAAAGGAGGACATGAATTGCTATGCATTGTTCTATCGCTTTGATTTTTCATACAAGACTAATGGGATTTGATTTGATGTTAAATAAATAAATAAATAAATAAATAAAAAAAAAAAAAAAATTTGGTATTAAAGTTATATTCTTTAAGATTCACTAATGGCTATGTTTTCACCATGGATGACAGGTAGCCCATTGAACATACCAGGAGTTCAACATTATTTTCCCGTCGGTTTTGAGAGATGTCTTCCTCGATTTTCGTCTAATGGGACAAATACTACACAAGAACATATTCAAGCATTCAAATTTGTTGTGAATCACTTAACAATTTGGTATGATGATGTTGTTTGTAAAATGTTCCCTTACACCTTGGAAAAAGTGGCATATTATTGGTTTACAAGCCTAACTTTAGGGTCTATCACTTCTTGGGCTCAATTAGAGGCAGCATTTCTTAATCAATTCAACAAAAAGCAAGTTGACCCAATCCGCATGTATGAGCAATTTTTCACCATCAAAAAAGGACCAGGTGAAAATGTGAAATCATTCTCTGAAAGGTTCTTTGGATTATATGCTCAATTAGTGACATATTATGTTTTGCAAGAAGAAATGGCTCTCCAAATATATGTCAATGCTCTTGACCCACTCATTTCCACATATTTGCGAGGGATGCCCCTAATCACATCTTTGTCTCAAGCCTATACTCAAGCAATGGCAATTGAGCAACAATTGAGTTGTCAAAATTATGGTGTGGGTTTTGGATCATGTAATATTCAATCATTTAATACTTCCTTTACCCACCCAATGAGTTATCCGCCTCAACCAAATTCAAGTGTGAATCAATTTCAGAATCAACAATCATTCCCAAGCTTCAATCAATTTCAAAATCCTCAACCTACTATGCAAGATAAACCATCTTTCTTAAGTATGAATCAACTTCAAAATACTCATCTTGATTCAAAGGATATTTCTAAAATCAATTTTAATGATTTTCACAAGAATATGATTTTAGGCAAGGGAGGAGTACTAGATCCAACTAGTATTGAAACATGTGACAAATTGGAAACCCTTGACTCACCAAAAGATGAATTCTATGAGGATGAATCTGTTTCGGATGACATTGTTGAAAATGATGGCCAAGAAAATTCACACCTTCCAAATTGTGATAAAATTGAATCATGGGTTACACATGTGGATTATGATAGCCTTATCAATTTGAATACAAGCAATAACCCAATTTTGGAAGTAATTGAACCATCTAAGGAAGGTAAAGATAAATTTGATGAGAAACATGTTGATGAATTAAAAGATGAAGAAGAAATAGTTGAGCATCACAATTTGATTTTGAAAGATGATCATTATGATTCTTGGGAAGAGTATGCTCACTCCAAGCCTTCTGATGAATTTTGTGTGCCTATTGATATGCAGGATGATACAATTGCCTTTTCACATGAGGATATTACAAATCCTGTACAATCTGAGAATGTTTTGGAAGAAGGGTTGGAATCTCATCAAAGGTTGGAGAAGGATAATGATTTTACTACCATGGATCAAGAAGGAGAATCAATTGTTTTTGTTTCCCTTGAGGGGCAAGAAATAGAAAATCTTGATCTACCTATTGTTTCTTCAATGTCTATGCCATCTCAAAATCATGAAATTACAAAACCTAAGTGGTGTGGGTTTGATACTATTGATGATCCTAATGAAAATATGAATTTTGAGGCAACTCAAGCCATTGATCATGGAAAGGTGTCACGTGACACATATCTTGAAAAATTAGGCTCTTGTTTTGAAAAATATGGATGCATGTTTGATTGGGTGCCTAACTTTGGTGTTTTTGAACAGGTGTTGGATGATGAAGAAGACAATGAGGAAGAAGAAAAGGCTACTAACACTCATCAAGTTGTGGTAAATTCTAACCATGATGGGTTGAGTATGGATGACAAGGTGAAATCTTTACCTTTGGTAGTAGCTACCAAAATTTCAAGTGACGGATTACATGATGTCCCTTTGAATGCTAATGTCATTAATGACGAAATGTCAAATCTTGGTGATGTTTGTCAAGTCTTAATTGACTTGGATTGACTTAAAATCTTGAAAAATGTTTTGAATTCAAGACTTGTAGAAATAGGCTCTTGTTTGCAATATCTCACATTTGAAAAGGAAAGCCTACTTCTAAATTATGAATGGAATGATGAAATTTGCACTTTAAAGAATAGACATGATAAAATTGAAAATCAATCATTGTCTGATCAATTTAAAATTTTGAATCTCACCTATATGAATACTAATGAAACTAAATTTAATTGGTGGGGTGAGAGAGGGAAGTTGAAATTTGTTGCATTGCTTGGTATGATCTTATTGTGGTTGGAGTCCTATAACATTCAGCATGTGTATGGTGACATATGTCTTTTGAAATGTTCTAATCATGTATGGGATCCAGGAAAGTAATAGTCCAAGCTTGGCATCATCTTGTACTATATTGTATATAAACTTTGGTTTTGGGTTTTGGTTTGTGCTTTCAAGTTCGTTTTTGAAGTTACTTTTGGGTTTGGTTTTAAGTTTTGTGTGTTAGTCCTTTGGACATGTTGGTTTGTCTATAAAAAAAGAAAAAAAAAAAAATTGAGATGTTAACTTATGCCTAAAATCAGGAGAATATGAAACATTGGAATTGTGTTGTAGAAAGCTCCACAAGTAACACAAACATTTAAATAATATCATTTGAATCTTGTGATGCATGATGTTGTCAGTTTTACACATTAGGGTAAAATACATGATACATTCCAAAAGAAGCAATGCATTCATATCTCATATCATATTCCACATTGCATATACATGTCATCTCAGTTTCATTTTCATTCCATGGGCAATTATTGAGAAGGTGTTGAATCCTCTTAGGATTATTACATAACATATATTAAAAGGATCCTAAGTTTGGGAACTGTTGCCCAAACTATCTTGAACTAAGCACATTCTATACACATTAAAAGGAATCTTGAGCAAAATGGTCAAAACCATACTTGGATGAAAAGGTGAGGTGAAAAGAATATTTCATGTTTGTCCTATCATGCAACATAATCCTTGAAATAGTGGTTTTTACCACTCCCATAAAAGCTTAAAGCCTAAAACCAGAGTAGTAAGGATAGGGTTAAATCCTCATCGAACTTAGGTTGAGGATCCAACTCCCCAAAGCTATGGTTTGACCTACATGGAGTAGTAAGGATAGGACTTAATTCTCATCTCGCCTAGGTTGAGAATATGATTCCCCAAAACTTCCATTTTCCCCGTTTCATCATAAAGCTTGGATTGGAAGGATCGTACTACATGTCCTCTGCAAAGGATGGGTAGTCATCCCAAAGGTCCAAGTAATAAAATTGATTAATATTTCCCATTTTGTCATAATATTGGATTGGAAGGATCGTACTACATGTCCCTAGCAAGGATGGGTAGTCATCCCAAAGGTCCAAGAAATAAAAGAAAAAGAATGAATGAAACCAAGTCATGGATTATGGGGTTAAGTATGCTCATGCGTGGCAACATGTCTTGCCTAAAAGCAAGACCACTGATTGCTCATATGGATAGACTAGCTCGACCATTTCACCCATAACAAGTTAAATTATTTTGTTCAAGATGAGGTAATGAATTCCAAATCAGAATAGTAAGGATAGGGTTAAATTCCCATCTCGCTTAGGTTGGGAATCCTATTCCCCAAAGTTCTGATTTCACGTACACTTGCACATGGGTTCAAGATGGTAGTGACACATAACCAACTTTGGGATCTAGTAAGTTAATTCAGTATAAATATTATTGGTCCTAAGAGGGTTTAACATTTTTAATATGTTTGTCCATGATATAAAAAGGTTTGAGCACTTATAAAGCAGGTTGTTACATCTCTAGTATCTTCATCATGAACAAATCATTCATAGCCTTGCATACAAATCATAAGTAAAACTGACAATGGAATGTTGATCAAGTTCAAACGGTAAGGAATGAAAACACATTGCACACACCGAGCTGATACTTATGATTCTGATGTTGCATGTATTTTTGATCTTTCGGTATTTGTTTATCTTTATGCGCTAACGCCTGTATCTAAGCTTGTATATTTCAGGTTGGGTTCTCACCAAAATGCTCAAGAGCATTTGACAGCAGAGTCGCCATTTGTTGTGGCTGCTCCACAACACACCCCAAAATTGGGGACCCACCTTTTCGTTTTGATATCCGGGTGTTGGCATTTCATTTTTAGTGTCTAATCCTTCGTCTTGTCGTAGGTTTTGCAATTGTTGTCGGTTTGTTGTTGGCAATTTTTTCTTGTCGACGATATTTTATTGTCGTCATTTTCTTGTCGACGATATTTTATTGTCGATGACTTTTTCTTGTCGACAATATTTTCTTGTCGACAACATTTTCTTGTCGACGATATTTTGTTGTCATCATTTTCTTGTCGACGATATTTTATTGTCGACAACTTTTTCTTGTCGACTTTGTGGTCAGTTTCTCGTCAATGTTTCCTTTTTATCGTCAGTTTGTGTGTCGGCAAGTCTGTTTGTCAGCATTATCGTTTGAGAGTTTGATGTACGCTTGTTAGGTTTTATTTCATTTGTGATTGTGACCCAGGTTCACTTCCCACGGCGGACATGTATATGTATAAGAAGTATTTACTCAAAAAAAAAATATATAAAAAAAAATAATAAAAACAATAAAATATAAATAAAAATAAAAGTGGTGAATGAAGCCATGGTGCTTCATTCACCGCGTTTTGGTTTACATTTTAAAATGGTTTGATTTTAAATTTTGTTTTTTATAAGTTCAACTTTATGTTTTTAGTCTAATTTATTATGTTTTTTTTAATTTTATCTTAAGGCTAATTCACTTATGTGTTTATGTGCAGATAAGGCGAAGACGGAATCCGCGAAGGGATAGGGTTACTCGGTCCGACGGGGCGGAGCGGTCCGACGTGGCAGGGCCCGCTCTCGGTGTCGGACTGGCGCTCACGGCCGCAGACACGTTGAACCTCGCTGCGGCTGCCAAGGGGGCAGGGCCCAGCGGGAATTCCCGGGTCATGTACGGTTTTTACTGCACTTAAATACCCATGATGAGGGGACACGTAGTAAGAGGGAGAATTTGGCCGTGGTATTTGCAGGAGTAAGCGACATCGGACGTTATGGAAGAACTGTCAGTAGCCCTCGGCAAATCCAGCAAATTTGTCGGTGAGCGCGGAGATAATGGAGCACGCAAGTTCAAATCAAATAGATAAAAATGCGCACATTCACTTACTCGTGCCAGGGCAGTAAAATGTTAACGAAAAGGCGAGACAACAAATTGCCAGTCATGATTTTTAGAGGAATTTGAAAATAGAAAGGCTAGCACGGCATTGATGGAGTGACAGTGTCCGCAGGGGACGCAGGATTTCACAGAAAGGTAACAGAGATGGCATTCGCTGCGCAGGGTGGTTTCATTGGGTCTGTAACGCCGGCACACTGCAATACACAGCTAAATCTGCATATGGGGCACCTTCAGCGACGGCGGCACAAGGCCAAAACGTTTTAACAGCAGTCGATTAGGTAGAGAGCACCAACGAGACGATAACCACCGAGGTACAGTCGGCGAAGATGGTCGCGGTCGTCAAATGAAGCGCGGCGTAACGGATGATGAAGGCCTATACGAACAACCTGGGACAGTGATGATGTGGACTATCGAAAATGCATACAGGCCTGTGAGGATGTGAGGGATGGACACGCGATACAAGTGTCACGGATGATTTACCGGCTAGACAAAATGTGGACCTTCGCTACGGCGTCGAAGAGGACATATAAGCCAAAACATACGAAAAATGCAGCCCTAATGATATAAGATTTTTAATATGACATGAAAGTATTTTTGAATCATGACAATGGACGTGTCAATGGTATTTGCTGAGAAAGGGCCGACGAAGTAGTTTTGACGGGAAGATATGGGGGCGTCCACATGGGGGGCACCTGTGGCAGCCAAGATGGCAAATTCAGCCGGAGGAGTTATACCGTCGCACACTACAGAGTCGTTGACGCGTCATATTGAAAATTTTAAAATTAAAAGTTTTATTGAAGGTTTTAAAATTATAGTGCATGGTCTAAAAAAATGGTGACGGGTATCTTGGCATTTGCCCATTATGCTCATAGATAATGATAAACTGACCAAACAATGTGCATTACCACCGAGAATAAAATGGAAATGAAGACAAAAGTTTCATTTTAGAGGAAGGAATATAACGGTTCTATAGCCATACATTACAAAGGGCAGTGCATGTTTATGAAAAGCAGAATAAAACAAAAATACTTCGACTGAAACAGGGAGTTTGGAAAACGAAGAGACATGGGGAAATGAAAGAGTTTTCAAAAACTTCAAATACCCCAGTGAAAGATGAAGAGGGAGGACTTTTTGGCATGGCCAAAATGTGGCATGATTTTGAGATGTAAAACTTGGATTATAATTGGAATGTGAAAGCTTCTCTTCAGAAATTTCAGGCCTTGTTAGCAAGAAAGAATGAGAAATTTTCTGCATGCTTCATTTTAATTGTTCTATTTTTCTCCTTTCAGATTTCAGATTTGTATGTGAAATTGATGCCATTATTTTGGGTTATTTCATGTGAATGTCTGCAATCTGGAAATTATTTAAAACCCTAGGAGCCAGCACCTAGTTTACTTTGATTGTGTTTATTTTGCAGGTCAAATAAGCTAGGTTGCATGTACGAAACTCTCACATATTCGGTTTTGCAGGATAGGGTGCTATCAAACTGAAGGAGCTTTTGCATTGCTGCATTTTCAACAATTATTTTGATGCAAATTTTAATTTTCTGTTTTCAAAAATTTTAATTTCAGAATTTTTTCTTATTTTCAGGCATTAAAATAAACATTTAAAAAATTTCAAAATATAAAAATGATTTCACCATTGCGTAGATTATAATTCAGACTTCCAATACGCACTTTGAAATTTCATTTTCGGAGTTGTTTAGTATTTTTAAAAATTCATCGAAGTTGTTGTTTTGTTATAGATTTTAAAATCTGAAAATAGAAATTTTCCATTTTAAGGTCAAATTTCATTTTTCCAGTTTTGTTTTGTATTCATGAGCCTATGATGACATTCCCTTCATGGAAATTCCAATTTCATTGAAGGGTTTATGTTTTATGGCATTTTCACAAATTTCCATTTTGGGCCTAAAATTACCCGTTCTTCATAAAAATTCCAATTTTACGAAAGAGGGATAATTTGAGTACTACATTGAAGGTCTTTTCCTTAAAGCAATTAATTGTTCATCTTAATGAAAATTTGATTTCATTTAAGAGGGATAAGTTAAAGTAACATTTTGAAGCTACATTTGAAGACCCTATTCATCATTGAGGATTTAATGCAAGATAAAATCTATCTTAAAACTATCAAGATAAAATGAATTAAAATATTACATCATGGTCATATGAGGGCCAATTCACATTTGATTTATCTTGGTTCAATGAACAATCACTAAAGTTTCATGGTAAAATAAACCAACATTGCCCCTTGTTTACAGTTACTTGCAATCACTAAGGTGTTCCAAGCATTTAAATTGAATATATTTATTTGATGCACATATGCAAATGCTAATATAACAAGAACCTTGGAGAAGTTGTTTGTTTAACTTCTTTGCAAGAGGGGATTTGGAACCCAAATCCTACCGGAGAGTGTGCTTTCACAATTGGGTGAAAACACCACTCAACACTTGGGCTCCTAACCTATCAAGATCACATGGGTATGCCTATGGGCGCTAGCTAGTGCCTTGTGACATATTTTGTATATGAGCCTTAGTGCTCCATTGTGTATAGCCTTTAGAAATTCTTTGTATATGTGATATATATATATATATATATATATATATATATATATATATATGGTCTTTTTTTGTTGTTGTATGACTTTGTGTGAATGCATGTGTATATGATGTGATGGATGATAATGTAATGATGATGTATATGAATTGTGATGATAACAATGCAAGTGAACTAATGCTCTAATGATCATTTGTAGTTTATATTTTTCTTGACCATATTTATTGTTGTTGCTTAATCAAGGATACCAACATATAATGGTGGAATGTGAAGTGAAGTACTCATGTAATGGTATGATAATGATATGGATATTGTTTTGGCTTATGGATGACTAATCTAGAGTTGTTTTAGAGAGACTCAAACATCCTAGTGATGTCAAAAAAACTCACTAAGTTTTATCTAAATTCTCCAAGACCATGAATGTTCATTTACTAATCATGAGTATGTGATGAATAAAGTCAATAAAGAACCAATGTGTGTGCAAGTGAATTCATTTACCCATTTTGAGTATTATAAGATTAAGACTATCATATAGAAGACCAGGAAGTGAGCTTGTCCTTATGTGTGATCAGAGGTCTATTTAAGAGAGATGTGTCACCATGCATGAGTGTACTCCACTACGAGTCAAGCATCTATAGCCTTGGTGGATATTAGCTCCATAGTCCAATAGGAGATGATCTTTAAGCTTTGGTAAATCAGACTACATAACCATTTGGATGGAAATGTAGTTCTATCCTTACTACTTGGGGACCTGTGATATGTGGTTTGTAAAAGAGTTAGAGCTTTGGGGAATTGGATTCTCAACTTAGGTGTGATGAGAATTTTACCCTATCTTTACTACTCATTCTTTTATGTGAAAGTGTTGTTAGTGGTAAAGACCACTGTTTTGATTTTGGACTATGTGCATAATGGGATAAACAAGAAGATATTTTTTGCTTCAAGTTTCAACCCAATCATGGTGTCATCCCTTTCTTATACAAGATATTATTGATAGGTGTTGTATGTGTTAGGTTAAAGAATGTTAGAGTCAACTCCCAAAACTCAAGATTTTCTTAGTGAAAATATGCTTTGGTCCTATAGAAAACTTGATATGTATTGGAGGTTGCTTGAAACACTAAGAGTGGCTCAATGATCGAAAATACCTAGGGATGATGGAAACTTGTATTGCAATTGATAACATGACATAAAATGGTGCAATGATATGGGTGTGAACTTAAGGGTGCCCCTAATTAAGGTGACAAGACTTATTAGATCAATTATTGTCTAAACTGAGCAAATGATATCTAATATGGTGGATGGAATGTACAAGAGTGACAATGAATGTGTTTATGTAGAATGGATGTATGAAATGCAAATGACCAGGATATGCAAATACAAAAATGCAATGTGAATTTTTTTTAAGCCATGTATATATATACATATATGTAAATATCATTAGGCATAGAATGCTCTCAAGTGGATGATTTTTAGTGGCTTGGGCTCTTCTACTCCCTCTAGGCTGACAAGCCTATAAGTTCCTTGACCCACCTATTGTGTTACAATGTATGGACCTAACCAATTAGCCATGAATTTATCACGAAGATGCGGTAATGCATTGGTGTTTTATTGATTCTCTTTAAGGACAAGATATCCTACTTGGAATTCATGTAGATGGACTTTGGTATTGTAAGAACACTTAAAAAAATCCTTATATACTTATAAATGCTCCAAGGTATTGATTCACCTTTCATCAAGGAGCGTGAGTTCGTTAAGATTTGCTTGTCTAGCGGTATCATCATCTATGAATTCCAATAATAAAATACATAGTGAGGAGATCTTGAGCTCAAGAGGTATGATGGCTTCAACACCATGGACCAATGAGAATGGTGTTGCCCTAATAGGTATGTGAATGCTCATTCTATAATCCCATAATTCCAAGGAGATTTGTGTATGCCAATCTCGATGATTTTCTTTGACTAGTTTCTTGATAATGGTGATCAATGTCTTATTGGTTGCCTCAACTTGTCCATTTGTCTATGGGTAATAAGGAGTCAAAAAACTATGTTGGATGTGATATTTATCACAAATTTCTCAAACATACTTGTTTTTTAAAGACTTACCATTATCAAAGATTATTTTTTAGGGAACACCAAAATGATAGATGATATGCTAAAGTATAACCTCTACAATTTGTGATCCTATCATGTTGGTGAGAGGAATTGCTTCGATCCATTTGGTGAAGTATTCCATGTCAGTGATGATGAATGTGTGTTGTCCTGAGAAAGGAGGTAAAATTTTACCAATTAAGTCGATACCCCATTGTGGAAAGATCCAAAGACTCTAAATAGGCTATAATGCTTGTGATGGTACATGAGTTAAATTAGCATGCTGTTGATATTTTTGACACTTTTTGACATAAGTACAACAATTGTGTTCCATGGTGGACCAATAATAACCCATGCATAAAATATGCTTTGCGATGGATATTCCACTAAAGTGACCATAAAAAGTACCATAATGAGCCTCAAATATTGCTCTTTGTGCCTCTGCAGGCTCGAGAAAATGAAGGAGGATTCCATCATAACTACGTCTATACAACACGTCCCCTAAGAGAGTGAAATGAGTTGCTTTTTACTTGAAAGTTTGTTTGGCACTTCATGACATGTCTTATGGGAGTGTTCCAAACTTGAGAAAGTCTTTTACGTGGTTAAGCCAAGGCTCATATGGTTTGGTGTGGATAAAGAAAACATCCTTTTCATCTTTAGATTCAACATAGGAAATTGTAGATTTAGAGATTCTTGTGACAATTAATGGTTTTACATTTCCTATGGAGTTCTTTGGAATCAATGATCCTAGAGAGACCATCACATCTACAAATCTATTAGTCGAACGAGGTAAACTATCGATTTCATACCAATTAAATTTTACAAGCAATTTCATTGCTTCTTCATAATAAATTTTTAGGGCTAGTTATTTGTATTGTAATGATCTATTTTCTTGATGAATGACAAGTTGGAAATCACCAAATATTTTTATATGCTTTATTCCCATAGTTATGGTTTCTTGAATTTCTAATATTAGGGCTTCATACTCTGCATTATTGTTTGTGCATGGGAAATCAAGTTTGAATGATAAAGGAATAGGTATCCCTTGTGGTGTATGAAAAAAACCTCATGGACCTTGTCCTTTTTTGCACTTAGAACTATCAAAGAAGAGTGTGATATCTGCATCCTCTTTAGGAATGACATCTTCATCCTGTTCAGTGACAGTAAATACCGAGTCATATGGGAGCTCAATAACCAAAGATTGATCATTAGGAAGTGGAGCTTTCACATGTTGATTGACTATCACCTGACCTTTAATGGATTTTTGACTAATGAACTCAAGATATTTTTTTTTTAGAAGCATTATCTAGCATGTAGTACGAGTTTTGTTGTAAGTGTGAGTCATCATGTAATGTAGAGGTTTTTCATGAGCTATGATATAAATGGTGTGGATTAGCATGTAATGTTTGAGTTTTTTAGTGGTAAAAACCACTACTAGGTATAATTTTTCCACATAAATGTATCTGGATTCAAAGCTTACTAGTATTCGACTAATGTAATATACTACTTGCTCTCGGTTATTTTTATTTTTCTGTGCAAACATTTTCCCTAATGCAAAGTCCATTGCTGAAACATAAAGATGAAAGAGGACCTTAGACTAGGTGGAGTTAAGACTAGTGGAGAGGCTAAGTATTGCTTGATATCATCAAAAAAAATTTTACATTCTTCTATCCATGCAAATTTCACTCCCTTTTGTAGTAGGTGATTGAAAGGCCTACATTTGTTAGAGAGTTGCACGATGAAATGACAGATTGATTGGATCTTTTCTTGTAAACTATGCAACTTTTAAGTTTGTTGGGGGAGGCATATCCATAATTGTATTGACCTTGTTTGAATCCACTTCAATGCCTCTCTTGGAGATAATGAATCCTAGAAGTTTGCTTGCTGTGACATTGAAGATACACTTTTTGGGGTTTAACCTTACATTATGCTCTAGAAGTCGATCAAAAACTTTTTTCAAGAATGTGCTCTTGTCAAGTTTTAGATTTGGCCAATAGATCATCCACATAATCTTCAATGATCGTATGCACATAATCATGGAAGATGTATGTCATGGCATGTTGATAAGTAACACCTATATTTTTAAGGCCAAATGGCTTCACCTTGTAACAAAAAGTCCTCCAAGGTGTTGTGAATGTTGTTTTGTGTTGGTCATTAGGATTGATTCAAATTTGGTTGTATCATGAAAAACCATCCATTAAAGATAGAATTTCATGGCCAGCACAAGTGTTGACAATAGTATCGATGTTTGGTAGAGGAAAGTCATCCTTAGGACACACTTTATTAAGATCTTGAAAGTCAGTGTAAATACGAATCATCCTATTAGAATTATGAATGAGTACCATATTTGATAGCCACTTAGGATAATAAATGGGTTGAATGAAACCCATATCTAAATTTTTTTTGGATTTCTTCTTTGACCATGAGGACAATGGTAGGATGTAACTTTCTCAGTTTTTGTTTAGTTTACTTAGCATCAGGATGTAAGGTTAAGTTGTGGACAACCAAGTTAGGGTCAAGACCAAACATGTCTTTATAGGACCATGCAAATATGCCCTTCTTCCTCATGAGGAGATCTATGAATTGCTCTTGTTCATCAGCGGATAAAATTTTTCCAAGTTTAATAATTTATGGATTGTCCACATCTATGCTTAGGTTCACATCTATAGTTTATTCAATGGCCATGTGTGAACCTTCCTCAAGTTGATGGGGCATTGAGATCATATGAATGTCATCAATGATGTAAACTCTTCTAGCATAATCTCTTTCATTTCTACCTAGAAAACAATAGGAGTTAAGGGTTAAGGCAAAGGTGATAGAGAAATGTAAGCAGTGGAAAATCTTAACAATTACTCAAAAAGGATGAATTCAAAAAAGGATGGTGGTGATGAAATCTAATCCATATCAATGAGGCTTATGTCAATAGAAATTGGTTTTGCCAAATTGTATGGATTACGGAGTGGTGTGAATAAGTCAACAGGATTCATGATGACTTAGTCATGGAATGGTTGTTGTGATGTGAAGGGTGGTTTATCTTATCTCTTGGAATTTATGAATGAACCTTAAGAACCTGGATGACAAAAAATAACATGTATAAATGCAAATGATATGGATATGCAAATTTAAAAATTCAAAAATATTTTATTTTTGTTTTTTGTTTTTTTTATGTATATATGTTACATTAGGTTATTGTGAGGTGATCAATTAAGTGGATGTGGTGGTTTATCGGTAGTCTCAACTCACTCCCTTGGTAGAAGCAAACAAAATACGGGTTGATGGATGGGGAACATTATGAGATAATACTCATCCTATTTGGTGAATGGTGTGATTGGGATTGATTCCTCTTAGTATTAATATAAATCTATTGATAAGTCATCGAATTCTTCATATATTTCATCCTAAAATTCATAATTTTGATAGTTTTCCTCTTCATGATCTAGATTGAGTCACTAAAAGGCTTTCTCAAAAGAGGAATTAGCAGATTATGGATTGTATTCTAGACCTGAATGATCATGCGCTTCTTGATATTGAGGTTCAATGATCTCATGTATGCCATGTTCATATCATCCTAAACCATATCCTTGCAAATTAACCTGACAAAAATATCATAATAGAAAATTAGGGTTAGTCATGTTTTCGAGGTTGGTAGAGGATGGTTACTTGGGTATGTTTGGGGGAAGTGGATTAAATGATGAATCAACCCCCCATATACAAAATTGATTCTATTAGGTGATGAATACATATTATACACCACTCCTATGGATAAGGGTGGGTCACGTGGGTGATCATAATCCCTAACAATTTAGATGTTGAGCAGTGTGATTGTGATATCCTGAACCATATACTCGCCAATGCTAATATTAATGAGGCAGACTGCAACTGTTAGAATATATTACATCATTTGGTTATGTTAGATTACTTTAGGGGAAATTTATCTAGTTATTTCATATAATGTAGTAAATGCACAAGTATCAATGTGCAATTTGTAAACATGCAAGGTGTCTCTTGTACAACTAGGTAGAGTGTTGGCCAAGGAATCCATATTCCTATATAAAGGGCCTCATATCTCTACTTGAATGTATCACTTCATTCTCAATAATATATGTTGATTTTATCTCTCTCTTTCTCATGATATGATGGAATGGTGCTAAAGTTATCATTGGTATCAGAGCCATTATGAATCTACAGAGAAATAGGGAAAGCTACAATTGTTATTGTTTGCTTGCATCTTTGCAAACTAGACCTACCATTGTGCATCACTGCATGCAAATACTACTAGCAGAGAATATTCTAATAGCAAAGGAGTTGGGACAATTTTTGCCATCCAAAAACAAACCCAAAAGGATAAGGATTTGACAAGCAATTTGTCAAATCATAGAGAAGATCAAATAAGATCTCAAGATATTCAAAATATTGAGAAGAAGGCCATGTTTGAAGCCATAAGCATTAGGGAGCTATGACTTAGGTGAAGGAGAAAGTTGTTCGGGATAGCCAACAAAGAAGTTGTGTATCCATATACTACAAGGCAAAAACTTGGTGAATCAAAAGCACCAAGATCTACATCATCTACTTCAGAATCCATAAAAAAAGGTAAGCAACTATTAATGCAAGTAGATTCATTAATTGGATTACTTATCAGATTTGTTAAGGTACCTTATTTAGATTTAAAGTTGTAAAATAAAAAAAGGGATTGCATTATAGTATTTAAAAAGTGCAAAAAGGAAAGTTCTTTTTAAGGTTCATTTACACATTAATTAGAAGTTGATTAGATATCATAACTACAACTATCTATCAACTACCTATCATCTACTTTGGAAAAATAAAATAAGACTAAGTCCTACAACATTGCTTGTAGTGAATTTGCAGAATAATTCTTGAAGGTTCATTTCAGATTATTCTTGATTAGTTGCAATAAATTGATTAAGTGCATTATTTTGATATTTGATTGGAGTGATAAGATAAAATTGTTAGTGCATTAAAAGTGAACTATTATTAGATTCATTTGAACTATTCTATTGCTCTCAAAAATTTTATTGTTTGTGTTCTTGAGAAGGGCACAAAATCATAATTTGATAATGTGTCTAAAGACACTATTAGTGCACAAAAATATGCAATACATAGTGGCCAAGTGAAGCCACAAAAATAGGTTAGAATCCTCCAAAAATTGGAGAAGAAGAAAACTAACAAAAATCAGAAATAGAAGCTTCAATTGAGACTTGGTGAGTCTCAAATCCAAAGCATTATAGGGTTAGTTGCAAGGATAAAAGTGTAGAAAATTGCATCAAATAAGGAGCTTCTATCTAATTCTATTTAAGCTTGGATTTGTCATCAAAATATCCAAACAAAAAGGGTAAGGTGTCTAATGAAAGAGACGACTCAAAATCCCTACATTGTTTCTAAAAATTCTACCATAAAAACCAGAAAATCAGACCTACAAAAAAGAGTGCAAGAAAGGGTGCAATAAAGGCATCTTATTTACAAATATTGTTACATTGTATTACACTTATCTAATTTTTTCTATGCAGGAAAGAGGGCATATTTAAATGTGCCTCAAAGGAAAAATATTTCCAAGGTAAACCAGCCAAAGATGACCAAATGCTAGCATTCTCCCAAGCATAGCAAAAGAGCCACTCAAGAAGGCTCATATTCTTCATATCTTGGATGGCTGAACCTACAAAAGACAAGGCACAAAGAAAGGGATAAATCAAGTAGCATATAAGCGAGGGAAATCAAAGTAAGAAAATTAGAATCATACATCCAATCAAGTAGCATTCAGTACCATCAGTGGAGCATCAAGAAGTCTCCACCAATGCACTGTCATTCGAACTCCATTCAAGAGCCACTGAAGCTCCACCAAATTTCCTCTAAATCTCCACCAAAGCTCCACCATAAGCATTTCTTGTCTATAAAAATATCAACACCAATGAAATACAACAAATAACAAGGTAGAAAAATACATTGAAGGGATTGCAAGAAGGCATTGATAAGACAAGGTCATGCAAAGGAAAGAAGGTGCCACTTGTCATTCTCCAAAGGAACCCTTAAAAATACCCACAAAGGAATGTTGAATTTCACACATGTGAAAGGAGATGTTACAAAATTGTTATGACACCCATATTCCATGTAGAAGAGGAGTTACTTTCAGCTAAAAGTGTTATAGTAAGAGGTCTCACATACGTTGAAGCAGAGAAGCCAATTGGACAACACACAAAGAGGGAATACAAATATTCCAAGCAAAGGTTACACTTGTAACAGGCATTAGAACAAAGTTGGTGACTCCACCAAGTATCTGAAGCATCCTTGGAATGTTGAATGAAAATACTATGACACTTGTTACTCATCAAAATATTGATCATCTATTAAAGGCACATTGGAACAGGAAGAACGTAGCATTCATGAGCATTCAAAAGCAACAAAGAGAAGTAATCTTGGTCAAACAAGTCAAGGGAAGCATTAAAGAAGGATGTTGAAGCCAAGGAGCATGTTGAAGAATATATCATTACTCATAGCACCCAAGAAGGATAGATTACAATCATACACATCCGATTTCATAAAGGTGCAAAGCTTCATTAAGGTAAAATTTCCCCTATCTAATTTTCTTTCATTAAAAAAAAAAAGTTATAAGGTTATATTCTAAGGTTGAAGTATTAAAGGAAATCAATATTTATTTGAAAGCAAAACTTAGGGAAATTAAATATTAAAGTAGTCTAATATTTAAAAAATACAACCTAGGAGAAATAGGGGATACTACTTGGAATTAATCCATTAATATTTGCAAATATTATTATGTTCTAATTTTCCAAATTTAGGAGTTATAAGGGTTTCAACACCAAACTAGGTTATTGAAAATTAGAAACACAAAAATCAAACCCTAAGGGATATTAAAAGAGGTTATTAAGGTTTTTTCTAAGGTTGGAAATTTATAATTTTCTTGTCTCAAAATTTCTCAAAAGGGACAAAATAAATCCAACATTAAAACCTATTCAAAATTAGAAAAGTGCATAGTTCAATAGCAGTAATAAGGAGAACTACAGGTTGATTTTTGGATTCACAAAACTGTATAAAATCAATCCAAAAGTAAACTATATTTCACAAAAGCACTTTCAATTTTCCAAATCACTAGGTAGACAAGGTATTCCACAAATCCTAATAATAACAACACCATGGATTATTGGTGTATAGATTCAGGTGTAAGTAAGCAAATGACAAAAAACATACATTGGTTCAATTATTTGAATAAAATAAATGAAAATCCAGTTGTTATAGTAGATAAAAAACATATGAAGTAAAAGGAATTGGAAATATTGTAGTAAATATTTGTGGATGAATTTTTGTGCCCCTTCACCTACTCTTATTTGTTGAGCTAAATGTTAGTAAAGTGCCCAATTTTGTAGCATTCAAGGATGAGCAGAAAGACGGGAAGGTGAGCGTTGAAGCTAAATACCAAAAAACTACCCCAAAAGGATGGAAGAATGGAAAAATTGCATAAGGAATTCCACTCCCATATCTCAATCCCTGGAGTGGATGAAACTTTGGGGAGAGAATAAAGTAAATTTTAAGCCAAGATATCTATCCACAAAGCAAAGAAGTGGGAAGGCAATCAAATAAAGAATTATACCCAAATAGCTATTCAAGATCAAGGTCATCACTTACCAATAAGGATATACATTAATAATCTTAGCCACCTCGTACATGTGGTGGATGAGCATGAGGGAGGTAATTAAAGCTACACAAATTCAGAGGTAATCAACTCCTGGATTCCTGAGGTATGAAAGGGCAGGGTGAATTTATGGTCTAACAAGAATGTTAGAATGATCATAGACTTGGATTGATGCAAAAGCACATAATCCCCTCTAGATGATCACCATTCCTCCTGAATCAGAGCATCAACAAATATTTTGGATGTTCCAATTTGACCTTTCCTATCGAATGCCATTAATGCTTAATTTGAATTCAATGTAAAATCCTCTATAAATAGCAGGATGCTTGGCATTCCAAAGGGTGGCTCTGTGGCCTTTACAATTCATATGTAATTCTTCATTACTTGTAAATAATAGTGAATCACTATTTGATCTCTCAATCTATATTTCATTCTACTTTTTCCTTTGTGTGAATGTTTATTTCTACGATGGTCGTCTGAGTTGATTCACTTAATTCCGCTATTTGGATTTTGTCGGTCTAACTAGGTGGTTCTAGAATTTGCATTTGCCACTGGATGCTAGGATTTATTTTTTTTAAAGCCAATCATGTGGGAGCACTCAAATTCTACTACCTAGATTTCATGCACCTTCCCCTTGCATATGGAATTCACCCATACGTTTAAAGCTAAAGGATAAGTGATAGGTGAGATGAGCTGATATTTTATGTGGTTCATTGCTATTTACATCGATGACATTGAAGGAGTGTGTCTTGATGTAGCCATACACCATCCTTATCAGTTTTGGTTATGACATCCTTCACTTTCTTTCTCATTCCCTTTTACCTCTTTTTCCCATTACTATGTAGCTAGAATAAAAAGGGTCAACCTTCTTTTGAGATAGACCACCTCTACATCTCTTGGGTCTAGCAACCTTTTAATGCTGGTCAAAAACATTTGGGTGTACCTCTCGCTTGTTCAATGCCAATTTTTGCACCAATAGTTTTTGGTGACTCTACTAGGGAACTCGTTGAGTTTTTATGTTTAAGTAAATTAGAGTCTGGTGATACTCTGGTTTACTTGCATCCTTGCAAATCACCTGGTGACTCTAATTGTGCAACATATCTACATCATCAGATCAGTTACCTTCTTATTCTGAGAAGTTATCATTTCTTGAAGGACCTAGGGTTTAACGAGCATCCCTAACCTTGCAAGTGATGATAGTATGTTCATATGATGACGCCAAATTTAATGTATGAACTGAGACCTTTGAAGGCCAGTGCCTCAATGGCCTACCTAATATACCCATAGTGGAATGATCCTAGCCTGTTAGACCTCCAATGTTGGCATGATTTTCCCAAGGGTGCCCTAAAATACTTGACCAAATATAATGGCACCTTGGAATCTGCTCGAGAATATTTGGAATATGTTGTTGCATTAGCACCCCTCCATAGTATAAAACATAAAGATGTCACAATCAGGCTCCTAGTCTTGTCTCTAGAAGAAAGGGCGCTATGGTGGTGCCGCACCCTTGGGTGGAGAACCATCCACTCATGGATGGATTTTGGTGGGAGATCTAGTTGATGTATTTGATGGTTTCTTATATACTTTCCAACTCTTGATGCATCTTTCTTACATCAAGAAGACCCATTTTGAGTTCATAATAGATTTTAACATTCGATTCAGAAGGAGCTGAGATAGGATCCCACTGAATAACAACCATCCCCTGCCTAGGCTCACCTACACTATATTCGGGCTCTTAGCTCAAATAACAACCTCCTCTTATGTTAATTTAGGGAAAGGAGATTCCCTAAAAAATTTTAGGATACCATATGGGTAGAGCGACTCCTGCTTCAAGTAGGAAAAATATCTTCGCACGACTTCACCCTTCCATTCCCTTACCCATTGAACAATATTTTCCATATATGTTATCTCAAGCTGTGTAGAAGCCAAGGTTGTAGCTACGTAGAATACAAGGGGAGGATCGATTCTCAAGTTTATGTGGAATAAATGCAAACACAAATCCTTAGAGTAACAATATTATTGCCTACACTTTCTCCTAAGAAATGGAGAATCTGGACCAAGGTAGGAATTTTGATCACAAAGAGGGAATATTTTTGCATCCTTTTTGTATTCAGGAGCATAGTGAGTAGGAGATGAGTCATATTTATGATGGTTTAGTTGGTCAACATTCAGGTTCCAAGGATATCCCACCCCTAGCAGGCTCAAACAATAAGGTCTATAGGGAGGAATGTACAAGGATATCGAAGGCGTGTGAAATCAAGATTTATAACATGTGGATCCTAAGGAATGGTAAAATTGGATCCTATTGCTGGTATCTGAGAAAGACTCCCATGTGACAAAATTCACTACCACTATGATAATCAATTGCATAAGTACTAGAATGCATGATGATTTTCCAAGTTGTGGCCTCTTAGAATCTTGGAATACATCTGGGCAATGTCGACTGGACTATAGAAGTTGACTCAAGTTCAACACAATTTGGTATGAACATTGCAGATTCTTTGGATGAACTACTGAGTGAGTCAATGGTTGCGGTGTGCTAGTAGCACTATAAATTTTGTTTAAATAAGTTGATAAGTAAATAAATGGTGCAAATTATAAGGCCACGTGATTGCTGATGTTACTTTAGAAAATCTACTTCTGATGAATAGGATGATTTCAGATGGTATCTCTTCCTTCAGTGTTTTTTCCTCCATTTTTTTTCTTGTAACTTTGTAGCCCAATGGTCTCTTAAAGGCTCACAAGCCAATTTAGTAGGTACATATTAACTCATATGGCAAAGATACACATCATGCAAAATATTTCAAAGCAAATGCAGAACCCAACAGTAATCATTCTATAAAAGACCTTGTGAGCACCTATGATGATTCATTCACCAGTCTAGGAGCATGATCAAAGGTTCAAATATGGGTTATAATAAACTTAGAATATTCCTACTGAATTGTGTAAGAAAGGACTATATCAACATAAACAAATGTCTCTTGAATTCTATCTATTCTTGAGCTATAAAGAAGTATATCAACTAGGGTTTACTTTGAGAAGTTTTCTCTAGGGTTACTTCCTCTTTCATTTCATTCTCATTTTGTTTCTTTGTCTTCCCCTTCCTCCTTGTATATTCATTTAACTCTTCTATCATTGCACTTATTTTTCTCCTCTTGTGTTTCCCTTATGCTCTTGTTCTTGATTGTATCCTACCATGTTGCACTCTCCCTATTTTCCTCTTTTCATTTGATAGCCATCGATTGGCTATCTGTGTTCCTCGTTTATTATTTCTGACCCAATATTTGCCCTTCACCTCTTGTTCTTGTTCTTATTAAGTAAGATTTCTATCTAGGTTTCTATTCCTAGCAAGTGGAAATTCCTTGTGATTCACCAAGAGTGTGGGTGAATTTTGGCATCCCTCCACCTACTCTTCTTTTGTATGAAATTTTAGCAAAGTACACAATTTTGTAGCATTAAAGGATAGGAAAAAATATGGGGAGGTGAGCATTGAAACTAAATTCCAAAAACCTATCTTAGAAGGATGAAATAATAGAAAAATTGCATGACTTATGCTCCCATATCATTATCCTCAGAGTGGATAGAAATTTGGGGAGAGTAGTAGGTAAATTTCAAGCCAAGATATTCATCCACAAATTGGAGAAGTGGGAAGGCAATCAAATAGGGAATTGTGCTCGAATAGCCATCCAAGATCGAGGTCATCATTTACCAAGAGAGAAAGGCATTAATGATCTTGGCCACCTCATACATTTGGTGGACATGCATGAGGGAGGTAATTAAAGCTACATGAATTCAGAGGCACTCAACTCCCTGCTTCCTGATGTACAAAGGGGTAGGATAAATTTATGGCCCAAAAAGAATGTCAAAATGATCAAAGACCTAGATTGATGTAGAAATACCTAACCCCCTATAGATAATCACCATTCCTCTTGAAGCAGAGTGTCAGCAAATTTTTTGACCATTCCAATTTTATCACTCCCACCAAATGCCATTAATTATTAATTTTAGTTAAATTAAAAATCCTCTATAAATAGTGAGATGCTTGGCATTCCAAAGGATGGCTCTATGGCCTTTATAATTCATATGTAATTCTTAGTCACTTATAAATAATAGTGAATCATTGTTTGGTATCTCAATCTATATTTCATTCTACTTTTGCCTTTGTGTGAATGTTTATTTCTGTGATGGTCATCTGAGTTGATTTGCTTAATTTTGCTATCTATATTTTATGGGTCTAACTGGGTGGTTATAGAATTTGCATTCGCAACTGGACATTGGGATTTATTTTTGTTAAAGCTAATCATGTGGGAGCATTCTAATTCTACTACCTGGATTTCATACACCTTCCCACTGGTTCTAGAAATTTCCCTTGCACATCGAGCTAAAGGAGAAGTGATAGGAAGGGCAGGATGATATATTAAGTAGTCCACTATTGTTTACGTCAATGATGTTGAAGGAGTGTGTCTTGATGCAACCACACCCTATCATTGTCAATTCTAGCTATGACCTTCTTTGCTTTATTTCTCATTCCCTTTCCCCCTTTTCCTCTTTTCCCCTTTACAGTGTAGTTAACTGGAACCAAAGAAGCCAACCTTCTCTAAATATCAATCACCTCTATCTCTCTCGATTTGGGCAACCATTCAATGCTGGTCAAAAACCTTTAGGTGCACCTCCCGCTCGTTCGATGCTGGTTTTAATGCCAACAATATTAAGGATGGAAGAGGTATAGTAAAAAATGTATTGTATGTTCCAAAATTAACTACTAATCTTATTTCTATTTCTCAACTCATGGATCAAGACTTAAATGCTAAGTTCAAGTTTCTCATTAGCAGAAAACAATGTCACATCTCTAGATATTGAAGAATGATAGCATCAAGATCGTATAAAAATGGTCTATTTATCCTAGACACTGTTATTCACTTAGCTCTTTCAGTCAATGCTTCATAATTATGGCATAAATGACTAGGACATACTAATGAGATATCAATGAAGGAATTATTCAGATATCAAATGGTAGAAGGACTACCCAACTCATCTCTAGAAACTATTGTATCTAAAATTATTAGTAGGAAAACAATATAGAATTCCTTTTGAACTTCATCAACACAGATCTCAACATCCTATAGAAATAATATATACATATTTATGCATACCAATGAAAGTTGATAGTGTTGGAGGACATAAATACTTTCAATTATTTGTTGATGATCACACTAGAAAATTATGGGTATATTCCATGAAGTGAAAATTAGAAGTATTCAATTATTTCAAACAATTCAAACTTCAAGTGGAAAAATAATTATGGAAGACCATAATAGCATTTCGTTCAGATAGAGGAGAAGAATTTATTTCCAAAGAATTGGACTCATTTCTTGAATATAGTGGAATTAAAAGATAACTTACTACAACATATTCATCTCAAAAAAATGGAATTGCAGAGAGAAGAAATAGATCAATAATGGAAATGGTAATACGTATGTTAAAAGAAGCACACCTTAATCACAAATATTGGCTTGAAGTAGTACAAACAATAGTCTACATACTAAACAAACTACTAACAAGAGTACTCAAGCATATTACACCAAAAGAAGTATGGTCAAGACAAAAGCTCAACATAGAAAAACTAAAGATCTTCATATGCAAAGCCTACATGGATGTTCCAAAATAAAAGAGGACTAAACTATATGATAAAACTATGATAGGGATATTTTTTGGCTATGACAATGAATCTGCAGGATACAAAATACTAGATCCATATACAAAGAAAGTCTACATTAGTAGAGATGTGATCTTGATGAAAAAGTTAAAATTAACACAGATGAATCCAATTGTGACATAGAAGTCTTCCTAAATCTTTATAAAGAAGACACAATGAGTGTAAATTTAGAATCAGAATCTCAAGAACAAGATACAGAAGTATAAATAATACTGCCTAGAAAAGAACCAATATGACTTAGAGATACTCTCAGAGAATCAAATCTAGAAAGAATGCTAGATCTTACCTCTACAAGACCTCAAAATTGTAGCATGACCATAATGAATAGAGGAATGCTAAGTAACATAGTAGAACCAACATAAAATCCGTAAGCACTGAAAGACTCACACTGGAAAGCAACTATAAAATTTGAATATGCATCACTCAAAAAGAATAAGATATGGGATCTACTAAATCTACCTCCAGGAAATAAAATAGTGGGATGCAAGTGGGTTTACAAAATCAAATACAAAGCAAATGGAACACTTGAAAAATAAAAATCTCGATTAGTAGCCAAAGGGTATACTCAAATAAAAGGAATTGAATATGAAGAAACATTCACACCAAAAACTTGAATGACTACTATCCAAATAGTTTGCACACTAATAACACATCAGGGGTAGAAACTTAATCATATGGATATAAAAATTGCATTCCTTAATGGTGAATTAGAAGAAGTATATATGACACAACCTGAAGGCTTTGTCATTCAAGGACAAGAAAGTAAGGCATACAAATTGAATAAATCTCTATATATTGAAATAAGCTCCTAGAGCATGGAATATAAAGATCAATAATCATTTATTACATCATGATTTCAAAAGGAGTTCATCAGATCCTAGTCTATATACCAAGAATATTGGAAATTATATCTCAATCGTCATAGTATATGTTGATGACATTGTGATTACTAGAAGTTCAAAAAAGTTAATAAGTGACATAAAAAAGGATCTAGAAAAAGGCATTTGAAATGACAAATCTAGCACTATGAACCATTGCCTTGGTCTAGAGATTTATCAAGGAAAGGGTAAAATAGTTATCACTCAATCAAAATATGCAAAATATCTTCTTGAAAAATATAGAATGATAGAGTGTAAGCCCAAAGATACACCAATGGAACAAGGGATTCAACTATCCAAAAATGATAAAATACCATTAGTTTCAGCAACAATGCATAAAAAGAACCAAGAGAAAGTTATTTGAAATCTATACTTAACAAACAACCGACCAGACATAGCATTTGTAGTAAATTATCTTTCACGGTTCATGCAAGAACCAAGAGAAAGTTATTGGAAATCTATAAAAAGAATATTACAATATTTAAAAAAGACTACAAACTATGGATTCACTTATATGAAGGATGTAAAAAAATTTTTTCTATAGGGATACTCAGATTCGAATTATGCTAGATATATTGATTATAGGAAAACTGCTTCAGGTTATATATTCTATCTCGGATCAGGACCCATATCTTGGCACAACAAGAAACAACATACAATAGCACAATCATCAACTGAAGTAAAATATTGAGTAGCAAGAGATACAATATTTGAAGCTCTATGTTTACAATACATACTATCTAATATTGGAATAAAAAAAACTTCCACTATGATATTCTATGATAATAAAGGAGTAGTGAATCAAATCAATAATCCAATCATACATGAAAGAACAAAGCATATGAAAGCTTAATGTCATTTCATCAGGAAATATTTTCAAAACAAGTGCATCATCCTCAAGTATGTTCCTACAGAATATCAGTTGGCAGACATATTTACAAAAGTACTTGTGAAAATCAAGTTTCAAAAATTTAGAGATCATCTATGTGATTCAAGAGAACTTCATACCAAATAATGTAATACATGGGGGTGTTAGAATATATTACATCATTTGGTTATGTTAGATTACTTTAAGGGGAAGTTATCTAGTTGTTTCATACAATGTAGTAAATGCACAAGTGTCAATGTGCAAGGTATCTCTTGTACAACTAGGTAGAGTGTTGGCCAAGGAATCCATCTTCCTATATAAAGGGCCTCATATCTCTACTCGAATGTATCACTTCATTCTCAATAATATATGTTGATTTTCTCTCTCTCTTTCTCATGATATGATGTAATGGTGCTAAAGCTACCAAAAACTTGTGTGGGTGATGATGGGGATGGAATGGATATGGAGATGTAGGATTTTGGGGTAGCTTGTGGTTTAGATGATAGGAGTGACGCATGTTGGAATGACATATCACAATATGTCAAATCAGCTTGTGAGACGTTGACTGGTGGATATGAAGATGAATTTTTCTAAGGAGTTTTATGAATGATTGACGATTCTGGTGTGACTAAAATGATGGTGGATGCTTGTGGAGCTATTTATATGGGTGATGATAGATGGGTAGGAATGGGTGAGGTAGATGATGTTGAATATATGGAGGGATTTCCCACTTGTATGGATGTTGACAATGATGATTGAGTCTGACCACAAGTACATGTTGCTGACTATGATGAAGGTTGAGGTGTGGAAGGAAAATCTTGATGTGGACTAGTGATGGGGAGTTCCTCGAGAATAGGAGCTTTGGATGAAGTATTGTGATGTGAGGTGGATGGTGTGGTTGATGGGACTAAGAAAAAGTTAGTCGATGGAAGTGTGGAATCATAGGGGTTAGAGATGAAGTTGCAGTATTTAGGGTTCAATATCTGCAGGTATACAATGAATCTATACCTCATGTACATATTTCAAATATTGGTGTAGTATTGAGGGAACATATTTCATATCCATTATCCAAGGGCATCCAAGGAGTACATTGTAGGCAATGGACTCCTCCAGGATATGGACATAGTGTGCAACATCTCCAACCCCACTTCTATAGTTAAGACCATATTGCCAATTGTAGAACATAAAGCATCATTGAATGCTCAAAATATGAAGGTGGATTTGGTGATGTGCGAAGGTGGATGATTAAGATGTTGTAGGGCTTAGGTGGTAATTATGTTGATGTATTAGCTGATGTTAATCAATACTCATTTTAAGGGCTTCCTATCAACTTGATCCATGATGTGTAATGGAGGATCCTATGATTATGATGATCTTGATTTGATCTCAAAATCATAGAATATGATAGAGGGCTTCATACATTTTTGAATGCTACCCAATTTTTTTTTAAAGGTATTAGAGTCTTGATATTGTAGTTCAATGGGTTTTAATATTTCCATTAATGCCTCATGGTATGGAGGATATTTTTGTATAAGCTCATAGATTGATAATTTTGTTGAAGCCATTTTGAGACTAGTTGTTAGTTGATTGCTTAGGGAGATGATAGGTCTTTGTGGATGGCTTGGGAGATGAACAGGTTGATATGGTTGAATTGAAAGGTGAATTGGTTGAGATGGATTAGAAAAAATGGATGGATGTATATGAATTAGTAGGTTGTGGAGACACATTTGTTGGTACTGCAAGAGGTTGAATTGCTTGAGGTTGTTCATTTTGCCAATTTTTGCTTCATTGACCCCAGGTTACTATGTGAATAGCACCCATAAAACCTTGGTTTTATTGCACATGGTTGAATTGGTTGGGAGGAGTCATAGTATTTGATACCCTCATTGCTTGTTGCATTTCCTTGTGATGAGGAAGTGGTGTTTGATAGATACCAATATTTTGATTTTTTTGTGCCAAGGGGTTGTCCAACTTAGTGGCCCCTAGGTCTATAAAGTCTTGCACAATGTCTTTGAAATAATAGTAGTTATTAATGTCATACCCCTTATGTCAATGGAAATGACAAAATAAATGCTCTCTAGAGCCCTTCTTGTGTTTGGTAGGATCGTCTAGTTTACCTTCAGGTAAGGTTATAGCATTGGCATCATACAACCTAAGAAATATGGAGGCATATGATTTGGATAACGGTGTGTAAGTGTGCATATATCTAATAGATTGTCAACATTGATGGCTTTCCAAAATTTGTGTTGTGTTGTGTAATTTTTGTAGGGGTGGAACCACTTGATAAGATATTTGTTGCAGTTGTTACAATGATGGTTGTGGTTGGTGATGACTTTGGGTTTGTTGAGTCATTTGTGGTTGACTCAAGACCACTTGATTAAATTGTCTGGATTTTTTTTATCCATTATAGTTTCATTTATATTGACCCTTGTTTTACCATTTTTTTTTTTTAGGTTTAATATCACCCTCTTGGATCTTTATTTCTTCAATAACTTGGGCCTGGGCAAGAGCTTCATCAAATGTTCTATATCGCTATAATTGCAACAACAAGGAGATAGGTTTTAAATAACTCCTTGAAAACATTCACGTTAATTCTTCCATTGGGAGGGAGAATGAAAACTTTGTAAAGACTACCCTCCAATGGTTTTCAAAGTCATAGAACAACTCTTCTTCAAATTTTCTAAGGTTGTATAATTCAATCAAGGTAGTTTTCTTGTGAACATTGAGGGAAAACCTTTCTAAAAATTTATATTCCAATTATTTAAATGTATAGACACTGTGATGTGGTAGATGGTTGTACCAATATAATATATCTCTCCTAATATCTAAGGAAAAGCTCAAATCATTAAGGCTCATTCTCTTGGATTTTTAAACATGAGTAGATGAATGCACTAATGTGCTCCCTAGGATTCTCAGTCCCTTTGAATTTGTCAAACTTCGGTAATGTAAATTCTATAGAATAAGGTGGTGATGGTACATAAAATGAATGGGTTTATTGATCAACTATCTTAATATGATTTTTTGGTACATCATACCAGGTGTGTGTATGATTAAGCTATCAATCTATTGTTGCAAAGCTTAGATCTTAGGATCTTCCATTTGTGTGCGAAAGCCCTAGTTTGTTTGATGGGTGTATGGGGGTGGTGTGTGTTTAGTGATGAATTATTGGGATGAAATATGGTTTTTATTAGCTTATGGATTGATATTTTATGACGTTGGATGTGTTGTTAGACTTGGTTATGGAATGAAGATGAATTTGGCTGAGGAATTTAATGAATGACTAGTGATTCTAGTGTGAATGAAATGATGGTGGGTGCTTGTGGAGTTATTATATGAGTGATGATATATGGGTAGGAATAGGTGAGGTAGATGATGTTAAAGATATGGGGGGATTTCCCACTTGTATGGATGTTGATGATGATGATTGAGTCTGACCAAATGTACATGTTGCTGACTATGATGAATGTTGAGGTGTGGAAGTCGAAGCTTGATGTGGACCAGTGATGGGGAGTTCCTCGATAATAGAAGCTTTGGATGAAGTATTGTGATGTGAGGTGGATGGTGTGGTTGATGAGACTAAGGAAAAGTGAGTGGATCGAAGTGTGGACTCATAGGGGTTAGAGATGAAGTTGCAATATTTATGGTTCAATGTCTGCAAGTATACACTGAATCTTATTCCTCATGTACATATTTCAAAAATTGGTGTAGTATTGAGGGAACACATTTCATATCCATTATCCAAGGGTATTCAAGGAGTACTTTGTAGGCCATGGAACCCTCTAGGATATGGATATAGTGTGCAACATCTCCACCCCCACTTCTATAGGTAAGACCATAGTATCAATTGTAGAACATAGAGCATCATTGAATGCTCAAAATGTGAAGGTGGATTTGGTGATGTGTGAAGGTGGAATATTAATATGTTGTAGGGCTTAGGTGATAATGAGGTTGATGTATGAGCTGATGTTAATCAGTACTCATTTGAAGGGCTTCCTATCAACTTGATCCATGTTGTGTAATGGAGGATCCGATGATTATGATGATATTGATTTAAACTCAAAATTATAGAATACGATAGAGGAATCCATACATGTTTGAATTCTCCCCACAAAATTGTTAAAGGTATTAGATTCTTGAGGTTGTTCATTTTGGCAATTTATGCTTCGTTGACCCCAGGTTACTATTGTAGACACCAAAATCTAGGCATTTACAACTCACCACATAATTCTGCATAATAAAATATATGCCTAGGTATAAACTTAGGTATATTAATTCATGTACACTTCACCCACATTGTACACCACAATTCTGCATAATAATATATGCCTAAGTCTAAACTTAGGCATAAAAATCCTGCACATTATCCTATTTTCTAGATTTTAATAAATCTGGAAAATCCCCCTAGGATACCCTGCCTACCCATTAGACATGTGTCCTAGCCACCTCACCACCCCACCTTGCCACATCTCACACACCCTTGTCCCCTTTGTCCCTTCACATGGAACAACTCTTACACCTCACTCCACTTGCACCCACATCACCCCAGTTAAGTGAGACACCTTGGGTGACTCACTCTAACTGCCCCCTCCATTTGGCAGCCCAGGATTGCCACTTGGCAGCCCTGGCTTGCCACCTCTCATTTCCCTCCAAAACCTAAAATTACCTATAAAAGCAACACCATTCCATCAAGCAAGGGGGCTGGAAAATACGTCGTCACGCTATCAAAATTATTGCAGGGAATCACCAACGATCGCGGAGTTCGAGCCATCGAGGTCCCGGATCAGAGTTTCGAGGTTTTCTCCCATCTCTGCACAACCGCGCATCCATGGTTACATAGTCCCAACCATAGGCCCATATTTTCTAAACCGCATACCCATGTTACATAGTCACAACCACAATCCCACGGTTTCTAAACCGCAAACCCATGGTTACACAGTCACAACCGCGGACCCGCGGTTCTGCAGAAACTACCAAACTTGTTTTGGCCATATCTCCCTCATCCGGACTCGGATCGAGCTAAAATTTTGAGGGTAGGTTCCTGACATCCCCTAGAACATCTCCACCAATTTTTAGGCCATTTGGAGTAGCAGATATTAGTAAGTTATTCATTTTTTAGCAAGGCATTTTTAATTAGTATTTCTATGTTTCTTGCAAGCATTCCTTTCAAGGGTTTTCATTTGCATTGATTTTCAATCATTTATACAGGTGCTGCTGACCCTTGTTTGACTTCCATGTGTGTAGGATACAGGTATTTGAAGAGCTATTGAAGCTAGGAGTGGTCCCTACATTGGATACCAAAGCCCACTCACCAATTGGATTGGAGCGAAAGAAGACCAAAGACACCACCAATAATTTGATTAGCCAAAGGGGTTTCTTTTCCCTCTTTGTGCTCATTCTATCATGTGAAAGCAAGCATTCACTTATTGTAATCATACCCCTATGCACTTGGGGCAAATCACTTGTAAAGAGGAGACTAAGGCTCCAATAAAATTCAATACAAAATTCATTTATTCTGCAATTGCTTGTTTTCATTATTTTACTTGCAAGGTGTTGTCTTATTTTGCTTACAAAATGGTGATCATGGTGGGACCTCCCAAGGGTTCCATTTTATTTTGCCTTGCTTTATTTTAATCTTACTAATCTTTATTTGCATGTACAGGTGTCGAGGATTTGAAACACATGAGAATTTAATTTTGAATTGTTTAACCTGTTACTATGGAACCGCGCATCCATAGTTTACCTTATGAGGAAACGCACATTCATGATTGCTGCACTATTGAAACATGGACCAAGATTGAAAGCTAGAAGGAGCAGCAAAAGGAACACAAGTCTGTACCCTGTGCCATCTTTTAAAATTTTTCTTTAATGCTAGTTTTAGGTTGCATTTAAGTAGATTAAGAGTCTTAGTCCTGTATGCCTTTGTTTGCATTTAGGTCTTAGGAATAGAAAAACTTACTTAAATATTGCATTCATATACGAAATAATAAAGGGAAATAAATGAGAATTTGCATATGCATAGTAGGGAACAATCATCTTGCATATACCAGGTTAGAAATAACCTAGGTATTTCTTTTTTGGGGTTTGGGCTTGTATTCGGCTTTATTCTATTGATAGAAAGGACCCGCACACCCGTGGTTGGGATTTCCCAAACGTGCATGCATGGTTGGCAAACCGCGTACCCATGGTTTACCAGAACTAACCGCCCACCCACGGTTAGCCCTGTTAAATAGAATTTGGCCGAGTCTTACCTAAATTTGTAATTTTACCCCTGATATGATTTTGTCTACTATTCTATGTCTTTCCTACTTTTTGCATTAGGCATAAAAATAGAATTGCATGTTAGATTTGCATCGCACAATAGAAAACAAAGCCTCACACACACACACATATCATTAAAACATTGGTCAAGTTGGATTTCATCACCAACCCCCAATTCAGATCGGTGACATTGGAATTCATCTCCTTCCATCGGCTTGCCCCCTAGATCATCCTTAGATAGGATAAAAGCACTCTTTAAGCTGGTATAAGTCATTGGTGTTCAAGTTGTCTCCCACTATTGGAACGATTGTTGAATCAGAGTGGAAGAGCTAGGCGAACCCCCACTGGGATTTAAGCGGTGTACCCTAGCCTCTTTTGAGAAATCATGCTTGGTGCTAGTGTTCTTAATCACCATATTCATTGAGTTCTATTATTCTATTCCAAAAAGAACAAAATATCTTCAAAAAAAAACACACAAAAAAAAACAACAAAAAAAAAAATTCAAAAACTTAGTGCAAACTAGGGTCAAACACTTTGTATGTTTATTTTCTTGGCGTGTTGTATTGCATTGTACTTTCTTTTTCATTCACATAGATTGCATATTAGCGTATGGTAGTAACTCATAGTCAAGCAAGAAAATTAGCATTGATCTAGAGTCAGTGGTCCTCCTCCATGGCAACCCAGTCTAGTGAGGCCCCTAACACTTCGGTGCTAGGGCAAGTCAACATGCCCTCTACTATGTCCCAAAGCCTAAATGTAGGACCCTCTAGTGGTGCCCCCATTTCAAACATAGATATTATGCATAGGGCTACTCACACCGCTATTCCTGAGACTCCTAGGAGTGAATCACCTACCATAACTGATGATCATGTCACACTTGTAGACGTGGATGCAGTTAGGATGTACCTGAGTGCAGCTAGAATGGTTTTTCCATTGCTACCACCGCTTACCATTCCACCCCATACCATCCCATCATTCCATCAAGAAGTCACCTTCCCACACCCACAACAGTCTAGCCAAGCCTTTTCGAATCCACTTTTTGAGCACACTGCTACCACCATAGCCCATACTCATTCATCATCATCTAATCAACCTCCCATCATCATACCAAATCAACAAGTCATTTGCACCAACCCCCTTTATGAAGCACCCATTAGTGTTGCTTCACAAATCCCTATGCCCATTCCATCCATAGCACCCATAAGCACCATGGTCCATAACCCCCCTCCTTCAGTAGCAATGCAATCTTCCACTTACCCGCCATCAACATCCCATCAATCCCCCACCTTCTTCACCCAAGATCCATCTTGGGTGTTGCACCCCCCAACTATAACCATACCTACACATCCAATCAATCACATGTATGGTGCTTCATCAACACAACACACCATCATTCCACCATCTCCTCATCAACAACTACCATTTCACCAATGCACTATGCTCATTTTACAACAAATATTGAACCGCATCACAAGCATTGAGCTACAATTGAGTCATCATCAACTTCATCAAAATCACCCACCTCAAAAACCTCATCAACCTCATCCACATGGCCAATCTCATACAAATCATCAACCCCGTACTTGGACCCCTCTATCCGAGCCCATGTCAATCATCTTTCAAAAGTTGTAGGATGCAAAAACAATCATTTTACCTGACATACATCCTATAGATACCAAAATACATAAACCTAGGTCGTATAGGGAAGATCGTTATTGTCTCTATCATCGACAAGTGGGCCATGACATCAATGATTGCAAAGCCTTTAAAAAGGTGGTCCAAGATCTTATCGACAAGGGGGTCTTTCCCATCGAAATTCCACTCATCGTATCTGATCAAAACCCTGATAGTCAACAAAACCATTGTGGGGATACTCAAGGCATCACACCTTCCCCACGCTCACCAGGCATAAAACATTATGGGGATACTCAAGGCATCGCACCTTCCCCATGCTCACCTAGGCAAAAACATTGTGGGGATAACCAAACATCACACCCCCCCAAACACCAGCACAAAAACATTGTGGGGATACTCAAAACATCACACCTTCCCCATGCTCACCAAGCATAAAACATTGTGGGGATACTCAAGGTATCACACCTTCTCCATGCTCACCAGTCACCAAACAATTTGGGGATGATTAAGGTATCACATCTTCCCCATTCAAAAAAAAAAAAAATCTCCAAAGGAACCAAATCCCTTTGGTCAATTCAATCCAAAAAGCCCCAAAGGGGACACCCCTTTGGTCAAATAAAAAAAAAAATCTCCAAAGGAACCAAATCCCTTTGGTCAATTCAATCCACAAGGCCCCAAAGGGGGCACCCCTTTGGTCAAATCAAAAGAAAAAAAAAAACTCCAAAGGGGGTATCCCTTTGGTCAACTCCATTCAAAAGGCCCCAAAGGAACCTAACCCCTTTGGTCAAAACTCATCTCAAAATGCTCCAAGGGAGGCACTCCTTTGGTCACATACAATTCAAAAGGCTCCAAAGGAACCAAACCCCTTTGGTCACATTTTTAGTTCAAAAACACCTAAAAAAAAAAAACAAATAATAAATATAAAAAAATAATAATAAATACAAAACACAAAAATATGTTCATACACATTGCATTTTTAATACATCGCATTCAAAATCCCACTTTCATTGCATTTGCACATTTGTATCGTTTACATCCATTCATGTCGCTTACCATATTAATTGTCATCCACTCAGGTTAGATAATTGTTCATTCACTAAGTCTTGTTGTATTAATTAGGGGCACCTACGGTCTAGCATTAGTCCAATTTTGCCATCTAAAACCATGTCAAAATAGAAAAAAAAAATTAAATAGCTGCAATAAAACCCCATAGCAATTTATTTCTTTGGTGGTCTCTATTTTGAGGAATCTCTAGGGGTTTTCGATCACTCAACCACTCCTAGTGATTTAAGCAACCTCCAAAAAATATTTTGAATTCTTTTAGGACCATTGCACATATATACACTAAGCAAATCTTGAGTAATGGGAATTGATTTCAAAAACATTCTTGAACCAAACACAACTTCACATCTTAAAAACATCTTGTGTCAAATAGGGATAACACCATACTTGGTAGGAACCTTGAGGTGAAGAGAGGCATCCTTGCTTGTCCCATTATGCAACATAGTCCATGACAACAGTGGTTTTCACTACTATCACAATTGCTTCTAAATTCAAAAGATAGAGTAGTAAGGATAAGGTACAATTCTCATCACACTTAGGTTGAGAATCCGATTCCCCAAAGCTCTAAAACTTTTACATCACACACCACTGATTAAATGGGTTGTAAGGATCGTACTACATTTCCAATTAGACGGTTAAGTAGTCATCCCCAAAATTCAAGAAATCAAAAACAAAAATCATGGACTATGGAGTTAGCCTCCACCGGAGCTATAGACGCTTGACTGGCAGTGGAGTACGCTCATGCATGGCGACATGTCTCTTTTAAAAGAGACCTCTGACCGCTCATACGGACAAGCTAGCTTCTTGGTTCCAACCATAACAGGTCTACCCAATTTACTCAAGATGAGTTAATGAACTCAATTACACACACACTGGTTCTTTATGGTTTAGAGTCATTACCATGCTCTTGATTCGGTAAATGAATTCACTACACACACATTTGGTCCTAGAAAAATTAGATAATTTGAGAGAGTTTGTTTGATATACTAGGATGTTTGAGTCTTTGCAAAACAATTCTATATCCTTTATCCTTAAGGCAAACAAATTCATAAGCAAGTTTCCATTCCATACCACCATCATATTGCCACACATATATCATAGTCCATTTCATCCTACAAATTGTGGTCAAACCATAGTATCGTATTGGTGCCCCTGATTAAGCAATAAAGATAAAGTTTGCTTAACAATGGTCCATAACTTATTTGCATGACAATTAATAAGGCAAAACCATTCATTCATTTGCATACATCACCATAAATTGCATTCATTCATAACACATGCATTCATAACACATTCGTTCATAACACATTCATTCAAAACACACTCATTTCATCACATGCACTAAAAAAAAATAATAATAAAAAATTGAACAATCCATCATTACACATGTACATAAACAATAACAAAAACACCAACTAGGGGGAGTTCAAGGTCTTACACCTTCCCCATCAAAAACATCAAACAATCAATCAAGCAACTTGGGGGAGTTCAAGGTCTTACACCTTCCCCATCAATAACATCAAACAATCAATCAAGCAACTTGGGGGAGTTCAAGGTCTTACACCTTCCCCATCAATAACATCAAACAATCAATCAAGCTACCCTAACAATCACATTAAACATTCACATTTCAAATCATATGCTAGGTTCAAAAGGTTGCACCCTTTTGTCAAAGGTTGCGCCCTTTGCCTCCCATTCATGAACACAACACATCCAATTCAATTTAGTTTCATGCATTCAACAATTTAATTCACTAGCTTAGATCCCCAAGTGAACCTCGTATCTAGTGATATACTCTAGTCAACTAGCGGTTGCAGCGACTGGTTATCCATGCAATCCGGTAGGATGAGTAGATTACCATAAGGACACTTGCAATTACGTCAATTCAAAAGGATCCAAAGGAACCCATACCCTTTGGTCAAGATTTTAATTCAAAAGGCCCCGAAGGAACAAACTCCTTTGGTCACAATCAAACCAAAAGGCTCCAAAGGAAACAAAGTCCTTTGGTCACATTCAATTCAAAAAGCTCCAAAGGAATCAAACTCCTTTGGTCACATTCAATTCAAAAGACCCTGAAGGAACAAACTCCTTTGGTCACAATCAAACCAAAGGCTCCAAAGGAAACAAAGTCCTTTGGTCACATTCAATTCAAAAAGCTCCAAAGGAATCAAACTCCTTTGGTCACATTCAATTCAAAAAGCTCCAAAGGAATCAAACTCCTTTGGTCACATTCAATTCAAAAAGCTCCAAAGGAATCAAACCCTTTGGTCAAACTCAATAAAATAAAATAAATAAATCCAAGAGAAACAAACTCCTTTGGTCAATTCAATTCAAAGGCTCCAAAGGTGCCTACCCTTTGGTCAAATCAGTCCAAAAAGCATCAAAGGTACCCAAATTGAAATTCCTTTGATAAAAAAATAAAAAAAATAAAAAAACCTCTCGTACATTCTTTCCATTTCAAAAACATAAAACACCAAAAACATTTCCATGCATCTTTTGTCATACAAAAAAATATATATATATATATATATATATATATAACACCAAAAATATTTCCATGCATATTTTGTCGCACGAAAACAAAAAAACACAAAACACAAAACAATCATGCATTCACCGAAAAAAAAAAAAAAAACAAAGAAAAAATCCAAAGGTACCTCAATTCCTTTGTTCAAAAACAAATTCAACAGGCTTCTGAAAGAATAGAAGTGCCCTCATCTCAACTCCCTAAGAAGGCCATACGGCTGGACTGCTCCAAGGGATAGAGGTGTACATTTCCTTCTTCCACTTAGCCTCAAGTGATCCTTGTATACAGTAACTTATCCTATATACCTGGTGGTTGTAGCGACTAGCAATCCATGCAATTCGGTAGGATGGATAGGTTACCATAAGGCCCTTGAAAAGTGATTCACCTCATGCAAAAATTGAATTGTTATCATCTCAATTCCCTAAAAAAGCCATATGGCTGGACTGCTCCAAGGGATAGAAGTGCACAATTATCAACAAAGGTCAAAATCATAGTTGAAACAAAAACAAAAACATTTATTTCATTCCAACCATCATCATTTGTTTCATTGCATTCATCATTTCATATCTTCTACATCGACTCATCGCTTAAAGAGATAGACAAAATCAATAAATTTGAGTTTCATAATCAAAGTCAACACTCAAAATACTCAATTAAGCAAATTACGCTCATTAAAATGAGCATCTTTTCTATGATTGGGGTAACACAAGTTGACTTTTATTTATGACCATCTTACACAACTCCCCTTCAAATGCAAATGGCTACAAAAATATTGCAAACCCCACCAAATCATCATCTCGCATCATCATCATCTCAAGTGAACCTTGTATCTAGTGGATTACCCTATACACCTAGCGGTTGCAGCGACTAGCAATCCATGCAATCCGATCGGATGGGTAGCTCACCATAAGGAAACTCATTCAAACATTCAACATCAAATCACTATGACATTAAATCAGCTAGATCCCTAAATCTTTGAGATAGATGTGTTTAAAATAGATTTGCACAAGGTTATCCTTCAACCCCTTCCGTTGGGTCAAAAGTGGAAAACAACCAAAAACAACTTGGTAATAATCAGAAATCACTCGAGTATCAAATTCCCGAATGACTGGTTCCTTGAACCCATCATTTGGAAGGAATTGCTAAAGTCAAAGTGGAACAAGAACTCCAAATGTGGTTAAATATTTTACCATATATTTTGCACATCAACGAAACCAAAGGCAAATTTGCAAGAACACACAAAATCCCAAACTTGGGGCATCAAGTTGGTCAAAATGACATACATTTGCATCACATCCACATCATTCAATCAACCACATCCTTTCATCATCCACATTTGGTCAATCGGCTCGTGGGTTTCATCCTTTACCCATTCTCCAATTGAGGGGGTAAGCAAAAAAAAAAAATCAAAATGAAAAATAATCATCCATTCTTGTGTGTCGAGAAGATTTGAGTCCATGCATCCAATAAAGACAGGTGTCATTTTTTTTGCACCGCATTGTGCTTTACACAACACGGTACAAAAAGGGGCATCTGTAGACACCAAAATCTAGGCATTTACAACTCACCACATAATTCTGCATAATAAAATATATGCCTAGGTATAAACTTAGGTATATTAATTCATGTACACTTCACCCACATTGTACACCACAATTCTGCATAATAATATATGCCTAAGTCTAAACTTAGGCATAAAAATCCTGCACATTATCCTATTTTCTAGATTTTAATAAATCTGGAAAATCCCCCTAGGATACCCTGCCTACCCATTAGACATGTGTCCTAGCCACCTCACCACCCCACCTTGCCACATCTCACACACCCTTGTCCCCTTTGTCCCTTCACATGGAACAACTCTTACACCTCACTCCACTTGCACCCACATCACCCTAGTTAAGTGAGACACCTTGGGTGACTCACTCTAACCACCCCTCCATTTGGCAGCCCAGGATTGCCACTTGGCAGCCCTGGCTTGCCACCTCTCATTTCCCTCCAAAACCTAAAATTGCCTATAAAAGCAACACCATTCCATCAAGCAAGGGGGCTGGAAAATACGTCGTCACGCTGTCAAAATCATTGCAGGGAATCGCCAACGATCGCGGAGTTCGAGCCATCGAGGTCCCGGATCAGAGTTTCGAGGTTTTCTCCCATCTCTGCACAACCGCGCATCCATGGTTACACAGTCCCAACCATAGGCCCACATTTTCTAAACCGCATACCCATGGTTACACAGTCACAACCGCAATCCCACGGTTTCTAAACCGCAAACCCGCGGTTACACAGTCACAACCGCGGACCCGCGGTTCTGCAGAAACTACCAAACTTGTTTTGGCCATATCTCCCTCATCCGGACTCGGATCGAGCTGAAATTTTGAGGGTAGGTTCCTGACATCCCCTAGAACATCTCCACCAATTTTCAGGCCATTTGGAGTAGCAGAGATCAGTAAGTTATTCATTTTTTAGCAAGGCATTTTTAATTAGTATTTCTATGTTTCTTGCAAGCATTCCTTCAAGGGTTTTCATTTGCATTGATTTTCAATCATTTATACAGGTGCTGCTGACCCTTGTTTGACTTCCATGTGTGCAGGATATAGGTATTTGAAGAGCTACTGAAGCTAGGAGTGGTCCCCACATTGGATACCAAAGCCCACTCACCAATTGGATTGGAGCGAAAGAAGACCAAAGACACCACCAATAATTTGATTAGCCAAAGGGGTTTCTTTTCCCTCTTTGTGCTCATTGTATCATGTGAAAGCAAGCATTCACTTATTGTAATCATACCCCTATGCACTTGGGGCAAATCACTTGTAAAGAGGAGACTAAGGCTCCAATAAAATTCAATACAAAATCCTTTAATTCTGCAATTGCTTGTTTTCATTATTTTACTTGCAAGGTGTTGTCTTCTTTTGCTTACAACTATGTGAATAGTACCCATAAAACCTTGGTGTTGTTGCACATGATTGAATTGGTTGGAGAGAGTAATAGTATTTGATCCCCTTATTGCTTGTTGTGTTTCATCATGATGAGGAAGTGGTGTTTGATAGATACCAAAATTTTGATTTTGTTGTGCTAAGGGGCTATTCAACTTAGTGTCCCCTAGGTCTATCAAGTCTTGCACAATGTCTTTGAAATAATAGTAGTTATTAATTTCATACCCCTTATGTCAATAGAAAGGACAAAATAAATGCTCCCTATAGACCTTCTTGTATTTGGTAGGATCATCTAGTTTACCTTCAGGTTAGGTAATAGCATTAGCATCATACAACCTAAGAAATATGGAGGCATATTATTCGGATAACGGTGTGTAAGTGCGAGTCTATCAAATAGATTATGAAAATTGATGGGTTTCCATAATTGGTTTTGTGTTGTGTAATTGTTGTGGGGGTGGAACCATTTGATAAGATATTTGTTGCAATTGTTGCAATGATGGTTGTGGTTGGTGATGACTTTGGGTTTGTTGAGTCATTTGTGGTTGACTCAAAACCACTTGATTGACTTATCTAGATTTTGGTTATCCATTATAGTTTCCTTTATAGTGGCCCTTGTTTTACCATTCTTTATTTTTAGGTTTAATCTCACCCTCTTGGATCTTGATTTCTTTAATAACTCTGGCCTGGATAAGAGCTTCAAAAAATATTCTATATTTCTATAATTGCAACAACAAGGAGATAGGTTTTAAACAACTCCTTGAAAATATTCATGTTAATTCTTCCATTGGGAGGGAGAATGACAACTTGGTGATGACTACCCTCCAATAGTTTTCGAAGTCATAGACCGAATCTTCTTCAAATTTTCTAAGGTTATATAAATCAATCAAGGTAGTTTTCTTATGAATATTTAGGGAGAACCTTTCTAAAAATTTATCTTCCAATTATTCAAATGTATAGACATTGTGATGTGGTAGATGGTTGTACCAATATAAGGTGTCTCTCCTAATATATAAGGAAAATCTCGGATCATTAAGGTATTGTTCTCTTAGATTTTGAAACATGAGTGGATGAATGCACTAATGTGCTCCCTAGGATTCTCAGTCCCTTTGAATATGTCAAACTTCGATAATGTAAATTATATTGGATAAGGTGGTGATGGTACATAAAATAAATGGGTTGATTGATCAACTATCTCAATATGGATTTTTGGTACATCATACGAGGTGTGTGTATGATTAAGCTATCAATCTGTTGTTACAAAGCTTGGATATTAGGGTCTTCTATTTGTGTGTGGAAGCCCTAGTTTGTTTTATGGGTGTATAGGGCGGTGTGTGTTCAATGATGAAATATTGGGATGAAATATGGTTTTGATTAGTTGATGGATTGATATTTGATGATGTTGGATGTGTTGTTAGACTTGGTTATGGAATGAAGATGAATTTGGCTGAGGAATTTAATGAATGACTGGTGATTCTGGTGTGAACGAAATGATGGTGGGTGCTTGTGGATTTATTTGTATGGGTGATGATAGATGGGTAGGAATAGGTGAGGTAGATGATGTTAAAGATATGGAGGGATTTCCCACTTGTATGGATGTTGATGATGATGATTGAGTCTGACCACATGTACATGTTGTTGACTATGATGAATATTGAGGTGTGGAAGTCGAAGCTTGATGTGGACCAGTGATGGGGAGTTCCTCGAGAATAGGAGCTTTGGATGAAGTATTGTGATGTGAGGTGGATGGTGTGGTTGATGAGACTAAGAAAAAGTGAGTTTATAGAAGTGTGGACTCATAGGGGTTAGATATGAAGTTGCAATATTTGTGGTTCAATGTCTATAAGTATACAATGAATCTATCCCTCATGTACATATTTCAAAAATTGGTGTAGTATTGAGGGAACACATTTCATATCCATTATCCAAGGGCATTCAAGGAGTAATTTGTAGGCCATGGACCCCTCTAGGATATGGACATAGTGTGCAACATCTCCACCCCCACTTCTACTGGTAAGACCATAGTACCAATTGTAGAACATAGAGCATAATTGAATGCTCAAAATGTGAAGGTGGATTTGGTGATGTGCAAAGGTTGAAGATTAAGATGTTTTAGGGATTAGGTGATAATGAGGTTGATGTATGAGCTGATGTTAATCAATAATCATTTGAAGGGATTCCTATCAACTTTATCCATGTTGTGTAATGGAGGATCTGATGATTATGATGATATTGATTTGATCTCAAAATCATAGAATACGATAGAGACTCCATACATGTTTGAATGCTCCCCATAAAATTGTTAAAGGTATTACATTCTTGAGGTTGTTCATTTTGGTGATTTGTGCTTTGTTGACCCTAGGTTACTTTGTGAATAGGTCTATCAAGTCTTGCACAATGTCTTTGAAAGAATAGTAGTTATTAATTTCATACCCCTTTTGTCAATAGAAAGGACAAATTAAATGATCCTTATAGACCTTATTGTATTTGGTAGGATCATCTGGTTTACCTTTAGGTTAGGTAATAGCATTGGCATCATACAACCTAAGAAATATGGAGACATATAATTTGGATAACGATGTGTAAGTGTGAGTCTATCGAATAAATTATCAATGTTGATGGCTTTCCACAATTGGTGTTGTGTTGTGTAATTGTTGTGGGGGTGGAACCACTTGATAAGATATTTGTTGCGGTTGTTGCAATGATGGTTGTGGTTGGTGATGACCTTGGGTTTGTTGAGTCATTTGTGGTTGACTCAAGACCACTTGATTGACTTATCTAGATTTTGATTATCCATTATAGTTTCCTTTAGATTGGTTCTTGTTTTACCATTATTTCTTTTTAGGTTTAATCTCACCCTCTTGGATCTTGATTTCTTCAATAACTTGGGCCTGGGCAAGAGCTTCATAAAATGTTCTATATTGCTATAATTGCAACAACAAGGAGATAGGTTTTAAATAACTCCTTTAAAATATTCATGTTAATTCTTCCATTGGGAGGGAGAATGATAACTTGGTGAAGAATACCCTCCAATAGTTTTTGAAGTCATATACTGACTCTTCTTAAAATTTTCTAAGGTTATATATGTTGATAAAGGTAGTTTTATTACGAATATTTAGGAAGAACCTTTCTAAAAATTTATCTTCCAATTATTCAAATGTATAGACATTGTGATGTGGTAGATGGTTGTACCAATCTAAGGTGTCTCTCCTAATATCTAAGGAAAAGCTCGAATCATTAAGGTATTGTTATCTTGGATTTTGAAACATGAGTGGATGAGTGCACTAATATGCTCCCTAGGATTCTCAGTCCCTTTGAATATGTCAAACTTCGGTAATGTAAATTCTATCAGATAAGGTGGTGATGGTACCAAAATATGAATGGATTGATTGAGTAATTTTCTCAATGTGGGTTTCTAGTACATCATACCAGGTGTGTGTATGATTAAGCTATCAATATGTTGTTGAAAAACTTAGATATTAGGGTCTTCCATTTGTGTGTGGAAGCCCTATTTGTTTGATGGGTGTATGGGGGTGGTGTGTGTTTGGTGATAAACTTTTGGAATGAAATATGGTTTTTATTAGTTGATAGATTGATAATTGATGATGTTGGATGTGTTGTTAGACTTGGTTATGGAATGAAGATGAATTTGGCTGAGGAATTTAATGAATGACTGGTGATTCTGGTGTGAATGAAATTATGGTGGATGCTTGTGGAGTTATTTGTATGGGTGATGATATATGGGTAGGAATGGGTGAGGTAGATGATGTTGAAGATATGGAGGGATTTCCCCGTTGTATGGATGTTGACGATGATAATTGATTTTTACCACATGTACATGTTACTGACTGTGATGAAGGTTGAGGTATGGAAGTTGAATCTTGATGTAGACCAATGATGGGGAGTTCCTTGAGAATAGGAGCTTTGGATGAAGTATTATGATGTGAGGTGGATGGTGTGGTTGATTGGACTGAGGAAAAGTGAGTGGATGGAAGTATAGACTCATACGAGTTAGAGATGAAGTTATAGTATTTGTGGTTCAATATCTGTAGGTATACAATGAATCTATCCCTCATGTACATATTTCAAACATTATAGTATTGTGGGAACACATTTCATATCCATTATCCAAGACTATCCAAGGAGTAAATTGTAGGCCATGGAACCCTCCAAGATATGGATATAGTGTGCAACATCTCCACCCCCACTTCTACAGGTAAGACCATAGTGCCAATTGTAGAATATAGAGAATCATTGAATGCTCAAAATATGAAGGTATATTTGGTGATGTGTGAATGTGGAAGATTAAGATGTTGTAGGGCTTAGGTGGTAATGATATTGATGTATGAGCTGATAATAATTAGTACTCATTTGAAGGGCTTCCTATCAACTTGATACATGATGTGTAATGGAGGATTCAATGATTATGATGATATTGATTTGATCTCAAAATCATAGAATATGATAGAGGGCTCCATACATGTTTGAATGCTCCCCATAAAATTTTTAAAGGTATTAGAGTCTTGAGATTGAAGTTCAATGGATTTTAAGATTTCCATTAATGCCTCATGGTGTGGAGGAGATTGTTGTATAAGCTCATAGATTGATAATTTTGTTGAAGCTATTTTGAGACTAGTTGTTAGCCAACTACTTAGGGAGATGATAGGTCTTTGTGGATGGTTTGGGAGATGAATAGGTTGGGATGGACAACTTGAAAGGTGAATTGGTTGAGATGGATTGGAAAAAAATGGATGGGTGGAGATGAATTAGCAAGTTGTGGAGACACATTTGCTGGTGTCACGGGAGGTTGAATTGCTTGAGGTTGTTTGTTTTGGTGATTTGTGCTTCATTGACCCCAGGATACTATGTGAATAACATCCATAAAACCTTAGTTTTGTTGCACATGGTTGAATTGGTTGGGGTAATCATAGTATTTGATCCCCTTGTTGCTTGTTGTGTTTCCTCATGATGAGGAAGTGGTGTTTGATAGATACCAAGGTTTTGATTTTGTTGTGCTAAGGGGCTGTCCAACTTAGTGGCCCCTAGGTCTATCAAGTCTTGCATAATGACTTTGAAAGAATAGTAGTTATTAATTTCACACCTCTTCTATCAATGGAAAGGACAAAATAAATGCTCCCTATAGTCCTTCTTGTGTTTGGTAGGATCATCTAGTTTACCTTCAAGTAAGGTAATAACATTGACATCATACAACCTAAGAAATATGGAGGCATATGATTCAGATAATGGTGTGTAAGTGTGAGTATATCGAATAGATTATCAACTTTTATGGATTTCCACAATTGGTATTGTGTTGTGTAATTGTTGTGGGGGTGGAACCACTTGATAAGATATTTGTTGTAATTGTTGCAATGATGGATGTGATTGGTGATGACTTTGGGTTTGTTGAGTCATTTATGGTTGACTCAAGACAACTTGATTGACTTGTCTAGAGTTTGGTTATCCATTATAGTTTCCTTTATATTGGCCCTTGTTTTACCATTCTTTCTTTTTAGGTTTAATCTCACCCTGTTGGATCTTGATTTCTTCAATAACTCAGGCTTGGGCAAGAGCTTCATCAAATGTTCTATATTGCTATAATTGCAACAACAAGGAGATAGGTTTTAAACAACTCCTTGAAAACATTCATGTTAATTCTTCCATTGGGAGGGAGAATGGAAACTTGGTGATGACTGCCCTCCAATGGTTTTTGAAGTCATAGACCGACTCTTATTCAAATTTTCTAAGGTTATATAAGTCAATCAAGGTAGTTTTCTTATGAAATTTGAGGGAGAACCTTTCTAAAAATGTATCTTCCAATTATTCAAATATATAGACACTATGATGTAGTAGATGGTTGTACCAATCTAAGGTGTCTCTCCTAATATCTAAGGAAAAGCTCGAATTATTAAGGTATCATTCTATTGTATTTTACAACATGAGTGGATGAATGCACTAATGTGCCCCCTTGGGTTCTTAGTCCCTTTAAATTTTCCAAACTTTGATAATGTAAATTCTATTGGATAAGGTGATGATGGTACCAAAAAATGAATGGGTTGATTGATCAACTATCTCAATGTAGATTTTTGGTACATCATACCAGGCGTGTGTATGATTAAGCTATCAATCTGTTGTTGCAAAGCTTGGATCTTAGGGTCTTCCATTTGTGTGTGGAAGCCCTAGTTTATTTTATGGGTGTATGGGGTGGTGTGTGTTCGGTGATGAACTACTAGGATGAAATGTGGTTTTGATTAGCTGATGGATTGATATTTGATGATGGTGTATGTGTTGTTAGACTTGGTTATGGAATGAATAGTGTTGATGGAGTGGGAATGAATTTTGGGGGATTTGAATGTGTTGGGTTGTGGAAGTGGTATTTATGTGGTTGAATGGAGGTGTGGGTATAGTGACCTTAGAATATTGTGATACCCAAGATGGATCAGGGGTGAAAAATGTGCTTTAGTTGAAAATAGATTGAGGTTTGAAATCTACCACCTATAATTGTTGTTGTGGGAAAGAACAGATGTCATGGTGGCCCATAAGCAGTTGATTAAGATGTTTTCATGCTTTTTTTATGGCAATTTTAGATGCAAATTGTGTGGTTGTATTGGAAGTGGATGTAGGTATGGTGTGAGTGTTCGTAATGTTGATTGAGGTCAATGGAGGGTAAGTTGGGAAAAAAATCACAACTAAATTAGGGGTGTTAGATGGGATGGTGGATGGAATCTATGAAGTAGCATTAAATTTTGCTTTGTAGAGCAGGTTAGAGTGGGTAGTGGTCTAGGTAAGCAGAATGGAGGTGCTTTGGATAAATGGTTGTGGAGGAATTTGGTGTGAGAGGGTTGGTGAGGACTTGGTTAAAAATATTGGGGTATGAGTGAGCAAGTTCCTACTAAGAAGCATTAACATGTATGGGTGATATGTTAAGTGGTTGTAGAACCGAATTGGTGGATCTTAAATAGGTTCTGAGTTTTTCAGAATCTATGTAAGTAATGCGATGATCGGTTGGTGTGGATGGTTCAATTTTTGAAATGATGGTGTGTTTTTCCATTTGCAGTGTATCTACATACAAAGTAGATGCCACATGAGAGGGTTTATCAGATAATTCAATATGTCTTATTTGTGCCACACAGGTTAGGCTAGCCACAAAAGTGGCTGGGAAAGGAGTGGAGCACTCCATAAATGGAAATGGTTGGCTGGTGAGTGGTTGACTCATAGCTCTGGCTTGATTTTGAGTCAATACCATAAGCTATAAGTAGGATAGGGTAATGAATGTATAGGATGCATGTGTGGAAAGTGAAATCATAGTGAAAAACACACAAGTCAAACAAATAGATGTGTCCTATGTCTTTGCAATAATTTTTTATTTTTATTGTTTTTTAATTGTTTTTGTGTGTTTGATGTTAAAAGTTCCTAAGACTAAAACAACTATGTAGGGTGAATGATGAAATGCAACTAAAAGTGTATGTTCAAACCCACCCTTATGATGAAGAATGAATTATGAATGACTTAAAAAAATGGCTTCCTAATGTTATGATTGGCTCAAGGTAAAACTTAAGGGATCAAAATTACCCCCTGAGGGAGGCCACACTGTCTGAGTTTTGCTACTTGTCTAATACCTAGGGAAATACCCCACAAGATTTCACTTCACACTCGGGTATGCTTGGAAAAAAATGACGGTTGTGTTCCACTAATTATTTTACCCCATGGTAAAAGGGCACTACTAATCCTTCCTACCCTAGGTGCACCCAAGATTAGATGAACTGATGATGAAATTTGAAAAATCACTCGTATGGGCTACTGTGGTGGCTAGATATGAGCTAGTAGATGGATATGAATCCCACCATCGCTGGTCTTGATCAACAATTGTTGATGAAATCCAACTCATTGATGTTAAAAATGGAATGTGCAATGTGTGTGATTCCTTTTAATTTTTGTTCTCTATGGTGTTTTCTTGAAAAATATAAGGAAAACTTAGCCTAAAATGTAGCTAATATGCTTTTCAATTTTTTTCCTAAAGCATAAGCAAAATACATACACAACACACAAGGTAGAAGGCAAAACACCATAAATAATAGAAAAACTTAAACCAAATGCAGTGAGTGTATTTCAGATAAACCTTAAACTGTTTCTAACATACAAATTCAAAAATAATATAAAATAAATATGAAAGCCCTTAAAAGCAAAAACATAAATGGGGTTTGAATACAATTTACAAGGAATCCTACATATTCTTTCTGCAACTCCACACACGTGGTACATAATATTTCAAATACTTTGTCGAATCTCATAGATACTTTGCAAAATCTCCTAGATACTCTATGGCATCTCCTGAATGCTATATGGCATCTCTCAGATGCGGTATGACATCCCTAAAATGGGTGGTGTGGCATTTGTGCAACCACAGATAAAATCCCACAACTCCCAAAAATTCTAGTTTTGTGATTTTTGTGCGATCAAATTTTTGAAAAACGAAGATCAAAAACTCAAGATTGACAAGGCAAATCAAAATGTAAATCCCTTTGGGGTCCCACTATGATCACCATTTTGTAAAACAAAAATATCAACACCAAGATAAATATAATGAAACAAAGAAAATAATAGTTATATGCACATCAAATGAATAACATTATATATTATCAAATGAGGAAGCCTTGATATCCACTTTGTACATAGATGTGCCTCAAATCAGGGGTTACAGAACAATATTTGCTTTGATACAATGATTTACAATAGGAGGGGTAAAACCCTCGATCAAAGAATGGTGGTGTCTTCATATCTTCTTCACTCCAAACAAGGGTGAGTGGGCTTGTGTATCCCTACGAGGCCACTCCAAGCTGCAACAACTACAAATAGAAGTATCCCTTACACCTAAATACAAATCACAACATAAAATAGATCAATAGTACATGCGAGAGCTCCACTACATGATGCTCTCTATAAAATAGATCTACAAAACTCTAAGTGCAGTATTGATGAAATGCAAATGAAATACAGGAAAATGTAAACAAAGACAAATAACAACCTTGTCAATACTTGAGTCATTGTATCTACACTTTTTCTAGTTCGATCTAATGATGCACGAATACCTGTAAGCATCTGAGGGTTTGGAAAATGTAATGTGGTGCTTGTTGAATGTATTGTAGCATTCAGGGATGGTTGTGTATACCCTAAAACATTCTAAAAATGGCCTACAACATTTGAGAAACACCCTAGAGAATTTGTGGGCTATGGGAAATGCTCTATGGAATCTGGATCTGGTTTGTAGATGGATAAGATGGTTGAAATTAGTGCAAATGTGAGGAGGGAATATGATAACAGAATATTACGCTCACAAGATGATGTATGCTCTGACCCTTTAGATTCTCTATTCACCAAAGTGAATATCATTTATGAGTTCCCTTGATCATGTTAGGGTTTCAATGATACCAATGGATGATCAAGATTAAAACATGATGAAGGGTTGTGATTGTGATTTGATAAGTGACATGGATCATGTTAAATGAGTGGCCAGGATTAATATGTGATGGGCGGTTGATATTTATTCATATATATAAATATATAAAATATTTATATTTATTTATATATATAAACACACACACACACATACATATATATAAAAATGATGAATGGATATGATTTGATGATGAGTGGATGACAAGTGGCTAGGATTTGGTGTCTACACTCAAAAAACATATGCATATCAAATAATGTAATATACTCTAATACCCCTTGTATTACATTATTTGATGTATGTTTCTCTTGATCTACATAATTGATTTCTAAATATCTGAAACTTGCTTCAACCTAGTGCCTTTGTAAAAATATCTGCAATATGATCCGTGGTAGAAATATGTTTCAGATGAATACGATGACTTTGGAAATGATCCTTGATAAAATGATATTGAGCTTTAGTATGTTTTGTTCTTTCATAAATAATTGGATTTTTGATCAAGTTTAGTACTTCTTGATTATCATAATTTATTATTGTTGGAGTTCTTTTGATTCCCATATCTAATAGAATGTATCGTAATCATAATGCTTCACAGACTATCCTTAGCTACATGATACTCTACTTCTATAGATGAAAGTGCTACTGCATATTATTTTTTACTATACCAATAAATTGGTCCTAAACCAAGATAAAAATGTAACTTGATATTGATTTTCTATAATATATAGATCTAGCATAATTAGAATCTAAATATCCTTGTAGAAAAAACTTCTTATCATCCTTTTTATAAGTAAGCCCATATTTTGTAGTCTTGTTGATATACTTCTATATTATTTTTGTGGTTTTCCAATGACTTTCTCTAGGTTCTTGCATGAATATTGACATCTAATTTACAACAAAAGCTATATATGGTCGACTATTTGTTAAATATAAGAGACTTCCAATTAATTGACAATAGATTGTAGCTAAAACTAAAAGTGTCTTATTATATCTAGATAACTACAATCCTTGTTCCATAGGAGTATCCTTGGGCTTGCAATTGTTCATCCTGTATTTTTCAAGTAGAGATTTTGCATACTTGGTTTGTGTTATTGTAATATTATTTTCATTTTGATGAACTTCTAAACCAAGACAATAATGAAGAAATCCCAAATATATCATCTCAAAATCCTTTTCTAAATCCTTTTTCTTGTAATTTCTATATCATCAACATACACCACAAGTATTATTATAACATTTATAACCTTTTTTTGTATAGATATTTAGATCTGATGGAATTTTTTTTAAGTTGTGCTATAAGAAATGATTATTAATTTTTATATATTATACTCTTGGTGCTTGCTTTAGACCATACAAGGATTTGTTCAAATTGTAAAATTTGTGTTCTTGTTTCTTAATTACAAATCCTTTTGGTTGTGACATATAAAATTCTTCTTCAATATCACCATTAAAAATGTACTTTTTACATCCATCTGATGTAGTTTCCATCCATGATGTACTGCCAAAGCACAAATTATTCTGATAGTAGTCATTCTCAATGTTGATGCAAATGTTTATTCATAATCCATTCCTTTTATTTGAGTATATTATTTTGTAACTAGTCGAGCCTTGTATTTTTCAAGTGAACCATCTGCTTTATATTTGATCTTGTAGATCCATTTACAACAAACTATTTTCTTTCTTGGAGGTAAATTAACTAAAGTCTATGTTTTTGTTGAGGGTGATGTCAAAAGTCACCCATAATTATTAAATTAATATGTGAGTTGTAAAATAAAGCACATGAAAAATATATTAAATTGAGTGCTTTATTCATGCAAATTAATATTTTTAGTTAATTTAAAAATAAATAAAAAACAGCATGCAAAGTGGCATAATAAAAGCTGTTTTTTATAAAAAGCTAGTTTTTAGCCTTTTTACTTTTTAGCTTTTTTGCATGATCAAGGCTGATTGATCATTATATATTTTGTAATTGGACTCTTTTTGAATATGAGAAGAACAAGAATATTTCAGTGTGCACAATTGTGGAGCTTTTATGTGGAGCTTTTTAAAGTTTATATTTGTGCCCTTTTTTAATTCTAGATCAAAATTTCTGGTTTGGACTAGCAACATAGTTTGCTGAAATTGGAGCTTTTGGTTGAGGATATTTCATCATTTGGCATTCAAAATTGGTTTAGCTTAATCACTAAACACTCCTGGACCATTTTTGGGTGATATCCATGCTCCATTAATGTTCTTTTTGTCTTAGATCAGAATTGCTTTATTGTTATTTTTTTATCTCTCCACCTCAAGAACTTTCATTTGGTATCAGAGCAAGGTTGTGTATGTGATTTCAGAATTTGTAGGTATAGCTACAACAAGAGAGGGTGAATATTTTTTATTCCCAACATCCTTTACAAGATTTTGGATCAGAAATACTTGTGGCTATTTATTTGTTATCATGGCAACAAATAGTACATCCTTAAATATACCTACATTCAAAGGAGACAACTTTGAGTACTGGAGAGATCAAATGAGGAGGATATTTGTATGGAAGGGAGTTTGGAAAAGTATAGTTCAGCCATATACTCCTCCTAAGGATTGGAAATCTCTTCCTAAAGATCAAAAGAACACATTAGAAGAAGAAGAAAAGAATGATGCTCAAGCTTTCTTCTACTTGCAGAGTGCGATAGATCCAAGCATCTACCCAAGGATAGTTGGTTGTAAGAATGCACATGAGGCATGGACTACCTTGGAGACATCATATCAAGGCTCAAAAAAGGTAAGAGCATCAAAGCTCTCGACATTAAGAATCAATTTTGAAAATATGAAAATGCATGATGATGAGAATGTTGGAGACTATTGTATTAGAGTAAATGATATAGTGCATAGAATGAGAGTGTATGGTGAAGTCATGGAAGATAAAGTAGTAGTAAGAAATATTTTGAGATCCCTAACTCCAAAGTGGTTGCATATTGTCATTACACTTGAGGAGTGTAAAGATATGGATCAAATCAAGGTTGAAGAGTTAGTGGGTTCTTTATTGTCCCATGAGGATAAAATGAAAATTTATTCAAATGAATTAAATCATGCACTAGAGTCCAAAGTATGGGTTTCTAAACCAAATAAAAAGCCCACAAATCAGAATGTAAATTTTTCTCAAATTTTAGATCAGAAAGGGAAAAACCAATCAAATTCAAAGTGGAAGGGTAAGAAGGTCATCACTTGTCATTATTGTAAGAAACCAGGTCACATGATAAAATATTGCAGGAATCTAGCAACCAAAAATCAAGCAAACCAAGATGGGGGTGAGAAAAAGGCTTACCAAGCTGAGAATAATGATGATCAAATTAATTATTCTCTTTCATGTAATTCAGGTTTGGATGATAAAAGGAATATGTGGTTTCTTGATTCAGGATGTTCTAACCATATGTCATGTTTTAAGGATTGTTTTGACAAGCTAGATGGTTCATTCAAGAGCCAAGTTCACTTAGGATATGGGAAGGTGATTCATGTCGAAGGGAAAGGGAGTATACCTATCACCACAAAGCATGGGAAGGGTGATATCAACAATATTTATTTAGCTCCAAACATGAAGCACAATCTCATGAGTGTTGGACAACTAGTAGAGAAAGGATTCAAGCTACTTTTTGACAATGGAGAATGTTTGATATATGACAAAAAGCAAGGTAACAAATTGATTGGAAAGTCTATTATGTCAAAAAATAGAATGTTTCCATTGAGAATAAATATGTTAAATCAGAATTCTTGCTTTTCTACCATTGAGGAATCAAGCATGTTGTGGCACTCTAGATATGGTCATTTAAATTTTAGAAGTTTGCATGTTCTTTTTAAGAACAAGATGGTTGATGGTCTTCCAAGGATTGAATCCAAATTGAAGGAAGCATGCAAGGCATGTATACTTGGAAAACATCATAGAGAAATCTTTCCAACCAGCAAATGGAGAGCTACCAAGAAATTGGAATTGGTACATTCAGATTTATGTGGGCCTATGTCTTATCCTAGCATAGGCAAAAATTTATATTTTATTTCCTTTATTGATGATGCTACCAGACTAATGTGGGTTTTCTTTTTGAAGATCAAATATGGGGTATTCTCAGCCTTCAAGATATTCAAGGCATTGGCTGAAAAGGAATCAGGTTGTTCTATCAAGGTGTTAAGAACTGATAGAGGTGGGGAATTTTGTTCACAGGAATTTCTAGATTTTTGCTCTTCGCATGGAATAAAAAGGTATTTTACTGCTCCCTACACACCACAACAAAATGGTGTTGCAGAGAGAAATAATAGAACAATAATGGAGTCAACAAGAACCATGTTGGAGAACAAGAAGTTGGAGAGGAATTTTTGGGCTGAAGCAGTGCAAACAACAACCTACATCCTGAATAGAAGTCCCACAATGGCGGTGAAAAACAAGACACCCTATGAAGCATGGTATGGTAAGAAGCCCATGGTGGCTCATCTTAGAGTATTTGGTTGTTTAGAATTTGTACACATTGATGATGCTAAAAGGAAAAAATTAGACCCCAAGAGTGAGCCTCACATTTTTACAGGTTATAGTGATGGTAGTAAGGCTTACAAGTTTTTCAATCCTATTAGTAAGAAAATTGTTGTTTCTAGGGATTGTAAATTTTTTGAGAATGATGTGTTTGCTGATCATAACCAGAAGAATGCAGAGGTTATTAGTGAAGGGGGGCAGCATTTTTATGGAGAAATGGAGGTCAATCAAGATACTCCACTAGTTCCTAGTGTTAATGGCAACAATACTAGTTCTTCCCAAGAGACTAGTTTACCACCAACTTCAACCCAAGTAAAAAACAAGAGGTTGTTGCTTTCACATCCAACAAGTCAGATGTTGGATCAGAACTATCAAAGGAGAACAACAAGACTTCAAGCTCAATCAGGTAATAATCTTGAAGATATTGAAGATGAAATGACTTACTATGCCTTATCTTGCATTTCTAGTGAACCAAGGAACTATGTAGAGGCTAGTCAAAGGAAAGAATGGGTTGAGGCCATGAATGTTGAGATGGAGGCCATTGAGAGAAATGAGACATGGAATCTCATTCAGCCTACTAGTGACATGGATGTCATTGGTACAAAATGGGTCTACAAGACCAAGTTCCATAGTGATGGAACAATAGACAAACACAAAGCTAGACTAGTAGCAAAAGGGTATGCACAAACATATGGAGTAGATTATGAGGAGACTTTTGCTCCTATGGCTCGCCATGATACTATTAGATTGATGCTTTCAGTTGCTACTCAGAAAGGATGGGAAGTTCACCAAATGGATGTCAAGAGTGCATTCTTGAATGGTGACATTGAAGAAGAGGTATATGTGGAGCAACCACAAGGTTATGAAATAAAGGGTAAAGAGCATTGGGTATACAAGTTGAAAAAGGCACTTTATGGGCTGAAACAAGCTCCTAGGGCTTGGTACTCAAAGATAGATGGATGGTTCTCTAAAAATGGCTTTGAAAGGAGCAAAAATGAGCCAACTCTTTACATAAAAATTATTGACACTAACGTGTTGTATGTTTGTCTTTATGTTGATGATCTCATTTTTACAAGAAATTCCAAAGCTATGATACAAGACTTCAAGGAGAGCATGAAAAGTGATTTTGAGATGTCTGATCTTGGAAAAATGAAATACTTTCTTGGCATGGAAGTACAACAAAGGGAAGATGAGATCTTCATATGCCAAGCCAAGTATGCCCAAGACATGTTGAAGAAATTTTCATTTCTAGACTGCAAGGTGGTTGATACTCCTATTGCTAGTGGGGAGAAGCTTATGAAAGAGGATGGGAGTCCTCTTGTTGATGAGAAGACTTTCAGAAGTATGGTGGGTGGATTGATGTACCTTACATTCACAAGACCTGATATTACCTATGCAGTTTCACTAGTTTCTCGATTTATGAGCTTACCAACTCAAAGGCATATGCAAGCGGTGAAACGAATCTTTAGATATGTGAAGGGAACCTTTGATCATGGCATACACTATAGATCAGAAAGATCTTCAAGGCTGGTTGGGTATGTTGATTCATATTGGGGAGGTTCTATTGATGACCAAAAATCTACTACAGGGCATTGTTTCACCTTGGGAAGTGGGTTGATTTCTTGGTCATCCAAGAAGCAAAGTATAGTGGCTTTGTCTTCCACTGAAGCTGAATATGCAGCCCTTACTTCAGCTTGTACTCAAGGGATTTGGCTGAGGAGAATATTGAAGGATTTTGGTGAGACTCAACATGAGCCTACCAAAATATTTTGTGATAACAGTGGGGCAATACAATTGTCCAAAAATCCAGTTTTCCATGCAAGGACCAAACACATAGAGTTGAAGCACCATTTTGTTAGAGACTTGGTACATGAAAAATTTTTTGTCATTGAGTATGTTAAGAGTGAGGATCAAGTTGCTGATATACTCACAAAGGGGCTATTGAAGGTGACTCATGGGAGACTCAAAGAAATGTTGGACATTTCTTCCTTTGACATCAAAGGGGGGATTGTTGAGGGTGATGTCAAAAGTCACCCATAATTATTAAATTAATATATGAGTTGTAAAATAAAGCACATGAAAAATATATTAAATAGAGTGCTTTATTCATGCAAATTAATATTTTTAGTTAATTTAAAAATAAATAAAAAACAACATGCAAAGTGGCATAATAAAAGTTGTTTTTTATAAAAAGCTAGTTTTTAGTTTTTTTAGCTTTTTTGCATGATCAAGGCTGATTGATCATTATATATTTTGTAATTGGAATCTTTTTGAATATGAGAAGAATAGGAATATTTCAGTGTGCACAATTGTGGAGCTTTTTTAAAGTTTATATTTGTGCCTTTTTTTAATTATAGATCAAAATTTTTGGTTTGGACCAGCAACATAGTTTGCTGAAATTGGAGCTTTTGGCTAAGGATATTTCATCATTTGGCATTCATAATTGGTTTAGCTTAATCACTAAACACTCTTGGACCATTTTTGGGTGATATCCATGCTCCATTAATGTTCTTTTTGTCTTAGATCAGAATTGCTTTATTGTTGTTTTTTTATCTCTCCACCTCAAGAACTTTCAATCTTATTTTTCATCAATGTTTCAAATTCTAATTGCATATCTGCCTTCCATTTTGGATGATTTAATACATGAAATTTTGTTGTTGGTTTCAATATAGAGCTTATCAATTGCTTATTCTTTCTAGTTAATCTATGAGTTTGAGGTCTTATAGTTGTAAGATCTAGAATTTTATTTAATTTTGAATCTTTTAATGTATCTCTAAGCCACATAGTTTTTTTTCTCTACAAGTTTATAGTAATTTCTGTATTTTCATTCTATTCATCCTCTAGCTCTAATTTTGTGTCTTCACTTGATTATTCTTCTTCTAAAAAATCTAGAATGGTTTTTGAATCAAATTTTTGTTCTTTAATGATATTTTTTATTCCTTCATCCAATACTACATCTCTGCTTATGTAGATTTTATTAGTTAATGGATCAATTATTTTGTATCCTATTGACTCATCATCATAATTGAGAAATATTCCACATAGTCTTCTCATCTAATTTTGTTATTTTTTTTCTTTGGAATATGCATATAATCTTTACATCAAAAAATTTTAGGCGCTCTACAATTGGCTTTTGTCTTGACCATACTTCTTCTGGTGTAACATTTTTTAGTATTCTTATAGGTAATCTATTTTGTAAATATACATATGTTTTAACTACCTCTGCCCAACACTGATGATCAAGATAATATTCCTTTAACATATACCTAACCATTTCCATGATAGATCTATTTCTTATTTTTGCAATACCATTTTACTATGGTGAATATGTTTTAGTGAGTTGTCTTTTTATTTCATTTAAAAAATAATAAATCTAATTCCTTTGACATAAATTCACCTCTATCTGAATGAATATTCTTGATAGTTTTTTCTAAATTTTTTTCAAATCAAATTTTGAACTATTTGAAACAACTAAATGCTTCAGATTTGTATTCCATAGAGTACACCCATATTTTTTTGGAATAGTCATCAACAAATAATTAAAATTATTTGTGTCCTCCAATACTGGTAACATTCATTGGTCCACATAAATCTTTATTTATTAAGTCCAATTGTTTTTGAGTTCTATGTTGATGATGTTCAAAAGGTATTCTATGTTGTTTTCCTGCTAGACATTATAGATAAAATGTAGATTCCCAAGAGAGTTTAGGTAAACCCTTAACCATTTGATATCTAGTCATCTCGTTCAATGATGATGCACTTGTATATCCTAGTATTTTATGTGAAAATTATTTTATTTCAAAGATTTCTACTGATAGATCCATATTTACTACTGTATGTAAAGTGAACAAACTATCTCTATGAGATCCTAAAGTTATCACTTTTCCTTGCTTAATATAATACATTATTTTCTTCCTTTGATAACTTTAAACTCAACTACTAAATTTTGATCCATAAGTTGAGATACTGAAAGGAGATTAGTAGTTAATCCTGGGACATATTACACATTATTAATTACTCCTTTTCCATGTTTTAGATCAACTAGAAAATCTCCTACTCCTTTGACTTCATAAGTCATACTATTTGCTATGACAACTAGTTTCTCATATTTTTCATGAAAGGTATTAAACCATTATTTTTTTCTAGTCATATGCCTACTTGCTCTAGAATCAATGTACCAATAATCTATAATGACTTCTAGGTTTAATTCCTATGGAGTAGTAAACCTTATGTCTCCCTAGTTTTAGAAACTAAAGAATGAATTTTGCAAATTTATGTTTTCCTAATATTTGAAGTTGAAATTATTTTACCTCCCAAATAATTAAATTTGCAATAATTTAAAAAACTTTCAATTTTTAATTTTCTAAAAAACAAATTAAATATTCTTCAAAAAAATTCAAGTTTAAAAATTTTTTAAAATCAAATAAACTAGTTGAAGTCCTTATCACTTCAACCTAATAAAGTAATTTTAAAAAACTTAAAACATCTCTCTTACTTTTCAAAATTAACCTTATTTCTCCTACTTTTCAAAATTAAACTTCAAATATAATAAAGTCCTAAATTATTCCAACCAACCTTCTTATTGCTGCTATGCACATACGAACTGATTGCTCAAACTTGTTCTTGCATCCTTTCAAACTTCTCGAATGTTGTTCATGAACTTACACTTGTAATTAAGCATGCAAGTGAAGGTCTACCATTACACCTATATTATAATGCTTCTTCCTCAGGCATGTAATCTCTCCTCAAATGGTGCTATCTAAACTTTACTTTCATTCCACGTTACTGCTTAGATTCTAAAATGCAATCTTAATGCTTGGATGTTATATTAACTTTTTCAATATTTTCTTGCCTACCAACTAGGCGCATTTGTAACACTCTACCTATAGCCTTCCAATGTAGCGCTCCAAAATATTTATTTTCTTTGGCTTCAACATTTGTTTACAACATTATGATTTCTAGTCAAATCTTCGATTCTTTAGTGCTTTGGCTTCTCTCTACATCAACATTATGTATTTGGCTCTTTAGAAATTTGGCTTCTCTCTACATCAATATTATGAATTTGGCTCTTTAGAAATTTGGCTTCTCTCTGCATCAACGTCTCAACTTCAACTCTTTAGCACTTCAGCTTTGTCTCTACAACAATGTTCCAACTTCAAATCTTTACAACTTTGATTTTGATGCTTCTAATTGATATTTCACTATTCTATTGTAGGTCTTAGAGATATTTAGTGTTCAACAACTCTATAAAACTTATTCTCTTTGCTTAGCTTAACATCTTGTTGCTTTTCCTGTAACATTGTTACTTTGCTCTAAGAATTTGTCTCTTACTCTTTGAATTTACTCTAAGACTTGTGGATGTCTCTTCTATAGTAAATATCTTTGCTTTTCTTTTAATATGGGCTGCTTGATTCTTTCAAGAAAGGACCACCTTATTATTAAAAAAATTATATCTTTGGCCTCTTAGCTTAGCTTCATATGCATGTTATTTCTATTCTTTACTATTATTATATGTATCTTGACCTCTACATCCTTTGTTCTTTGAATATATCTCAAGCCTCTTATTTTCTTTTAATAGATCTTGGGCTCCTTTTCTTTTCATTGTATGACTACTTGCAAACCTCTATTTATTAGACCTTAAGCCTCTTTTTTAACTCTATAAAGGGCTTCTCTTTTTTCTGTATAAGGACCTATTTTCTTTCCACTTATAAGGGCCTCTATTCTCTATATGGACCTCTTTCTTTGAAGGATCTCTATTCTTCAATTTTTACCTATTTTTCAATATCAGAATCTTCTTAAAAACTTGTAGCTCTTACTATATATACTAATCCAATGCTTGACGTAATATATATTAAACTAGGTGCTTATTTATCCTTCTTCAAGAATGATATTCTTGACTTCTAATATCTTTTGTTCTACTCTCTTTATCTTAGGAAGCTTTGAATAATTCTCAATCTGATGCTACTATCTTTTCTTCCATACTAGCTTGTTGGACCAATATTAAGGTCAATATCTTTGTGATCAGATTCTTCTTTTGTTGCTTAATATCTTAATCTCAAAAATTTAATAATGTCAAGGTGACTTTTAATATCCCTGTATCTTCTATCAATGTCAAGGTGACGTTGAATATCCTTAAAATATCTATCAATATCAAGGGTTGGCTATGGCCCTGAATGATCAACTATCTCAAAGTTGATTCACCAATTAATATAGTTGAGTCCTATTATTCACTAGTTATTCTTCAATTGTGGAAAAAAACTAGCTTTTCTACTCAATGTGACCTTATAATAGAGTATGAGTCTCACTATCTTCAAATTATATAGACTCTTTATCAACGTTATCAAACTAGATAAAATCAATTTTGTAGAAGTGGCTAAAATGAGCCCTTGTCAATCTCGATAAAAGTCTAGTGGTATATTTGATACCACTTATCATTTTTTAAGCCTTAATACTACGACACATATCATAGGTTAAATATCATAGGATCGAATATAAGATAACCACAATAAGATAAAAATAATGATAAGAATTAGTAGAAAGAAACTTACAATATTAACTAGAAAGAACACAATCTGAATTATTTTGTTATATGAACTTGTACATCCAATTAAGGAGTTTTGTCTCCATAATATAGTTTTACAAAATAACCTTTGAATTATTTTATTTCCACTTGTATAAGTGCCTCTTGATATTTACTCAGAACACATATACATATCAAATAATGTAATATACTCTAATAAGACTATGTGACACAAATATAATGTTGAGATTTTTATTCCATTTTATGGCAATGGATATTTGATGGCAATGAAAAATATCCATTGCCATACTTGTTTTCTACTTACAAAATCAATCGTAATAAAAAAAATAAATATAGTTTTTTGTTGTGTAAATAGCTAAATAAATTCTTTTGCTCTATAGTTCTAGTTGATGTAACATAATTTTGTTTTTATCCATAGTATTGTTCCCATAAGGTTGTTAGACATTTAAAGGAGTTGCATGTTATTTAAGCATTATGTTCCTCCATGATACTTAGTTGATTTGAATTAGACACTAAGTTAGGAAGTTTGAAACATTATTGTGTGAAGACAAAAATATATGAACATATTGTAATAGAATTTTGAGTAATATAAGGTTTTTAGTTTAGTTCATATTTTGATTTTACCCCTCCAAGAGGACTATGCCTACCATTATAGAAAGGGCCCACTACAAGAGATTGGTTGCATGCACTTTTATAGATTTTCCTTTTCTTCATGTTTTTAATATTGTTTATAATTGCCTATATACAACTTAGGCTTAGCACTTAAAATTAAAGTTACTATCTTAATGTTGTTTGTATTTCTATAGTATGATTATTTCTCTTTTAGATATTAATAATTTTATTTGAATTATAGTTACCTTAATTTTACATTTCTACCTTATTGATTATTACCCTGTTTTACCCCTAGAGAGAACCTATAGAAATAATTTACATGATTAACTAGATTTTCCTATAACTCAAGTTAACATATGCAAGTAATCTTAGAATAATAAACTTCATAGGTTTTATGATGCATGCATAGTGCATCACACCTCACAAGTACATTATCCCTAAGTACAAAAAATGAATTGTCTTATAAGATGCTTGAATAACATGGACTTATACTGAGAGGGGGGGGTGAACAGTATAAGACTTAACCAATTAATAATTTTAACTTTAGATAGCAGTGGCATCAACACAACATTAATCAAGACAGAAAGCATCACACATTGAAGACCCATTTTTAACGTGGTTCACCCAAAATGGTCGGGCTACGTCCACAAAACTTTTCTCTAAAAATTTCCTCAAAGTTCTTTGGGAATCCTTCCCAATTACAATATTTATGAGCCTCGGCCCAAAGGAGATACCTTCCCCTAATCAGAATTTATGAGCCTCTGCTCAAAGGAGATACCTTCCCCTCTGCTCTGGAAATGATCCCTCAGAAGATCAACTGCCTCTACCTCTTGCCAGCACATGGAACTCCTTTCCACCGAAGACCTCCTGTCCTCAATGCTTAGCCTAAGAGACCTCTGCCTTCTATGATCACGTCCACAGCAGCTCAACAACCTATACCAAACACAGTCAGTCGGTCTAGTACAAGTCTTCCTCTGTCTGTCAGATCTGTCCAACGCTTAAGCTTGAACAAATCAATCCTCTGCACACAAGCCTTCTCAAAGACTTGCCAAATCTGTCCTCGGGTTCTTCTCAAAGAACCAGTGCACCTCTGTCCTCAAGTTCTCTGATAGAACTATCAAACTCAGCTCACAAGTCCTCTGCTAGGACCTGTCCAAATCTGCTCACAAGTCCCCACCAGAACCTGTCCAAGACTGCTCACAAGTCCCCACCGAAACTTGTCCAAAACTCAGCAAGCTCACCAAGAAAAAAAACTTTCTTAGTAGGAAATCACAAGGTGAATTGTTAGAGACCCAATGTGATTTGTCAAACTCATAGAAGCATAAAGAGAATTGTTAGAGACTCAATATGTTCTATACTCAACTCCCAATCTCAAAACTCAACTCAAATCAACTCAGCTCAAACTCAATCTCAAATCTGAAAACTCAACTCAATATCTGAAATGGATAGGATAGAATGCTTTCATTTCAAGAACATGAAACCCTAACAATTGCCAACTATGCAAAGATTATCACATAACAATGATACTCATGTTCTTTTCACCATCAATTAGGGCTTCAACAACAATGCTCATCAAACAAGGTTCAATCAACACCATTCAAAAGAATCTTTTATCAAAATAAAACAAGCTTTAAACTCCTTATAACTCCTAAGCTATTTTTCCCTCTAATAAACTTCCTCCATCCGCAAAATACACTTAGCAAAAATTAATTTCGAAAATACCTTGGCCAACATCAAAAATCATGCTATGGAGAAATTGCGCACGAATTCTAACACCACCCGCTGCGTCCACTTCACGATGAAAAACCCTTTCGCGTTATTCGAACGCGGAACCTCCCATTCGGGTAGCGCGCCAATAGCCCAGCCGCTACCGGTGCGCCAAAGGCGCCCGGTGAGGTTTAAACCTCATGTTGTTAGCCTTGTTCCTTCTGCGCCAGGGATTAAATAAAACAATAGTGCCTCCCTTTCTTCTGACGTGAACACGAAGACGAAAACCTTACGATGGATTTACGACAAACGACGAGTACAAAAAAAATGAACAACGGATTCACGAAAACATAGCGAGGAAGAAATCGAACAGCAGATCACGAATTCACAACGAGCAACTCTTTTCAAAATGCGGATGGGATAATTCTTGATTTTCATCGAGGGAGATTTATATGCATTTTTACCATAAGCTCTTGACGTCGGCGAGGAGTTTAACACGTCGATGGAGGTCTTGGCTAGCGCCCACAATCTTAAAACATAGAGCCATGGGTTAGGATAACCCATTGCAAACAATAATTTAATATTTATTTAAAAATAATTAAAGGGAACCTTAACAAGGTTTTTAATTATTTAAATAAATACTTCCTCCTGGACCCAAATGCATTAAACTAATGCATCCACCTGTAATATTTAAACCTGCCAACTTGGGGTTTACAAAAGACCTTTGAAACTGTCATGCCATAGTAACCTTCATCAAAACAAATTATTTGACATCAAATCAAATTCCTTCAAGAGCTTCTTGACATCAATGACAACTTATACACTTGAGCAAAGGCAATGTACCCAAAGTACCCAAAATTGCCAACAATCTCCCCCTTTGTCATTGATGGCAAACCTTTACTGAAAACACTTCTCAAGAGCCAAAATTGAAACCAACTGTGCTAACAACTGACCAACTGTGCCCACAACTGAGAATCTTCCTTTGAAGTTTTGCTCCCCCTGACTTGAAGCTCTCCTCTTCACTTTGAAGCTCTCCCCCTTACTCATATCTCTCCCCCTTTGTCATCAATGGCAAAGGGTCACCTTTGGGGCTCGGGACTAAGAATGAGCCTCTTAGCTTAGTCCCTCCCCCACCTCCCGATGAGGTGATTAATTCTGGGGTGGGAGTACAACTCCCAATTTCTCCCTTAGATACTCAAACGTATCTCTTGGAAGAGGTTTGGTGAAGATATCTCGCAATCTGCTCTTTAGTAGACACATACTCTACCTTGACCTGCTTGTCTTGCACTTTCTCCCTTAGAAAGTGATACTTGATGGAAATATGCTTTGTCCTTGAGTGCATTACCGGATTTTTGGAAATACTTATGGCACTTGTATTATCACAAAGTATGGAGATGGGTTGTTCATGCTTGACTTTGAAATCCTCCAAGGTGGTTTTCATCCATAAAACCTGTGTACACCCAGCCACTCCTGCTATGTATTCAGCCTCTGCTGTAGATAAGGAAACTGAAGGTTGTTTCTTACTTAGCCAAGAAACCAAACTCTTTCCCAGGAAGAATGCTCCACCACTAGTGCTTTTCCTGTCATCAATACTGCCTGCCCAATCTGCATCTCGTATAAGCTGTGAGAGTGAAATCATCACCTTTGGGATACCAAAGCCCAAAGTCCATAGTGCCCTTCAGATATCTGAATATCCTCTTAACTGCTATAACATGAGAATCTTTAGGAGCTGCCTGAAATCTTGCTACTAACCCAACTGCCTGCATGATATCTAGTCCAGTAGCTGTAACATATAATAAACTGCCAATCATTGATCTGTACAACCTCTGATCTGCCGTTGGAGATTCATCATCTTTACTCATCTTGCACCCTGTAATCATTGGAGTACACACTGGTTTGCTGTCCATCATCCCAAATTTCTTCAACATTTCTTTGATATACTTTCCTTGAGAGAGAAATATACCATCTTTTGATTGAGCAATCTGAAGACCTAAAAAGAATGACAACTCTCCAATCATAGACATCTCAAATTCCTTCTGCATGGTGTTAGCAAAATCTTTGCACATCTGAGTATTATTTCCCCCAAAAATAATATCATCAACATAGACAACCATAATCAACATATCATCACCTTCATTCTTAATATACAAATTGCTATCTCCCACACCTTTCCTGAAGCCTTGCTCATGAAGATACATGTCAAGTCTTGAGTACCAAGCCCTAGGTGCTTGCTTTAACCCATACAAGGCCTTTTTTAGTTTACACACATAGCTCCGACTGTTCTGAGAGAGACACTCCTTCCGGCTGTTCTATGTAGACTTCTTCTACCAACACCCCATTTAGAAAAGCTGACTTTACATCCATTTGATATACCTTGAATGATTTGAAGCTTGAAAGGGCCAAAAACATTCTGATAGCTTCAAGACGAGCAACAGGAGCAAACGTCTCTTCGAAATCAACACCTTCTACTTGAGCATAACCTTTGCAGACTAACCTAGCTTTGTTTCTGACAATCTTTCCATCCTCATTGAGTTTATTTCTGAATATCCATTTTGTGCCAATGACATTCTTGTCCTTAGGTCTTGGAACCAATTCCCAAGTTTCACTTTTCTCTATTTGATTTAGCTCTTCATCCATTGCTTTTACCCAAAACTTATCTCGCACATGCTTCACTGAAATATTTTGGCTCAATCCGAGATAATAATGAAACATTTGTAGAATCATGTGAGGGAATGACTCTTCTTCTTGTTTGCCTGCTATTTGGATCACCAATGATCAAATATTTGGGATGATGTTTCGAAACATATCGTGAAGGAGTTTTGGGAAGCAGATTGTTGTCTTTCCTCTTCTTCATCTGAAACCTCTCTCAATTCTTCTTGACAAATTTCATCACTGAGTTCCTGGACTGGTTCTCTTATCCCTGTCTTTTCATCAACTGTTACATTTATGCTCTCTACAACTGTATGAGTTCTTTTGTTGAAGCATCTGTAGGCCTTGCTTCTACTGGAATACCCAAGAAAGATTCCCTCATCACATCTAGGATCAAACTTACCCAAATTCTGATCTTCCCTTTTGATGAAGCACTTACTCCCAAACACTTTGAAGTATTTTATTGTAGTTGGTCTTCCTTTCCACAACTCATAAGGAGTTTTATGATGATTGACTCTAAGTTGGGCCCTGGTGATAATGTAGATTGTTGTACTGATTGCCTCTTTCCAAAAGCCATCTGAAAGTTTTGACTCATTTAACATAGCTCTAGCCATATTTTCAATAGTTCTATTTTTCCTTTCAACTACTCCATTTTGTTGAGGAGTTCTTGCTCCTGAATATTCTCTTTTGATTCCTTGTTGCTCACAGTATTCCACAAATTCATTTGAAGTGAACTCTCCTCCTCTATCTGATCTTAAGCATTTGATTCTCTTGTGAGTCTCATTTTCAATCATTTCTTTGAAAGCTTTAAATTTTTCAAAAGCTTCAGATTTTTCTTTGAGAAAAGTAACCCAAGTCATTCTAGAATAATCATCTATAAACAACATGAAGTAGCTTTCTCCCTGAATGCTCCGAGTTCCGGTAGGGCCACATAAATCAGTATGAATAAGATCCAATGGTTTTGAAGAAGTATACCCTTTTGATTTGAAACTGGTTCTGGTCTATTTTCCATGTTGACAAGGACCGCAAACGATGTTATGGGGCCTTTTTATTTTGGGCAAGTCTCTAACTCCTTCCTTGTTACTAATATTGACAAGATTATCAAAGCTCAAATGCCCCAATATTTTATGCCATAACCAACTCTCATCTTCTTGAGTTAGAAAACACTTTTCCTTTTTTATCTCACTTAGCATGTAAAGATTGTTTGGAGTCCTTGTAGCACTAGCAATGAGTTTTCCATTTTTTTCTTTACTTATCTCACATCTATCTGAAAAGAAAGATACTATGTGCCCTTGATCACAAAGTTGACTCACACTTAGAAGATTATGTCTTAGGCCTTCTACATAAAGCACATTTTCTGTTTTGGATTTCCCATCCAAACTAAGAGTCCCTTTACCACATATTTTAGCTGACCTGTTATCTCCAAAACTGACTGTTCCTCTGTTTGTTTCTTTTAAGACCAAAAAATTTTCCTTTTCACCAGTCATATGTTTTGAACAACCACTATCAAGATACCATTTCTCTACTTTGTCTTGAGCATGAAAAGCAGTTTGAACTATCATTGACTTAGATTTGATCTCATTTCTCTTTTTAGTGAACTCAAGGCTAGATCTATCCAAACTGCACATCCTTGCTATATGCCCAAAATTATTGCACTTGTAACACATGACATATTTATTCATAAGAGGTGCAAAAGAGTTAACATTTTCCTTACTATGGCTATTCACAGACTTATTGCAATGCATAGCTTTGTGACCAAATTTCTTGCAGGAAAAACAATAGCCATGGAAAGTATTATGTAACCTGTTTTGATGCCTTGGATGATTGTTCTTCTTGTGACCAACTGGAATCCACCGCTCTTCGGGATGAAGATTGATCTTGCTCGAAGCCCCTATTTCTTGAATGGTGATACCATCCTTCTTTTGCTTTTCACACGGAGTATTCTCTCTGAGAGCCAACTGTTCCAACTTCACTCTAAGAGACATAACCTCTTCTTCTAGTTTCTCGCAATCAGCTTCCTTTCCTTTGAGAACCTCTGTCAGAACCTGTTCAACCTTCTTCCCTTCTTCAACTAGAATTTTGAAGTCTATAACACTTTGAGACAATTCTGATCTTGCTATCTCTTCTTCCTGACATTGATGCTTGAGAACAGAATTCTCTTCCCTGAATTTCTCAAGCTTTCTTAAAGCCAAGAAGAATTCACCTTTGAGATCGAACTCAACCTCTTCATCTCTTTCTGAATCTGTATGTTCCTCTGATAGATCCTTCTCCAAGCTGTTAGGCTCTTTCTGGAGAGACCTGCTCTGATACCAATTGAAGAACATGGACTTATACTAAGAGGGGGGGTGAAGAGTATAAGACTTAACCAATTAATAATTTTAACTTTAGATAGCAGTGGCATCAACACAACATTAATCAAGACAGAAAGCATCACACATTGAAGACCCATTTTTAACGTGGTTCACCCAAAATGGTTGGGCTACGTCCACAAAACTTTTCTCTAAAAATTTCCTCAAAGTTCTTTGGGAATCCTTCCCAATTACAATATTTATGAGCCTCGGCCCAAAGGAGATACCTTCCCCTAATCAAAATTTATGAGCCTCTGCTCAAAGGAGATACCTTCCCCTCTACTCTGGAAATGATCCCTCAGAAGATCAACTGCCTCTACCTCTTGCCGAGCACATGGAACTCCTTTCCACCGAAGACCTCCTGTCCTCAATACTTAGCCTAAGAGACCTCTACCTTCTATGATCACGTCCACAATAGCTCAAGCAACTCTGTACCAAACATAGTCAGTCGGTCTAGTACAAGTCTTCCTCTATCTCGTCAGATCTATCCAATGCTTAAGCTTGAACAAATCAATCCTCTGCACACAAGCCTTCTCAAAGACTTGCCAAATCTGTCCTCAGGTTCTTCTCAAAGAACCGAGTGCACCTCTGTCCTCAAGTTCTCTGATAGAACTATCAAACTCAGCTCACAAGTCCTCTGCTAGGACCTGTCCAAATCTGCTCACAAGTCCCCACCGAAACCTGTCCAAGACTGCTCACAAGTCCCCACCGAAACTTGTCCAAAACTCAGCAAGCTCACCAAGAAAAAAACTTTCTTAGTAGGAAATCACAAGGTGAATTGTTAGAGACCCAATGTGATTTGTCAAACTCATAGAAGCATAAAGAGAATTGTTAGAGACTCAATATGTTCTATACTCAACTCCCAATCTCAAAACTCAACTCAAATCAACTCAGCTCAAACTCAATCTCAAATCTGAAAACTCAACTCAATATCTGAAATGGATAAGATAGAATGCTTTCATTTCAAGAACATGAAACCCCAACAATTCCCAACTATGCAAAGATTTATCACATAACAATGATACTCATGTTCTTTTCACCATCAATTAGGGCTTCAACAACAATGCTCATCAAACAAGGTTCAATCAACACCATTCAAAAGAATCTTTTATCAAAATAAAACAAGCTTTAAACTCCTTATAACTCCTAAGCTGTTTTTCCCTCTAATAAACTTCCTCCATCCGCAAAATACACTTAGCAAAAATTAATTTCAAAAATACCTTGGCCAACATCAAAAATCGTGCTATGGAGAAATTGTGCATGAATTCTAACACCACCCGCTGCGTCCACTTCACGATGAAAAACCCTTTCGCGTTATTCGAATGCGGAACCTCCCGTTCGGGTAGCGCGCCAATAGCCTAGCCGCTACCGGTGCGCCAAAGGCGCCCGGTGAGGTTTAAACCTCACGCTGTTAGCCTTGTTCCTTCTATGCCAGGGATTAAATAAAACAATAGTGCCTCCCTTTCTTCTGACGTGAACACGAAGACGAAAACCTTACGACGGATTTACGACAAACGGCGAGTACAAAAAAATGAACAACGGATTCACGAAAACATAGCGAGGAAGAAATCGAACAGCAGATCACGAATTCACAGCGAGCAACTCTTTTCAAAATGCGGATGGGATAATTCTTGATTTTCATCGAGGGAGATTTATATGCATTTTTACCATAAGCTCTTGACGTCGGCGAGGAGTTTAACACGTCGGCGGAGGTCTTGGCTAGCGCCCACAATCTTAAAACATAAGCGCCATGGGTTAGGATAACCCATTGCAAACAATAATTTAATATTTATTTAAAAATAATTAAAGGGAACCTTAACAAGGTTTTTAATTATTTAAATAAATACTTCCTCCTGGACCCAAATGCATTAAACTAATGCATCCACCTGTAATATTTAAACCTGCCAACTTGGGGTTTACAAAAGACCTTTGAAACTAGTCATGCCAGTAACCTTCATCAAAACAAATTATTTGACATCAAATCAAATTCCTTCAAGAGCTTCTTGACATCAATGACAACTTATACACTTGAGCAAAGGCAATGTACCCAAAGTACCCAAAATTGCCAACAATGCTTTGGCCAAATTTATGAAAAAAATGTTTATGTTCATATAGTATCATCAAGATATTGCATGCCTTGTGTGACTGTATGTAGGTAGGATGTCACAATTTCATTATCTATTCTCTTTAAACTTACTAGCATTATGTATATAAACATTTATTCAAGGATCAAGCACTCCAACTAAGGGACTTGTGGAGGGGAACTTCTAAATTTTTTTTGAAGCAATACCAAAAAGTACAAAAAAATATTAGATGTGATCATGATCATCAATTTTATTATTGCATTATTTTCCAAAATTTAAAGAGATCAAGTTGTCTTATTTGAAGCAAATCACCTCAATATTAAAATATTTTTGTAAACAAAAAAATATCAACACCATACAACAATAAATGAAAGAAGCAATGAAATGATATTTATATTGATTTGAGGAGCCTTGATCTCCTTTTTACAAAGCGTTTTGTCCCAAGTGCACTAGGATATGATTATAAATAAAGGTCTTATTTCCAGAGATACAATGAACAAGAAGGGTGAAACCCTTATTGAGATTTGAATGAATGGTGGTGCTGACGATCTTCTCTGCTATAATTTTTTTTATTGATGGACTTGTGTATCCTTACAAACCATATTTTGCTTTAGTATCTCATCAATAACCTGTAACCTACACATAATTAGCAATCAAGGGATTAATAGTATATGTGGCCTTCCACAGTGTGAAGCCCTTGAAAATCAAAACTATAGAACTGTTGGTCCGAAATCTGCCACAGGAAAGGATTTTTACAAGTGCGCCCTAGACCCGGCCAACATTGAAAGGCTAGAAGCAAGAAATGGCTCCCAGACCAATCTCCAAAGTGGGCTGGTTCCCTTTACTATTCTAAATTTTATTTGAAGATAAGGGTTGCTGGAAAGAAATTTAAAAATGCGAAAAGAAATAGAAATATGGCCACAGGCCGAAATTATGAGATCGGAAGACAACAACAGAAAACTTAAAAAGTGCAGCAACAACAAGCAATAGAAGCTATTAACTCAACTCTCACACAACTGCATGCAGAAAATCTCTCCAATACTACACTCCAGGAATCATATCCTTACAAGCAAGATCCAAATCCAATATGTAGAATTTGAATGTAACAGCACCTAAGGAATATAAATTCTATCAGAAATGCAAAAGGAACAGAAAAGACAATCACTCAAAATAGTTGCTTGAAAAATTTGAAGCCAATACTTTATTCTCGCAAATGTACTTCCAGTTTTTAGCAAAAACTTCCAACAACTGCAAATGAGGTTTACATTGGTTTTTATAGAGGGCCGTCCTCTTTGCAGCATTTAATATTTGCCACCGACCTTCTTGAGATCTACAATTATGCCTTGGAAATTATGCACATGATCCCCTTAATTGCAGCGTTAAGGGAGCAAAAATTAAATGCAATTAGACCACGCATCTCTTTCATTAAATTTGTTTTCCAAAAATGTGCATGAAATCATTGACTCAATCCACGAACAGCAGCCTCGAACAAATAAAATCTTCAATTTTGGTGGCCTGGACGCTTCTTCAACCTTGACCGCATGGAAAATCCACAAAGCATTTAATTCGGGCGAGCATTTAATCATCGGAAAGTAAAAAACCTTATCGGCCGTTCATACTGCGCCTTGGCGGGAAACTGACGCAGGTCGCGAAAACGCGATGGGTCACGAAATCGCGACATATTTTGATGTCGTACACTTTTGCTACCTTGGACCCACGAAAATCCTCCCTGTCATGATATCGCTGCATCTTCGGCTTCAGTGTCTCCATCGCTAGCTTGGTTTGCGAAAATAGCACATGTAGCGATATCGCTACACATTTTATCTCCCAACTCTGTCCTTCGCTTTAACTCGCGAAAACGAAACATGCAGCGCATCGCTGCCATTTTTCGGAACTTAAGCCCTTGCCCCTTTTTTGTAGCGATTTCGCTACTTTTTAACTCCTTGGCCTTCTTCTCAACGAACTCCCCGTGGCTTCGAAACTTGCAGCGCATCGCTGCAACTTTTTCTTTGAACTTCCCTTTGCACCAATCGTCTGGCGATTTTGGAACATCACCTGCTCAACCAACTCTTTGAAAGTGTAGCCTTTTCAACAAAACTTCCGCGCTTTCGAAAGATGCAGCGCATCGCTGCAACTTCGTCTTTAGACCTCCTTCTCGACCAATATGCAGCGAATCGCTGCAGCATTTAACTTTGTGTCTTCGGCTGAACTTTTTGTCGTGATTTCACGACATTTTGTCGCTCTTCCTCCTTTGCTCATTTGAAGTCACGAAAATAGAACACGTCGCGATATCGCGACGGTTCTTCTTAGCTGCATGCGTTGACCGTGTTGACCGTGATTTCGTGACATGTCAGCGAATCGCTGCATTTTCTGGACTTAGTCTTTTTTTGCTCCTTTTTTGCTTCTTTTTGCTCCAAAGCTGCATCAAGGCTAGTATCAAAGTAAGATCTGCAACAATTTACGTGTTAATACTTCAATCAAAATCAAATGTGGCAAAAATGCCAACAAGAACCCTAGAACATAAATAATTGCAGACATAAAATAAAATGTAGAATACGTAAAGCATAAAATCAATCTACCTAATTAATACTTGATATCGATCTGTGCATGTAAGGGTTTTGAGGTGTTGTCATGCAGACACTCTTGCTTTATATTTGTGTCATGTGATTATGTTCTGATTCTCTTCTCTTATTTTTCCTCCATTTCCTCCATTTACAAAATGGATATCATTTTATAATTACTTTATTTAATGTTGGGGTTTCGATGATAGCAACGAGCGGTCAAGATTAAATCTTGGTGGATGGTTGAGATTGTGGTGACAAGGATCACATTAAAGAGTGGAAAGGATTACCATGTGGCACAATAAGATGCAACTTTGATGGATGACTCGAATTTATATATATATATATATATATATATATATATATATATATATATATATATATATATATATATATATATATATATAAGTAAATATAAATATAAATATATAAAATATTTATATTTACATATAATAGATGGCTAGAATTTTGTGTCTACAATTTTCAAGTCCAATTTAGGGAGCAATCACTTTTTCATTGGAGATCTATTCATCTAGAAACCCAGAGTGATTTGCTTAAGGCAATTTTCTTGGACCATTTTTTCTTAAATTTGTTTGAGTTCCATTTTGGAAGCAATTTGTTCCAATGCCAATTTTTTTTTAATTTTGGATCTCAAAAATCTAGTTTTGTAGATACATACATAGAAGAATCTAGGTAATGAATACACATTCAAAGACACAATAATATAGTAAAATATTTTATCTTTTCAAGTTTATATTGTGCCAACATAAGAACACAAAGGGGAAAAGAAAGAAAAAGTCATCATGTGGTACACAAAATGACAAGCTTGAAATGATCCAATACTTAATCATACTCCATCCAAAAGAATAATTCTAGTAGTTGATCAAATGAGTCAATCCCAAATTCCTATGTCTAAAGAGTTAAATTTCCTTGGTTTCCTATGAGTTTTTGATTATGTACTTGTTATCATGAATAAAACATGAATATTTATTGGACCTACTATCATCGATATTAATATTTTATATGAAATACCCAAAGTATCACAAATTTTATTCCCAATCTATAAATTAGATAGGCTCTTTAGATTGTTAGATTTCACAATAGTTTCAATGAATGAATGGAATCGAACATGACCTAGTACTGCTTAAAAATAAATACACAAAATGAAGAATAAATAACACATAAGATATTGGAGGTGTCCGTGAACATCAAATAATATCACTAAATGGAAATGAAATTATAGATCAAACGTTAAATAAAAATGCTAGTATGAAGGGGTAATTATACCTAAGTACAAGCTATATTTAGGTCAAGGTGCTAAGACTAACCTTTAGGAATAAAATATTATAAAAAATTATAAAAACATATTTTTCAAGGTCTACATGGGAATAAATATGATCAATACAAGTACAAAAGTTAGTCGTGGCCTCATTAGAAGCTTAACTACCACATATTTCAACATCCCCCTTAAGCTAAATGGAGGATATAGATAGAGATCCTTACTTGTCATCCCCTCTTAAGAGACACTCTCCAACTCCAAGAATCCCCCACAGCATGTAAAAATGGCCTCGATCATGATCTTTGTTAGTATATCCATTGTCTACTCTAATGAAAACACAAAAAATGTGTTAAATATTCCACATGCATGAGGCCATCTCAAAAGTGCATCCATTTATCTATGTGGTTTTTTTATTGATGAAACACTAGATTACAAACAAGTTGGATGGTGCTCTAATTGTCACATCAAAGAGTGAATGGAAAACTATGAGGAATATCAATATCCTCCAAAATCATGAGCATACACCTAAGATGCTTAGATACCTCATTGGTAGCATAATATTTAGCCTACATGTAGGTCTAGGAAATAGTGGATTGACATATATAACACTAAGAAACTAGGTTAGATTACAAATATAACATAAATACTATGGTGGACCATACTCATATGAGGCACTAGCCCAATCAATTTATAAAAAATTATATAAAAGTTTAAGGGGAGCTAATGGAGTAGTGAATACACATATGAATAATCCCTTGGATGTATTTGAGAATCATATTAGCTATTATCCAATGACTCTTAGGGTTCCTACATATATTTGTAACAATAACTGAGTAAAAACTATAATTGATCTAGTGTGGATAAGATAGAGAATTCCTATCATAAGAGACTAATACACCATAGCATTTACCTAAGGAGGGGTACAACTAGCTTGAAGCTTCAAGCTTGAGGTAAAAGGAATCTAAGCTCCTCCATATTAAAACACTGGAGAAGATCCAAAGCATACTTAATATGGGAAATTATGATGTCATAATATATTTGATTAATCCATAAACCTAAAAAACAATGTAAAATCCCTAAATCTATCATCTCAAAAGTGGAACAAAACCTTGCTTTCATATTCTAGATTAGAGTAGAAGAGTTAGTAATAATGAGAATATCATCAACATATAACTAATCGTCAAAGTTTTTTATCTTGATGTTTGATGTAAACATCCTTTTCAATCTCCAATTTCCAAAAATCATACTTAATTAAAGAGAAATGTATCTTCTTGTATTGTATACATGAAGCCTACTTAAGTCTATACGAGGACCTAGCTAGATGATAAACCAAAGAAATGGGTCCCTCAAGCCTAAAATTGGGTGAATGTTGCACATAGATTTCATCTTAAACCCTCATAGGCTTTGTGATGAATATATAGCACATAACACCTTGTAAGTTTATGATTCCATAGATTGATAAAATTAATTATGAAGACATGCTAAACCTAGTCAAATACTATACTATCAAACCTAGTTGAATTTTTATTCATTGTGCTAGAGGAAGATTTTCTATGGATTCTCATAGATATTTGATAGAGGATACATGGACCAATCACTACATAGAAAGGAATTCTTAATGTCCATTTGATATACCTTCCACCCATATGAGGAAATAATGGAGAGAATCATCATAATCGAGTCCATCCTGGCCACTAGTGTAAATGTATTAGAATAGTCCACTCCCTCCTTTTGAGAGAATTCCTTAACAAAAATACATACCTTGTGCTTCTCTACCTATCCATCCAAAATATATTTGATTTTATAAAACTAATTGTAGCTAACAATTTTCTTCCTTATTAGAGAAGAACCAACTCCCAAGTCTTGTTCTTCATTAGAGCCTCATATTCTACCAAAATAACATCTTCCCATTCTAGCCAACCCTAACCCTAAGAATATGTATGAGGGTCCTGAGAATGTGTTACCTTAAAAATTAGTACTCGAAAAGAAGCCTTTAAATATCACTTAATAGATAAAATAAGCTAAGAATTCTTTAGGAGCATCTTAACCCACTTGGATTTTGAATTAGCTAAGAAAGAATTATGTACATTCTATGATAACTTAATATCAAAAGATAAAAATAAAGAATCCATCTAAAAATCACCAATCACCTAATCATGCAAGGTTAAAATATTCTAAATTGATGTGTCCTCCTCATCATTACTTGAACATGGAGAAGAATATGTTTCTTGTGGTGTTGCACATAAAGAGGTCAAATCAATAGGTAATGGACATCCATTTGAACATGAAGATAAAGAAGATGCTCTAATAGGAATAGAGCCAACTAAAATTTTGAAGAAACAATTGAATCCAAGATGATCAAAAGGTCAGAATGACCATTTACTAAAAGATCAAGTGGTGAGATGGAAGGAGTACCTAGAAGAACCTAATAAAATATGACATCTCTCTTGATAAAAACCTTACTCCTTTAAGGATTGAAAAATCAGTATTCCTTTGAGGTATCTAAATACCCCATTAGAATACACTCATTTTTTGGTACCTTACTTTAAATATCCTTGGGTATGTAAACCCATGTTGAAGACCCATGTTGGGATTCTAGGAGATGTTTGTGCTTCATCATGTGCCTAATTTTCCTTGAATTTACAATCCACTCATCTAAGGATGTGTATTTTCAACATGCAAGCAAAACCACTATATGAGCTTGTGAGGTTTCTCCATCAAAACTATCCTCACCTTATGCATATAAGATAGCAACACCAACATCCCTTCCCTTTCTACCTCCTCAAGTTTCTTGATCTAATCATGAACAACATAGATAACATATTCACCACCCCAATTTTTTCTTAAAAAATTGATTCTCCTATCCATCCAATTTTCAACATAGGCCTTAAATATCTTAAAACTATTAAAGACCTCAATCTTAAGGTGAAAAACATACAATAACACATATATAGATAAATAATAAATGAAATAAAACACCTATTTTGTGATAGAGGGTGTGCCCATAGGTCCAAAAATATCACTACATATGATATAGAAGGATGAGAGGCCCACCTTATAGCCTATTTTAAAAATGAATCCCTATAATGCTTATCTAGAATACATCATTTACATGCACCACTTGTAGGGGATATGCATGGAAGCCCAAAAACCATCTAATCCTAACTCATGTATCTCAAAAATTTATAGTTGATATGTCCAAGCCTATGATACCACTTCTAAATTTCATTATCTACATGATAAACCACAACAACAAATATTTTATCCCTATATGAGGGAGCAAAAGAGATTGATCTTTATCCCAAATTATACATGTGGTTAGTCTCATCATAATAGCCAAAAGAAATTATTCTAAACCTATTGTCTATCCTTAATTACCCATCTATATTGGAAAATTTCTACCTTTTTATTTGTATGAGTAATGAGATAAATAGACAAAATATTAGATCCAACATTAGGAACATGAAATACCTCATCAAAAAATAAATATCAAATTCTATGTCTCCACACCCTACAACCTACAATGAAGAATCATCTCCAATCACAACATGTTCCCCTACATGTGCTTTGTTAGCTCTATAGAAGATATTTATGCTTCATCATGTACCTAGTTGCACCTGAATCTACAATCTTCTCATCTAAGGATATGGATGTTTAATATGCAAAACAAAGTGCTACATGCACTTTGATGTTTCTCTATCAAAACAATTTCCACCTTATGCATAAAAGATAATAGTTGTTAGAAATAGAGTATATTACATCATTTGGGTCATGTAAATGTATCTTCCAAGGTACATACTTAGGACATTAGATTACTTTAGGGGGAAGTTATCTAGTTACTTCATGCAATGTAATAAATGCACAAGTGTCAATGTGCAAGTTGTATATGTGCAAGTTGTCCCTTGCACAACTAGGTAGAGTGTTGGCCAAGTAACCTATTTTACCTATATAAGGAAGGCCTCATTGTTAGATAGATATAGAGTCGGGGGACATAGTTAGATAGTGTAGCTTAGAGCATAGCATAGTTCTATGTAGATCACCATCCATTGGTGATGGGTGCAATGTAGTTCAGTAGCTTTATTAATGGAGTGTTCATTTCCTCCATAGCTACATTGTATTATTTTATATCATTTCTATTTATAGCATATTTTAGTCATCTAGCAGATTTACTTTCTTTCATATTATTTTGCATCTTATGATTGCTATCTCCCAGTGCTCATTACATCAAAATCTAATAGTGGTATCAGAGCCACAGTAGATCTAGTCTATGTAGGTCAATAGGGAAACCACCATTATAATTGAGCCTAAGTTTTTTGTCAACTTGATGCACTACTGGACCAACCACTATCAAAAAATCTCAGAAGAGTCTAGGTGGTAGAATTAGGGAGAGTCACAAGTGAGGACTGAAAGAAATCTCAGTTCCAAAAATACTGAGATTACATTTGACTAGAGTCTTTTCCACAGAGTTACAAGGAAAACTCATGAAGACTAGGACTCAACATTCAATCCACTAGATTGACAAATCATCTAGTGAAGATCATCCAAGATATCTAAAATTTGCTAACTATTACCTAAAGTTTCTTTTATTGTAGAAAATTAATTCTTAGAGGATTGGGACTCCTACAACAAAAAGCTAGGAGACTCCAACTTCATTACCCGAAGGTCGACATGCCTTCATAGTGTAGATATTAGTTCCTTGTGCAAGAGAAGAATACTGCAGAAGAAGACTTCTAGTGAAGAGTCATGGTGAAGTCAAGAGACTGAAGATCTCCATTTATAGATTGAAGAACTTCACAATTGAAGAAAATGCCATAGAATCCTTGAAGAAAAGGCCATAGGAGCCTTGAAGGAGAAGCCATAGAAGTCTTGATACTAGAAAGGCCATAGAAGCCTTGATACTAAAAAAGGCCATAGAAGCCTTGATACTGAAAAAGGCCATAGAAGCCTTGATACTAAAAAAGGCCACAGAAGCCTTGATACTAAAAAAGTCCATAGAAGCCTTGATACTAAAAAATGCCATAGAAGCCTTGATCCTAAAGAAGAATTCGAAGAGAATATCTGATTCAAAAGTAGACTAAATATTTTAGTACTAATACTTTGTTGTATGGAAAGAAGATTCAGTGAGTTGGAAAACTTCCTACAAGAAATTTAGGAAGGGTATCTTCTTTAGAATCAACTCAACACCTAAAGCAAAATCGAAGAGATCAAGAGAAGATCTCATTGAAGAACTTCTAATCAAGGAAGAAGAAGGACTAGGAGAGTCTTGCTCGAATCCAAAAGTAGCATAATCAGAGATCCAAAAGTAGATCTCACCACCAACACTTCCAGGAGTAGAAGGTTGAAGAGAAGGTCTCAAGGAAGACCATCAGAAGTTGTAAGATCAAAGACCTTGGGAAGGTCTTATCGAGCATCCAAAAAAAGGCTAGGAGAGCCTTACTAAAGAAATTCTCAAAGGAGAACTCATTGGAGAAATCCACTACCAAGGAGAAGCCCTTGATAGTGAAGGACTTGGGACAATTGTTGCCATCCGACAACAAGCCCAAGAGAAGAAGAATTTGGTAAGGAGTGCCAAATAAGAAGAAGAATTTGGCAAGGAGTGCCAAATCCATGAAGAAGAATTTGGAAAGGAGTGCCAAATCCATGAAGAAAAATTTTGCAAGGAGTGCCAAATATCAGAAGAAGATCCTGCTTGAAGTTAGAATTCGACAAGAAGACTTGAAGATAGAAGAAGCTCACCAAATCTTGGATATTTGAAGATTACCTCTCATAGCAAGAAGGCATCACTTTAGAGACAAAGACTTCTCCAAATATACAATAGAAGGAGGAGATCACAAGAGGAGAACAAGCCACCAAATCCTAGGCTCATGAAAGAAAGTTTAAGACCATCATTTGGTGAAGGAGTTGTTCAGGATAGTCTACAAAGAGCTGCAAGATCCTACTCGAAGCAACAACTTGGTGATCTTAGACACCAAGATCTACATCCTCTAAAAAAATGCAAAAGAGCTACAAAAGATTTAAAAAGGTATGCAAATTTTTGGTGCAAGTAGATTCATTAATTGGTTTACTTATCAGATTTGTTAGAAGCACCTGAATTTGGATTAAAGTTGCAAGTAGAAAATTGGATTATAGTATTCAAAAGTGCAAAAAGAAAAAGTTATTTTTAAGGTTCATTTGCACATTAATTAGGAGTTGATTAGATTTCAAAATTACTTCTATCAACTACCTATCATCTACTTTGGAAAAATAAGACTAAGTCCTACAATATTAATTGTAGTGAAATTGCAGAATAACTCTTAAAGATTCATTTCAGGTTATTCTTGATTAGTTGCAGTAAATTTTTAGTGCATTAATTTGAGAGTTTATTGGAGTGATAAGGTGTAATTATTAGTGCATTAAAAGTGAAATACTTGCACTATTATACTACTCTAAAAAAGAAATTAGTTTTGTGTTTTTTGAAGGGCACAAAATCTGATTTGTATCAAGTGTCTAAAGACACTATTAAAGCACAAAAATATGCAACACATAGTGGCCAAGTGAAGCCACAAAAATAGGTTAGAATCCTCCAAAACTTGGAGAATAATACAACTAACCAAAAATAGAAGTAGAAGCTTCAAATATTGAGACTTGGTGAGTCTCAAATCCAAAGCATTACAAGGTTAATTGCAAGGATAAAAGTGTAAAAAATTGCATCATATAAGGAGTTTCTATCTACTTCTATCTAAGCTTGGATTTGTCATCATAATATCCAAGAAAAAAGGGAAGGTGTCTAAGCAAAAAGACAACCTCAAAACCCTCACACTGCATTCAAAATTCTACCATACAAATCAGAATACTAGACCTACAAAAAGGGAGTGCAAGAAAAGGTGCAAAAGGCATCTTATTTACAAATATTGTTACATTGAGTTGCACTACTCTAACTCATTCTATGCAAGAAAAAGGGTAGATTGGAAAGTGCCTCAAAGGTACACTACAAGCAGGTTGAATCAGCCAAAGGTGGTGAATACTATCATTCTTCCAAGCATAGCAAAGAGCCTCTCTTTTGGCTCATCCTCTACATATCTTGGATGATCGAACCTACAGAAGACAAGGCACAAAGCCAGGGGAAAATCAAGCAGTGTATAAAGCAAAGGAGCATCTCTATCAAAGCAAGCATACATCAAAGCAAAGGAGCATCTCTATCAAAGCAAGCATACATCAAAGCAAAGGAGCATTTCTATCAAAGCAAGCTACATCCAATCAAGGAGCATTTCTACCATAAGTGGAGCATCAAGGAGTCTTCATCCAAGCACTGCCATTCAGACTCCATTCAAGGGCCACCAAAGCTCCACCAAAGCTCCTCCATATCTCCACCACAGCTCCACCATAAGCATTGCTTGGCTAGAGATATTTCAACATCTACGTAGAACAACAAATAACAAGGTGGAAAACGTATTGGAGAGCCTTCAAGAAAGTGTTGATAAAGACAAGGGCATGCAAATGCCACTTGTCATTCTTCAAAAGAAACTCTAAATAACGCTCACAAAGAAGATGTTACAATTCTATCTTGGTACCCATACTCCATGTAGAAGAGGAGTTACTTACAACTAGAAGCTTGATATATATTCATTACAGCAAGGAAGTCTCATAGACGTTGAAGAAGAAATGTTTCTTGGACAACGCTCGAAGGGGAATAAAAACATCTCAACTAAAGGTGACATTTATCACAAGCAATGGAGTAAGTTTGGCATCTCCACCAAACAGTCGAAGCATCCATGGAGCATTAAAAATCCTACCATGACACTTGTCACTCAACTGACCACCTATTAAAGGTACCTTGGACCTTGGAGAAAGAGCAATACAATAGTAATTTGAAAGCAATTCGATAATAGTTTGATGGTAAAATTTCATTGGTATTTTGGTAGAAGCTCGGTGATAGTTCAAAAGTGATCCTTCACAAGTCGAGAGTATTCGAAAGCACTCTCGATCAACCAACATTAAAGGATAGCATTGAAGCCAAAGCACACATTGGAGAATTCATGCTCAAGAAGGACAGATTACTACCATATTCATCCGACTTCATAAAGGTACAAAGCCTTATTAAGGAAAAATTTCCTCATCTAATTTGCTTTCATTCAAAAAGGGAGTTATAAGGTTATATGTTAAGGTTGAGATATTAAATGAAATCAATATTTATTTGAAAGCAAAACTTAGGGAAATTAATATAATATTTGCAAAATACAACTTAGGAGAAATAAGGGATACTACTTGGAATTAATCCATTTAATGTTTGCAAATATTAATGTGTTCTAATTTTCCAAATTTGGGAGTGATAAGGGTTACAACATCAAACTAGGTTATTGGAAATTAGAAACACTTGAATAAAATCCTAAGGGTTACAAAAAGAGGTTATTAAGATCTTTTATTAAAGTTGGAAATTTATATTCTTGTCTCAAAAATTTCTCAAAAGGGACAAAAGAAATCCAACATTAAAACCTCTTCAAAATTGAAAAGTGCTTAGTTCAATAGGAGTAATAAGGTGTTAGAAAAGTTGATTTTTGATCTTTACAAAAATTTATACAAAATCAACCAAAATTGAACTATATTTTACAAAAGCACTATATCATACTCCAAAAACATTAGGGAGTCATAAGGCATTCTACAAAACTTGATAATAATAATATCTATCAAATATTATCAAGTTGGGAAGATATAAGCTTTCTTCAAAAACCTAAAATTAGGTATTCATACCTAGGGAGACATAAGGAAGCCTAAAAACCTAAGGATTAATAAAGGTTTTATCAAATCAAGCTTATATACTTCAATTAAGGATCATATATCCTAATACTAGGGAGCTATAAGGATGTCTACTTCTCAAAATACCAATAAGTGCTTCAGAAAGGAAAAATCCAATGCCATAAAACTTGGGATCATGAATCTACTCAAGAAATCGGAAGGAAGGTTAGATCTAGCTTCAAAAGTAATCCATAGTGAAGCCTTAGAAGATAATTTTGATACTATGGAATGCTATCTTCAAACCCATCTCAATGAAGCAATTGACAATGGAAAAAGTGATATTTCACTTTCCTTAGACTTTGTGAGCATATTATACATGGCATTGCTCACATATAAACACTACAAGGCAGAAAATGAAGAACAAAAAGGATTGATAGAATTACTCAAAAAGAAGATAGAACTTGATGAATCATATCTAGAAAAGTTTTTTCAATCCTCATGCAGCATCAACACTTCCTGTTCTACTAACTCAAAATATTATCATGATGCCTTAAGTGGTTGTTCAGAAACTTTTGTATAGATTAAAGATAGGAAAGGAGAATCTTCCTCACAAGAACCAAGTAGCAGCTCAACCTCCTATGAGAACACAGAAACCAAAATCAAAGGCAAATCCAGAGATGAAGAAGAAGACATAGCAGATAAAGGAGGAATACAATGCAAAGTCAATTGAAAGAAGAAGCTTTAGCTACAGCTTACTTTGCATCATATGAAGACACAGATTACCTACTGAACCTGAACACAAAGAATGCAGAGGAAGAGTACAAAGTTCAGGATGAAGAAGAAGAAGATCCATATTGAAGACTAAAGTCTTCAATACCCAAATAATGTAATACAAGGGGGTGTTAGAAATAGAGTATATTACATCATTTGGGTCATGTAAATGTATCTTCCAAGGTACATACTTAGGACATTAGATTACTTTAGGGGGAAGTTATCTAGTTACTTCATGCAATGTAATAAATGCACAAGTGTCAATGTGCAAGTTGTATATGTGCAAGTTGTCCCTTGCACAACTAGGTAGAGTGTTGGCCAAGTAACCTATTTTACCTATATAAGGAAGGCCTCATTGTTAGATAGATATAGAGTTGGGGGACATAGTCAGATAGTGTAGCTTAGAGCATAGTACAATTCTATGTAGATCACCATCCATTGGTGATGGGTGCAATGTAGTTCAGTAGCTTTATTAATGGAGTGTTCATTTCCTCCATAGCTACATTGTATTCTTTTATATCATTTCTATTTATTGCATATTTCAGTCATCTAGCATATTTACTTTCTTTCATATTATTTTGCATCTTGTGATTGCTATCTCCTAGTGCTCATTACATCAAAAGCTAACAATAACATCAATACCCATTTTTATTTTACTTTCTCAAATTTATTTATCTTAAAAGCAAGAGATTTGCACCATACGAAATGAAACAAAGTAGTAATGAATGAATACATGATGATAGAACAACGTAAAATAAGGTGGGTCCCCTTTTATTTTTTATATTTTCTTTAAAGGTGTTACAATAAAAATATTCTCCTAGAAGATGCTATCAAACCGATACAATGATACACAATATCATGATTAAGATCTCTTTGTGCAATAAAAGAATCTCCAAGCCAACATAGTTCATAGGGGAGCAGGTTTTTGGACTGATGTGTGAGTGTTTTATGTGAAGTATTTCACTATCCTTGTACCTATAAACTACACACAATGAAATAACAATAGATTAGTAGTATGTGTGGGGCCCACCGAAGTTGGACCCATTTTAAATATGAAGATAAAAGAAATGAATGAAAAATAGGTACATGTATGCAATAACAAAAAGGTAAACTAATGTAGAATAGTAAAATTAACCGATTTAACCTAATATGCATTAAAAATAGTAAATCTGATCACCTGACCGTAATCGTCTATAGGCAAGATGATTTCATTTGTGAACCATCTTGTAGCGAGATGATCTCTATCGCAAGCCTGTATTTATTTATCACCAAACTCAAGTGATATTTGGGATGATCTAGAAAGTGTTTTTAATGGATTTTTCTATAGGAGGTAAGTTTAAGGAACTCAAATAGTCACTGTAGCGAGGTTTGTTGATTATGTGAGATAGTGAAGCATAACATTCAATACTTTGTGACAATCGAGTGATATGGTGTTAGCAGTAGGAGACCTTGCAGATTGATCTTAGTAGAAATTTGTTACACAAAATTGAAAGTTGAGGGACCTTTAAACTTGAGGGGTGAGTGCCATTTTATAGATCTCTTGATCAAATCTAGGGCACTCTACATGAAAAAGCAAAGGGGCAGTTCACATTGGAAAAATGGATGCATACCCCAGAATAGTTGATTGCATGAAATTAATTCAAAATATTCTCATGCAAAGGCATCTAAAATTGGTGCAAGATCATGCACAACACTAAAAGTCAATTTTTATTGCCAACTATTATTTTTAATTTTGATTTTCCATCACCATATCGGGTCGAGATGATCACGGTCTAAATATTGTCTCAGGTCGAGATGGTTAGGCATATTATAGGAAAAGTTGCATAAAGTTGGTAAAAATCATCAAGTTAGCCCTAGGGATACCCAAGGTGGATTGTGGGTAGTAAGGAGGCCTTTTGGTGAGTCTCCTTAAAAGAACACATTTTAGGTGTCTACAAAAATCCCTTTTGGGATGCTTTATGTGTAAGCACAATGTGGAGAAAAAATAGATAATCTAAAATGGTTGCATTGATTATGGATGATGTTATTTGAACAAGTCAACATGAGATACCCCAATCATGGAAAGGGCACACGTCTTTGAGTCATTGCTTGCAACACATTGATGGAATTAATTTTGGTAAACCTTCCAGCTAGATAGATAAAATCTTAGTCTAACATATTTAGGCTTTGGGTTTACCTGATCTTAGTAGTCTTCAGCCAGATAGACAAAATCTTTGTCTAACAGGTTTATGCTTTAGATCTACCAAGGGTTAGTTTGATTGATATTTTTGCTTTTACCCTAGAAAAGAGAGAAGTGTATGATAGTATTTGGCAATGATTCTCGGACGAACACGATTAGCACTTTTGAGTTTCTAATTATTGATTTGGCCTTGAAACATGAATTTTATATTTATCTAATTGCTATAGGCCCAAAATGGCCACATCCTTAGAAAATTTTGAAAATATATTCTAAGGCATGAAGATGCTCCCAGCCGCTGAAGATATAGTGTATTTCAGAGTGGCCCAGCGCAAGATGCTCCAATCCGCTCAACACTTAGTTCTTTTTCGTAGCATAAGCAAAGTGTTCCATACCGCTTAGGACTTAGTGTATTTTGTAGCGGTCTAGCACAAATGTTCCAATCCATAGTCAAAACAAGTCAAAGTGATGTAAGCATCTTCCAAAGTGTGGATTAGCGACATTACCCCATCCCACGCACTAAAGCGACTAAGTGTTGGAGATGTTCCATGCCACTGAGTTCCACGTCTATTCTAGAGCGGAATGGTGACATGCTCTACACCATTGGGCAAAGAGGTCAAAATACCCAAGAAGAAGTACAAGGTAGTGGAACAACGCAAAATGATATTTTACACTACTTCTCGAGCGGATTGGTGATATGCTCTATTCCGTAGTCAACTTGGATCAAAGCTGGAGGAGCATATTACAACATGCTCTACACCATGGATGCAAAAGGGAAATAAAGTAGTTTGAAGAATGAAGAGAGTGGATTGGTGACATGCTACATCCCACTCGATACTTAGTGTATTTCTCATGAATTCTCCAATCCGTTGGCCAAAGCCATCCAAGCTGACATCAACATTCTTTTTAGAGTGGATTGGTGACATGTTCTACATCGCTCATCTACAAAGCATTATTGAAGTTTAATCATAGTCATCCATGAAGTGCATCAATGGTGGATATCATACTGATATTTTCATGAGTATACAAAGGTAGATTCTTGGAAAATGAGAACCAGTTAGTTCGAGTGGGTAGATGAAGCATCCATGGAGCCAAGAACCAAGAACCTGGGTAGTTGTAGATCTGTGATAGGAGGAAGTCCTCAAGAAGTATGAATGGTTCAGATCTTATTTCTAATGGCCTAGAGTCTAACTACCATGATAGAACCAGCAAGTTGTAGAGCTGAGCTGCCATGGCATGTGGCATCGAGCGGATTTCTTGGGCCCTATAGGTGAATGAAATGATGCCACCTTAGTATTCTATTGATCTAGCATAGTCTAAATCCTTGTAATGTTCCACCTATTTTCTTTCATTGTAAAACTATATATAGAGGTCAAACCCTCAATTTTTAGGGTCGGCTCTAGAGTGTTTGCTTGCCCTATTATGTAATATATTTTACAAATTAATGGAAGGAGCATTACTCAGATTTTTGACTCAAGAATTGTCATCTTCAATATATTTATTAAGAGGTTCGAGCTATGAATTGCATTTCTATCAATGTTATTATGGTTAGTTCATTCCACCTATATTGGATTACTAGTTGTAAGGCAATTGAAATCTTTTCATAGTTAGATCTATGTTGGCAAGAGGTTTATTTATGTTAAGTCTAAATACTGATCTATTCTGCTAAATTGGATTGTTAGTATCATAGATGTTGAAATTACTTCTTGAAGCACATCTCTATTTTTTTTCTATTGTATGAAGATTATTTTGTTTTGGGTGTTGCTAATCCTGAGTGTGGGACACTAGAAATAATTTGTTGAAAGGTCTTCCCTATGGATGCCTATGTTGTTAGCCCTATCTAGCCATTGTTTACTCATAATTTCTTAACCCTAAACCCTTTTCTAACCCTATCTCTCAAAACCATTATTGAGCTTAATTGAGTCAACACTCTATCAGTTGACAAGGAACCAACCTACTCTGGAGGTTGGGCTGAAGTAATATTTGGTCCATCCAATGTTGAGTTCTGAGTTGTGACTAGTGGGTGCAAGCCTGGTCAGAAAGCTAGAAGATAGACAGTTGTAGTATCAAGTTTACTTGATGTCAATTTGGATCCCAATAATTTTGGCATGCCCGATGGGACCTGTTTACAAGAAACACTAGAACCCATATTATTCTTTATTATTTGTATATTTTCCTGAAGGAATCAAGATTTGGTGAATTGTCTTGACCTTGCTAAGTGGTGAGCAACAAATTCACCTGGCGACTCCTTGGTCTATGAAACAAAAAAGTTATCCCTGTAGCTTGTAGTTCTTTCATGAATACTAGGTCATCCGCAAGGAATAACCCAGACTCCTTTTTCTACTGTGAGCTACCTTTTAGAGGGTCTACTATCATAAGGGATTTGAATCAGGATTTTCATTCAGATGAAACTCCTCCTGAGGAGCATCCTACAATACACCCAAGGCCACCTCCAACAGGAGCTACACCTGGGAACATGGCCCAAAATCAAAATCAAAATGCAGTTCCAAATCAACCCTTGCAAAAGTATCCTAGCTAGAATACAGTTGGTCCCCTTAGACTAGCCCATATGCATGATATTCCCCAAGTTGTGTCTAAGGCCATCCCCACCTATGATGGATCTAGTAAAACTGCATATGAACACTACCAAGATATTCTAAATCTGGCAATAATCCACAATATAAAAAATGAAGATGTTATTGTCAGAATCCTAGCCCTATCCTTTAGAGGAAATATTTTACATTGGTTCAGGACCCTAGAAGACAATACCATTACCTCATGGGCAGCATTAGCTAAACCCTTTGTGGAAGAATTCAATGAATCTATTGATCCTTTTTCCCTCCTTAATCAATTCACATCCATGCAAAAGCATCAGCAAGAAACTATTTTAGACTTCAACTTGAGGTTTAGTAGGACCTGGAAGAGGATCCCCTTAAAGCTAGACCAACTTCAACCCTCACTTTCATGTATTATATCAGAGCCCTCGGATCAGAGTTAGGTCTGCAAACCCAACAATCTAGAGTGGACACCTTTCCATAGGTCTACAATGCAATTGTTCATGCTGAAAATATCCTTATTAATGTGGGAAGATTACCCCCAAAAGCTATGTTGCCCTACAATTTGGAAACCCCCAATGTCCAAGGTCAGACAACTACATCATCCTATATGGACCCTCCTCCTTTGTCATCCCCACTTCCGTATATGACCCCCATTCCTCACTCAAAAGTATCACCTACTATAGTTCCTTTCCCTCCACTTCCTTCTCAGATATCCCAAGAATCCTTTATCCTCCTTGATATTCAGAATACTTTGAAAACTCTCAGCAACAAGATGAATTCAATGGAAAAGAGAGATATGGAGAGATCTCAACAAAGGATATTTCCTTATGTTAACAAGGATCAAAGACCTGGTCCCAGCAATAGCACTAGGGTCAGAGTAAATGCAATTCAAGAAGAGCCTAAATGTTCTTCTAAAACAAGTCTGGTGAATGTATGGTGTCTGGTGTGCAATGATCCCCATGATTCAGAATCTTGTGTTATGTACCAACACCATGTACAATAGGCTATGGAGAAAGTAGAGAGAAATTAGAAAGGAAGAGTGAACATGCTCTAGAAACCAGATCAGATCATGGTTGGAAAAGATCTTGATGAGGATGGACCCATTTTTGTCATGACAAGGTCAGGCAAGAAAACATTGCAGGTTGATCCACAAAATATGGGTCAATTTTAGGTCCCCTCTCAAAATAAGAAGGATCCACCTTCCCAAAGTAGTGATACATTCCCTATCCCCCAGGCCAATGAAAAGAGAGACATGGTCCCTAAAGGCCAAGAAAAGGAGGTCAATTTTCCCAAAATATTTGAGAAATAAAATGAGGGAGATAGAATGAGATCCAAGAATGAAGCCCAAGAGAGGCTTAGATTCCCCTCCATTACCAAGAGGTAGAGAATTGAGGCCACACAATAGTATAAGAGAAAGTATGGTGAGCCAGAGAGAAGGCCTGAGAGACCCACCTCTGCCAAGTCTGAATATAACATTATGGAGGAAATGAAGAAGATACCATCCAAAGCTAGCCTATATGATACTCTCTTCATTCCTAGCCAAATAGACCTGCTAAAAGCTTCTCTGAACAAATATCCATAAGAAAAGTAGGCCACCACAATCCTCAACATCCCCTCTGAAAAGGACAAAATATCTCCTACCACTTTAAAGAACAAACCCCCTCCCTTTTACATTTCTCTAAGGATGGAGGGGTGGATTATCCGCAACTACATGATTGACTCAAGGGCTTCCACCACAGTTATGCCTAAAGTAGTTTACGAGGAGATGGGTATGGAATATACCAGATCCTACCCTAGAGTTCTACAGTTAGATGGGACACCAGTGAAGATAGTGGGAGTGATAAAATATGTCTTGATGAGGCTACATAGAGCACCTGAGGTAACCATCATGCAAGAAATAGTGGTGGTGGATCTAGAGCCTTATTTTGGCTTGTGCCTTTCAAGAGAATTCACTACAAAGTTGGGAGGATGCATGTATATGGACTATTCCAGCATGGTGATTCCTTTCAAAGGAAAGAGGATAAGAATAACACCAGAGAAACCCATGTCTTATCACATTGAAAAAATTGAAGAAGACATGTGTAATCTCACTCCTCTAGAAGAATTTGAACTAGTGGATAGCTTTGAAGAGTTGGAGATTGAAGATGAGCTACCTTTCAGAGAGGATTATAGTCAATTTAGGATAGGTATGGGTACATATAACATTTCCACAGAAATAGAGAAAATAATCCTTACTATATCTAATCAGTCCTTGAGAGAAATAGAAACCTGGACCATGCACTTTGATGGTGCAAGATGCAAAAATGGTGCTGGTGTTGATGTACTATTACAATCCCAATCAGAAGGGACAAAGAGTTTTGCATATAGGCTAACATGGTCATGCACTAACAATGTTGTAGAATATGAGGCTCTATACCTTGGGCTAATGCAGGATGAAAGCATGGGCATCAAGATCTTGAATATATATGGTGACTCTAAATTGATTGTCAATTAGGTAAGAGAGAGGTGCAGCAATAAGCACCATTACCTGAAGGTATATAGAAATAGGGTATGGGATTTGATGGAATCCTTTGATGCCCTAAATATTAATTTTATTCCTAGAAGATAGAATACCTTGGATGATTCCTTGGTAGTAAGGGGAGCTAATTTCAACCCTTATATAGATATAGGAGTTATGAAAGACAAAGGGATCAAAATTATTTTCAGGCCTATGGTACCAGACAAGCAGATTTTTTGGTAGGTCTTTGAAAGTGATGAACAGATCATTGATTTTCTGGTGAGAGAAGCCTATTTATCTACTATTCAAGAGGAAAATCTAGAAGAGATAAACCAACAGGATGTCATCCAACTCAAGAACAATCATATACCTAGAGGGTTGGTTACTCTAGAAAGTTTGTTTGACAATGAAGATAGGAAAAAGATCAAATCCATGGAGATCAATGAGAAGATCTATAAAGAAATTGAAATTGAAAAGGAAAAGAAGCTCAAAGTTGGAGTTCGATGTTCTCCAGAAGAAGAGGAGGATATCAAAGCTTTATGCCTGAAGTACCAAGACATTGTAGCTTGGTCATATGAAGATCTTAAAGTATATGACAAGAAGGTCATCCAACACACAATTGAGCTAGAGCCAAATGCAAAACCCTTCAAGGAAAAATAGAGGCCTATGAATCCTAGGATCGAAGCCATAATGAGAGAAGAACTATTGAAGTTGCTAAAGGCTAAGATCATCTATCCAATCAAGCATTCAACCTGGGTAGCTAACTTAGTACCGGTAAGGAAGAAGAATGGTGACATCCGCTTGTGTGTAGATTTTAGAAACCTCAATCAAGCGTCACTAAAGGACCACTATCCCCTCCCACAGATTGATCAAATATTGTAGATTATGGTGGGAGTAGAAAGGTTCTCACTATTATATGGCTTCTATGGCTACAACCAAATTTGGGTGAAGGATGAAGATCAATTTAAAATAACATTCACCACCAAATGGGGCACTTTTACCTATCAGAGAATACCTTTTGGGTTGTCTAATGCAGGAGCCACCTTCCAAAGAGCAATGGATTATGCCTTTGGAGAGCTGATCAACAAGGTCATTCTAATATACTTAGATGACATGACTATTTTCTCCCATGACAAGCAAGACCACCTGGCACATCTAGAACAAGTATTTCAGAAGTGCAGAGAATTTGGCATCTCTCTTAATCCTAAGAAGTCATTTTTTGCAGTTCATGAGGGAAAGTTGTTAGGCCATGTGGTCTCCAAAGAAGGTATGGCCATTGATCCAGATAGAATCAAATCCATCCTTGCTCTTCCACTACCCATGAATAAGAAAGCTTTGCAGTCCTTCTTTGGTCAGATAAACTTTGTCAAAAAATTCATCTCTGATTTTTCTCAGAAGGTGAAGCCTATATCATAACTACTGAAGAAGAATGTAGATTTCAAATGGACTGAAGTGAGAAAGCAAGCCTTTGAAATCATCAAGCAATCCATTGCTACAGCTCCAGTTCTAGTCAATCCAGACTTTAGTAAAGACTTCATTCTTTATGCTTATGGAGTTGAAGAGAGTTATGCATCAGTGCTCACCCAGAAGAATGATGAAGGAGAAGAACACCCCATATTATTTTGGAGCTAGAATCTTCATGAATATCAGGTCAAGTATAATTTTATTGAGAAACAAGTATTTGTAGTAATGAAATCATTGAAAAAATTTAGGTAATACTTGGTTCAAAGTAAAACCCTGGTTTATGTGGTTCACCCGGATGTGAGAAGTTTTATTTTACAAGGTGAACTAGGAGATAAAAGAGTTGGTTGGATTACTAAGATCCAAGAATATGATGTGGAAATTCATCCTACCAAGCTGGTAAGAGGTAGAGCACTATGCCAAGGTTTGATAGAAGTAACGGTTTCAGTAGAGATGATAACCTGTTAGTCAACAACAGAAGATCAAACTGAAGAGCTACAGTTAGGAGAATCAGATTGGGTGGATCAGATGACTAAGTACTTTCTGACTGGAGTATGTCCACCTAATATTAATCCATCATAGAGAAGAATATATAGGCTTCAAGATTTGAAATATGTCTTATTTCCAGAAGGTCTATACAAGAGAAACCTTGATGGAGTCCTCCTAAGATGCTTAAGAGATGATAAGAAATAAAAGGTCATAGAGGAGTTTCATGGAGGACTATCTGGTGGACATTTCTCAGGAAGAGTCACAACTTTGAAGATCATTAGGGTAGGTTACTATTGGCCTACCATATTTGTTGACACCTTCAAAATTACAAGAGCCTATGATGAATGCCAATGGTATGTAGGAAGAACAAGGAATGCATCATTCCCCCTCAAGCCAATTCAAGTTGAAGAACCCTTTCAGCAATGGGGGTTGGACTTCATAGGGGTTATCAATCCAAATTCCTCAATTGGGCACAAGTACATTTTGACTGCTACAGACTACCTCACCAGATGGGTAGAGGCCATTCCTACAAAGAAATCAGACCAAGAGGTGGTGATAGATTTCATGGAAAGCTTAATCACAAGGTTTGGTGTTCCAGAAGCTTTGGTGAGTGATAATGGACCAACATTCATAGGGGCTAAATACATTGAGTTTACTAGCAAGTATGGCATCACCATAAAAAATACTTCTAACTACTACCCCCAAGGAAATGGATTAGCAGAATCAACTAACAAGAATCTGCTAAGAATTTTGAGAAGATCATTAGAGGGTAACAAGAGAAGTTGGCACCTACTACTGGAACAAGCTCTATGGGTAGATAGGATCACTATCAAAAAGTCCATCAAGACCACCCCTTATGCCTTAGTATATGGCAAAGAAGTAGTATTACCTATGCACTTGGAAATTCCAGCCCTCAAGTTGGTAAATACAGAGGATGAGTCTGAACAAAATCTAATTGAAAGTAGGTTGACACATTTATTGCAGCTAGAGGAGAAAAGGACTCAGGCATATGAGGATTTTCAAAAGCATTCATTTGACATCAAGGCATGGTTTGATAAGAAATCTAGGTTCAGAAAGTTCCAAGTTGGAGATTCTATCCTTAGGTGGAATGTGGAAAGAGCTAAGCTAGGGCACCATCAGAAGTTTGATTCCTTCTGGGATGGTCCTTTCAAAATAGCAGAGGTTAAGGAGACCAATATTTTCTAGCTTGAAGATCTTGAAGGAAACATGCAACCGATCCCAGTCAATGGTTTCCATCTTAAGCTCTACTTTGATTAAGCTAAGTTCATTGTAATATATGTACATATTTTTTGTATCATATCCTTTTTCCCTTTACTTTAAAGTTTTCATTTTTGAAAAAAGTGTTAAAAAAAGAGAGAAAATTTTGCTTCAAAAAATCAAAAGTGATAAGTTGCAAAATAAGCTAGGGTGATAGCGGAATACAACATGGTTCCACGCCGCTCTCAAATAAACTAAGATAGTAGTGGAATACCGCATGTGTTCCTCTTCACTCTTAAAAGGCTAAGGTAGTGGATCATAGCATGTGTTCCAATCCATTGGAGTTCATGAATATTTTAGAGTGGAAATCGGACACTTGTGCTACGTCGCTCTTCGAAGAAAGAAATATCCACAAGTTGCTATGCGAGTTTCCCATGCCACTTCAAAGGAAAGAAAGATGATGAAAGATATCATAAGCTCAGCAAAGTGCTTCATGCCTTAACCAATCAGTGAGTGATGTAACATCTCCAAGCTACCAAGATGCATGAGTTTGATTTGAAAAGCATGCAAATGGATAGTTCTCGTAGTGGCCGCATTAATGGCGGAAGGTGTACATGTAGTAGCATTTAAAAGTGCTCAAAAGTGTAGAGCTCATTCATTTGATGAAAGCAATGCCTACCTAGTAGAAAGAGCAAGGAAATAGTAAAGCATTATTTGCAAATACTAGAGAAAGAATGCTCTAAGAATTTTCATGAAAATGGCTCCTAAAATAGCTCCAAAGGATGCGCAATAGAGAGGTGAAGAGTTGGAAGGCTACGTAGATCAGACGAGATGATTGGCAGATACTGTGATGACTCAAGTAAGGAGAACCTTCTTAAGGAGAAATTTTGAGTTTAGATACTTCAAAGGAAGACCAATTCGACCTCAAGGTATCATTGTTGTAGAATCTTTCTTATTTTCTTACATCTGTGATTCCGTTCATCATTGCCCTGAGTTAATTTTTGTAATCATTAAATTCTATGATCCTAAGAAAAGGGTAGTGAAAATAGCTAATGGTATAATATTATTTACCATCACTAACAAATCTTGTCATGATTTCTTTGCCATAGGGGTAGACCCACCTCTAGAACCTAAACCATTTGATATAGCAGAGCAAGCTAGGGATTATTCTTCACTAATGGCTTCTGATGAAAAGGAAGTTGTTGAAAAGTGGCTTTATTTCCAATTTAGGTGTATAAAGGAGGAATATGAGATGCCCAATACCCCAATTCCCATTGACCAGTTTGTCAACCCAGAATTGTATTCCATGCTAGCTTGTTTGGAGGGTTTGGATTCTAACCAATTTGTGAGGGATTGGAAAATAGCCATGACTTACTACATTTTGAATGAGAAGATGTATGAACCTGAAGTAGAGAAGAAAGGTATCAAGGCCATTTACTTTGATTGGCCAACTTTCCTTGCCAAAAGAATGCATGAGAAATTGGTAAGGATGAAAAGGGATTCAGAAACACCCTCTTTCTAGCATTGTTCAAGTTTGGTTTGGATGTTCTATGCTATTGTAAGGTAGATGATGCCCTGGATTCTAATAAAAGAGAAAAATGACAAGGGAGACCCTATCCCTGTATATTATTGGACTACTCATTTGAGGAGCACAAAGTCCTTTTATAGGTTTAACCTAGAATTTCTAGGGCCAGATTTGAAAATTATGTATGGGAAATGCCCTAGATTACCACCTCTAGCCAGATAATTATTAAGAGCAAAAGGCACCGAGGAAGGGGACTAGTATGTTCTCATAGAAGGCACAATTATTAGACTGTATGGCTTCACTGGTAAGCCTTTTTTGCTACCTCATTTCATCATGAATAGATTGTTAGCTCTAGAATATTTGAGGCAAGAAGATTTCATTAATATGAATTATGGCTCTGGTAAGAAAAGAAGATGTTTGTTGACCTACCATAATGTCGATGATATAACTATTACCAGAAAGGGCCAAGGTGAACAAATCACCTAATATTTGGATAGGTTGGGCCTATTTTACATCCCACAGAGGTGGAGATATGATCCAGATGATAAATTTTGCAAGAGGAACATTGCTCTTAATGGAGAGAAGGCCCACAAGTTTGAGAAGACCTCAAGGCCTCATTTTGAACAGGGGAGGAATAACAAGGAAAATGCCCCATTAGATTGGAATGTTGCCAAAATGGAACAACTTCCCCCATGGCTAGACTTCTATGAGAAGATAGTTGATTTTGATCCAGAAAACAATGAAAGCCACCAGTTGAAGGAGTCTAAGATCAAAGAGCTTGAAAATAAGAAAAAATGGGATGAAGGTAAGATCGTAGACTGGTGGAGAATGAGAGTGGAAACCGGCATAGAGAAATCCAAACTTGGGCGAGTAATTGATGATGATTTTTTTGAGAGGTATGACAAGAACATCAAAACTTGGAAAGTGAAGGACCCTAAGAATCTAGTACTGATTTACAAGAAAGCACAACCAAGGACAGATTCTCCTTCTCCACCTTCACAAGAGGAAACTCAGGAGGAAGGGGTTGATACTCAATTAGTTACTATTGAAGCTCTTAAAACATTTGAGCCCTCAATAGAACAACTGGAGAATTTCCCTATAGGGGCACAATTAATGAGTAAAATGCATTATTCTGATGATAGGGCCATAAACACAGAAGTCATTAAGATAGTAAGTAGGCCCAAGCACCTAGCCCTGGGTGGAGAGCCCCCTAAAACTAAGATAGATTGGAATAAGAAGGATGAGGACTTCATGTTTACACCAATGAGTTTCACCACTATAGCCACAGTTGAGCTGAACCCTATTTCTGAAGATGTATTAGAGGAAGGGCCTTTCGAGGAAGATACAGAGAGTGATAAGCTGATAATATTTCAAGTTTTTAAGAGAAAAGCCAAAAATGCATCGAAAGGGACTCAGAAGGAGGTTTGTAAGAAATAAAAAATGGATAAGGGGAAAAGTATTGAGAAGACCCCTATCTCAGTTGCAGAAAAATTGGTACAACAAATACAACAACAAAGTGCAGAGGTGGCTCTAGAACTTCCTACATCTATAGGTGAAGGTATGATTTCTATCCCTTCTTCTCCTTCTCCTCCTCTTTCCCCAGAGAAAACTCCTTCCCATTCTCAAGAAAAGGTTGAAATAAAAGTGCCCTCTCCCCCTCATAATTCACCACCTATCTCATCAGTAAATATAGAGGGCCAAGCCAATCCATCTCCTCCACATTCATCTAAAATTCTAGTTTCATCATCTCTAGTAATCCCACCTTTACCATCGCAACCTCCAACATCATCTAAAACACAAGTTGTTTCATCCACACCCACTCACCCTTCTATGAGTTTTGTTTTAGTTCCCATGACTTTCCCCATTGCAACAACAGCAATAGTCATAGACTCAACTATAGTCACTACCACTCCATCATCATCAACTACTGAATCTACCCTTCCATATATTATAGCTTCTCCTCCTCCTACAAGTTATCCCACACTAGCTTCTTTGCAAAAGGAGAAGGAGGTTTCATAGAAAATTTAGGATTTTTGGGTAGAGAAGTTGTCCAAGCCTTCAAAGAGGATGGCTACAAAGAGGAGTACAATATCTGTTGACCCAGTTTCAAGGCAGAGAGCATCCAGGTCTATTATTCCTTTGGTGAGTAAGCCTAAAATAGAGATGACTATGCAAGACTATCATCTAGAAGAGTATACAGAAGATATTGAGCAGCTACCTATTGAAGATGAGTTGGTTATAGCAAAATCTCACTTAGAGACTTTCTATGTCAAGATTGATATATACAAGGAGAAAGTCGACAAGTTGGAGAGGATGATAGAAAAACTAGAGAAGATAGTCAGCAACCAGAAACAAGTAGAGAAAGCTATCAGGAATGAAGTGAAAAGCTAGCAGAGCAAATTTCAAGAGGCCATCAAGCTCAAAGATCAAGTTGAGGAGAAGAAGAAGAAAAATGAAGAACAAGCCAAAGAAATACAAGACTTGAAGCATCAACTTCAGATTGAAAAGGCCAAGTCCTCAGGCTTCTTGAAAGTAGGGGTGAAGAAGGTAAGGAAAGAGCTATGGTTCAAAGTTTTGGAGAAATGCTCTGAACTGTAGCCCATCATAGATTATATGGATGATGCCAACCATTTTCTCTAGAATACTCAAGAAGACCTAGATAAATTCACTCAAGAGCTGCAACCCATGGTGATTCCAGTAGAACAAATCTACAAACTAGAAGATAGTAGGCTCAGTGAGACTGCTAAACCTATCCCCAACAAGGAATGGAATACTACTAGATTGGCTACCAAAGTCATAGTAAAGAAGAATAGATCACTTCAAAAGGCTTGGTTGTTATATGATAAAGTGGAGAATACAATTCGAGATGTGGTAGACATCAATCAAGAAATGACTCAGTATGGCTTTAAAGGACTATGGCTTGAGAATAACACTCTGTTATCAGAAGAAGAAATCAAAAAGAGTGTAGCTTCGAGCCTCCAAGATGAATCTGAGATTGATGCCTGGAAGGAGCCAATTGATCAAGAGCAGGTCTCCCAGATGATAATTGATTTAACTAGACTCAGAGATTTGATGGAAGACTTGGTGAACAAGGGAAGCTCTACAAATTATGAAGATACTACTGAATTGGAGTTCATCCATAAGCAGCTTAAGGAGACTTCCAACCCTTCTAAAGTAGTTTGGAAACAAGCCTTGCAGACTCTTAAGTTGATGGTCCAATTGTTTGGTACTGATGCTGAGAAAAAGGATAAGGAGCAAGATTCACCTGAAGAAGAGGAGGTTGATCAAGACCAGGAAGATAATGGTGTAGAAGAAGCTCAACAAGGAGGTGAAGAACCAGATAGGGTTGCTACAGACCCTCAAGAGGCACAAGCATAAAGTTTTTTACTTTGAACATTTTTGTAGTCATGTAGAAGTGTTGTATTTTTGTTTGTTTTTTACTCTAACACTGTCAGAAGACAATAATAAAAGCATGAGGCCAAAGAGCAGAGAATGAAAGTTTTGTGAAGGTATTCATATCATTTTTATGAAGCTTAAAAGGGAGAGCATAGCTCTATTTTTCTTAACATTTGAGTAGTTTTGAAGGAGAGCGGAGATATATTTTATTTCCAGTATGATCTCGATATGAACCGTTATCCTCTGGGAGGCTTCACAAAGTTTTCAGAGGGTAATGGTCATATAGAAATTATTCTATGAAGCATTGCTTGAAGATTAGCATTTTTTGACTCCTGATGCCCAATGGATAAGACTCTGAGTTCGATGGCTTTGCAAGAAAATCCACCTAGGAGGCACCAGAATGTAGGCCCAAAATGGCCACATCCTTAGAAAACTTTGAAAATTTATTCTAAGGCATGAAGATGCTCCAATCCACTGAAGATATAGTGTATTTTAGAGTGGCCTAGTGCAAGATGCTCCAATCTACTCAACACTTAGTTCTTTTTTGCAACATAAGCAAAGTGTTCCACCTTACTGAAGACTTAGTGTATTTTGTAGTGGTCTAGCACAAATGTTCCAATCCATAGTCAAACCAAGTCAAAATGATGTCAGCATCTTTCAAAGTGCGGATTAGCGACATTACCTCATCCCATGCACTAAAGCGACTAAGTGTTGGAGATGTTCCATTCCATTGAGTTCCACATCTATTCTAGAGTGGAATGGTGACATGCTCTATACCATTGGGTAAAAAGGTCAAAATACTTAAGAAGAAGTACAAGGTAGTGGAATAGTGCAAAGAGATATTTTACACTACTTCTCGAGTGGATTGGTGACATGCTCTATTCCATAGTCAACTCAAGTCAAATCTGGAGGAGTAGATATCGAGGAGCGGATTACGACACACTCTATGCCACAGATGTGAAAGGAAAATAAAGCAGTTTGAAGAATTAAGAGAGTGGATTGGTGACATGCTACATCCCACCTGATATTTAGTGTATTTCTCATGAATTCTCCAATCCACTGGCCAAAGTCATCCAAGCTGACGTCAACATTATTTTTAGAGTGGATTGATGACATGTTCTACATCGCTCATCTATAGAGCATTATTGAAGTTTAATCATAGTCATCCATGAAGTGCATCAATGATGGATATTATGTTGACATTTTCATGAGTATACAAAGGTGGATTCTTGGAAAATGAGAACTAGTCAGTTTGAGCGGGTAGATGAAGCATCCATGGAGCCAAGAACCAAGAACCTAGGTAGTTGTAGATCTATGGTAGGAGGAAGTCCTCAAGAAGGATGAATGGTTCAGATCTTATTTCTAATGGCCTGGAGTCTAACTACCATGATAGAACCAGCAAGTTGCAGAGCCGAGCTGCCATGGCGTGTGGCATCGAGTAGATTCCCTAGGCCCTGTAGGTGAATGAAATGATGCCACCTCAGTATTCTATTGATCTAGCATAGTCTAAATCCTTGTAATGTTCCACCTATTTTCTTTCATTGTAAAACTATATATAGAGGTCGAACCCTCAATTTTTAGGGTCGGCTCTAGAGTGTTTGCTTGCCCTACTATGTAATATCTTTTGCAAATTAATGGAAGGAGCATTACTCGGATTTTTGACTCAAGAATTGTCATCTTCGATATCTTTTATTAAGAGGTTCGAGCTATGAATTGCATTTCTATCAATGTTATTATGGTTAGTTCATTCCACCTATATTGGATTACTAGTTGTAAGGCAATTGAAATATGTTCATAGTTAGATCTATGTTGGCAAGAAGTTTATTTTTATTAAGTCTAAATACTGATCTATTCTACTAAATTGGATTGTTAGTATCATAGATGTTGAAATTACTTCTTGAAGCACATCTTTATTTTTGTTTTATTGTATGAAGATTATTCTATTTTGGGTGCTGCTAATCCTGAGTGTGGGACACTGGAAATAATTTGCTGAAAGGTTTTCCCTATGGATGCCTATGTTGTTAGCCCTATCCGACCACTGTTTACTCATAATTTCTTAACCCTAAACCCTTTTCTAACCCTATCTCTCAAAACCATTATTGAGCTTAATTGAGTCAACACTCTATCAGTTGACAAGGAACCAACCTACTCTGGAGGTTGGGCTAAAGTAATATTTGGTCCATCCAATGTTGAGTTCTGAGTTGTGACTAGTGGGTGCAAGCCTGGTCAGAAATCTGGAAGATAGATAGTTGTAGTATCAAGTTTACTTGATGTCAATTTGGATCCCAAAAACTACCCCCTCAAGCAATGGGTCAATGGAGGAGATATAAATTAATGACAACGATGAGTCACTTGACCAATATGACATTATTAACTTGGGTGCCCCTTTTAAGTGATGAAATTTTATTTGTGCTTGAGACCATCTCGACCTTGGATGGTGGCAAGTCAACTATAATTTTTTTAATTTTTGTAAAATCATGACCTTCCTAGATGGTCGTGTTGTGACAAGTAGCCATCTTGTATGGTTGTGTGTGTGGTAAACTATAAATAGAAAAATTCACGATTGAATTCATTTTTACCATTCACAATGAGGAGAGATATAGATGGGGAGGAGGAGAGTCTAGTTTTTAAAGTGAAGCACTATCAAAAACTAAACCTGAATTGATGATGGACCAACCTAAGGCATATTTGAGTGAAGAATATGGAGAGAGGAAGGTAAGGACCGACTCTCTCTTTGTCTTTAATGAAGAAAAGAAACCACATTAAAAATAATGGTTAAGGAACTTAACATTTAAAAAGTAATGGAAGGAACCTCACTGTAGAGTAGAGTAAAGTAATGAATGTCATCCATTTGTATATTTTTATGTTTTGTTATTATTTTTTTAATTTTTAAAATTTGAATTTGGGGTTGTATCGGTGTGAAATGGTCCCTCTTTGATACTATTAAAGTTTAAATTATCATATTTGGAGACCCTCTCGACCCAAGACAACCAATTTTGGGGGCCATCTCAACCTGAGATGGTCTTTGCATTTTTGCTTTTTCTATATATATATTTATGTTTTATGAATGTTGTTTGAATTTTGCATTTTTGCCAGTTGATTAGAACACAACACAGATTCACGAATTTCTTTAAGAGAGCGTGTGATGCACTTTCTAATGATGATTGGGAGTGGCTAAAGGTCATTTGCCTCATGCATACAATGAGGTTGGAGTGTCTGCATGTCGGCTAGGCCTACTTGATGGCATTTATTAATAGATGAGATAATCAGACTAATACATTTGTTCTACCCATCGATAAGATGATTGTCATCCTAGAGGATATCTATAGGATTTTACAAATCCTAATAGAGGGAGAGTCTATTAGGACCACACACACTAGCTACCGAAGGAGGATTCTATAATGAGTGTATCATCAACACTAGAAATTAATGGACTTCAATGTATATAGTAGCAGAGTTAGGGTGGAGGTGTATTTTGATACTAAACTTCTGACGGTGAGACATGTAGTGCTAATGTCACTCATGTCAAACTTGATCTTGCCTAACTTTTCAGGTATGAGGTTCCCTTGGAACATGTTAGATCTTGTGTAGGACTTGCTAGAATGTTCAATGGAGCAACCATGGATTATGGATTGGGGTATGACACTTCTTGTATAGCTCTATGGGGATATTTATGAGATATGATAGCTTAGCTACCTCGGGTTAGGGTGCATCTTTATCCTACTTATATGGGAATGGAAGCACATTCATATGAATAGGTCGATTGGACTACCATGGGCTTCCTAAAGGGATATGATGGAGAGGAATATTACCTATGCTATGTAGTGGATGTATGATTAGGAGTGATGTAGGAGATACCCCTATTAGGGTGTTATAAAATATTACGTAGAGGTATTAAATATATCGAGGCTAGGATAGGTGACATGGCAGTCATGGAGGAGATGCCTTAGCTGGACAGAGATGGACCAACACCTCAGGAAAGTGTGGTGTAGTTGATGGTTGACTGGTCAATATGATGATGAGCATGAGTACTTTCAGCACTCATGTGTGGCTTAGTAGCTAGGTGTATGACAAGATGTACTTGATGATCTAGTTTTATATAGGTAAAGGATAGATGAGATGTAGCTCATATAGCCTTGAGCTATGCCTATACAGAATGATTTTTATGAGCCCTTGGTAGACCCTAATGTGAAGGACCTTGGGATGACATCAAAGTATGATGCATAGTGGATTGCATAGCTATGATAGTGAGGTGGAGTACGTGGTGATGAGGTTGAAGCAATAGGTGAAAGGTTAGTAGGTGTGGTGGTGGATCCATTCCAACAATGAGCGTATCATCACATGGAGGAGGAGGGAGGTACCTCTTAGAGAGACATAAAGAGAGCAGAGACCTCTAGGAGGGGTGAGGAGAATATGGATGAGGAGAGTTCTTAGTAGTATATTGTTGCACTCAGAGTGCAATTTCACATCCTTCAGGGGTAGATGGTATATTGAGATACAACCTATGTTATAGAGTGGAGCTAGTGGGATGATGTTAAGTATTGATAACAAGGCTAGGGAGAGGATAGGGACACCTGATAGGCTCAGGTTGAGAGCCTAAAGTATGAAGCTATGAGGATAATGGTAGAGCAAGATGCTTTGTGGGTTCAGGTGTTGGAAGTCATAGTAGAGCAGGATGCCTTACAAATCTAGGTTTCCAAGATTATAGTAGAGCATGATGCTCTATAGGCTCAATTGGTAGGGATGATAGTTGGATTAGGGTAGCTAGTAATAGTTGGGCAAACCATAGGTGACATAGAAAGACTGTAGGTAGATATGGTAGAGCTATAGGATAGATTATCTTGCTATCAATCTTAACATTGGTTATATGAATATTACATTGCTAAATTGGAGGATGATATGGACCAACAATATGATGCACTACCCTCATGCTCTTCGACAAGGGCATCTCAATTTAGTTGATGCAACAGGGCATCTGGTGAGTCATTAGTGAGACCATATATTCCATAATTTTAGAGTGAGGTGCATCCCATAGAGCATAGGCTAATGGTTATAGGTAGCCTTGTAGAGATGAGGTCGAGGGCAATGGTGAGAGTGGTGGTGGAGGGCTAGCCTGAGTCCAATGAGTAGGGATCTCTCTCATGTTATTATCATTAGCTTCTCATTTTTGGGTGTGAGGTCTTAGGACTCACCAATGTGTTTGTGGGCATTTTGTATCATGATGTACCTTTTTGAGATATATTTATATGATATGACTTTTATTGTGGCCTATCATGTGTTTATTTTTGTTATGTAATGATGTGTAATTGTAGATGCATGGATGTATGATATATGATTATAGATGTATACCTAGATGATATATTGTGTTAAATGGATGGATTTTATTGATATGATGATGCATAGAACTAGGATGCTTATGATGTTTAATGATTTATGACAACTTAATTAATGCACATTGTAGATGTATGTTTAATTAATGAAACATAATGGATGATTTTATGATGTAATAACACACTAAGTACATGCAATATTAAAAAATGTTCTAGAGTAATAAACCAATATGTAAACAAGCTCCTCTAGAGCATACACCTAAATGAGAATCTATCGATAAATGATATGTAGTGAATTATAATTATGGATGTTGAACAGTGAGAGGTCACAAAGGAACAATAAGGTTTTTCATGAGACTCAAACACCCTAGTTGGCCAATAAAAAACCATATACTAACCATGCAATCATTTTAAAGATAACAATTTTCTAGGAAGACCATGATACTCAATATCCCTATATGTGCATATGAAGTTCATTACCTTGACTTTAGACTTGGTTGGACTTAGCTTTGTTGAATGCAAGACCTCAACAAGCTAGCTCAACCACAATTAGACATTGGTATGTACAAAATAAGGTCACTAATATGATAGACATATCACCAACCATAAGGCTACTCCATTGCCATGTCAACGTCTATAGCCCATTATTGGTGATAGAGATCACCCCATGGTTGTTGAAAAATTTGAGAATTCTAGGGATTCAAGCTCTTTTTCTTCTATCTCCTTTGGGCTTTTTTGGATTTTTGTTTTGTAAACTTTTGGGGATACTTGTTCTTTTTGAGGAGCAAGGGAATGTGTTTTTTTGGGGGGGAATACTTACTCATTTTTAGGAGCAATGGGATTTTTCATTTTTTCCATTTTCCATTGAAGTATCTTTAGAAAAAATACATTTTTTTTTATTTTCAATGGATTAGGTTAGAAACCCTATGACAAGGGTTTTAAAATATTACAAAGGAGCTGTCATTATTGGCTAAGATAGATTACCCATAAAGTATCTAGTGAAGTGATGGGTGCTCAAACTCTAATACCCATTCCTTAGGAAATAATCATATATAGTTGTGAGCTTCCACATACACTCTATTACAAAGGGAGACCCCTAGGGATAGGAGAAACTTTCACCATAGAAAGATATCAACAATTTGAGTTTTGTGGTGCACTGCTAAGTGGTTAGCCTTGGGAAGTTACTCTCAGAGTAACCTTGAAAATGAAGTGTAATTATGTGTATAGGAGAATCCTCCATACTTAGAGCTCTAAAATATTGTGTTGACCACTAATACTAAACAATATTTTATATCAAATAGCCTACAAAATTAGACACATATTGATTTAATTTATCCTTATAGAAACCTTATTTCAATCATTTCTTATTCAAAACCAAAATGAGATCTAAGTATATTATAGAAGAGACTACTCCAGTCATAGTCTAACAGTGGAGATAATATTTGGTGTGATAGTATAGATAATATATAGTTTAAGAGTACAAATAATACATAGTCTAACAATATAGAGGATATTTAGTTTGATAGTATAGAGAATATAATATGATAGTATAAAGAATACCTAGTCTAACAATGCAAAGAATATACAATTTGATAGTTAGAGTAGTCAATTATCAGTACTCAACCAATGTGAAACACAAAAATCCAAAATTCACCATTTAATGAGATAGCCCATTGTGATCTATTCTTTGAGCTAATAATTTTGGGAACTAACTCTAGAAACCCATTTTCAAAAGCCTATTTTCATTATTTTGTGGTATAGTCTATTTCAATCCTATCTTTGAGATGACCATTTTTATATATAACTCTAGTAAACTTTTTTTAATATCCTAAAGTGACAAAATAGTTGGTGGTATTAGAGCTACCCAAAAACTAGAGTAATTGGATGAAGAGGTGAAATAAATTGAAGCTTCTTAGTCATAAATACTTTAAGCATTATCTACATTTGATAGATTAGATAAAATTAATGACTTTTAAAGTTGTTATACAAAATACAATGCTCCAGAAGGACAATCATTAGGGATTCAAGGTTCTAGTTCCCAAGAAGGAGCATGAAACACCCCACCTCTAAATACAAATCAAATAATTCCCAAGCTAGACTTTTTAAAATTTGATGGTGATGATTTGACTAGTTGGTTGTATTGGTCCAAACGTATTTTTCTCGTACCATTCCCCATAATCATAAGCTCATAATTACATTCTTCAAATTAGAATAGGTAGTAGTTCAATGGTTCCAATAGTTATATAATACAAACCCATAACTCACCCATTTTGGACCTAGTGAGTATGAAGATTTTATAGGATTTCTCACCAAGTTAAGACATACAACATTTTTTTGTGATTACCAGACAGTTGAAAAACTAGCAAATATCACTAGGGGATTGAGTGTAGAGTTTTTCCAAAATTGTTTCATTAGCGGATTAAAGGAAGATAATTGTTTTGAGGTGTAAATTTTCAATCCCAACAACATGATGGTAGTGGTATAATTGGCTAGGCTTCTTAATGATAAATTCATAGCACAAAGGCATATTTTTAAACTAGCATTGGCTTGAACCCCATTTTAGTCCCAAACATCCTCACAATCAAGAAATTAACTATCGTAGGTTAAACGTCTAACCCACAAAGAAATGGAGGTACATCAAGCATAGGGGCTATGTTATAACTATGATGACAAATATCCTCAAGGCCATAAGTGTGTACAATAGAAACTTTATTTATTGGATGTGGGTGAACCTTCCACCAAAAAACCACATAATGAAGGGAAGTATCAAATAGAGGGAGATTTACCTAAATATTTTGAACCAAAAAAGTAAGCATTGCCCAAAATTTTAGCACATGCATTAGCTAGGATTTCTACTCCCTAGACCATAAAGGTGGTGGGGTATTTCAAAGGCCAACTACTTATTATCCTCATTGATTCTAGTAGTATCCATAATCTTATTGATCCTCAGATAGCTAAACAAGTAGCCTATTACATCTATTTTTGTAATTCATCTAAAATCATGGTTTCTAATCATGGTACTCTACTATGCAAGGGAAAATGGGAAAATATCAAGGTAGTGATGGGATATTTCAACCCATGGGTACACATATTTTTACTTCCTTTTGGGTGTTATGACATTGTGTTAGGAATTAAATGGCTTCACATATAAGGCCTAATAGTATGGGTATTTTTAAGTTATGGGTGTAATTCACTAAACATGGGAAGTAATACACTCTCTAAGGCATGACCATAGGTCCTACCCAACTCATCAACTCACATCACATGGAATTTTTTTGAAGAAATAGTATCAAGGGGTGGTGGCACAATTGTGTACATTATAGGCTTCAAATATTGGTGATATAATTTATTCATATGGATTACAAGAAATTATGGATAAACATTCCCATGTATTTACAAAATCATAAGGGTTACCACCACGATGCTCCCATGAACATGCCATCGGGCTAGTCCTAGGAAGCTTATTGTTGAACAATCATCTCTACCAATACCCGTATATGTAGAAGACTAAAATTGAGAATATGGTATAGGATTTGTTAGCAGTAGGGGCCATTCAACCAAGTGTCATCCTAAATTCTTCCCTAGTACTTTTGATTCATAAGAATGATATGGATTTTTTAGAACTCAACATAATTACTAAGTAGAAAATTTCCATTCCTATCATTGATGAGTTATTGGATGAACTTCATGGTGCTCACTAATTTTAAAATCTTGATCTTCATTCAGGTTATCATCAAAACATATTACAATAAGAATATATTATGAAGACAACATTCCACACTCATGAAGATCATTTTGAATTTTTGGTTGTGTCATTTAGCCTTACCAATGGACCATTGGCCTTTTAGAGTCTCATGAATGTATTTTTTTAGCCATTTTTATGTAAATTTATATCGGTATATTTCAATGACATTCTAGTTTATAGTCACACATGGGCAAAACATTTACAACATTTAAACCAAGCACTGCAACTCCTAGTCGATAATCAATTGTATGCCAAATGGTACAAATGTTCATTTGGGATATAAAATGTGGAATACATAGGCCATATAGTTTTAGGAGAAGAGGTCAAGGTGTACCCTAAAATATTGTATCCATAGAAGAATGGCCCAAACCATAGACTCTCAAAATACTTTAGGGTTTTCTAGGTCTCATTGGATATTACCACAAACTTTTCCATAATTATGGGAAGGTTGTATCCTCTTTGACTACTATGTTGCATAAGAACTTGTTTATATGATCAAAATCTATCAAACATGCATTTCTTCTACTCAAGAAAGCTATGATTTCTACTCCTATCCTTGTCATGTTTGATTTATCCGATTCATTTATGGTTGAAAGTGGTGCCTCAATACGTGGAATTGGGGTAGTGCTTATGCAAGAATGATGTTATTGGCCTTCACTAGTAAGGCACTATCAAGCAAAATATTGGGAAAGTTTACTTATGAGAAATACATTATGGTGATTCTACATGCAATAAACTAATGGAGGCCTTATCTTATTGGATGATATGTTTCAATCAAAATGGACCACCACAACCTTAAAAAAAATCTTGAAAAATGTGTATCTATGTCTAAACAACAAAGATGAGTTACCAAATTATTTTCATACAATTATGAGATTATTTTCTAAGAAAAGAAAGGAAAATATAGTCATTGATGCACTATCCCACCAATATGAGGATCAAGACCTACTCATTTCAATCTCTACTCCACTTCCTTAATGGAACCACTAAATTATAGAAGAAGTGACCCAGGGCTTCACCTTACAATAAATAATTTAATAAATTTAAAGTAAAAATCTCACCTGAGATACACATGGAATGGAAAATATTTGTAATACTTGAGTAGCCTCATTCTCCCTAAAACTTCACCACTCTATGAGTTTATATTACAGGAAATACATACTTATTCGATTTTATGACATTCAGGCTTCTTTAAAATGTATCAACAAGCTAAACACATTTTTTTGGGTAGGCATGAAAAAGGATATCAAGAATATATTGCAAACTGTGACACTTATCAACGTGTTAAGGGAAAAATGGTTTGCACTCTAGGCACACTCCAGTCTCTTCCAATTTTGAAAACCATTTGGATAGATATTTCTATAGATTTTATTGAAGGGCTTCCAAAGTTTTGAGGTAAAACAATCATTTTCATGGTAGTGGATCATCTCTCTAAGTATGCTCATTTATATCCTCTAGCCCACCCTCACAAGGCCTCAATTGTTACCCAAATATTCCTTGACTCAATTTTTATCTTCATGTCATGCCTTAGTTCATTGTATCCAATCATGACCTTGCATTCACTAGTCATTTATAGCAAGAACTATACAAGTTTTATGAGACAACTCAAGATGAGCTTGACATACCACCTATAAACCAATGAGCAAACTAAAATTGTTAATAAGTATCTATAAGCTTATCTATGTTGCTTTACATATGAGTAACCTACTCATTGGGTCAAATGGATTCTATTGGATAAGTGGTGGTATAATACTTCTTATCACTCCACCAAGATGACACTTTATAAAGAATTTTATGGATAACCACCACCATCACTACTATCATGCATTTTGGGTAGTTTCAATGTTAGAGCAGTGGATTCCACTCTTATGGAGTATGCACAATTACTCTAATATCTCAAAGATAATTTGGTTCTAGCATAGAACCATATGTGATAACATATAGACTAACATCATTCTAAATATAGTTTTAACATTGAGAACATGGTCTTCCTACATATGTATCCCTACAAGTAGTCATCACTAAAACTTCATAGCATTTAGAAGCTAGAACTAAAGTTCTATGGACCATATAAAATGATCCACAAAGTTGGTTGGTAGGAACCTATTTCCTTGAAACCTTGATGGATGTAAACAAATGGATTTGGATGTAAAAGATAATGAAAATGTATTGAATCACTTTGGAATTGAATCACTGTTTCACTGGAGGAAAACCTACCAATGGATCAAATATCAAATATATTCTTATAAATTCTTGGATGTTTATCTACACCCAAGTGAATGAGTCTATATACCTATGCTAGAGTTATGAGTGAAGGGACACAATGGTCCATATAAGTTATGCATAGTTAATTAGTGATAATAGTTAGGATTAAGGAATCCTAACATGCCACCCTCCTTAAAAAGAGCTTTGTCCTCAAATCTCAAAGTGAGAAGCTTCATCCCTTGTTTTCCAAGTAGTATTTGCTCATGTTCTTGCACCATTTTAATGTCATTGTTTCATAAGCAGGGATATTGTGAAGGTTGAAGTGTTGGTGGGGGATAGGTAGGAAGAATAGGAGGATGAGAACAATGATATAGGGGAACCCTTTTTGTGCCTTCTTGGTGGCTTGGAGAGAAAATAAGTGGGCAACCATTTTCTTGCCTCCTCTACGAATAATTTTCTCCATTCGATGAGAGCTTACTAGTGGAGAAGGGCCTGATTTTAATCCTTTAAGAGTATATGTTTGATTCTTTATTGTGAATTTCATCCATAATTCCTCAAAATCCCATTGGATTATCCCGAGTGTTCATAACCATTACACTCCTAAGACAATATCACATCCTCCTAAGGGAATTGCATACATGTCATGTTTCATGGTGTAATCACCCAAGGTGAGCTTAATATTTTGGCATTTCCCTTTACAGGTGATCCGTCCCCCATTACCAATCATGACTTCAAAATTATTGCAAGGATGTATAAAGCAGTTAGCTTGTTTTACCACATGTGGGTCAATGAAATTATGGGTACTATCGGAGTCAATAAGCACAATAAGATTTTGTCATTTGAAGGATCCTAGGACTTTTATAGTTTAGGGAGAAGAATTATCGATGAGGGCATTGAAATAAATTTCTAGTGGACATTGAGTGCTATCATCAGGTGTATCCATCACTACTTCTACCTCGATCTCATATTCATCGTTGGTTGATCGACAAGGAATAGTTGCATCCAAAATATATAATTTGGGTGTAATACATTTATGATTGGGTACAAATTTCTCATCACAATGAAAACAAAGGCCTTTTTCTCTTCATTCTTTTATTTCCTTAGGGCTGATATGTTTAATTGGTAGGATTCGGTTAAGTTTTGGGGTGGTGTAAGTATTTTGTGATTCTGCCTTAGATGGGTTTCCCAGTCGATGCTGGTTATTGAATTTTTCTTCCACCATTTGGGCTAACGCAATAGTCTACATCATGTTAGTGGGATTGAGCATTTGTACTTCTAATTGAATGTCTTCCTTTAAGCCACTGATGAAACAACTTTGGAAGAATGAAGTATTTCGCCCTAATGTAAGATTTTCCAATTTTTCAAATTGAGCTTAGTATTCTCGCACTATAGTGGTTTGGTCGAGTTTGGTAAGGGCTCTTATGAAATATTTGAATTTACTAGGGTTGAATTGTACCATTAGAATTTTCATAAATTATAGCCATGTAGGGGCACCATTCATTTTTTATACCACTGGTACCATTTGGTGGTGGTACTTTCAAGGTGGAAAGATGCAATGCGAACTTTCTATGCTTCAAGGACCTAGTAGAGCGATAAATATTGGTCAACCCGATAGATCCAATTAGTGAGATCACCTCCTTCAAATTTTGGAAAATAAATTTTGCTAGTTCTAGGTAGGATGGACGTTTGTGATCCCACAAGTAGTTCTTGGGGTGTTGGTCCCCCAGTAGATTGGCCAACTTGGATTAGTGCTTTATTTTGTTGTACCATATTGATGGAGTGGTTATAGGCATCAATTTTTAAATCTATTTCTGCTATTTTGTTTTCATATTCCACCTTTGGTATAGTATTGTTTGTAATTTTTTCCTTCCATTGGCAGAACTCCTCCTTTGTTATAGTCTTATTTGTAAGTTCTTCCTTCCACTCGGTGAATATCCTGCATAAATTCTTTAAGAACAAGGTCCTGTACTTGTGATCTTCTACCATAAACTATTTTAGGGATGGTTTGCAAAATGTGAGTCCTATTTGGTGAATGAAATTAGGTTTCCTAAAAAAAAATTCAAAAAAAAATATTGCAAAAATTATGCAATTTTACGAAAAAATTGTGTAATTTTATTTTTTTGCCAAAAATTGGTTTTTCAACTATTTAGACCTTAACGATCACTATTTTAAAATTTGAATTTTTGAAAGCTGGTACAGTGGGAAGTGACATCAGTAGTGCAACGATAGATTGATGTCAGTAATTCTAATATGAAGCGACAGGTAGCAGAGGGCTAAGCCAAGGGAGTGGAAAGCAGTAGTGAGGGAACCAAGGGCAAGTGGTGCACGACTAGAGGGCAGAGTCAACATCAGTGGTCGAAAGAGGAAACATGATGGAGTAGGCATGGTAGGTGGGGGAAACATGAGATATATATTATAGGGATCATAAGGTATGAAAATGTGAAGTCAAAGGTGGTGTAGGATACGAGGTGGGGAGCGTTTAGGAAGGAGTGACGGTGTCGTACGAAGGACCAAAGAATAGCATGACTGAAGTCACATTTTCACTATATGTGTACAAGATGTTTTAAATAAAATTTGGTCAATTCCCTTGTAAATGTGGGATAATAGGTTCTAAAAACTTTTTATTTCATGCACAGCCTGATGACAAAAAATAATAAACGACGAATTTTAGTTTTTTCTTGATGCCAGTTTCTGGTGTTCATAGAAAAATGATGTATCACAATGTTTTTAATATTTTATCTATTCAAATTGTGCTCGATTTGACTAAGAGTGTGTTTTCTACCGCATAATGCTCACCTTGAAGGATCTAATTTGATTTTTGAAGTTTTTCTTACCTGGGTACCATAGCCAAAGATAGCTTATCCACTGTTTTCACTTGTGAATTAGCCTTTGACAGACATGCAGAGGGCATAAGTAAAATAATGTTTTTGCGAACACAGACTAGACCAAATTTTAAATTCAAGAGGCACATCAGTGTGTAAGGTCTAGTCTTCTCAAAAAATCTCCTTGGATAGCCTACATTTTGTTTTTACTGGGTGTTTTAATTTCTTTTGTAGAGCGATAGTGCCTATAGAGTACAAGGAGAAATTTACCTGTCGCTTATCTCTAGGTTAGCAAGGATATATCCTTTATTTTTTTAATCAAGCTACGTAACTGGTTGGCATGGTTGGTTACAATGATATAAGAGATACGACTGGTTCCATTTGGAATCAAGTTGATTTTCTATTTCCAACAGCTTGTTGGACTTAAGTCCAGAACCTTGAGAAAGGATGAAAATTTTAATATCTAGTGTGATGTCACAACACTCGATGTAATTTAAATCTAGAAAACATTTGAGCAAATCCCATGGAATGCTTTGATTCCAAATGGTAGGAACATATTTTCTAGAATCCTTTATGGATGTAAACAAATGGATTTGGATGCAAAAGATAATGAAAATGTATTTAATCACTTTGGAATTGAATCACTGTTTCATTGGAGGAAAACCTGCCAATGGATCAAATATCAAATATTTTTTATAAATTCTTGAGCATTATGGTTAGGGTAAATGATAATTTATATAAGGACATGGGTTGGAATAGAAATCCATCTTGTACTTCTCATATTTTGTATCACATCTCTACTACCAAGGAGGTTGCTCCCTTGAAGAGGCCTACAATATTTATTTTTCTTGATTAATATAATTTTTTATTGCCATCTAATTATTTTCTTTAGTACTTCTGTTAGTTTCATTTTATGGTCATTTATTTTATGATCATTTCCACTAATAACTACATTGCTACTTCAGTTCCTAACACACATAAAATAATATTTTAAGAGAAAAATTATTGGAATTATTTGTCAACCCAATCAATTCAGTTTCATAGATTCTCTACCTATAAGGTATGGATTTTATTGAAAATATTATCGTAAAATAATATTACAAACCTTCCACTTCTAAATCAACTTTTATGGTAGAAGTAACATTATTATAATACAATATTGCATGGTCTTCTCCTCCTATCATACCACATGCTTAAAAGAGGGCACCCAATAAAACAAATCATTAACATGTTTAGATGAATAAGAAGCCCTCTAATTTGGTTATTGGTTTGTACCTCCAATTAGATTATCCCATAGTTTACAATAATAATACAAAACCCATGACTATTAAGCATAAAAGTAGGGTTATGCATAAGGGATTGAAGTCAAATGTACTTGTAAAAAAATGGTAAATCCATTTCGAAACCCTAGTGAATCCTGACCAAATTCATGTAGGAGGACATGACGAATAACCTTAATTTTTCATAGAAAATTATTAAACAATGGTGAATTTGAAAATTTTGGCTGGATAGGGTGCAAAACGAGATCTGACCATGGGTCGGGTGTAGAAAATGGTCTGGATGCAAAAAATGGTCTGATCTTAGATTGAGTGTAGAAAATGGTCCGACCTTAGATCAAGTGCAGAAAATGGTTCGGATGCAAATTGGATGCAGAAAATCATTCGAATGTGAACCAGATGTAAAAAATCATTCGACCTCGAACTAGGTGCAAAAAATGGAATGGCCTCAAACCAAGAGCAAAAAATGGTCCGACTTCAGATCGGGTGTAACAAATGGTTTGATCTCAGATCGGATGAAAACAATGGTTTAGCCATGGATTGGGTGCAAAAAATGGTCCAACCACGGATCGAGTGCAAAAATGGTTTAGCTACGGACTGGGTGGAAAACAAGATCTGACCTCGGACTGAATGCAAAATAAGTTTTAGCCTCATATTGGGTGTAAAATAAAGTTCATCCATGGATCAGGTGCAAAACTAGATTCAACCTCGAATCAGATGCAAAATAAGGTTCGACCTCGGATCAAGTGCAAATCTAGGTTCGACCTCAAACCAGGTGTAAAACTAGATTTTGCCTTGGGATTGATGCAAAATAAATTTTTGCCTCAGACTAGGTGTAAAACTAAGTTCGACCTCTGATCAAGTGCAAAATAAGGTATGGCCATAGATCGGGTGCAAAACAAGGTCCGACCACAAATCAGGTACAAACTAAGATCTGATTGTAGATCGAGTGCAAAACAAGATCCAACCGTTGGCCAATTACAAAACATATTTTGATCATGGATTGATTTCCATGTGTCACACGATGGGTCACCCATATTGCATGTCCAATAACATGCTACCACGTGTCCACCCCGTCTATTCTCTCTATAAAATGGCATCAACTATCATGTTTTTAGTTTTCATTTCTATAATTGCACTTGACTAGAGCGAACCGTTACCCAACAACCTTCCCAATATAAGTTATCCTACTTCCACAACTTCTAGCAATGGCCACCACTTCCATCCCTACTACAAAAATTATATTCAATAACCTTTATTTCTCTATAATTTTAGATTTGTTAAACCTCGGGTTCAAATTTTCATGGATAAAATGATGTAGGTTTGTAGACTTTGATTTCAATGCCCCAATTCAAAATTGGTAAAGTTCTTTTGCACAATATCGTCGTCACTTATGACCATGACCATGACCATGCCACAGTGAATATGCAATTATGGAATAGAAATCTATTGATCACAATCACACCTATAGACATTCAGATATTGACAGGTATTTCTTTCAAGGATTGTCCTCCAGTGACACCAAATTTTGCGTTGTCTTTAGATGATAAAGACTACCTCAAAATGATGTATGATCTTGATACTAAATTATTGTTAGATATAATTCTCATTACTTAGATTCTATTAATGTTCAAAATTTCAAATTTATAATTTGTTATTCTTTTTGTAGCTTCCACTACTAAGTCAAAAAGAGGGTTAACAATCACCTCTATTCAATATCCAACACTAAATGCCATTATTGAGTTCTTCCAGGCAAGACTAATTTTACATGGAAGAACAAAACTTTAGTTTTGGGTATTAGCCTATGTGGTTCACTGTCTCCACCATGAGAATTTTGACTAGTACACATATATTTTAGATCGTATTATAACAGAGTTGCATGGCATCCAAACAAGTACATTATCCACTATGGGCAGTGTTAATTACATTTTAGCATTGTATTTTGAAAGTTTTCATAAATTACAGAATAGTCCTATACCAACTGTAGTGCATCCAACACTACACACCATTGCCATGACACCCTAGAAATTGAAGGTAATAAGTCCATATTTGACCATCAAATAGTTTTTATATTTAGCATGTTTTTATTTTTTATTTTTATTTACCTCTAAATGCAGAGTAGGGCAGCCACCATAAGGATTAAATAAGATGATTCCTTAAGGGGTCATAGGCCAGAGCAAACTAGTGATTTTGAAGACTCTACATCATAAGTGTCACCATTGCAGAGGCTGCATAAATGTTTGAGGCATGTTGCTTCTCCTAGGGGTTATCTTGCACCTAGGTTTGCACAAAATATGCAGGTTGAATCTAGTGTTGCCATCTCTAGTGCATGTAAGTTTCTCTTTTAACCTTTTATCTCTATATTTTGTTTAATTAAAATTATAATAATTTTTATTAAAAAATTTCATATATTTTCAGAATTATGCTTCACTATCATTGGCACCCAAATACATCAAATCTCATTGTCTTCAAGTAAATCAATGTGTATTTACTATGAATTAAGATTTTTTTTTCTAAATAATTCTAGCAAAATATTTTTTATTATTTGCAGGAACCTCTCACCAACAACCTATGAGAGGCCATACAATGCCACCACCAACTCCACCATAGTAATGATAGCCTACGCAAATGAGAGGTCAAATGTGGGTTGGATTTGGAAAATAATTATTTTCACACAGATCATAGGAGGAGCACCAAGTCATATTAGGCATGCATTCTCATATTTTATATTTAACACAACTTCATAGGCACCAAAAGTTTCAACCACCGGATTAGATAATATACAACTTGATGATGAATTTCTACTACAAGACAATATTTTAGGCTTCAAGGCAATATATATGCTTCAAAATCCATTGGATGAAGCACAAAAAATATAAGCCTCTGCATTTGAGAAAAAATCATTACCATCTCCTCAAGAAAATAACCCTCATCCTCAAACTAAGGATGACATTGTAAATTTTAATAAAAATATTTTAATGGTTGAAAATACTAAAGCAACCATAAAACATTTGTGCTTAGATATTTGCAAGTGATGAAGGATTGGAAATATCAGGCTAAGGTCCTTATAAAGAAATTAATGCCTGTTATAAGAATTTTTCTAAAAGAGAATCAATTTTTCTCTGGTCAAGTATGAACCAAAAAAACTGTGTGGCATGCTAAATCAGACCACATCAGGATCAATGAAGTCCACTATTTTGTATGATGATTATGTTTTAAATATTATGGTTAGTAGAATAGAGAATATTAATGTTGAAGCCTAAACCTTTTATAACCAATGGGCTTCCAATAAGAAAAAAATTACAGTCGTTGAGGCTGCAAGGGATGTGGTTGAGGTGAGCAAATGTTTTTTATGTTTTATTTTTCTTTTGCTATAAAATTTTAATATTTTATTAAAACAAGTTTAATTTTTCATATAACTCTTTTGAATTATGTTTTAATTTTCTTTTTGTAGTCAAATTTTGATAACTTAAAAAATAAGTTAACAACATGGAATTCAATATTGAGGTGACAAAGAAATTTCTAAAAAATGTAATGCAAATGAAGAAAAATGCAAACAAAAGTGAAGGATAATAATATTTTATGAAGATATATCAAGGAAAAATTCAACCAAGATCTAGATCTCGTACTACAGGAGCAGAAAACGAATGATCCACTTTCAATAGTACTAGAAGATCCAAACTAAGAAGAAGTCACTTTGGTGGGGAGTATTGAGAAAGTACAAGAAAACCTAGTCAGATCTAGAGCATAGCCAACATAGGGTGTCAAGGAAGGACAAAAAGGAAAGGAACAGGCAACTCCAAATGAAATTGAGGAATCAAACCCTCAATTAGATATTTAACAAACTATGAAATATTTTCAAGTTGACTGCAGTCAACAATTTTGTACAATGTAATATATTTTTAATTGAATTAATGAAAAATATTTTTACTAATTTTGTGTCTTTCATCATTCAAAGGTTGTTTCCATTTATAATTTTGTGTTGCTTTTTTATTTTATATTTATCCAATATTATTTACTATGTTCATCTCAAGCAACAAAAGAAATATTATTGTTAATTAATAGTTATTTGCAAAGTAAAACATAATAATACATCAATATTCATACATTAACAATACTATGATATAAAACATACAATTTTTAAAACAACAATGTGATATAAAACATATAATTTATGAATAAATAAATTTTGTGAAATCTAATAAATTTGAAATAAATTTTAAAACAACAATGTGATATAAAAATATAATTTATGAATAAACAAATTTTGTGAAATCTAATAAATTTTGAAACAATATTTTGAAATTTGATATCAAGTGAAGTCAAATTTATCATTGTTGTAAAATCTTGGAAAAATTACAATTGAGGTAGTTGAAACAAACACTTCTCAGCTTGTCCAAAATAACTATTGAGCATAGCGGATATCTGTGTCTCCACTATCTAATCAGTGAAACCATCAGTATCCTCCTTATCATGCATATTAGTGATACCTCTTCATCTGCTAGTAATTTCCAGTATGTCAATGCTCTATCATAGGGAAATCTGTCCAGCTCATACGATGACAAATAAATTCTCAAACAATTTTCCAGATTTGTGTCCAGCCTATTACGGAGCTTATATTTAACAAAATATAGTGCACTAAAAACCCTCTCATATTCCATAGATCCCAAAATCATTGTTTAACATAATTCATATAAACAAAAATATCATTAATTATATATTGTAAAACACTACTTGGATATAATTTTTTCCACAAATGTGCAATGGAACCAAGCTCATGGATGTTACTCAAAAGTGATGTTTTCTCAATCGTTGTACTTCCAAAATGTGATGATTGTTGTCTTAAAATTCTTTTGTTGAGAATACCTTTGATTTCAACACCATTGACTTCCACAATTTTACTGAAATGCTTACGAAGTATACCCATATATTTAATAAACAACTTGTGTGTGGATTTGTAGTCAATACAAGGACCCCAAAATAGAGGGTTAAACACACCCATGACCTCAAGCAACTCATCTCTTTGAAATTGATCCCTTATTTCACTTGTTAATAATTCTGCTATTTTTAACAATTTAATCTTAGTATTGTGTAAAACAACCTCAAATCCATTGTGTTATGGGAACTTGTTCAATATCATTCATAATTATATTTGATCGCTTTTCAAAACTATATAGAGGTATAATTTTTTCATGAAATTTAATATAAAGATGATCATTGATGTCAAACTTCAAAAATATTTGTGGATTGTTCACATTAGTTAATATTCTCCAACTATCAAACAAGAGATCTATAAAATTTCCTTCAAAGACATAACCTATCAATTATCATACATATTTGTTTTCTCATCCTCATGAAATCGACAATATAGATGGATCTTTCTTGTGAAAGTTTAATCAATCCATTCATTTCTTCTAAAGGGTTTTCGAGTCAGTCAAATTAAATAGCAAATATTTTTCATTATCAACTACCCTATGATTTACGTACATAAACCCCGTTAACGATTGATATTCTTTAAAAACTCTGTGTACATGTTGATACGATGAAATCCACCTTGTATCCACATATTTTAACAAATTTTTCCATTTTTTAAATCCTAATGCAAACTATTAAAATTCTAAAAATATTTTTGGATTGTATGAAAATAAGCATATATTTCACAAATGAGGTCTTCCATTTTCTTAACATTTTCAAAAGAGCTCACAATTTTATATGCAAGATTCGCTCTATGAGCCATGCAATGAATGGGTATCATATATGGGGTAACTGATGTCTAAAATTGAATGCAAAGACCACTCCTATGTCCTTTCACTATAGCAACACCATCAGCTCCAACGCATATTAAATTTTTGGATATGTATATATAATTCATTCCCACAATATATTTTAAACTTGTTAGAACAACATTATATATATTTTTTGCATAAGAACTTTCCACCATCTTATGTAATCCTAGAAAACTAGGTCACCTTACATTATTTTGTAATGTGTACACATGCATGCAAATCCGAGATGTGTTATCCATAGTTGTCACCTCATAAATTGAAAGTGAAATGAATTTGGCAAGTTTTAATTTCTTCCTTATGTCCTTCTCAATCAATGATAGATATTTCTACATTTTCCAACCACTTCGATCTGACCAATGAAAACTAGGAAGGTTTTGCACATCAGCTAGTTGAAATAGGTGCTTCTAATCAATTAAATTGGACATGGGTCTACCCTTTTTGAGAATACTATATACAATAGTAAATTGTAAACTTTTTGAAGCTAAAGTGATCTTATGAATTTTATGAAATTGAGCTTCAATTAATCCACCTTTCTCAACAAGAGATTGTTGTAGCTTGAGATTATTATCATATTCTTTTTCATATCTAACAAGCATACATTTAGATTTGTTCTTCCACCTAACTATTTTCTTAAATGTTCCATCACTTTCTATAACTTTTGAATAAACATTCCCACAATGTTTTTCTATTGTATCTATCTTTATTTGCATCCTATGATCCTTATGTAGTTCCCAACTACAAATTTTGCATCTATATTCTTTTTTATTGTCATTTTTTTTATCCATCAAGATTATCTCTATAAAAGAAAATTTTGATTCCCATTCAAGCTGAAATGACCTTCCAATAGTCTAGCTAGATAACTTTCTATGTTTAGTTTTAATGCGTGAAGATTCCCCATAATTTTGTATTGTATTTGATTTATTGCTTTCATTTTAAACTGGAATGTCATTTTGAGGAATTTTTGCAAGTGTTTGTTGGATGTCATTGTTAAGAAAATTTTCATTAGAAGGCATATCTTGGTGAGGAATATCTTCAAGTGGAGGTATATCAGGGTCAATAGAGTATTCTGCATACAATAATATTCCTTATCATTGATTTAACAAAAAAAATACAAATAGAAAAAATATTCATATCTTCATGCAATATGGCCATAGCCACATACTAAAAATTAACATTTTGAGGAAAAAAGCATTATTATAACTCATTTAAAGAATACGCAACTAATTGTTTAGTAAGTAAAAATCATTTGTACCTTGAATTTGCACAAATGTTGATGGCTTGTCGGATTTCAATATATAGTTAAAATATTTGAGGATGCTCTTTTTAGCAAAATATTTACCTCCCTTCTTTCCATCACCAATAGATGCCATTTTACTTGAAAAGAAAATGTTTTACAATTTAAAAAATTAATAACATGTTGAAGAGATCTTACTATTATGAGGCCTCAAGAAAATATTATAACTAGAATAATCATATGGTTGGTTTGTAGAAAATACATGCCAATTTCCAAGTAAGCTTTATCATGAGTTTTTCAATGCATGCCATTACTCTATTTTCTAGAGATAGCACTTGCAACTATTAAGAGCACAAATATAATCAATATAGGAAAAATAATTAGAGATACAAATGTGGAAAAATATCATATTATAGTACTAAATGGACTAGAAACCTGTAGTATTAGTGGAATAGACAGAGGATGGAAGTGTCTTAAGGGAAGTTCGGCTAGCTAAAAAATACTTGAAAATAGTCACTCGTCAAACAAAGGAAAATAGGGGAAAACATATTCTCCTTGAACTCATATTCTCTAAAAATCAGAAGAAACTGAGAATTATATTGTCTTAAATATTTATAATTTTATGATAAAAAAAGCCAATATCAAGAGAAACTGAGAATCAAAGTGTCTTAAGAGAAAAATATAATTACATTTCCTTAATAGAAGGACAAGTAGCTAAAAAATATAACACAATATTTACATGCAAAACAGGGCAAAATAGGGAAAAACATAGGAAACATAGCATGGACCCATTTTCAATAAATGATAGAAAAATAGCAAAAACAAAAATGTGCAATTAGATGACAAAAAAATAGATCTTATTAATACAACTACATCAAAACACTCAAATGTGGAATAGAGGAAAATAGGAGAAAATAGAGGAAAACAACAAAAAATAAATCTACAAGAAGACAATAACTACTACAAAAATACATGTTACTACTACAACTACTTGAAATCATTTCTTGTAAAAAGAATTTAGAGGTAAAATTCTATACTTTTATTTTTCACAAGTGATGCATAATCTGAATACGGTTTGAACGCAAAGTAGGATCCTACAGTCGGATTGGGTGCAAAATAGGGTTTGGACCCTGTATGGGTGCAAAAAATGGTTTGGATGCAAGTCAAATGCAGAAAATGTCTCGAATGCGATCTGGGTGTAGAAAATGGTCCGAATACGACCATGTGCAAAATAAATGGTTCAACCCTGAACCAAGTGCAAAAAAATAGGTAAATTTTAGTTTGGATACAAATCAAGGTCTGGCTATTGATTTGGGTGTAATTTAAGGTTTGACTTTCGGTTCATGTGCAAATCAAGGTCTGACTCTCGATCTGGGTACAAAACAAGGTCTGTCTTTCAATATGGATGTAAATCAAGGTTTATCTTTTGGTTCAGATGTAAATCAAGGTCTGGCTCATGGTCCAGGTGCAAAACAAGATCCTTCCAAGTTCAGGTGTAGATATGGGTGTCTACGCACGACCAAAGTTCGACAAAATTTTGCAATAGATCGAATGATATTTTTTGATTTTCTAATAGTTTAAATTTTTTATATGAAAAAGTATCGTTGGTGTGTTAATTATATATACTGGTATAATAGGTAAATTTAAAAATATAATATTAAAATTTTATAATTTGAAGGTAAAAAAAGCCCTCGATTTAGGTAGGAGTGCTGGCAAATTTTAAAAAAATACGTAATATTATTATCAAAGCACGACGAACCAACCCCTAAAAAATTTTGGATGAATGGGCCGATGTCCAAGGTCCCCAAAATTCAACAATTTGCATTTTAAAAAATGCTAATATTCATTTAATAACAAATATTCGTCGTTGTGCATAACCCTGCATAAAATTTATCTTCCATCCACCTCTCAAATTTGAATATTCCTTCAATAAGTGGCTTGATTGTTTGCATCTTTCTATAATGTATTGTATAACTACTTCAAGTAGTTTATGGGTGAAGCATAGGAAAACAATCCTGATTTTGTCTCCTTGCATTCCTTAGTGTAAGTGGGCTTATAATGCTCATGTGTCACTGCTTGGTGTAGATTTTGTAAACCTACACAACCTATAAAATAAATTAGAAATATTTGGGGGCTTTTCTTGATCAAGCCCCACATTAAAATAGACAAACGACTCAAAATGCAATCTAATGCATAATTTGAAGTGTAATTGAAAAAATGGTAATTACAATGATATTTACATGTACAAAGGGTTTTGTGTAACCTATTTCTTACTTTTGGATCTGCTTTCCATGTTGATTTTGGATGTAGTGTAATCTAGACCAATTCCAGTAGAGTCTAGGTGTGTGCAATGGAGTATCATTGGATATGGAGAAGAAAGCACTCTATTTATAGAGTTTTCCAAGGTTAGGGGAGGGGCTGAGGTGGAAGAGAGAGAGGATGAGGGACCTAGGTATGAGGTGCCTAGGGAATGGGTGAGGCATGGGGGACATGATGGGGGAATGTGCATAGAAAAGGGTGAGATACCTAGGGATGAGATGCTTAGAGAATGGGAGAGGCATGGGGGACATGATAGGGGAATGTGCATAGGAAAGAGTGAGGGAATATTAAATTGCTTAGGAACTGCAAGGTGGTATGGCTAGTCAAAGTAGACTAGATGAGGTGGAAGGCTTAGCTTAAATCATGATTAGATCTAATTAATTAGCTTTTAGCCATAAAGCAAGTTTTGGCCAAAAGGTTTGACTTTTGATCATAAAGTACTTTTTGACCATGGTGAAGACTTAAACCTTAGTTGAGTTATGATGGAGGTCACATGATGACCCATGGTTAAGCATAGGAAGGATCTTAGCTAGCCCAATGGGGCTTAAGTATGATGAGAGGTGATTTTATGGAATTATGTCAATTTTATGTGTTTTTTAAATTGATCGTTTATTGGCACTACACTAGGGTGAATGTGGAATTTTTAGGTGTCTACATTTGACCCCTTTTTGTACTATGGTGTGTGAAGACACAATCCAGTGCAAAAACGTATGACACCAAAGTGGTGGTTTGATTTTTAAGAGTATGATGGATTGATAGTGGATGACTATGACTGATGCAGTTATTGTTCGAGGGAAAGAGACACAAGGTAGTCTTGTGTCATGATCAATGTAAGGTGCCCCAATTATGGAAGGGTTGAGAATCTTTGAAACTTTGATTTTGATAATTTGGTTAACCTTGATTAATTTAGTAATTTGATGAGCCAAATGCAAGTGTCCTTGTGATGCTTTGATCCATTGTAAGTGGACGTGTTGCCACCTTGATGAAGCAATCATGTGATTAACCTAGAAATATAGGCATCGAGTTTACCGAATTTTAAAGGATTGAGTTTTGCTTTTTTATTTATCCCAACAAGTGAGGGCTTGTGATAGTCTCTGGAAAAAATATTATTGGATAAACATGATTCCAAATTTGAGTATTTGAATATTGATTATGCACAAGGTAGCATTTTTGTATATGATATCTACCCCCTCAAGCGATGAGTTAATGAGTGAGAAAGTTGAAGATGACTACGAATCACTTGATAGAATGAAGTGGTGGTGCATGGGTGGAAATGGAAAAATGTGAGAATTATGATGATTTATGTAGGTTTGATGAATAATATGAATGTGTTATGCATTTGGAGATTTGGAACATTTATATGTGATCAAGCGTTTATGGATATGTATGTTTGATTAGGACCATGACTTTATGGTAATATTATTCAATGATAGAGCAACGATTGTATGTAATGTATGAACTAATAATGACAAAAATGATCGATGTTGCAATAATGCCTAGCTAAGTGTAAAATATATGCAAATATTGAAGATAATGGAGGACTAACTGACTGATATACTATTTCTACTATATGAACACTTTTCTACTTGTGACAACTAAACCCTATGCATATTTGTGTCTTTTGTTAAGGTGTTTCAAGTTCTTAGAAATTATTTCTAGAAAGTCAAACAAGTGAGTTTTGTCATCAAACCAATGTATTAACCAACTGATATTCTATTAAAATTTAGACCATCTTGACTAATTTTGAGCCTATCATGGATCTATGTGTGTATAGAGTGATTTAATTCATTTACCGATTTTGAGTGAGGTTGGACTTGCCAATTTGTAAACTGAGCCACATAAGCTAGTTCATCCACAAGCATGTAGTGGTCTATACAAAAGAAGGTTGTTAATGTGATCGACATGTCACCATGTAAGGATACTCCACTGCCATCTAGGCATCTATAGCCTATTTTTGACGATGAAGATCACCCCATGGTTGTTAAAAAACTAAGAATTCGAAGGATTCAAGTTTTTTGGATGGTGCTCTTTTGTTTCTCATTTTTTATTTTCTTGAGTAGTGCTCTTTTAGGCATTTGCTTTTTTTTTCTTCCTTTTCTCTTTTATTTTGAATAGCTTTTCCTTTTGTTAATTCTTAGCCTTGTAAACCATACACCTAATAGGATGAACAGGAAACCTTTCACTCAATGGCTAGTATACGTGAGGTGTCATCTTTCCTAGACTCAAAATTTGTTAAGTGTGCACATGTGTTTTGATCCATGAAGGGACTCTAGTCATGCAGGGGAAGTCTAAAGTTGCATTAGAATCCAATGATATTGGATAAATATTTATGAGATCAACTAAAGTGCTTGACTAATAGAAAATACTTCTATGACTAAGCAACCTATGCATAAGATAGAACATGACATTGTGCTAGTTGTAATGATGAGTGTGTGATGTTTTTCTGATGAAAATGCCTAGATGGAAATGAATGTATATAATGATATGAGAATGCATATATGGATGAAATGTATAACAAGATGATGCTTATTTATAATGATATGCAAGATGAACGTTGTCATTGAGTAAGGGAATCATGTGTGGATGTGTAATCAATATTTCCATAGCCATAAAATGAGACCACAACCTAGTAGATTTCTCATAGGTGGGTGCATGAATGAATGTGATTGAAGATGTGAATGTATGGTGGTATCAACATGAGTGAGTGGTGCAAAAATAGAGAAATAATGAGAAGAAGAAGAAGAAAAAGAAGAAGAGAGAAATAAGAAGAAAGAGAGGGGATAGAAGAATGAAGAATAAGGAGAAGGAACCTACCCTATGTATGTAGCCACCCACAGCATGACCGTACAACAAAAATTGGAGATATAATGAAGAAGAAGAGAGATGAGGTGAAGACGTATGATGTTGTGTTAAATGGTTCTTTTTGTATCTATTGTTTTTCTTGTTATTTTTGTATTTTTTATGTTTTTTATGTTTTTAGTACAAAATGTACAAGAATGTGTGATCCAAAATTTGATGAGTGTTGGATAACCCCTAGGAAATAAAGTACTTTATATTAGGAGCAATCCCGTGCTTCTTGTAGGGAGTGACCTCTATGCTAAGGACAAGAAATATAAAGTTCTTAATGTCAAGAGCGACCTTGCGCTTCTTGTAGGGAGCAACCTTTAGGCTAAGAACATGAAAGGTAAAGTGCTTGATGTCAGGAGTGACCCTACACTTCTTATAGGGAGTGACCTCTATACTAAGGATATGGAAAGTAAAGTGTTTGATGTTGGGAGTGACCCTGTACTTCTTGTTGAGAGTGATCTGTATGCTAAGGATATGGAAATTAAAATGCTTGATGTCGAGAGTTACTCCACACTTCTTGTAGGTAGTGACCTCTATGCTAAGGACATGGAAAGTAAAGTTCTTGATATCGGGAGAGACCCCACAGTTCTTGTAGATATCGACCTCTATACTAAGGGTATGGAAATTAAAGTGCTTGATATCGAGAGTGAACCTATGCTTCTTGTAGGGAGCAACATCTATGCTAAGGATATGGAAAGTAAAGTTATTGATATCGAGAGTGGTTCTTGATGTCGAGAGTGACCTTGCACTTCTTGTAGAGAGCGAACTCTATGCTAAGGATATGGAAAGTAAAATGCTTGATGTCAAGAGCAACCTTGTGCTTATTGTAGGGAGAAAACTCTAGGCTAAGAACATGAAATATCTAATTGATGGATCTACTTTTGCTTGAGCATAATGGGGTTGCTAAGCTAATATGATCTAATTGATGGCTCTACTTTTTCTCAAGGAGAATGGGATGTAGGTGGTGGGACCAATTCTTGTTTTATCGCACTAGAACCTATTGTGGATGAATGTCTTATGGTAGGACTAGAATTTGAGGTTGATGTCCTAGTACCCAATGAATGGAATGAGTTGTAGTGAGCATAGTACTTGTTATTGTTGTGCTAGTACTTGTTGATTATGGAATGAGTTGTGGTTAGAATAGTACTTATTATTGTTGTACTAGTACCCATTGTGGATGAATGAGTTGTAGGTTGTGGGACCATTACGTGTGATTTTTGAACTAGAACCTATTATGGAATGATGAGTTGTGTTTGTGAGACCAACATTGGTTATTTGTGATCTTGGTACCCATTGATGTTGAATGCGGTGTAGGTGGTGGGACTAGTGCTTGTTTTTATCACACTAGAACCTATTTTGGAATGATGAGTTGTGGTTGTAGGACCAACATTGGTTTTTTGTGACCCTAGTAGCCATTGATGTCGAATGTGGTGCAAGTGATGACACCAGTACTTTTTTGTCACACTAGAACCTACTAATGATAAATGAGATATAATTTGTGGAACCAATACTTGTGGTGGTTGTACTAGTACCTACTGATTATGAATGATGTGGTGGGATCAACTTTGGTGATTGATACCCTAGTATCTGATGAATAGAATGAGTTATAAAGGGCATAATATTTATTGTTGTTTTTCTAGTACCCGTTGATTATGGAATGAGTTGTGGTAGGAATAGTACTTGTTATTATACTATTACCCATTATGGATGAAGGAGTTGCAGGTTGTGGGGCTAGTACGTGTGGTAGTGGTACTGGAACCTATCATGGATGAATGAGGTATTGATAGATTGAGGATGAATCCTAGGTAAATGATGCAACCTTTAAGAAAATGGAAAACCCTTTTGAGGACCTAGATGAGGATGTGTGAATTGAAATGTGAATGCAAGGCAAAGTATGCAACCTTTCGAAGTGCCTAGTGATATATGTGTTGATTGAGATTTTGGATGGCACCATCGTGAGTAGATGAGAGGTGGTGGATTTTTAATGTGGAAGGAGAATTAACTCCCTCCTAATTGTAGAAGTGGTTTGATAAAGGGAATGCAATACCGTAATCAAATGATGAGGGGGAAAAACTCCCCCAATCATGAATATTTTGTGGCAATGAGATAAATTTTTTTAGTTGTGAATGATGAAGTGGAAGGAGATAAAACTATCCCAGTTGTGAAATATGGATTGGAAGAAGAGGAAATTGCTCCAATTTTAAAATATGGGATGGAAGGATGTGAAACTGTGCTAGATGTGGAAGATGTGGTAGAAGGAGATGAAACTCTCTGAATTTTGAAAGATAGGATTGAAGGAGGTGAAACTTCACTAGATGTGGAAGATGAGGTGGAAGGATATGAAACTCCCCCCTATTGGAAGAGGATTTGTGAAGGAAGTGAAGCTCTTATATATGTAGAAGAGGAGTTGGAGGAGGAAGTTAAACTCTTCTAAATATAGAAGAGGATTTAGAAGTGTTGAGTGGTAATTTTACCCAATTGCAATATCACACTCACACTTAGGATTTTGATCACAAAACCCTCTCTCGCAAAGAAGTTAAAAACAAAAACAACTTCTCCAAGGTTTCGCTATATAAGAATTGCATATGTGTATTTGTAATCTTGTGAATATATGTCAAATAAGTTCTAGGAATACCTTAGTGATTTGCAAGTAACTGTTAACAAGGGACCTATGTTGGTTTATTTTATTATGCTATACTAGTGATTGTTCATGAAAATTAAAAGAAAAGTAAAATATGATTGTCCCTCATATGACCACGATGTAAAGCCTTAATTCCTTTTATCTTGAAGTATTTTAGATATATTTTATCTTCTTTTGGACAAGTTTTATCTTGCATTATTAAACCCTGCTTTGAGCATAAAATAAAGATTAAAATCTATCTCTAAATGTGGACCTCAAATGATGATTGGATTCATGTAATGTTGCTTTGAATATGAAAGTAAAAATAGCCTTTGATATAATAAATAAATTACCCCTCTTTAATGAAATTAGAATTTTCATAAAGAGAAGTCAATTTATTGCTTTAAAATAATGGCTTTTTGAAATGCCATATAAATAACTCCCCTTTAATGAAATTGTGATTTTCATAAAAGAAAATTGATTTATTGCTTACAAAATGAACATGCAAAACTTGAAATTAAATTTACCTTCAAAATATAAAATTATGTAAAATTCAAAATTATAAAATGCCTATAAAAATAGCAACTTTAAATAATTTTTATAATTTTGAAATGGCTTCAAAATGAAATCGAACTTGTTCTAAATAAAGTGTTAAAGCTCGTTATTTACACCCATGTATTTATTTTTGGAGTTTTAATTTTTTCAATTTTTATTTTAATTGTCAAAGTTCTAAAAAAATCTACAAAAGAGAAGGGTTAGAAAAATAAAAATAAAATTTGGAAATGGACCAGAATGTTGAAAATATAAACATGCAAACTATTCTCAATCTAATGCTACCCTATCTTGCAAAACTAAATATTGTGAGAGTTTTTGGATATAACCTAGTCTATCTGAAGCTACATTTGCACATTTCAAAATAAACTAGGTGCAAGCTTCTAAGGAACGAAAATAAATTCTTTGTTTCTAGATATTCAACAATGCAACCATGAAATGTATTAAACATTGCCTATAAACCTAAAAATAGAGAAAAGAAAGATGAACATTAAATCAAAACATCCAGAAATGATTCTCCTCATATTATGCTTATAAAGTATAGATTTTTGATATTATTTGCATTGAAAACAGACAATCACAATCTTGTTACAACATATCTCCAACATATTGCAAAAGTCTAGCCCTTGGTCTTGGACCAATTTCATGTCCTTCAATGGCGTATTTATAGATTTTCTTGCAAACCCTTCATTTCATTTTTGGTTTTGATGGGTAATCCTTCGCTTCTCCTCTTTCGTCTGTTTGTTTCCTCTTCCTTGATTTGCATGTCTTCGAAAGGCTTCGTTTCACTTGTTTGGATTCGTATAAATTCATTTATCTTTGATCAGTGGTTGTTAATACCTCATTTATTTACAATTGCTCCTTTTACTATTATACGTATGCCGAGCATTGCACATTTTATTTCTTTGTTCAATTTTCAAATACTCTCTTATATTTCATTCGGATATGTAATGTATTGTCACGTAATGTCCTTTTAGTTGTATTGTGATTTTTTATGACTCCTTTCCTTTACCTTATCCATGGGATTTCCCCTTAACCAAAATTAAGTTTAAGCCTTTCGATTAAAACATCATCCGACCATTCAAATCCTTGGATTTCTTCATTTTTGTCATATCCTCAATGTGATATAAATTACTCATGGAAAATCCCTTCCTTGGACTAGCTCCCTTCTACGTATAGACTATACACTATCCTCTTCTAACGCTTTTGTGGAGGTCCCACTTTTAACAAATATTTCCCATGGTGACTATGTCAATCCTTTCATTTTATATTCAAAAAAACACTATCTCCTCCTTTCAGTGATTGCTACTACCAACATGGTATCTTAGCTATTGTCCAACATGGCATCTCTCTTCATGGCAGTACATCCTAAACATAGTTGGATAGCATTTGTATAACATTAATGGTTGCAATTCCCATGACTCAAGTTCCTCCACACTACGCTCTCTTTGATCATAGACCATTGAAACTTCATTGCATTTTAGCGTGATAAATATACTCTCAGCACTCCCGATGGTAGCATAGAATACCTTCTACTGTGTGCACCATGGTCACATTCGAGAACCAAGCATGTGTTCTTAACTACTGCTATCACATTGCCACATCATCACCATTGTCAACATTTTTAATTCACATGCCATTCCATATTTTCTCGAATTCGATGGTCTCCTTCCCGACTGGTGGTTTCATCTATATTTTGGATATGGATGCAAGCATCATTTATCATTATACTATCCTACATGGTCTCTGAGTCTTCCCTCCTTAGGTTGGCATGTCATTTTATCATTGGGTCCACCATACCACATCAAACTATTCATCTCCCCTCACTGTACAGTGTATCTTATCGTTGATGTTGTGACCCATGATCCATGTGCCAAATCCTATGTTCACTTCCATGTCTGCTTAATTTCTTATACAAGTTAGCCACACCTCATATCACATAGTCCATATCGGTGGCTATCTAGTGGTAACTTCTCAAGCATAGGTCCACGATCCTATTGCTCAAACCTGATGTGGTTCCTCTGTTATCACCATCCGATATTCCATCCATGTATGCATCATCGAATTAAGGTTGAATTCACTGCCTTGTCATGTCTAGTTGTCATAATTTTGCACCGAGTCTGCGAGGTCCAAATTTACATCAATGTCTTACTCGGATGTCCCTATCATCATTGGTTTATGTGTGTCTAATTTTTAGTCATCCATATATCCGTTTAATCTAGATCTTCATTGACCACCACATATAGACCAATAAAACCCTCCATGGTATATCCGAATTATTGCTTCTAGCCTTTGGGTCCACATACTGCCAACAAATGAACAATTTCAATGTTAGAATCTATTTAAATTATGTAACAAAGGACAATATTTTGAAAATGATTAATATACCAAAAATAATTAGAGTCCCAATGAAAATAAAAGAAGTCAAAGTGATCTTCTATTTCATTATTTTTTTATTTTGTTTTATTACATCTTTTATTATTTTATTTAGTTTCATATATAATAAAATATATAATAAATTTGAACCTTAAACCTTATATCATTAAAGAAGTTATAAATAAATATCTGATTAAATGTTAAGAAAAAAACACATAATACCCATTTTAAAATGGTGAATTGGGGTGCTCACGTTGATGAGGTGCCCTCAAGGAAAAATAGTTGCAAAAAATAGAATTAATTTTTTTGGACTACCTAGCAAACTGAAAAATATTAATTACCTTCTATTAAAAAAATTGTGTACCTAAATAATTTAGGATGTAAAACACATGTGTGCCCTACACTCACTTTGGAATATTAAAAGTTGGTTCATAGTCTGGTGAACGTGGAATACTTATGTTACTCTCTACCCCTGAACTATATATATCAACCCAAAACTTTGCAGTAGTTTTCATAAGAGTTTATTTTTGATACACTTGGAAACTCTCTACTTTGTTTCTCCTTTTCATTTTCTCTCTTCCTCCTGGCTAAAAAAAAGTGGAGTTCACAATTATTAGATAAATCACATCCTTAGGATCTCCTTCAAGGCATCCCCAACCTCTTTACCAATAATGTGCCAAACATTTTGAAATAAAAAGGGGGGAAGCCATCAGGTCTAGGTGTAGACAAGGATTTTTAACCCAAGCCATAATTTTTTCATGACGATAGACTATTTTTTATCTTATATTTTAGATATATATATTTATTTATTTATTTATTTTATGTTTTATAAATTGAATCAATCCAATTCAAAAGGATCAACAAAACCACACTAAGATCAAAATTTAAAATTTAAAATCCAATCAAAAACCAAAATGTAAAACACCATGAAATAGATACAATGAGGACACTCGGCACCACGCAAGCCTACAATGCAACCATGGATACTACAAAGCAAACTCGAGGGGAATAACTTATTAAAATTGCTACTCCAATGACACCAAAAAATCCCCAAAAATCAAAATTTTAAGGTGGGTCCCCAAATTTAAGGTTAGTTGTGTGACAGTCACAACAAATTGTGACTCTGCTAGGAAATGCTCTTGAGCATTTTGGGTGAAGAACCCAATATGAAATAAGAACATAAAATATCAACAAAATAAAATTATTCAGTGATGTCTTGAGAAGGTAGGGGTAAACAACTTCTAATACAACTAATCCATCTGCCTTGCTCAATTTGTGCAAAGTGATTCATTTTGTCATTCTTTGAAACTATCCAGATTCCATCATCTATTTTACATTTAGGCCATGAAGCATGACTCATAAAAATAAATATTTTACATACATAGCCCTACTACCAGTCAAGAATCTATAGCCTCAGTAGGGATTATCTAACTGACCCTTGTGTCAACTTGATACTTTGCAAAGCTTTTCCTTTTAAAATTGTGTCTAGATAGAGCCCTACTGTCGGTCAGGTATCTATAGCCTCGATAGAGTTTATCTAGACTTTGTGACTGATTTTTTTACATGTTTTCCATTACTTTATTTTTTATTTTTATTTTTTTATAGCTTTAAATTAATTTATGTATCACAAGGGTTAGGAAGCATAGAGATGGAGTGTGTTGAATTTTTTCCTTAATTTGCAAACCAAAATAACTTCATCCTTTAGGAATTCCATAAATACCCTTTAATATGTGAGTTACATGTGGAACTTAAGCGAAATATTTCATTGTTCCTCTCTCCACCATTTTAATCCTAAAATCTAAGTATGATCAAGAAATAACTCATCCCCCTTTTCTCAATTTCACCTAATTTTAGATTAGGTGCAACCTACTTAACAAAGGAACACAAAAAATGGTCAAGAGGCCATTAGTAACGACCACGAAACATCACCTCAAAACAAGGCAACAACCCAAAACATAAAACTAAAAACACAAACAAAAACCTAACCTAATGCAAACTAACAAGAAAACAAAAAAAAATTAAAAATAAGGACAAAGCACAGAAACAACAAAGCTAAACAAAAACATGAAAACCAAAACTATATACAAAAATATACAATAATGTACAAATGGCACAAAACTCAACCATGACTTTCTTGGATCCCAAATTTTATTTATTTCATGAATATAAATAATTTTGACATGATAGGCACATTGAATCATACATGCATCAACCCACATTAAAATCATGCCTACAATAACAAAATCCTCTATTTTACCTTTTTTATTCTAATATTCAGCAGTTTCAATTTGAGATTTAGACACATTAAATTGGTAAGAAAATGCAATATTTTAAATTATTTCTTGCTTATTACATGATTTGTAAATTCTAACATTCAATTCATCACTTTGAAAACATTTCTAATTTTCGCAAGCATATAATATTTCCTTCAAATAAGAGGCTATTTTAACATCAAGTCACCCTCTAAATTTTTAGGCCAATCATACTCATGCAATACTTTGCAAGCATCTAGGATATTTACTAAATAAGGATCATTGTAATCTTTTACCCTAGAGGAAGCTGGTTGGATGGAAAGGGAATTTGTTATCTCAAGCTGGCAAGGCAGTTCTCACCAAGTTTTCCAATCAAAGCATCCCTGTCTACTTTCTCTCTGTTTTTAAAGCTCCTACAAGTGTCTACACTAAAATTGAACAGATCCAGAAGAGGTTCCTATGGACTAGTTCTGAATCTAAGCAGCGCTTTCACTTGGTTTCCTGGGATAGGGTTTGCAAACCAAGGGAGTTTGGAGGTATTGGGCTAAGGAGAATACAACATTTAAACATGGCCCTCCCGGCCAAACAAGCATGGCGTCTTTTGACAAATGCAAATGCGAGAATGGATTACTATAATCGAAGAAAGTATTTGCAAGAAATTGAATTCTTAAGTTATTCCTTTCCTCCCAGGGGATCAATTTTTTGGAAATCAATCCTTCAAACTAAAAACTTGCTAAGCAAAGGGCTACGTTGGAAACTGGGAAATGGAAGAAACATTGATTTTTGGGACCACAAATGGTTAAAGGACTATCCCCTCTCTGCAGACCCCATAATTTCAACCCTTAGAGCTTGGACAATTGAAGTTTTTGGTACCAAAGTTGCAGATTTTATTACTTTGTCAAACAATAGAAGGGTATGGAAGCCAATAATGAATAATGATCTACCAGGGGCATCAATAATACTGGAGAATGAATTAAAGCAGTCTTTACTCCCTTCCGGCATTCTTGAGGACCGACTTATCCGGGAAGCTTCGGACAATGGGGAATTTTCTGTCAAGACTGCTTATCTGATGCTTATTGATAATGATGAACCTACTTTCCCTCACTTGGAAGTTTGGCCCAAAAGCATTGTTCCAAAGGTTAGGTTTTTTGCATGGCTGGCCATCCAAAATAAGATCCTCACTATGGATAACTTAATAAAAAGAGGTGTGATTGTTGTTAATAGGTGTTATCTTTGTATGTCTGAGTGGGAGTCTATTGATCATTTGTTTCTGTATTGTAATTTTTCTGTCTCAATCTTGTTAGGTCTGTTACAAGTGTTTCATATTTATTGGGTCCATCCTCAGTCCATTTTTGACTTATTTGTCCAGTGGCCTTCCCCCTTTTTGAATAGGCGTCTTAGTTATATGTGGAAGATCTGCCTTCATCACTACTTGTGGCAGATATGGTTGGAAAGGAATCGTCGGGCCTTCTTGGATAAGGTTTCTCGATCATCCTCTCGTCTCGTCAAAAATTTTATCATATGCTAATGAGAATGCTTATTTAGTGCCTGCAACATCTAGACCTCCAAATCCTTTTGAAGCTTCATTAGGCCGGTCATTAAACTTACCTCTCACTCATGGCCTCAATCATCCTCAAGTCTGTCCTAGAACCATGATCACATGGACCCCACCCCCCCTAGGGTGGATTAAGTTAAATTTTTATGGGGCATCTAGGGGCAACCCAGGTGAAGCTGGGGCTGGTGGCTTACTTAGAGACCACAAGGGTGAGGTGCTTGTAGCTTTTGCTGAACATCTTGGAGCTCAAACTAACAATGTGGATGAAGCAAGGGCAGTTTGGAGGAGCCTCAATGTGGCAGAGAATTATCCAGGGAAACTGTTGGTGGAAGGTGATTCTCTTATTATTATAAATCTTCTAAAGAACACTAAGAGAGCTCCTTGGAGATTTGATGACTACATCCATGAAGAAAGGGCTCTAATTCATGACCGACACCGAGGCCATAATTTTACATACCTTCCGGAAGCAAACATGGCAGTGATAGGCTGGCAAATGAAGGCATTGTAGCAGACAAATTAGATCACGTGGACTGAAAATCTTCCTCATGCGGTCTCAATGGTGATAGATAATGAAAAACTTTAGATTGGAAGGCTCAAAGTGGATCAATGACAGAAAATGGGGGCATTTTTAAAAAAAAAATTGAACCTTATAATGGATTTTGTCATATTTGTTTTTTTTGTTCATGTGACTAGTGTTTTTTGTAGCTGGTGGGGCACTGATATAGGTTTTTTATCTACAAATTCATGCATGGGAAACATCTGCTTTGGCCTCAAGTATTTCCCAAGGTGTGTTTGGATTCGATGTCGCAAAAAGGCCCTAGCAAGAAATAACAAAGTGTTGGAGATCCCTGACAATGAGGCACCAGACCCCACCATAATAGTCTTGGAGAAGATGACAATTTCATCGACCTCCAACAGTATCAACCAGCTTGAAGAGTCCATGTCGGCCTCATCGGTGCAATCTGTTGATTTGTGTGATTCCCTAAATCTTCTATTTTATAGCCAGCAGTTCCAGGGGCACAAGGAGTCGAAGGCAAAATCTAAAGATGATGGCAAGAACGATGATAAGAAGTTAGATGAGGACTACAAGGAATACTGCTTGGCCTCTTGGCTGTCCATTCTATGGGATGTTTTTTTTTACCATATTCTATTATTTTTATATGGGCACAAGCTACTCTGCATGGTGCTTGCATGATTAGTTTTTGTCTTTGTTAGTTCTTTTTTGCGTCTTTCTTTTCTGATGGCCATAATATTAGGCTTTCATAGTTTAGTTTGGCTGTATTCTAATGGAAGAGTAGGTCTTGGCCATTTTTGTTGTCAGTTTAAACTTTTAGGGCTTGGCCTTTGTCCAGTTGGTCAGTGGACCCTATTTTGTAAAATGGTTTTGGGTCAACCAGTTAAAACCCGGTGTTAATTATAATATTCTCTTACCAAAAAAAAAAAAAAAATTAATATTTTATGGACATGATTCAAATATTCAAGCATATTCACATTTGTTTCATTTGACAAGATAAACTTATTAGCAATGTAAGTAGAAATTAATTCTAGCTCTTCGCTAACCTCACATGGCATTTGATCATTAATTACATTTGAATCTAAAATTTCATGATGCAAAATTTTACCTAGATTTTGGATAATGGAACATAAAGATTTAGATTTTACCTTTTGCATATTTTCATTTGCCAAACCTTTGTGAACATTTGTAATATTTCCTTTTTATTCATGACTTTCATCATCATCATCAAACACCTGTTCAAAAATACAAAAGTTAGGCACGCAATCAAACATATGCCCATATTTTTCAAAATAAGAACCTATATTTTCAAGATATGTGTCACATAACACCTTTCCATGATGAATGGCTTGATTTGTTTCAAAATCCACATTTTCATTAGGATCATCGATAATATCAAACCCAAACCACTCAGGTTCTAGAATTTCCTCATTATGAGATGGCATAGACATTGTAGAGCCAATAGGTAAGTAAATATTTGTAATGTCTTAACTCTCAAAGAGGACCAAAGCAAGTGGTTCTCCTTCCTTATCCATGGTAATAGAATCATTATTATTTTCCAACACTTGATGAAATTCCAACCCTTCTTCCAAAACATTCTCAGATGGTACAAGACTTGTAATATCCTCATGCAAGAGAGCAATTGTATTATCTGATATATCAATTGACACAAAAAAATTTTAAAAGGTTTGGAGTGAGCATATTATTCCCATTTCTCCCAAGAATCATAGTAATCATCTTCTAAAATCAAGTTGTGATGCTCAACTACTTCTTCATCATCTTCCAATTCATCAACGTGTTTCTCATCAAATTCACCTTCACCTTCCTTAGATGGTTTAATTATTTTCAAAAGTGGGCTACTCTTTGTATTCAATATTGCAAGATCACAATCCACATTTGTAACCCATGATTCAATTTTATCACAATTTGGAAGGTGTGGATTTTCTTGACCATCAGTTTCAACAATCTCATCCAAAGTGTCTTTCAAGAACAAGTGGTGAAATTTTGTTATGTCTTCGAATTCATTTATTGATTCTCTTTCAATCTCACTTTCAACCACTTTTGATGGATTAGGGGTTTCTATAATGGGATTAGTTTTTACATTCTTATTTCTATGATCATCCCAACCCTCCTTTGTGAATAATTATTCTAAACCCTTTCTTCGCAAACAAAAGGGTCATTGTTTGGGACGTATTGGTATTCTTGATCATGTATTTCAACCACTTCATTCAATTCTATGGAAGGTCTTGTCCTATCACATATATCAATGCTAGTTAGATATAGGACTCCTCCATTGTCTGAATCCTCATGCATTTCTAGAGATGAACCCATCTCCATACAATCCTCATTGATGGATATTGGCTTTGAAACTTGCACCTCCTCTTGAAAAATATCTAAGGTGGTTGTAAAATTTGGACATTCAACTTCATTTGTAGATAAGATACTATAGCATTAATACCAGGTTTTACAGGTTGACCCAAAACCTTTTACAAAAATCAACCCAGGGTTGTTGATGAACATGTCCTTACTAAGGATCCTATATATGTAAAATCTACATGTCGCCAAAGCCATTACATCCGGTAAGGACATAGTCTGTTATCAAAAAGAAACTTCCCATACAACATTTTGGGTATACCCTAAGAAAACACACCTGCATCATAATTACAAAAAAAGAAACAGACATAGATCCCTTCCTTGAAACAGTGGAGAAACAAAAAGCTACATGCACACATAGCAGAGTACTGAAAAAAACTCCCACAAGCTCTATATTGACAGTTACTCTTAATAATTCTTTGGTAATTGCTTTCTTCCATATATGACATGCTTTGGGACCACATCCCGTCTTGGTAAATCAGCCTTGGAGAAGTGAACCTTCTAGCTAGATTTATGGCGGTGGCTATCTGGTGGTCCACGTGGCTCTGGTTCAAAGTCTTATATTATCGTTTCTTTCCTACCCTGTGATTATCAACCAACATCAAATTACTAAGATGACTAGGAGCCATGTTATCTAACATGTGATTGTTCCCATTAGTCTTTGTGGTATTTCTAAGCAACATCCACCAAGATTTATAGCTCGAATAATTTTTATTGTGAGTCTATTTCAAAAAAAATATAGGAATACTCATAGCCTTCAAACTTACAATGCCTTCCCTATTGGTTAGAGGGTACTATATTAGATGGTTGGTGTAGGTTGGAATCCATCACTCCTAAAAATAATTCATCATAGGAGAAGGTTGTACCTCATCTTGACTCATGGGTGGTATCTGATTTTGGGCCTTAGGATTAAGTAATGATAATCTACCCATATCAATATTTCTCAAATTCCACCATCGTTCTACCATAATTGCCTCCTTGTAGGCCTTAGGCAAGGATGAATCTTCAAGAATATTCCTTAGAAATTTGGATATTGAGTTATCTAAGGCTCCCATGTAAATTTGAAAGGCTTCTTCTTCTAAAATGGTATAATGCATCTCTATTTTGGTATACAACCTATGGAACCTATCATTAAATTGACTCATGGATTCATTAGGTTCTTTACAAATAGAGGTAAACTAATTTGCTATCATATCTAGATCAACTAGCTTTCCAAATTGGCTAAGAAATGTTACTTCTAGTTGAGCCCAAGAAGTGATAGAACCTATAGGTAAATTGAGATATCAATCATAAGAAAATTTATCTAATGTGAATAGAAACATGTTACAGGCAACATCTTCATGCATAATTTTCCATTGAATTAAAGTGTTCTTGTATGCCTGAATATGTTCCTCAGTCAATTCTATTCCATCATATCTAAACCAAGGTAGATGATCCAAAATATCTATAGGCATAGGATGTGAAGGCCTAGGTATGTTTAAAGGACAACCTACCCTCCAATAAGTAAGGAATGCCATTAGTGGACCTTAAAGAATACAAATTTAATGCAAATTTTGTTAGTCAAATAAATATATCTTGCAAAGAAGCATGAAATGACTAACAAATCTCAAATTTTTAACATATAAATCATCATGTATATCAACCAAAATATATGCATCAATTAAACCATGACATTAGAGAACATTTTCCAATTTGCAAAATGTTAGCATTAATGCATCATCAATTAGAAAATGTTTGAATCAATAAAAGTGATCACAAGAAAAAAAAACTTCATTAGTGAAGATCAATGTCTTCGAATAAACCTTCAAGTAAAAATGAACAATATAGCATCTAAATAGCAATAAAGTAAACCAATTTAGGCCCTCCTTCTAGCGTCAAAATGTTGAATGGTAATTTTTCCCGATTGCAAAACCACACTCACACTTAGAATTTTGATCACAAAACCCTCTCTTGCAAAGAAGTTAAAAACAAAAATAACTTCTCCAAGGTTCCGCTATATAAGAATTGCACATGTGTATTTGTAATCTTGTGAATATATATCAAATAAGTGCTAGGAATACCTTAGTGATTTGCAAGTAATTGTTAACAAGGGGCCTATGTTGGTTTATTTTATTATGTTATACTAGTGATTGTTCATGAAACTTAAAATAAAATAAAAATATTATTGGCCCTCATATGATTACGATGTAAAGCCTTAATTCCTTTTATCTTGAAGTATTTTAGTTAGATTTTATCTCCTTTTGGTTAAACAAATTTTAGACAAGTTTTATATTGCATTATTAAACCCTGCTTTGAGCATAAAACAATAATTAAAATCTATCTCTAAACGTGGAACTCAAATGATGATTGGGTTCATGTGATTTTTTTTGTATATGAAAGTAAAAATAGCCTTTGATATAATAAATAAATTACCCATCTTTAATGAAAGTAGAATTTTCATAAAGAGAAGTCAATTTATTTCTTTGAAATAATGGCCTTTTGAAATGTCATATAAATCACTCCCCTTTAATGAAATTGTGATTTTCATAAAGGAAAAATGATTTATTACGTATGAAATAAACATGCTTAAATTTACCTTCAAAATATAAAATTATGTAAAATCCAAAATTATAAAAAACTTGTAAAAATAGCAACTTTAAATAATTTTTATAATTTTAAAATGGCTTCAAAATGAAATCAAACTTGTTCTAAATAAAGCATTGGAGTATTTTTCATATTTTAAAAATCTAGAGGAAGAAGCTGCATGCATTAGGGTTTTGAGTTATTGGTGCCATATTGCCTCTACACTCTAGAGTGTGTGCGGGATGCCGCTTAGGGTATTTTTTTGCTGCTTTCAGTGAATTTACTCTATCATTTGGTGGATTGAACCTCTTTTTTTATGGACGGATCTCATTCAATAGCTCCAACTTCTATTGAAGTTGTAGAAGGGAGCAATGGTGCTAAATGTGAATAAGAAACCATGGAATTTCATTCCCAAAGTTTATCACGAGGTAATATTTCTCCTTTGGATGTTGTTATCTCGTTGAGTGAGTTTAATACTACTTGTTCTTGGTTGGAAATCCATACACTGGTAGGGTATTTTCTAGGTCATATCCTTGGCAAGACCCTCCTTCAGAACTGGGTCCAACAATATTGGCATGGCATCAAGGTTGATGGTATCCAAAACCTCACCAAAGGATTTTTTTTTTTATATCCTTGCTCAGACCAAAGCGGTCCTCAATCATGGGCCTTGGTTTGTTCATAGCTCCCTATTAATTTTTAACCCTGGACCAAGGATTTTTTGATCACTAATGATTTTTCCTTGTGGGTTCCAGTTTGGGTTTAACTCCTTGGTCTTCCTCTACTACTTTGGTCTTATTATCAGAACGTTGTGACCCTCATTGTTGCATTTATTTGTTGTGAAATGGATAAATTTTATGCCTCACTCCCTCAAAAGCATTTTTATGTCAAAGTTGATCTTTATAAAGACCTTAGGAATATTTTTGATGTCCAAGTTGGTTATTATAGGTTCAAGCAATGTGTTGTCTATATAAACCTGCCTAACACATGTTACTATTGCTAATCAGCTACCCATAAGATAAAATATTATCCTTTAATGGTATATAAGATTAAAGTTAAGGAGATGATTGTGGCTCATGTTGCTACTAGCTCTATCCCTACTTCCAAAGGGGGAAATATGAATGGAATTTAGTCTAGAAGAAGGGTAAGAATGGGAAAGTGTAAACCTTATGGCTGCCCCTAGTAGCTCAACTCAATCCCATGTGTCTTCTGTGACAGCTGGGCATGGTGTGGTGATGGAGCAGTATACCACACAATCGATGGCACCCAGTGCTAGGCCTTCATATATGGTTGCTAATGTACCATCGACTAGTACTTCCTTTATTGAAATTATTACTTCTTCTACTCCTACTCAGTCTTTAGATTATCCAATTATGCATATCAATGGGAAGTCTTCATCAAGCTTCATGGAACCTAAATGGGCTTCTGTCAATGGTTGAATATCTCGTAGCTCACCATGGGAAGAATCCTTGGTTCACCAGGATAAAAAGCATCAAACAGAGTTTTAGAAAGTAGGTCAAGAGTTTTTCCTCAGTAATATTTATGATTCTCTTTCAAAGCTCGAAAATGTTGAAGATGTAGCTGGAAATATGAGTCTTGATCGATATTCATGATTTTTTTATATGTAATGTTAGAGGGCTGATGGATACAGTCCATAAATACTTGGTCTGAGATGATATTATTTCATGCTCCAAGTTTTATGGTAATCCTGACTTTATTTGTGTTCAAGAGATTAATATTTTGGACTTTATTTTGCAATGTACTTGCCCTTTTTTTTGGCTAGGTTACTTTTTTTATGCCACCAATAATTCCCCTAGTAGAGGGGGAGTTGTCATTATTTTGGTAGCTAGGTGGAAATATAATTTTATCTCATGGGGTGTGGACCCTTCCAATCATGCAGTTTGGATTTTACTTGAGTTTTGTGGGCTATATTTTGGTATTATTAATTTCTATGCCTCCAATGATGCTTAGGAGCATTGTAGCCTCTGGCGATGGTGTGCTTTTTTTTAGGTTATGTGTGGAGATTTTAATATGACTGAAAAACCTACAAACAAAATAGGACAACTTCCCATGCGGTGGGCTACTGGGGAAAGAGAGGCTTGGTACTTCATGAAAAACAAATTGGATTTATCAAACCCCAATTCTTTTTTTTCTCCTCAATATTTTCCTAAAACTTTGTGGTATACGTGGTCCAATTTCTAATCTGGACATGCAAGAATTTTGAGAAGGCTAGATAGAGTCATGATTTCAGATCATGTGCAATTTTTCTTTCAAAGGAGAAATGCTTCAGCTCCATTTGTGGAAACAATTCTTGGTACTACCACTTTTGACCATTCACCCATCATGTTTAATGTGATGATAAAATCCCTACCTCAGAGACACTACAAGTCACAATGTTTTTTAATACTTCCTTTATTCAACACCCTTCCATGGTTTGGCATATCTGCAAAGTCTGGAATCTAGTTCCTAGACCTACTGGAGAGTTGGGTTGGATAGAATGGTGGAATGATGTAATTTTTTGTACAACTATCTTGCACAGTACTTTGGTGAAAAAGGTGGTGCAGTTCAAAAGAAATTCCAATGTTTTCCTTAATGATGAGCTTGCTAAAGCTTCTCTCGAGCTTGAGGCTTATCCATTTAAACATGAACTTCAGTTTCATGTTGCCTAGTTGATGCATGAAATTAAACTTGCTAAAATTTATGAGGCTCAGGGAGCTCAAATTAAATCCCATCTTCATTGGCTTAAAGTTCGTGATAGGGTCACCAAAGAATATTTTCAAAGGCTCTGCCCTCTAGGAAAGCTACTCAATTCAAGGTCATTCAAGATAATGGAATAAGACATACCTCTCTTCCTGAGATGATTAATATTTTTTCAAATACTATATTGATGTTTTTGTCACTTAATATTATTCCCATGAGTGGGAGCAAGCACTGGCAGCTTTATGATAGTTGTACTAGTTGAGGTTTTAGAGTCTCAAAGAGCAAGGTGTGATAAACTACTCTTCCTTACATATCTGGAGGATGCATTATCCCAAATGGAAAATTACAAAGCACCAGGCCTGGATGGCTTTCCTTGTGAGTTCTACAAGGGTCTTTGGGACTTAATTAGTCCTAATATGCATAAATTTTATGTGGAGGCTCTTCAAGTAGGCTCTTTGGGAGAAACTATTAACAGGGGTAATATCAAATGCATACCCAAGCAAGGGGACCCAAAGTTGATTACTATTTGGAGGTCTATTACTTTGTTGAATGTTAGTTACATGATCATTACCAAAGCTTTGGTTCTTCATCTTAGGCCTATTTTCCTTTAATAGTCATATCAGAGCAAACTAGCTTTATTCAAGGAAGGTACATCCTTGACAATGTTCTAGCTATCTGGGAAGGCATGGAATGGGCCTGGATGTCAAACCAGAACATGTTTTTTATTAAGATTTAATTTGAGAAATATTATGACCACATTGAATGGAGATTCATTCTTGCTATACTCAAAGCTTTAGGATTTGGGTTAATTTTCATTCATACTATTGTTATTCTATTCAGATATGCTTCAGCTATTCTAAATCTAAAATATTCATAGTCTAAAGTAGTGGGTATGTTTATATCTATTCAGCAATGGTGTCCTATTTCTATTTCTTTATAAGTTCTGCTGTTAAAACCTTCGACTATATTTTAGTTGCTCAAGATTCTACAGGTCTTATTAAAGGAATTGCTCTTTTGAATTATCAGGGAGAACTTATTAATGGTTACTTTGTTGATGACTCCTTTCTTACTATAAGGGAAGAGGAACAACCTATTTCTAATGCTCGATTTTGTCTGAATACCTTTTGCACAGCCTCTAGTTCTAGCATATAATGGATGAAGACCTTCTGCTTCAGATAGTCTCCCTTACCTAAGCCAAATTGTCTTCAAGGGTATCATTGAAATTGGATCCCTCATGTAGATGTTTTTAAGTTTCTTGGTATTCCTTTTGCCTTTCAAGACTCCCCTACTTAGCTTTGGAATTATGTGCTTCAAAGAGTTGGAAAGAAAATTTGAATTATGGCTTACTAAGAAGCTGTCATTAGTAGGTAAATTTCATATTTGCTCTAAAGTTTTAGTTGCAACTCATGTTTATTATTCCTCTTGTTGGGTTCCTTCACAAGCTTGCTATAAGAAGCTTGAGAAACTCCTTCGATATTTTCTTTGGAATAATTATTTTGAAATAAAGGTATTTCATAGACTTGTATGGGAAATTTGTTGTCTTCCTATAGAATCTTGCAAAATGGATCTGTTGGACTGTAGATGACAAGGTATTGATCTATGTGTTGTGGGTGATCAGGGCTCTGAGGGGAGCTTAAGATTGGAAATTTTTGGTTTGACATTTCATTTCCTTTGGTATTCCCTTAAATTTTAGAGCATGAAGAGGGTTGGATTTTCCCTCTCTCATTGTTGCTCCAATATTTGTTAATATTTTTTGGCTCCTTTGTTAATTAAAAGTATATGGAAAGCCTAGTAGTAGTTCACTCCTTTGATCTATTGGAGAGGAGATGGCTTTCGTAAAGGATTATCCATTAATTCTATGAATATTTGGTGGTCCCCCATGTTTCTTCATCAAGGTTCTCCCTTAGCTCAAGTGCAATGGATTCATGCTTGGTGGTTTTTCAAAAAGGGTATTGTTACAATAGCTAATTTCTTTTCTCACCAGACCAAGGATTGGATCCTATGGAATGAGTTCAAATGCACCTTCAGGCTAAATGGTGCAAACAAAGATACGTATGATGATGTTATTGCTCTCACCCCTTTTTCTATGTTGCATAATATTGGTGTGCACTTGCAGCGTCCTTGGTGGTCAGACTAGAGATGGCATGTTGACACTCCTTTGCTTAATTATAAGGCTTGTTTGGGGTATAAATGGTTATCTCCTCATATTCCTTTGGTTCCTAAGCTCAATCAATGTTGGGACTTATTTTCTACAAGGACTAGATGGAATTATAGATTTCAAAATATTTGGGCTATTTATGTTGAGCCCAAGTAATATTTTTTACGTGGAGCTTGTTGTGTCAAGGCATTCCCTTTGAGGAATGTTTGAAGCACCTTGGAATTCCTTATCCTAAATATTCTTTTTGTGGTGTTCCCGAGTCTTGTATTCACCTCTTTTGGAATTGTAGAAGATCTAGGTAAGCTTGGGAATGGGTTCTTTCTTTTTTTCCCATTTATAGCTACAAGAGTTTCTTGGCCCCAAGCTCTTCTTGGGGACTCTTTTACTGTTTCTCTCCCACTTTTTGAAGTGTTACAAGTTTTTAGGATTACCCTAATCTTTCATATTTGTAAGGCTCATAACATAATTGTTTTTAAATAGTGTACACCTTCTATCACATGTATTCATGCTGACAAATTAGAAGTTTTTAATGATATGTGGATACAAATATGTACTCTAGCCAACAAAGTTGTTATGGATTTGGATCATATGCATGTTCTTCTGGCACACTGGACCAATGCTCCATGTACATTCAATCGGATCCCCACAGAGCACTCTTCTTAAAATTATTTTCAAACCTGCTCTCACTGTTGGCCTCCATCATATGCAAGAAGTACTCTCACAGACAAGCATTGGTCCTAGCCCTCACTAGGGAAGCATCCTAATGTTGACATTACTTTTTTGTCCCACCAATATGGGGGGTGGGATGATCTTCAACCAGTTTCTCCTGGGCCATTTTTTGGTTGGAGCGATGTGGGTACTAAAGGCCTTAATCGTGATGTAGAGAAGTGGATTATCATTCCATAATAACTAGAATTTTATGCAGGACAACATGCCAGGGCACATTAATTCATATGATATGATTTATTTGATGTCATGATCATCAATGATCATGATTGGTAAACTTATGTTTTTTTGGCATCTTTTTTTACTAACCCTTGTCAATGAGGGTTAGTTTTATTCCTCATGGGGTGCATTAACCCACCCTTTTTTTATTGTATAGGCTATGTAGACACCAAATCCTAGCCAATTGTCCTTCATCCTGGTCACCCCATTACCCACTGGTCCACCACATTCCTTTCCCGCCATCCAATTGGCCATTCCATGCCTTTCCTACCATTCAATGACCCACTTTAGCCCTTTCCCACCACTTTATTACCCCTATTTGACTTATTTATATTTATTTTATATTATTTATATTTAAATATAATATTTTATATTATATTTTAATATATTTATTATAAGATATATATTTATAAGCCATATTAACCTCAAATGTCTGACTCAATCTAACCTTAGTCGTCCATATTCCTAAATTTGTGTCACACCTAAAGTCTAAGATCAGTCATTGGATCTACTTTAATGATAGCCACACGATCAAAAGTGTTAAGCTAAAACCCTAAGCAAACCCTAGGCTTGATTATAAATAGGAGCATCTCTGATGCTTAAACGACTAACTTTTTTGAACTAGCTTTGACTGGAGCTCTTGCTAATCAACCTTCATGAGCCTACTTTCTGAGTAAATTCAACCTACCTTGCCTTAGTTGTGCCCTAGCCTAACCTTCCCAAAAAATCCTAGTTTACCCTAGGATTTTCCTTATCCCTTCCATCCTCATAGCCTATTTTTGCCACCACCATTATCTTCCATCTGTCGAACCCTTTGCAACCCCCTGATCTGCCTCTACAGATCTAACCCTACCTATAGGTGCTCACGGGTGCCTAGTGCATTCCACAAGCACAGCAGGGCATTTACTGCATTCTAAAATTGTAGCACATAGCCTACTATAACCCGTAGGCACCATCCTAAGTCTATTGTCCCCACAGCCACAGACCAAAGACTACCACATAAGATCATCAGGTACCATTGGGGCACCATGCCATCAATCTGCAATGGATCGACAGAATATATCATCCATTATAGCAAGGTAATTTATTTTATGTGTTTACTTAGTGTTATTTTGAATTTTGTATATTTTTCTTAACTAGATCTAGGGTTTTTAACTTACAATTGTAAGGGTTCACACAGTGGAACCCTCATTATTATCACTAATTGCTCTAGTTTGATTTATGTGTAGGATCAAGTAACACTAACCAAGGATATTTGAATAGCTATTAAAGTTGGAGTGGCCCGATTACGAATAGCAAGAAGCCCACTCAACCTATTGGAGGTAAAATACAATGAAGACACTACATTCTTTATAGCTAGGGTTTCAGATAACCCTAACGGCTATAACTTTCTATTAAATAACTATGTGGAATAGATCTATTGTAACAAAGGAGTTTTTCAGGTCCCCCACCTACTTGTTCAATGAAAATATAATCTTTGTGCAATGTATTTATTCTTTTTGACTTGTTAATCAAATATCTGCTTCAGTATCGTATTTTCACCTCACAAATGGTGATCAAAAAATACAAGAGAAACAAATATATATTTTTTGGAAGTATTTTTAATTTTTTTTATTCTCATGAGTGGTAAGCTTTTGATTTGGTTTCTGGAAGTATAATATTTTGTGCTTCATGATACATGGGAACATTTGAACAAATTTCTCAAGCAATAGCAGACAACTCAATAGCAAGTTCAAGTGAACCTTATGCCTCAACCAATTTCCACTCAATCCATCTTCATTACCCAAAGCCCATCTTGGGTACCACAATCTTCTATGGTTTCCTCTGTCATCCCATTCCATTCCTATGAGTCCACCTACACATAGTCCTCATACATCATATCCTCTTCTTCATTCACAATCATTTCTTCACCAACCTCATCATCATAAAATTCACTCCATATCCTTAAAAATTATCCATGAGGGAAAGCATTTCATGGCTAGTGTAGGTATCGACAAGAGTATCAATGTTTGAAAGAGGAAATTCATCCTTAGGACATGCCGTATTAAGATCTCAAAAACTAGTGTAAATGCATATTGACCCATTAGGCTTACGAATGGATACCATGTTTGAAAGCCACTTAGGATATTCAATAGGAACAATGAAGTTGACATCTATAATTTTTTGAAGCTCTTCCTTGACTATGAGGGCCACGGTAGGATGTATCCTTCTAAGATTTTTTTGACCTGTTTGGCATCAGGATGTAAGGTGAGGTTGTGGACCACAAGACTAGGGTCAATACCAGGCATATCCTTATAGGAAGAAAACACATATTTTCTTCTTGAGGAGAGAAATGAATTACTCTTGTTCATCGGATGATAGGCTTTTTTCTATCCTGATAATTTGAACATTTGATCAAATTGGTTTCTGGAAGTATAATCTTAACCCAAAACTAAAATATCTGAAGCATTTTAGCATGATTATTGTATGGTAATTGGTATTTTCAAATGTATATAATATTTTAAAAGAGACCTTTGATTGCTCATACAGACAAGCTAGCCTCTTTATTTCAACCATAACAGGTTTACCCAATTTACTCAAGATGAGTTAATGAACTCACTTGCACACACACTAGTTCTTGATTGCCTAGGTTCATTGTCATAGTCAAGATATGTACATGAACTGCACTTGCACACACATTGGTCCTAAAGAAATTTATAAATCCTTTAGTGAGTTTGGTTGATAACACTAGTATGTTTGAGTCTCTGAAAATCCTTCATTATTCCATATCAATATTCATATCTTCTTCCATATCAACATCCATATATTCTTCCATATCAACATCCATGTCTTCATCATGGATAAATCCGCATAACGCCACCAAGTTTGGTGCTCCCGATTGCAAAACAATGAAAAAAATAACCAACAAAATTCTAAACTATAAATGATCATTTGCACATCATGAATTCCTCTCATATAGTTTGTATTCATTATCCATATGTTTACCATTTATCTTGCCTTAATAATACATACATTTACCATATAGCTTGCATTAATCATCCATAATACATTCATAAAACATGCATTGCATACACATAAAACATTCACACAAAAAATAATACAAACATAAAATCCACGTATATATATATATATATATAGATGCACAAAGCCTATTGTAACCCGCAGGCGCCATCCAGATCCTGCCTCCTCATAGTCGTAAACCAGAGCCTTCCACGTAAGATCATCAGGTGTTTTTGGGGTACCTCACCATAAATCTACAATAGATCGATAGAATATATCATCCACTATAGCAAGGTAACTTTTTTTGTGCATTTACTTAGTGTTGCTTTGAATTTTGTATGTTTTGCTTAACTAGATCTAGGGTTTTTAGCTTACAGTTTTGAGGGTTCACATAGTGGAACCCTCATTTTTATCACTAATTACTCTAGTTTGATTTGTGTGTAGGATCATGTAACACTAACCAAGGATATTTGAATAGCTTTTGAAGCTAGAGTGGCTCGATTATGGATAGCAAGAAGCCCACTCAACTTGTTGGAGGTAAAATACAATGAAGACACTACATTCTTTGTAGCTAGGGTTTTAGAGAACCCTAGCAACTATAAATTTGTATTAAATAACTTTGTGGAATAGATATATTGTAACAAAGGAGTTTTTCAGCTCCCCCTCCTACTTGTTCAATGAAAAATATCATATTTGTGCAATTTGTTTGTTCTTTTGGAGTAATTAATCTAATATAGGCTTTAGTGTCGTATTTTCACCTCACAGGCTGTTATCTTAAATTAATATAAATTTGCTTTTTCATCAAAAAATAAATAAAGCGTTAGAGCTCATTCTTTACACCGGTGCATTTATTTTTGAAGTTTTAATTTTTTTATTTTTATTTTAATCCTCAAAGTTTTAAAAAAAAAATTGCAAAAGAGAAGGGTTAGAAAAATAAAAATAAAATCTGAAAATGGATCAAAATGTTAAAAATATAAACATGCAAACTATTCTAATTCTAATGCTACCCTATCCTACAAAACTAGAGATTGTGAGAGTTTCTGGATGTAACCTAGTCTATCCGAAGCTGCATTTGCACATTTCGAAATAAACTAGGTGCAAGCTTCTAAGGAACAAAAATAAATTTTCTATTTCTATATATTCAACAATGCAACCATGAAATGTATTAAACATTACCTATAAATCTAAAAATAGAGAAAATAAATATGAACATTAAATTAAAACAACCAGAAATGCTTATCCTCAGATTATGCTTAAAAAGTGTAGATTTCTAACATTATTTGCATTGAAAACATACAATAATAGTCCTATTACAACATATCTCCAACATCTTCCAAAATTCTAGCCCTTGGTATTGGACTAATTTCCTGTCCTTTAATGATGTATTTACAGATTTTCTTGCAAACGCTTCATTTTATTTTTTGGTTTCGATGGGAAATTCTTCGCTTATCCTCTTTCATCTATTCATTTCCCTCCCTTTATTTGCATGTCTTTGAAAGGCTTCATTTTACTTGTTTGGATTCGTATCGATTCATTTCTCTTTGGTCTATGGTTGGTAACGCCTCATTTCATTGCAATTGATCATTTTACTATTACGTGTATGTCGAGCATTGCACATTTTATTCTTCCATTCGGTTTTCAAATACTTTCTTATCTTCCATCTGAATACGTAATGTATTATCATGTAACATCATTTTAGCCTTAAAAGCCTTTTAGTCATATTGCAATTTTTGATGACTCCTTTCCTTTGCCTTATCCGTGAGATGGCCCCTTTATCAAAATTAATTTAAGCCTTTCGATTAAAACATCATCCAACCATTCAAACCCTTGGATTCCTTCATTTTCATCCTATCTTCAATGTGATATAAATTACCCACATGAAATCCCTTCCTTGGACTAGCTTCCTTCCACGTGTACATTAAACATTGTCCTCTTCTAACGCTTTTGTGGACATCCCACTTCTAATAAATATTTTCGATGACTATGTCAATCCTTTCATTTTATATTCAACAAAACACTATTTCCTCCTTTCGGTGATTTCTACTGTCCAACATGGTATCTCAGTTATTGTCCAACATGGCATCTCTCTTCATGAAATTACGTCCCAAACATAGCTACACAGCATCTGTGTAACATTAATGGTCACAATTCCCATGACTCAGGTTCCTCCACACTACGCTCTCTTCAATCATCGGCCATTGAAACTTCGCTACATTTTGGCATGATAAATATACTCTTAGCACTCCCGATGGTAGCATCGAATACCTTCTACTGTGTGCATCATCATCACATTCAGGAACCAAGTGCGTATTCTTCCCTATTGCTTTCACATTGCCACATCATCATCATTGTCGGCATTTTGAATTCACATACCATTCCATATTTTATTGAATTTTATGGCCTCCTTCCTAGTTGGTGGTTTCATCTGCATTTTGGAGATGGCTACAAGCATCATTAATCGCTATACTATCCTACGTGGTCTCTGAGGCTTTCCTCCTTAGGCCACCATGTCAATTTGTCATTGGATCCACCACACCATGCTAAATATCCATCTTTCCTTGCTTTATAGTGTGTCTTATCACTGATTTTGTGACCCACAATCCACATGCCAGATCTTATATTCACTTCCACGTATTCTTAACATCATATACAAGTTAGTCGTACCTTGGAACAGAGTCCACATTGATGGCTATCCACCGGTAACTTCTTTGGCATAGGTCCACGATCTTGCTACTAAAACCCAATATGGTTCCTTCGTTATCACCATATTACATTCCATCCATGTATGTCATTGAATTGGGATCGAAGTCACCACCTTGTCATGCCTAGTTATCACTATTTTGCACTGAGTTCACAAGGTCCAAATCTACATCAACGTCCTACTTGGATGTCCCTATCACATTTGGTTCCTGCGCGTCTAAGTTTGATTCATCCACATATCCACATAATCTAGGTCTTCATTTACCATCATGTGTAGACCAATAAAATCCTCCATGGTATATCTGGATTATTGTTTCTAGCCTTTGGGGTCCACATACTACCAAAAAACGAACAATTTCAACGTTAGAATTTATTTAAAATATGTAACAAAGGACAAAATTTTGAAAATGATTAATATACCAAAAATAATTAGAGTCCCAATGAAAATAAAAGAAGTCAAATTGATCTTCTATTTCATTATTTTTTTTATTTTTTTATTATATCTTTTATTATTTTATTTAGTTATATATATAACTATTTATTCATTTTCATTTTTTTTAAACTTATATATAAATATAAATATATTTATTTATTTATTTTATGTTTTATAAATTGAATCAATCCAATTCAAAAGGATCAACAAAACCACACTAAGATCAACATTTAAAATTTAAAATCCAATCAAAAACCAGAACGTAAAAAACCATGAAATAGATACAATGAAGACACTTGACACCACTCGATCCTACAATGCAACCATGGATACTACAAAGCAAACTCGAGGGGAATAACTTATTAAAATTGCTACTCCAATGATACCAAGACTTCTTAAAAACTAAAATTTTAATGTGGGTCCCTAATTTTGGTGTTAGTTGTGTGGCAGTCACAATAAGGAGGTGAAACTCCGCTAGATATAGATGTGGTGGAAGGAGAAAAAACTCCCTCAAAATGTGAAATATGTGGTAAGAGGAGGTGAATATATGCTAGATGTGGATGTGGTGGAAGGAGGGATATGAAACTCCTCCAAATGTGAAATATGTGGTAAGAGGAGGTGAATCTCCGCTAGATGTGGAAGATGGTGGAAGGAGATAAAACTTCCTCCAAATGTGAAAGATGTGGTAAGAGAAGGTGAATCTCTGCTAGATGTGGATGTGGTGGAAGGAGAGAAATGAAACTCCTCCAATTGTGAAATAGGAGTTGTGAAGGAGATCAAATTACCCCAGTTGTGAACGATGGATTTAAAGATGAGGGAATTACCCTAATTTTGAAATATGGGATGGAAGAAGGAGAAACTCCTCTAGATGTGGAAGATGTGGTGGAAGGAGATGAAAATCCCCTCAATTTTGGAAGAGGAGTTGTGAAGGAATAGGAACTCCACTAAATGTAGAGGGGGTGAAAAGAGGAAGATGAAACTCCTCCAATTGTGAAAGAGGAGTTGTGAAGGAGGTGAAATTACCCTAGTTGTGAATGATGGATTGGAAGAAGATAAAACTCCCCTAATTTTGGAAGATGAGTTGTCAAGGAAGTGAAAATCCACTAAATATAGAAGAGGAGTTAGAAGGAGGTGAAAATTTGTTAGATGTAGATGTGGTGGAAGGATAGAAAACTTTCTTCAAATGTGAAAGATGTGGTAAGAGGAGGTGAATCTCTGTTAGATGTGGATGTCGTGGAAGGAGAGAAAACTCCCTCCAAATGTGAAATATATGGTATGAGGAGGTGAATCTTTGCTAGATGTGGAAGATGTGTTTGGAGGGAGAGAAATGCTCCCCAAATGCGAGATATGGGCTAGAAGGAGAAAAACTCCCTCCAAGTGTGAGAACATGTTGGAAGGAGAGAAACTCCTCCAAATGTGGGATGTTGTAGAAACCAACTGTTAAAAACCAACAAGTGTGTTTTGGAACTGTTTTTGATGGTTTTGTAACAAGTGTTGTGACCCATAAGGACATAAACATAATAAAACTGAATGCAAGAGAGTAAGAAAATATTTTTATTATTTTTGTGTATTTTGATGATAGTACATGTCCTAACAACAAACAACGGGAAGTGTGGTGGATGCTAAAACAAAAAGGTGTATCATAGCATAGAAAATTCTACAACACCCAAAGATGCACAAAATATAACTATGTGTCCAACAAGGGAATGGCAATTAAGTGGAAGGCACAGTAAAAAGATAGCTAAAAAAGGGAGACTCAAAAAAAAAAATTGAAAATGTTTCCTACGTTTGATTTTTTAATTTTTTGTTTTTTGTGTTGAAAGAATGCTTTTTTATTTTTTTTAGGCCAACACAAGCCTATCAACATGACAAACCTGATGCAAGACTATCACCGACAGGCCTATTCGATCGTGCAAGAAAAGGGTGGGTCACATGCTGACACGGCCCACCGATGGTGGGAGAGCAAGGGTAAGGGGTCGAGCTTAGCATGACCCCCTTGAGGGGGTGGACAGGAGAAGATGGGTCACGTCATGCATGGCCCCCAATATAGGGGGAAGGCGGACCATGGTGGTGCATTGTGCTCAGCGCATAATAGGGAATTGGGATGGGGTTTGGCTAGACCATGTGCAAAGTGTAATTGTCGAGGCCAAGGGAAGCGAAGGTGGCTTGTTCATGCTGCACCTGAAGCACAGCTACCATGGCCAGGAGAAGGATTATAGGGGGGTCAGATGGTGAGTGACTTGAGCCACACTCTATGTGCAGCCATGATGGTTGGGGGGTTAGGGAGTGATCTGAGTCATGCTCTTTACATAGTCATGATGGCCGAGGGATTAACTATTTGAGCCATGGCTATGTGCGGTCGTGATGGTCGTGGGTTAGGGAGCGTCTTGAGCCACATTTGAGGGGGTTAGGGAGTGGACTAAGCTACTCTCTATGTGTGACTATGATGGTCAGGGGAGAAGATAGGGCGGCTTGACCACGTGTAAGGTGTGGCCATGAAGGCCGGGGAAAGTTTACAAGGGGGCAATAATGGCTCGCATTTTTTTCATTAATTTTTTTTCTTTTTTTATTTACAGTCATAAAAAAATGAAAAATAAATAAATAAAATGAAAAATATTTTCATCAACGATTTTTTAAACAGAAATTTATAGTAGCAGTTTTTTTTGTTAATGAAAGGTTGCCCATACAAAATAGAGATACAACCATCAAAAGGGAGATAGTTTTGTTAAAAATAGATATTTAAAAAGTTATGGGGTAAGGAAAACCGTGATCGCCAAATGAAACACAGGAAAACATGCTTTATTTTATCTCCTTGCATTCCTCGGTGTAAGTGGGATTATGATGCTCATGTGCCACTACTTGGTGTAGATCCTATAAATCTGCACAACATGTAAAATTGATTAGAAACATTTGGGGGCTTGTCTTAACCAAGCCCCATATAAAAATAGATAAAAGACTCAAAATGTAATCTAATGCATAATTTGAAGTGTAATTGAAATAATTGTAATTATAATTATATTTACCTAAATAAAGGATTTTGTGTAGCCTGTTGCTTGCTTGTGGAGTTGCTTTCTATGTTGATGTTGAATGTAGCATAATCTAGACCAATTTTGATAGATTTTTGGTATGTGCAATGGAGGATCCTTGGAAATGGAAAATAAAGCACTCTATTTATAGAGTTTGCCAAGGCTAGGGAAATGGCTAAGGTGGAAGAGAGAGAGGATGAGGTACCTAGGGATGATGTGCATAGGAAATTGGTGAGGCATGGGGGACATGATGGGGGAATGTGCATAGAAAAGGGTGAGATGCCTAGGGAATAGGAGAGGCATGGGGACATGATGGGGGAATGTTCATAGGAAAGAGTGAGGGAATATTAAATTGTTTAGAAAGTTCAAGGTGGCATGGCTAGTCAAAGTAGACTAAGTGAGGTGGAAGGCTTAGCTTAAATCATAATTAGATCTAATTAAGCATGTGTTTAGCCATAAAGCAATTTTTGACCAAAAGGTTTGACTTTTGACCATAAAGTACTTTTTGACCATGGTAAAGACTTCAACCTTAGTTGAGTTATGGTGGAGGTCGCATGAGGATCCATGGTTAAGTTTAGGAAGGAGCTTAGCTATCCCGAGAGGTATTAAGTGTGATGAGAAGTGATTTTGTGGAATTATTCCAATTTGATGTGTTTTTCAAATTGATCATTTATTGGCACTGCATTATAGTGAATGTGGAATTTTTAGGTGTCTACAATAGGAACTCCTTCCAATAGATTGAAACCATGCCTAGAAGGAGGATCATCAACATCACTAAAAAGAATATTGATTTTCTTGTTCAGTATTCCTTCTAAATCCCTACATCATTTTTGCAAGAATAACTTGCTCATAGTTTGTTCTTTCCCTCGACTATTGTGGATATACTAATATTTGGAAAATATATGGTTCCATTTGATGTAATAATTCATAAGAGTGTTTGAAATAGCAAACATAGAATATATAATTCCACTTACAAGTTCCAAAAATTCAAAAAAAAATATCTCAAAATTTGAGAAAGTAGTCATTAGATATAGAAGTGAATACTAGCATGTGAGTATCCATGCTAACTTTGCACACATATCATAAGGTTGAATTACTAAATTTTCCTTTCTCTAAATAACTAAGGAAAATCCTATCTTAAAAAAAGAGAAAAAATAAAGACTCGGAGAAATCCTAAGTCTTAAAAAAATGGAAAACTCACTAACCTCTTAGGGTCTCAACAAAAAAAATATAAAGACCATGGGAAAATCTTAGATATGAGCATTTCAATAGCATGTGATGGAGGGACCACGAGAATGATACAGCTAGGGATTTAAGCATTTTAGTAGTGTACGGTGGAGGGACCATAGAAATAGCAGAGCTAAGGCTTTGAGCATTTTAATAGTGCGTGATGGAGGTATCGTAGGAATAGCATAGCTAGGGCTTTAAGCATTTAAGTAGTGCACGATGAAGGGATCATGGGAATAGTAGAGCTAGGGCTTTGAGCATTTTAGTAGCACTTGATGGAGGGACCATGAGAATAGAAAATATAGGGATTTGAGCATTTTATTAGTGTGTGATGGAGGGACCACAAGAATAGCAGAGATAGGGCTTTGAGCATTTTAATAGCATGCAATAGAGGGACCATGGGAATAGTAGAGCTTAAACTTGTATATTTTGGTACGTAAAATTTAAAATTGAATATAAAAGTTGAGCTTATACCATTTGATCTGAAAAACTTATATTATGATAAGTAGAGATTTGAATATATATTTTTATTACTATGTATATGTATTTGGGTGTTCTCTCTATTTTCATTTAGAGCTTTATTGAATCTTATCTTTGTTTTTAGTTTTATTAATACCAATATGAAAATCCTAATGAGAGGCTATATTTTGTATTTGGGTGTTCTTTCTATTTTCATTTAGAGCTTTGTTTGGTATTCCTTCAATTTTTAGTTTTATTAATACCAATAAGAAAACCCTAATGAGAGGTTAGATTTTCGTGGTAATTCAAACCTAAGAATTTGCCAACATGGAAGAAAGGAATTTACCTTTAATAGATAATAGTACCAACCATGAGTGGTTATTCTATTAGCATGGCCTCAAATTGATATTTCCTATCTTTGAATTGATATTTTCTATCTTTGAATTGGGTATCTCTTTAGCAAAGTTATTATTTTCTATCTTTGAATTGGGTATCTCTCTAGCAAAGTGATTGTTTCCTATATTTGTGTAGCGACCCCAGGGCGCACGCATCGCTCTTAATCTACTTGCAAATGTGTTAAATCCAAAATGAAATGAAACACCATGAAAAAGCATATAACATGAAAGTAACAAAGATATGTCTCTTTATTTGTATTAAAACATGATTACATGTCGGTCCCTCTTAGGGATACCCATTTTGATACAATAAGGTTACAAGTGGGTAAAATATCCCCTCGCAAAGGGGTGGTGCGCTATCACAAGCTTCCCGGTTCCGCACATGGAAATATATGAGGGCTTATAGATGCCTCCTTCCCTAGGTTTGTTTCCTAGAGGGATCCATTTTGCTCTCGTATGTTGCAGATTCTGTTCGATGAACCTGTGGCCTTGTAAGAAATGAAACAACAACGTATGCTTAGATGTCTGAGAATGCCTCCCTAGATGAGGTTGTTAGTAATTAATATATCAGATGAAAGCAAGTGAAAATGAAACTAATGCTATGAATGTGAATGAATGAAATGATTCTATTCTTATGATATGCTAAACAGATTAATGAAACTAATATCAAAAACCCTAAGCAAGGCCCGCGGGCCACTGTCTAAGATAGTGGCCGCTAAAGTTAATCTTTTTCCCTTTGCTCCAAAGCTATGGATCAAAGCTTATATCTGATGTTCTGAAATGGTGATTGATTTGCTCTCCAATTCATCAAGGCTTCATTGTAAACGTGATCTCCAAGGGAAGCTCTCCAAGTATTGAAATCTCTCCTCAAATTTGGGCTTATTTCCCCTTTGGTGCTCTAGGTTTGCACCTTTTAAAGTGTGTGAAACCCTAGGTCTATGCCCAAGCCCTAGGACTGAATACCTCATGCATAGTGAAGGTTAGCATGAGAAAATTTTGTCTTTTATATGTTTAAAAACCAGTTAACTAAAGTCTAAATGCAAACTCAAGTCTCATATACAAACTAGCTGTGAAAGGGAATGCAATTTACTCTCGCTCACCTTTATTGCATGCAGACTGCAACTTCTACCCATGATTGGGCATATCTGTCAACAAAATACTTTTTATGGCTTAGCCACTATCATCTACAATGGCTAAGATCTAGCTGCTATTGTCTACAATAGCTAAGTTCTGGTCACTCTAAGCTTGAGCAGCTAAGGTCTATCCACTCTAAGCTTGAGTGGCTAGGCTTGGATGGGCTAAAAATGCTCCATATGAGTGGTGAGAACCACTTATGATGATTGGAAAGTCCAATATTATGTCATATGATCTAATGAATGTGTCTATGTGAGTAGCTCCCCTAGACATGACATGTTTTAGGTGTCTATAGATGTCCCTTTTTGCAATGCGCTGTGTGTAAAACACAATGTTGAGCAAAAACATAGATTGATCTGTTTGTAGGTTTTATGGTGATCAGTGGTCTGATCAACGCTGGATGGCCCTATCATGCAAGATGATGCGTACCCTTTGAATCATTGCTTCAATTCTCGGAGAACTTAGCTCAGTGGCTTGGACATGTTAAATTGCACTCATTCCTCAAACTCAATCGGGTAGCTTCAATTGCTATAATAGTTTCGACTAGTAGGAGAGCTACAATTGAAAATGTCATGTCTACTTACATTCCCAGCAAAAAAGGGAAATTATGTAATTTTCGTATGTAATTATTCATAGGAAAAACATGATTTTGTTATGATCAAGTGATCTTTTGTTGATTTTGATTATGATTATTTTGAAGATTTGAACTACCTCTTCACTCAACAAATTAGTGAAGAAAGGACAATGAATGAAGTGATAAGTCGCTTGACCAATATGACTAATTTGGTTCATTTATAGCATTTGTTCCTTCAATGGGCAGAACCACTGAAGAACACAAGCTTATACTGAGAGGGGGGGTGAACAGTATAAGACCACTTTTTACTTTTGCTTCAAAATAGCTTTCAAATCAGTATTATGCAGTGTATAGATAGCGATATTAAAAGAAGTAATCAAAGCAATGCACAAAACACCATCCACAAAAGAGACACAACAATTTACGTGGTTCACCCAATGCGGGCTACTCCACGGATAAAATTTCTCTCTAAATTTTATCAACTCACAATCTGGGAATACCTTTCCCGATTACAATATTTATGGGCATCAACCCAAAGGAGATACCTTCCCCTAGCTCTGCTCTTTAGTGGTGATCCTCCAGAAGACCTCTACCTCCTCTGCCCTTAGCAAGTGGAACTCTATCCATAGAAGACACCTGTCTTCCCTGCTTTGGCTGGAGATCTCTGTCCTCAACTCTATCACCGCAAAGCTGGTCCTCGAATATGCACCAAACATAGTCCTTCGATCTGGCACAAGTCTGTCCTCTTCCTCTTTCTATTTTGTTACAGTCGCACTTGGTCGAAACCAACTTTTGCACTAAACATGCAAACATAGCAGCACTCGATCGAACATCAACTTATGCACCTCTGCACAATCACAGCAACATAGTCTTCGCACACTCTGCTTCTCGACGATCGAACTTCTCCCCCGCACTCTATCTACGAATATCGCACTTCAAACGCACACTTCGATCGATGCAAAAACTCTTCAAACAGCCCTCCTTTTATACTAACAATCAAGATTAAAACTTTGATCCTAGTCGGTTGCTCAACCCTAAACAACGTCGGCCCAGATTTAACTTTGTCGGCTCAAATTTAACTCTATCCTTCAACCGCCTCTGCAACTCTCCTGTAGCTTTTACTGCGAAACTACAACATGTCATGATATCATGACATTTTTGCAACCATACACTACCTTATGGCTTTTGTCACGATATCGTGACACTTTTGCTTTTGTCTGCCTTGACAACGTCCTTGTCACGAAATCGTGACACTTCTGTCTTTTGCTGATGTCATCTTCACTCCTATCGTGAAATCATGACCCTTTTGACTTCATGGCCTTCTTCTCTGCTTGCACTAGCAAAAATGAAACATGTCACAAAATCATGACACTTTCATTGCCTTGAGCTTCTCTCTACCTTACACCCGCAAAACTGGAACATGTCACGAAATCGTGACGCTTTCGCCTTCGAGCTCTTCCTTCTTGAATTCATCGTGAAATCATGACGCTTCTTCTGTTGAAGACTTGCTAACTATTTTTGTCATGAAATCGTGACACTTTCTCCAACTGAATGCTGCCATCTCAACCTATCACGAAATCGTGACACTTTCTGCATTCGCAAGCTTTCTCTTCAACCTGTCATAAAATCGTGACACTTTCTGCATCCATACAACTTCTTTGTAGCCTATCACGAAATCATGACGCTTCTCATTTCAGACTCTTCCCCTTTGCTACGTGTCGCAAAATCATGATAGTTCTCTCTTCGAGCTTTTTAGCATGTCACAAAATCGTGACAGTCCTCACCTCGACCTCTGCAGCATGTCACGAAATCATGACATTTTTCATGTAACTTTCTCTCTCTTCTAACTTGTCGTGAAATCATGACAGTTCACACTATGGACTCTCTTTTCTGCATTATGTCATGAAATCGTGACACCTTTTCGTCCGTACAACTTTCCTGGCAATGTGTCACGAAATCGTGACACTTTTCCTTCTCTGCCTTCCTGCACTTTTCGAGTCACGAAAATGCGACATGTCATGAAATCGTGACACTTTCCATCTTCCTCTCTTTCTTCCAACATGTCGCGAAATCGCGATAGTTTTGCCAGAACTTTCTCTCTCCTCAAACATGTCACGAAATCGTGACAGTTTTGCCGACACTTTCTCTCTCCTCACATGTCATCTTTTCACTTTCTCTCTCCTCAAACATGTCGCGAAATCGCGACAGTTTTTCCAGCCTATTGCAAACTTTTTCTTACTTGTCTTTTTCTTGATCTTTTGCAAATGGGCTACTAAGAACTTCCTGGAAACTCACTGATCATGCTCTGAATAACCTTCAACAAAACAAATTCCTTGACATCAAATCAAATTGCTTCAAGAACTTCTTGACATCAATGACAACATCTACACTTGAGCAAAGGCAATGTACCCAAGGTACCCAAAATTGCCAACAATCTCCCCCTTTGTCATTGATGGCAAACCTTTATTGAAACACATCTTAGGAGCCAAAACTGAAACCAACTGAGGCCAACAACTGAGAATCTCCTTTTGAAGTTTTGCTCCCCCTGACTTGAAGCTTTCCTCTTCACATTGAAGCTCTCCCCCTTACTCATATCTCTCCCCCTTACTCAAATCTCTCCCCCTTTGTCATCAATGGCAAAGGGTCACCTTTGGGGCTCGGGACTAAGAATGAGCTTCTTAGCTTAGTCCCTCCCCCACCTCTTGATGAGGTGATTAATTTTGGGGTGGGAGTACAACTCCCAATTTCTCCCTTAGATACTCAAACGTATCTCTTGGAAGAGGTTTTGTGAAGATATCTCGCAATCTGCTCTTTAGTAGACACATATTCTACCTTGACCTGCTTGTCTTGCACTTTCTCCCTTAGAAAGTGATACTTGATGGAAATATGCTTTGTCCTTGAGTGCATTACCAGATTTTTGGAAATACTTATGGCACTAGTATTATCACAAAATATGGAGATGGGTTGTTCATGCTTGACTTTGAAATCCTCCAAGGTGGTTTTCATCCATAAAACCTGTGTACACCCAGCCACTGTTGCTATGTATTCAGCCTCTACCGTAGATAAGGAAATTGAAGGTTGTTTCTTACTTAGCCAAGAAACCAAACTCTTTCCCGGAAAGAATGCTCCACCACCGGTGCTTTTCCTCATCATTACTTGCTTGCCCAATCTGCATCTGTATAGGCTGTGAGAGTGAAATCATCACCTTTGGGATACCAAAGCCCAAAGTCCATAGTGCCCTTCAGATATCTGAATATTATTTTAACTTGCTATAACATGAGAATCTTTAGGAGCTGCCTAAAATCTGGCTACTAACCCAACAACCTGCATGATATCTGAGTCCAGTGGCTGTAACATATAATAAACTGCCAATCATTGATCTGTACAACCTCTGATCTGCCGCTGGAGATTCATCATCTTTACTCATCTTGCACCCTGTAGTCATTGGAGTACATACAGGTTTGTTGTCCATCATCCCAAATTTTTTTCAACATTTCTTTGATATACTTTCCTTGAGAGAGAAATATACCATCTTTTGATTGAGCAATCTGAAGACCTAAAAAGAATGACAGCTCTCCAATCATGGACATCTCAAATTCCTTCTGCATGGTGTTAGCAAAATCTTTGCACATCTGAGTATTATTTCCCCCAAAAATGATATCATCAACATAGACAACTACAATCAGCATATCATCACCTTCATCCTTAATATACAAATTGCTATCTGCCACACCTTTCCTGAAGCCTTGCTCATGAAGGTACCTGTCAAGTCTTGAGTACCAAGCCCTAGGTGCTTGCTTTAACCCATACAAGGCCTTTTTTAGTTTACACACATAGTCTGATTGATCTGAGAGAGACACGCCTTCTGGCTGTTCTATGTAGACTTCTTCATCCAACACTCCATTTAAAAAAGCTGACTTTACATCCATTTGATACACCTTGAATGCTTTGAAGCTTGAAAGGGCCAAAAACATTCTGATAGCTTCGAGACGAGCAACAGGAGCGAACGTCTCTTCGAAATCCACACCTTCTACTTGAGCATAACCTTTGCAAACCAACCTGGCTTTGTTTCTGACAATCTTTCCATCCTCATTGAGTTTATTTTCTGAATATCCATTTTGTGCCAATGACATTCTTGTCCTTAGGTCTTGGAACCAAATCCCAAGTTTCACTTTTCTCTATTTGATTTAGCTCTTCATCCATTGCTTTTACCCAAAATTTATCTGCACATGCTTCACTGAAATCTTTTGGCTCAATCTGAGATAATAATGAAACATTTGTAGAATCGTGTGAAGGAATGACTCTTCTTCTAGTTTGCCTGCTGTTTGGATCACCAATGATCAAATCTTTGGGATGATGTTTCTGAACATATCGTGAAGGAGTTTTGGGAAGCAGTTGTTGTCTTTCCTCTTCTTCATCTGAAACCTCTCTGAATTCTTCTTGACAAATTTCATCACTGATTTCCTTGACAGGTTCTCTTATCCCTATTTTTTCATCAACTGTTACATTTATGCTCTCTACGACTGTATGCGTTCTTTTGTTGAAGCATCTGTAAGCCTTGCTTCTATTGGAATAACCAAGAAAAATTCCCTCATCACACCTAGGATCAAACTTACCCAAATTCTGATCTTCCCTTCTGATGAAGCACTTACTCCCAAACACTTTGAAATGTTTTACTGTAGTTGGTCTTCCTTTCCACAACTCATAAGGAGTTTTATGATGATTGACTCTAAGTTGGGCCCTGGTGATAATGTAGACTATTGTACTGACTGCCTCTTTCCAGAAACCATCTGAAAGTTTTGACTCATTTAACATAGCTCTAGCCATATTTTCAATAGTTCTATTTTTTCTTTCAACTACTCCATTTTGTTGAGGAGTCCTTGCTGTTGAATATTCTCTTTTAATTCCTTGTTGCTCACAGTATTCCACAAATTCATTAGAAGTGAATTCTCCTCCTCTGTCCGATCTTAAGCATTTGATTCTCTTGTCAGTCTCATTTTCAATCATTTCTTTGAAAGCTTTAAATTTTTCAAAAGCTTCAGATTTTTCTCTGAGAAAAGTAACCCAAGTCATTCTAGAATAATCATCTATAAACAACATGAAGTAGCTTTCTCCCTGAATGCTCCGAGTTCTGGTGGGGCCACATAAATCGAGTATGAATAAGATCTAATGGTTTTGAAGAAGTATACCCTTTTGATTTAAAACTGGTTCTGGTCTATTTTCCATGTTGACAAGGACCGCAAATGGTGTTATGGGGCCTTTTTATCTTGGGCAAGTCTCTAACTGCTTCCTTGTTACTAATATTGACAAGATTATCAAAGCTCAAATGCCCCAATATTTTATGCCATAACCAACTCTCATCTTCTTGAGTTAGAAAACACTTTTCCCTTTTTATCTCACTTAGCATGTAAAGATTGTTTGGAGTCCTTGTAGCACTAGCAATGAGTTTTCCATTTTTTTCTTTACGTATCTCACATCTATCTGAAAAGAAAGATACTATGTGTCCTTGATCACAAAGTTGACTCACACTTAGAAGATTATGTCTTAGGCCTTCTACATAAAGCACATTTTCTATTTTGGATTTCCCATCCAAACTAAGAGTCCCTTTACCACAGATTTTAGCTGACATGTTATCTCCAAAACTAACTGTTCCTTTGTTTGTGTTTTTTAAGACCAAAAACTTTTCCTTTTCACTAGTCATATGTTTTGAGCAACCACTATCAAGATACCATTTCTCTACTTTGTCTTGAGCATGAAAAGCAGTTTGAACTATCATTGACTTAGATTTGATCTCATTTCTCTTTTTAGTGAACTCAAGGCTAGATCTATCCAAACTGCACATCCTTGCTATATGCCCAAAATTCTTGCACTTGTAACACATGACATTTTTATCCATAAGAGGTGCAAAAGAGTTAACATTTTCCTTACTATGGCTATTCATGGATTTATTGCAATGCATAGCTTTGTGACCAAATTTCTTGCAAGAAAAATAGTAGCCATGGAAAGTATTATGTAACCTGTTTTGATGCCTTGGATGATTGTTCTTCTTGTGACCAACTGGAATCCATCGTTCTTCAGGATGAAGATTGATCTTGTTGTCTCTTCTTCCTGTCATGATGCTTGAGAACAGAACTCTCTTCCCTAAAATTTTCTTAAAGCCCAGAAGAATTCACTTTTGAGATCGAACTTAACCTCTTCATCCTTTTCTGAATCTGTATGTTCTTCTGATAGATCCTTCTCCAAGTTGTTAGGCTTTTTCTGGAGAGACCGGCTCTGATACCAATTGAAGAACACAAGCTTATACTGAGAGGGGGGTGAACAGTATAAGACCACTTTTTACTTTTGCTTCAAAATAACTTTCAAATCAGTATTATGCGAGTGTATAGATAGCAGTATTAAAAGCAGTAATCAAAGCAATGCACAAAACACCATCCACAAAAGAGACACAACAATTTACGTGGTTCACCCAATGCGGGCTACTCCACGGATAAAATTTCTCTCTAAATTTTATCAACTCACAATCTGGGAATACCTTTCCCGATTACAATATTTATGGGCATCAACCCAAAGGAGATACCTTCCCCTAGCTCTGCTCTTTAGTGGTGATCCTCCAGAAGACCTCTACCTCCTCTGCCCTTAGCAAGTGGAACTCTATCCATAGAAGACACCTGTCTTCCCTGCTCTGGCTGGAGATCTCTGTCCTCAACTCTATCACCACAAAACTGGTCCTCGAATATGCACCAAACACAGTCCTTCGATCTGGCACAAGTCTGTCCTCTTCCTCTTTCTATTCTGTTACAGTCGCACTTGGTCGAAGCCAACTTTTGCACTGAACGCGCAAACACAGCAGCACTCGATCGAACATCAACTTATGCACCTCTGCACAATCACAACAACACAATCTTCGCACACTCTACTTCTCGATGATCGAACTTCTCCCCCGCACTCTATCTATGAATATCGCACTTTGAATGCACACTTCGATCGATGCAAAAACTCTTCAAACAGCCCTCCTTTTATACTAACAATTTCAAGATCAAAACTTTGATCCTAGTCGACTGCTCAACCCTAAACAACACCCTAAATTTAACTTGTCGGCTTCAAATTAAACTTTTTGTAGCTTGTCGTGAAACTACAACATGTCACGATATCATGACATTTTTGCAACCATACACTACCTTATGGCTTTTGTCATGATATCGTGACACTTTTGCTTTTGTCTGCCTTGACAACGTCCTTGTCGTGAAATCGTGACACTTCTGCTTTTGCTGACGTCATCTTCAACTCTGTCATGAAATCATGACACTTTTGACTTCATGGCCTTCTTCTCTGCTTGCACTAGCGAAAATGGAACATGTCACAAAATCGTGACACTTTCGTTGCCTTGAGCTTCTCTCTGCCTTACACCCATGAAACTGGAACATGTCACGAAATCGTGACGCTTTCGCCTTCGAGCTCTTCCTTCTTGAATTCATCATGAAATCATGACGCTTCTTCTATTGAAGACTTGCTAACTATTTCTATCATGAAATCATGACACTTTCTCCAACTGAATGCTGCCATCTCAACCTATCATGAAATCGTGACACTTTCTACATTCGCAAGCTTTCTCTTCAACCTGTCATGAAATCGTGACACTTTCTGCATCCGTACAACTTCTTTGTAGCCTGTCACGAAATCGTGACGCTTCTCATTTCAGACTCTTCCCCTTTGTTGCATGTCACAAAATCATGATAGTTCTCTCTTCGAGCTTTTCAGCATGTCACAAAATCGTGACAGTCCTCACCTCGACCTCTGCAACATGTCGCGAAATCGTGACATTTTTCATGTAACTTTCTCTCTCTTCTAACTTGTCACGAAATCATGATAGTTCACACTACGGACTCTCTTTTCTGCATTATGTCACGAAATCGTGACACCTTTTCGTCCATACAACTTTCCTGGCAATGTGTCACGAAATCGTGACACTTTTCCTTCTCTACCTTCCTGCACTTTTCGAGTCGCAAAAATGCGACATGTCACGAAATCGTGACACTTTCCATCTTCTTCTCTTTCTTCCAGCATGTCACGAAATCGTGACAGTTTTTCCAGAACTTTCTCTCTCCTCAAACATGTCGCAAAATCACAATAGTTTTGCCAGCACTTTCTCTCTCCTCAAACATGTCATGAAATCGTGATAGTTTTGCCAGAACTTTCTCTCTCCTCAAACATGTCACGAAATCGTGACAGTTTTTCCAACGTGCTGCATACTTTTTCTTACTTGTCTTTTTCTTGATATTTTGCAAATGGGCTACTAAGAACTTCCTGGAAACTCACTGATCATGCTCTGAATAACCTTCAACAAAACAAATTCCTTGACATCAAATCAAATTGCTTCAAGAACTTCTTGACATCAATGACAACATCTACACTTGAGCAAAGGCAATGTACCCAAGGTACCCAAAATTGCCAACACCCACATCCAAGTGTGACTCCAATTGTTTATGATAACCATCCATCCCTATCCCGAGGAGTGGTCTAGCCATTAATAGCCTTCTTAGGGAGTTAGGATGAGTGATTCCATTTATGCTCATATTGCATCACTTTGGCTTAGTGTTTTTGATATCACAAGGGAATGAGGATGATCCTATCGCACCCATGGAGCAGTGCGACCATCTTGGTCTTTTCTATTTTGAAGTAATACATCGTGATTCCAAAATGAATGTTTTTGTCCCAAGTAGCCTTATGGTGACTTACTCGTCTTACCGAATTTACATGGAGTGCAAATTGCTGCAATCGCTAAGTTGATAGAGTAAGTGATTGGATATGAGGCTTACTCGAGAATTTATTTTTATGTGATCTTTATGTTATTTTGGTCATTATGATGACTAGAAGTCTTCAAAATGTGCTTATTTTAATGTTTTTTTTCTTCTCATGGAGGGGTTGTAGTTGTTTTAGTCTAGGATATCGGTCATTGTCAGGTCTAGCGACCACCAAAATTCTATCCCTGGCCACTCTCGTCCTGAGCGGCCAAGCAATGCGGGTCACTGACGTCAACAGCGGCCAAGGCACTATAAAAGTTAACCTAAGGTTTTGTCTTTTCACTTTGCCAGTTGTCAATTTGCTTTCTTGAGCTTTGAGGTGAAAGTGACTTTTGCGATTTGGAGCATTTTTGTGACTTGGAAGATCATGGCTGCACGGGGCGAAGCGTCTTCGGGTGGAGGAACCAGAGCTTCTCGAGTACTCCCTCAACATTAACCCTGCTTGTTCACTTTTTTTTGTTTTGGGTAAAACTAAACCACATGAAGTAATTGCTAATTGAACCTAATTAAGTTGTTGGCAACGAATCAAAACCCGTAGCTAGGCTTAGTTTAGGTTTTTATGTAGTGGGATTATCCCCATTTTGTCTTTTTGTTCTTGTTATATTTTTTTTGGTATTTTTTTGCCTAGGATCGATTCGTCTACCTCACCATCCATTGATCGCTATCGATCAGAACGGTGAGGAAGGCCTGCAACTTGGCTATTGTCATTGGAAATGACTGATTTGAATCCCAACAGTCATAAAATTTATCATTGGGGCTTGGTCGCTATCAGATTCAACGACCGATTTTTGGCCACTGTAGGCGACAATGGCCAAAAACACTTAGTTTTTTTATTTTTTGAGATTTTTTGGGTTGATTTATTGATTTTTTTTTTGAAATTTTGACGTGTTTGATTATGTGCAACTCTATATTTCCCTAGACTTAGGATAGCCCATCATTATTTGCACTATTTTCATATTTATTGTGAGTTATGCCTTATATACACTGTAGTTGTGATTCATTTTCTTTCTTTTGCTTAGATTCTTACTTCTTAGGCTCAGGACCCGAAGCTCATGAATACACTTCTACCCCTCTTGGATGGTGATGATTGGGCTTGGCTCAAATCCCACAGGCTTCAGTATGTCACCAGACTTCCCACCATCATGGTAGATCATGCCTACCTTACGGCTTTGATCCATCAATGGGACCCTCGAACCAATATCTTCCACTTTCCTATCGGTGAGATGACCATCACATCGGAAGATGTGTATGGGATCTTCCAGATACCCTTTGATGGAGTGGCCATTATATATTTGGCCATTAAATATCAGGTTGTTGTTTTCACTTAGGTGCTCAGAGGGCGCTCTACAGAGGCTCTCAAAGACACCGAATCTAAGGGAGTTTCCATTTCGTAGTGCTATGATGACGATGTCTTCTCTGTGAGGCATGCATTGTTGCTGATGGTCATCAGCAATATTTTGATTCTAGATTGCTCAAGTTTGTGGTTCCCATAGAATATTTTGGTAATGGTTCAGGACTTTTTGGATAGTAAGGAGCCTATCAGCTATGCATGGGGTAGGTCTTTTTTGGCTCAGTGCTATGATGAGTTGTACCACATCCATCGATGAGGTCACGTCGATATTGCTTGCAACTTGCTTCTATAGGTGTGGGGATGGGAGCACATCCAGGTAGATCACCCCAGAGGGCTTCTTTTCAAGATTACATCTATGGAGGAGTGAACGCAATGCTACACCACTAGATGGGCTTGAGAGCATGATCTGTGCAAGAGCCATCATCATACAGGGAGCTTCCCCATTATACTGCTACTTTCACTAGGCTACAAGCCAGAGATGTTTTGTGGTACCCATATCATGAGTGCCCGATGTGGGATGATCTGACTAGTTTTACTGTTAATATATGACATAAGCAATGGCTCCTTGGCCGTAAGGTTGGCATCCAAGAGTATTTCTTCTACTCTCGGGTTCTCTTTCAGTATGGGCTACAATAAGATGTACCTCTTATTCCATTTTTGTATAGGTTCCTCATAGTGGAGAATGACCTACCCCTACGATAGATCACAGATCTCTCATATGAGTAGGATGCCCTAGCATTTTACCCAAGAGTCATTTGGGGCATTACAAAGGCATACACTTAGTGGTCCGGGATCGTATATGGCATGGTACCAACAGCCTAGGTCGCGACGATGATGGCGGGGATGATGGCACAGATCTGACAGGGTGCAGAGTCCAAACCAAAACCAAGGTATGGGGCAAGCCAATAGAGCAGGTGGTAGTGGAGGATTAGGAGGCTCCTAAGGAGGATGAGGATGAGGTAGAGCCTAATGAGAGAGATTCTCCTCTGAGAGCACAGTTTCATGAGGTCGAGGTCGACCTCTAGTCGACCCAGATCTAGGTGCTACAGTAGGATGCTACCATAGCACAGTAGGATGCCACCACATAGTAGCTCATGGTGTAAATTCAAGATTTGTAGGCTACTATCAAGGGTGGTACTTCTAGGACGTAGTTTGTTGTTCCTCCTACTACACCATAGGGGGATCTAGAGACAGTTTTAGGGGTAGAGGTTCTACACCTGTAGTTACTGTTGGATGAGTATGAGATACAGATTTAAGAGCATGTTTGTCACATTATCGCTCTCCAAATGCAGCTCAGTAGGCATGGTATTGTTCCTAAGGAGGCACCCAATGTAGGTGGTTCACAGGTCAGTAGGCCTCTACCTCATGGTAGTCTTCTGCCCATCCTAGCCCGAGGACCTGGACTCAAATAGAGAGACCAGTAGGTTCACACCATTCGACCCATGATACCACCACAAGGGGAGGTGGAATTGGGGGAGGTGATACTAGGAGCTCATCCCCTGTATTTGATTTATGGTGCTCTTTTGATTCATTTTTTAGGTTAGATTGACCTACCTGACTATATCCCATGGGCATTTTTATACCTTTATGGACCCGATACACACATTTATATGATATCTTTGCTTTATGACTCATTATGTGTATCGTTTATTTCTTATGTTTTTATTTATTTTGTTTTTATGATGCGATGGATGATGGTATTATGATGAATTGATATATATATGTTTTAGGTTATATATGATATTTATGATGATATGGATTTGAAATAGATGCTAATGTGTGTATATCTGTAGATGTTCATATGATATGATGTGATGTATTATGAGTTGATCTAATGATGGATTTATGGTTATATGCAAATGGATATTGCTCATATGTTTTATGATGTGCTTTATGATGTAATGATGGATGATTGATGAATTTTGTATTTATGGATGCAATATTATTGTTAAATGTATGTTTAACTTTTCTTTAATTGTATGCATCTAGCTTATGTGATGGTATGGTATGAATGAACCTGTATGCTTTAATCACTTAAAACATAAGGAATGCATATGATATTAACAATCTTAATGGGTGATACCATAGAAAGTAAAAAAATAATCATGAATTTAAATAATCCCTCTTATCATAAGAATTGATTAAGTATTCATATGTGATATGTAATGGTGTCAAATGTATGTATTTTTGGATAAGTTTCTGTAAATTAAAAGATATTAAGTAGTCAGTGGCCATCTATATATTATTTCTAATATATATGTGATATCTATCCTACTATGCTGATACCCCTTAATTTATAGAATCTTATAAAGAAAATGTTGGTATGATTGATGATATGATTTGTTGTTATATAAGAATTTTTGGGGCTTTGCTTGAGATTCAAATATTCTAGTTATCCTATCAATAGTTGTGTACTAGCCATCCTAGACTTTTGAAGAAGTAAGGCTTTCATCATGGACCTATGGATTCATTGTCCCTGTGTGTGCAAATGAATATATTTAGATAAAACTCAATATTTTCCTCCAATGTTAGGCGGGATTCTTTCATCCCATTGCTAATATCAGGGATCGTCAATTGTTCATCTTATCCTATGTTGGACTCAGTTGGACTATACCACTAGGGGACCTTGGGTTACCTAAAGCTAGCTCATCCACATTCAAACATTGGTCTATGCAAATGCATAATGCCTTTGTATTAGACATATCATCGTGCATTTGGTTCGGTTGTGCTGAGAATTCCAAGGATTCAATTTCCATTCCCTTCTTTTCTTCATTTTGACTCGGGATACTTGCTCATATCTAGTGATGAAAATCACTATTTATTTTGACTTATTTTTCTTTTGAGCAAGATATAGTGATGATAATCACTGTTTATTTTTCTTTTGTTCTTTTGATATGTTGAACTATGACTTTGGGCGTTGATTTTTGACTTTTGAAAATTTTGAACTTTGGATTTTGATATTTGAACTTGGCTTTGTTTTGGGGTTTTTCTTATTTTTATGAAATCAAGGGATGTATGCAGTGATGATAATCACTCATTTGTAGGTAGGGCAAAACTTGTCCTTTTACCAATTATCAACACCTTTGTCCTTTTTTCTTAAGGTAACTTAGAACCCTATATGCAGCTTTCATCTTCCCTTGTCCAGTAGGATTTAAGTTTTTATAATTAGTGATGAGATTCTGAATATCTGAGGTTTTCATGACTATTCCTTATTCTCTACTAATCAATATGGTCTTCTGTAAAAATTGATAAGACCACTAGATATGGTTGAATAACCATAAAATCTTAGCCTATTCTTTATAGCAAATTGATATGGTTGTGTTGAGAAACACAATTACACACATGAATGAATGGATGATGGTGGATTTTGTGAGTGCTTTATGATACAAATTGTGGCATTACCTATAAGGTTATGATCATACCATATGAGAATGTAATGGAATTGACAATGTAATGCAACTATGTGGATGCAATATGTAAGATGCAATTGTTTTTGTATTTTTTATTTTATGTTTTTTTTTGTATTTTTGAGTAATGTGACCAAAGGGCTTATTGTGCCTTTGGGGCTTTTGATTTTTGACCAAGGCTTGAAATACCCTTGGAGCATTTTGAATTTGACCAAACGGTTTGAATACCCTTGGAGCATTTTTTATTGGAATTTGACCAAGCGGCTTGGATACCCTTGGAGCATTTTGATTGAAATTTGACCAAGTGACTTGGATACCCTTGGAGCATTTTTATTGAAATTTTGACCAAGCGGCTTGGATACCCTTTGAGCATTTTGATTAAAATTTTGACCAAGCAGCTTGGATACCCTTGGAGCATTTTGATTTGAATATTGACCAAGTAGCTTGGATACCCTTGGAGCATTTAATGATGACCATGTTTTTTATTTTCATGACATTTTTGAATTATGACATATTTGATTTTTTTTATTTTATGACATATTTGAATTTTTTTTATTTTACGACATATTTGAATTTTTTTATTTTACGACATATTTGAATTTTTTTTATTTCTTGTTTTATGTGTAGAACGCCTTCAAGTGAATGATATTAAGAAGTTCGGACTCTTCAACACTATATAATGATATAAGGCGATATGCTCCAAGCCCAACTCTTTTTGAAACCATGTAAGGGCCTATCCAATTTACCGTGAATTTATCTCGTAGGTGTGGCGATAAATTAGAATTTTGTTGGTTTTCTTTGAGAACAAGATCCCCAATTTTAAAATATCTTAAGTGGACTTTGCTATTGTAAGCTTGCGGAAGGTGATTTTGGTAAACGCAAAGATGTTCTAAAGCATTGACTCGTCGTTCATCAAGAAGCGTCAACTGATCAAGGCGAGCTTGTCACACGGTATCATCATCTATCAAGTCCTTCAATGCTATGTGTAGAGTTATAATTTCCAACTCTAGTGGCATGATGGCCTCAGTGCCATATACAAGTAAAAATGGTGTTGCCCCAGTGGGCATCCGTACACTAGTCCTGTATGCCCATAGTGCTAGAGGCAATTGTATGTGCCAATCCTTGTGATTTTCTTGCACCGTATTCCTCAAGATGGAGACTATCATTTTTTTTGAGGTTTTTGCTTGCCCATTTGCTTGCAGATAATAAGGTGTTGAAAAATTGTGTTGAATATGGTGTTTGTTTATTAAAGCACGTACAGTTTTGTTCTTGAAATATGGCCCATTATCCGATATTATCTTCGAAGGGACCCCAAAATGACTTATGATATTATGGAGTATAAACTCCACAATCCTTGGTCCAGTTTTTGATGTTAGGGGTATCACTTCAATCCATTTAGTGAAGTACTTAGTGGCCGTTATGATGAATGTGTATCGACATAAGGACAGGGGTGAGATCTTCCCAATCAAGTCTAGTCCCCATTGCAAGAATAGCCATGCTACCTGGATTGGTTGCAAGGATTGTGATTGCAAGTGCATGAGATTTGCATGATGTTGGCACTTAACGCATTTCTTGACATATTCATAGCAGTCCTTTTCCATGGTGGTCCAATAGTAACCCATTCGTAAGATACGCTTGATGATGTCCATGCCACTGAAATGTCCTCCGCATGTACCATCATGAGCTTGTGAAATTGCCCAGGATGCTTTTTGGGGCTCAAGACAACAGATTAGTACTCCATCATATCCTTTTCTGTAGAGGATCTCTCCTAGAAAAATGTATCTAGTCACCTTTTTCTTAAACATTCATTTTTGATATTCGACAGACCTTGTGGTACTATTCCAAGCTTCAAGAAGTCCCGCAATTGGGAAATCCAATCCTAATAAGTCATTGCTTCTATGGATAGAATAGTATGCTCATCTTGTGATCTAGAATTTGTGAACACTGATTGGGAAACAACCCTATGATGAATGGTTGTTCCACATTCTACAGGACCTTGAGAGATCAAATATTCCCAAGGGGTCATTTTCAAGAAGGTTCTAACTTTGAATGACCAATCTTGATTTGGCTCAGTTTTGATCATGTTGACTGACTCTAGGTTGTAAATAACCTCACACTATATTGCAAAAAATGTGAGCACTTTCACATGAACGGTTGTGAAATCAGTAGATAGATTTTGAGGGATTAAGGATCCCAAATATGCCAAGGTGTCTACAAATTTGTTTGACGTATGAGGGATTGCCTCGATGTCATACCATTTCAGCTATGTTAGGTAAGTATCAATAAGGTCCTTGTAAGATTTTAGGAGTGGGCACCTACATTGGAACAATCCTTTGACTTGGTTTACTATGAGAAAGAAGTCACCGAAGATATTAAATATTTTAATACCCATTACAACTATATTTTGGAGTCCCAATATCAAGGCTTCATACTCTGTGTTGTTGTTTGTGCATGGGAAGTCTAGCTTGAATGATAATAGTAATGGAATGCCCTACGATGTGATAAATACTATCCTTGCTCCGCCCCCTTGTTCACACTTAGAACCATTGAAGAATAATGACATGTTTTTTCCTTCTCAAGTTCTTTGATTTTCGGTAGATCTGATAATGCAAAGAGTGCATCATCAGGCAATTCTATAATAAGAGGCTTGTTATTCTGAAGAGGTACCTCTGCTAATTGATCTGCTATGACTTATCCCTTTATGGACTTTTGGCTTATTAATTCTAGATCAAATTTTGTCAATAGCATGATCCACTTCGCGGTGCGCATATTGTGATATGTCTTGCTCATCATGTACTGCAAAGGATTTTGTTTTGATATAATATAGGTCGTATGGCTCAACATGTAGTGTTGTAAATTTTGAGTTGCAAATACCACTGCTAAACAAAAAATTTTGACATACACATACCCTAGCTCATAACTCACCAATGTATGACTAATATAATATATGACTTGATCTTTGTCTTGCATGTTCTTTTGGGCCAACATGGTGCCCAAAGTGAATTCAGTATCTGATATATATAACAAGAATGGTATGTATGGCCTTGGTGGAGCAACCACTGGCAGCATCGCCACATAAGTTTTGATCTCTTCAAAGGCTTGTTGGCACTCTCCATCCCAATGAAATGGGACTTCCTTGCATAGCAACTAGTTCATGGGCCAACACTTATCTGATAATTATGCAATGAACCTTTTGATGGATGCTATTTTACCTTGTAGGCTTCTTAAATCCCTAATGTTGGTAGGGGCACCCATCTCCAGTATAGCTTTTACCTATGCAATATCAACTTCAATGCCTCTCTTAGAAACTATGAATCCCAAAATATTTCCAGAAGTTACGCTAAAAATGCACTTCTTAGGATTCAATTTGACATTGTGCTCAATGAGGCGATTAAAGACTTTTCTAAGGACTTCAACATGCTTTTTCCGCAATAGTGACTTAGAAATTAAGTCATCCATGTAATATTCTAAGATCTTATGCATGTAGTCATGGAATATGTATGTCATGGCCCGCTGATATGTGGCACCAGCATTCTTGAGACCAAATGGCATTACTTTGTAATAAAATTTTCCCCATGGAGTAATAAAAGTGGTTTTATGTTGATCCTCAGGTTTAATCTGGATCTGGTTGTATCTGGAAAAACCATCCATTAGGGAGATCATTTCGTGACATGCGGTTGCATCCACAAGAGCATATATGTTTGGCAAAGGTAATGAATCATTTGGAGTTTCCCTATTTAAGTCTCTAAAGTTTGTGTAGATACAGACTCTTCCATTAGGTTTTCCCATGGGCATCATGTTCGATACCCACTCAAGGTAGTCGATAGGAACTATGAAAACTGCATCCAATAGTTTTTGCAATTCTTTCTTTACCATCAAAGTGATAGTGGGATGCATTTTTCTCAACTTCTATTTTATTGGTTTCTTCATGGGTTCCAATGAAAGGTTGTGAATTACTAACTTTGAATCTATCCTAGGCATGTCTTTGTAAGTCCAAGCAAATAGATTTGGCTTCTCTTTCAGGAGAGGAATTATGATGGCTTGTTATTTTGGAGATAGACTTTCTCCAAACTTGACTTTCTTTGGTTGAGTAGGATCATCGCTAATGTCCACTTTGAAAGTCACTTCTATAGCCATGTGTGACCCATCCTCCAATTGGTGAGGTGTGGGTATCAAGTGAATGTCGTCAGTGAGATTTACAGGTCCTACTAACTCAGAATCCAAACAAGCATGGAATGCGTCATGGGCACAACCTGGTGTGAAATAAAATGGTTGTAACATCTCTTCATTAGATAAAATATCTTCAAGCTCTATTGGTTAATCATCACGATCCTAATCAATCGTCTCTATGTCAAGACACAAAGGTTTATCGGGATCTATTGGGTTATGAATTGGAGTGGTCAAATCAATGGAGATTGTATTGATGGATGGGATGAAATATCTAGGACCACATGGGTGAAATATTATCTCTGATATTTCCCTTCCATGCTTGTGATGATGCTCTAGAGGGATGGGGATCTCTAGATCTAGTCCATGAGCTGGGCTGACAATAGGATCATTGGATTCTAAGAGTTCCCTGAATGTTGGTGGAGGGGGATTGACCATGTTGTAAATTTCATTCAAGTCAAAAAGTCTCCTTAAAAATTACAAGCTAGGGTCTATGGCGTGAAGTGTCACTTCTCTTTCCACCAACATATTTACTTGTCGTAAATGGTGAGGCCCAAGATAGGCCATATCAGTCTCATCCTCAAAATCATCATCATTGATCCAAAAGCCATTAGCATTAGTATGCAACCCTAATATGAGGGGCTCATGTCTTGGCTCTAAGTAAGCCATCTCTATTTCATCCTCATACTCTTCATTACTTATAAAGAATAAATTTGCATTAGTATGTTGTCCTAAGTCATGGGGCTATTGCCTTGCCCCTAAGTAGGCTCTCTATTGAGTCCTCTAACTCATAGTCACTTTTATTGGATATGTATCCACTCTCGTTGTGGATTTACCAAGTAAGTCTTTGTAAGTAGCAAGGCCCATGATATGCCAAGCCCTCTTGTGCTTCATCATCACTTGCTACATATCCATTTTCTTCTTACTCTTCATCCCACGAGTTTTACCCTACTAGGATGGCCTCAATTGTGAGTCCTGGATTATAAATCTCAGGTGGCAGTATGCTTACCATGGCCACTTACTTCCTGCTCATAACTCTCGAACTTAGTGGGTGATAAGAAATAAAATTGATGTCTTCTCCTAACCCCAAGCTCAAACTATCTAAGGCTACTACTAGAGAGTCATCTCAGCTTCTAATGTGACAGCCTAACCCAAATCTGTCAATGGTAAGCTGGTACTGCGACTCAATTGGCTACCTTCATCCCTACTCATATATACCAAGACCATAACCATACCAATGGCAGCATTCAAAGTAGCTTAAAGCAAACTCAATATTATAGAGGAACGAACATTAATAGTGAATAAGTCATCATTATCCTCTTCTTCAGTAGACTTATGGGTGCAGTCTAGTCCAGCGTAGACAAAGTTTTTCTAGTTAGGATGGATTCCAAGCAGAACCACCATCCCTACTGGCGGCCTTAGATCCTTTAGTCATCCCATATCTTGTGTAAACTCTATGATAGGTGTAAAGGTTATTTTCTTCATAAGATACTCTCCTATCCCTGTGCTTGCCAAGTGTATAGTCGTATGTGAGGTGGATGACCCCACAAATGATACTGGTGAAGTGGGGTGGTAGTCATCCTCTTCGACTTGGTCTTGGTGATCTTCTTCCATGGGATTTGGACCCTCTTTAATAGCTATGGTTAGCATTTCCTTGAGTTTGTTTTCCTCAATCATAGGTACCTTTAGCTTCTGATCATTTTTTGGTTTAGGCGTTGATGGTTGATTAGAAGCACTGGCAACTTTGTGCACAATATGAGGTGTTGATGCAGATGGGTCTTTTCGTACCCTTTTGTCTTTATTATCTATTTGGGTAGTTGGAGATGAAGATCCTACAGACAAGTGGGTACAAGGAATTATAAATTCTCTTGGACAATCCACCTGATGAACATACTTGGATGGTTCTTCATTGGCCAACACCATGTAGACTTTGTTATCATGCACATACTTGACACATTGGTGTAAAATTGAAGGGACACATTTCATGTCCCTTATCCAAGGTATCCCTAGGAGGATGTTGTATTGCATGACCCCTTCCAATATATGACACATCACAGGGATTTTTTTATGCCCTACCTTGATAGGTAGGACTATTGTTCCCATAGTATTGCATAAAGAATCATTGAAAGCTCTTAATGTATAGGCTCTCAGAATGATATTGGACTTGGATATCTTAAGGTGTTCTATGGTCATTGTTGTGACTATTTTGATTGATGAACCTGTATCGATCAAGACCCGCTTAAAAGGTAAATAATTGATTGATGCCATAATGTGCAGCAGAGGTTCTGGTAAGGTAGTAGGTACTGTCTTAATCTCATAATTGTAAAATCAAATTATAGGTTTATGGCATTCTTGTACTTGTCCCACAAAATGGGTGAATGCATTTGGATCTTGCGATTGGATCTCAATTGACCTTAAAATCTCCATCAAGGTCTCCCTGTGCTTTGGGGACTGTTGTATGAGCTCATAAATGGATAGTTTAGCCAGAGTTATTTTTAAGTTTTGCTTAAGTCTACTCTAGATAGTTACCACATGTTGAGATGGTGGACCTAGAAGGTTGTTTTACCCCTGCCTCTTCCTAGGTGTAGTGGGGATGTTTATGGAAGCTGTAGGAGCTTGCGGATACCATCTACTTTTGGTTGCTATATTGAAAATTTCAACCACCCCAACATACCCATGGGTAGGTGTATCGATTTGTACTTGATTGACTTGTGCACCTTGACCTCTAGGGACCTCATGGTTTGGCAATGGGTTTTTGTAGATGCCCATATCTTTATTTTCAAGGGCCAGTGGGTTCTTAACTTTTAGTTCTACCACCTTAATCATGTTTTGCATCTGATTTTTGAAACCAACATAAACTTTGATATTATGCCTCGATATCCTATAATACAAATAGAATTGATCTTCTCTATATCCTTTTGTCTTAGGATGGTCGAGATATATAAGAGGTATATCAAGGAATTTGATCTTTCCTACCTCACTCAGTTAATTAAAAATTGATTGCATTTATTCTATCAATGGTGTAAAATAATTAGGGGGTTTGCACCCTTTGTTTCGAACCTGATTGTTCTTTTGATCATAGTTGGCTGGTGGGGACTGTGCTTGATAATTTTGGGGCTATTGCGTAGTCCCATCCTTAGGTGTAGCCGATACCACTTAATTAATTGGGGTAGGATTTACCTGCTTCTCCTTATATTTGTCATTCTTATCATTTTTTCTCCACTCCTTCTTGGTTCAGATTTTTATGGTTCCCTCATCTACTTTGATGTCCTCAATGATTTTGGCTGGTTCCAAAGCTTCTTCAAATGAGGAATATTGTTGTGTTTGTAGCAAGAGGGAAATGTGTTTGGAAAAACTCTTGATGAACATCCAAACAATTTCTCTTGTGGGAATGGAGAATGATAATTTTGCCATGACTTTTCTCCATCTATTCCCATAATCCATTATTGGCTCATCATCATAATGTCTTAAATTGGCTAGGTCTGAGAGATTTACTCTCCTCTTAGCACCAAAGGAGAAATGCTTTAGAAAAGCATTCACTACTTATTCAAAGTTGGATATGCTATGCTTGGGCAATTGGTTAAACCATTGGGTGGTTGTGCCCAAAAATGTCATGATGAATGTCCTAAGCATAAGAGCATCATTTTCTTCAATATAAAAACATGTGTTGATGAAATTTGTGACATGCTATTGTGCATCTTCTTCACCTTTAAACTTCTCTAGACTAGACATATCAAAATGCTTAGGATAGGGAGGTCTAGGAACTGAGGGAGACAATGGTTAGTTGTGTATTTTGCTCAATGTTGGTTGGATCCCTGCAGCCTCTTGTTTCTCAAAGGCTTTCATCTTTTCAGAAAGCTCTCAAAATGCTTTTTAAGCAAGGATTTCTTCATCTTTCAAACCCCCTCATGTTTATGGTGGAGGTAGCACTCTATCCATTTGATTTGCTCTATTTTCTTCCCTCCTATGAGGGGATCCAAGATATGCCTAATCCTAATATATTATGTCTACCATTTCCCCCCAAGTTGGATTTCGCTCATGATTTGGAGGGTGATTTTTGTGTGGGTTACTTTCTTGTCTAGTGCACCCATTCTATTGTGAGTTAGCACATTGATCCCTTTGATGATCATCTCTATTTTATTGTTGTTTTCTATGAGCTAACTGCTCAGCTTGCTCTCTTAAGTGTTGCTCATGTTTGTGTAACAACCGTTCTCTTTGTTTATCATGTTCAAGAGCTTCTACAAGATCTCACTCCTTACACAAGGTGTTTTCTAACTGTCACACATGGTTGACTTGTGCGATCATAGAAGACTCATGCTTATCTGACTCTGTTCTTGTAGTTTTTATTTGCAAATTCCTCGAAGAGGTTTTTGTTGTTTCTTTTCTTTGGCTAGCTAGTGTGACTTACTTAGTATATTATTCGATGCCTCTATGGTAAGACTCTGTATGTTTACTAAAATGTCACCCTGAGGCACCACCAGTTTGAGAAGCGAGCTTAGAAGTCATAGTTCATGAACTTTTGAATGCAAAATTCTCTATGGCTATAGTTTTGGGTGGTGGCCTTGGGTGCAACCGATCCAACTCATCCAACTGTCATGTTTTCCATGGCTGATCCCGCAGGATGCCATTCACTCCAATGATGTCATAGTATTGATGAGTGTCATTGAGTCTCATCATTTAATCTCAATGATTTATCAATTCGGGGTGGTGTCCAAGGCTGTCTACAATAGAAGGCTAGGGCAAAGTACAATTCAGGCATTCAAATTTCAAGCATTTATTGGGTGAGACAGATTTGGTTTAGCCTTTTGGTGTCACACTAAACCTAATCTGCAGAATGGAAACTTGCAAGAAATAAAAACTAATTCTAATTTTAGAAAATTAAAGTTAACTACAATTGCATGAATTGAAATTGTTGAATTGAAATCTAATATACTTTTGCATAATTGAAATAACAGAATTGAAATTTCTAAATTGAAATGTTTCTAAAATGAAATCCTAAATTACACTTACAAAATTGAAACCTATTTTACTCTTACAGAATGGAAGTGATGCTTGGAAATAAAACACCTATCAATGCCCTAACACAAAAGGTTGTCAAGCTTCTGCTACAGGAATTGACAGCAAAATGAAATATGTTGAAAATGAAAAGTTGTTAAAACAAAAAAGTAGGGAAAATATAGAAAGCAAAGGAAAAATTCTTAATATAATTTGTCAGTTGACATACACACAAATGTTGTACACAAACATAATAGAAAACATAAATCACATAATACAAAATAAAAACAAGAAAATGAAATCGGGCAAGCAATCTATTAATTCTATTGCAACAAAATTACAGATTAAAACCTGCCATAAAATCCCTCCTTCTAGATATGAAAGTGGGCTCATACTTCCTAATCTATAAGGAGGTGAAAAGCACTCCTTAACTAATTAAAACTCGGAATAGAAAATGATAAAATATCTGCACTTTTATTGATGATAAAACATGCTGAAAACTGTTACAAAAAATTGTTGTACAATCCTAATTGCTGCTATTGAAAACTCTCCTCTATTCTAATTCCTAACTGGCTCAACCAAGGAGGGAGCTATGTTATTTATATAAATATTTACAACATATACCATGCTCAAATCAGCCTATGTGCTCCTTTACAGTGATTTGCCAATAATTTTGGATCTGAAATAAATGTAAATCTAGACAGTTTGTGTTGCAGTAGTAGTCATTGGCCCTTAGAAAGCATCTTCAGTGGTGGGAGTACATGGGAGAAGTCTATAAATATCTCACATATCTTTCTTCACTTTAGAATATGCCCTTTCTGTCTTGCAAACAATTTCCTATTATGTTGCAGTTATTTCTATGTTTATCCTAGAAGAGGATCAAAATTGATCTTTTCCATGAATGGTGGCTTTGGACGACAAGGACGGCAAAGTCATATGGGAGATATTTTCCTTTAACATTTTCAACCTTCTTTCCCTTTTTCCATCGTCAAAAATAGTCAAAAATTCAAAAAGCACTTTTCTGTTCTCATTTCGAAGATAAGTGGCTCATTTCGAAGAGACTGTATTTCTCATTCCGAAGAGACTGTATTTCTCATTCTGAATATGTTCGCTCATTTCGAAGATCTTTAGAATGACCAATTGTGTGCTCTTCAAGTGATTTTAGCTGCTTTTCTCAGGTGGATTAGCCCTTTGGATCAGATTGCAATAGCCTTCATTTCTCTCCATGTGTGAATTCCATGCCTTGCCATTCATTTGTAGCTTGTTGGAATTTACATGGTAAATTACTACATTTTCTAATTCTATTGCACAGTTGTAAAATATTGGCATTTCTTGCAAATTCAAACAAATTAGAACATGGAAAAATTATTCAAATATCAACATGAAGGATTACATCAAGTTGCTACTAAATTTATACACTTCATTCACCAAGTAACAATGCTGAAATAGTGCAACAATGCTGCACAATTGTCCCTGCTCTGTTATACCCTATTGTTGCCTATTTAGACCATGTGGGAATGCTTCTAAATAGGTCAGATGTCTTCTATAGTCCTTCTAAACTCATTCCATCCATATCCTCATGCTTTGCTTGACAACTTCAAGGTGTTCCTATAAATTAATAGCTTGTTGATTTTTATATGGCTATTTTTTCAAATTTTCAAATTTATGACAGTCCTAAACTTTTGGCTTCAATGTGGATTTGAAACAAGTTGAAGGGCAGGAAAACATTCAAAAAACATTGAGAAGTTAATGGATATCATCATACCACATTTGGTTAATTGAAATGAATGTTCTTACTTGCTGCTTAATCAAGCAAAATCAGTCACAAAATGCTAAAAATAGTCAAAAACAGAGATATAGTATTCCTAACATAAAATCATGTAAACACTTAACAATAGTATATTTTAGTCAACTATTTGGCAATTAACTTATCATATGGTAGTCAAACATTGTGCAATAATGAGGCATTTTTTGGCCTCATCATCCCCCCCAAATTGAACTAATGTATGCCCTCATGCATCTTAGTAGGCCATAATAATATATAGATTTTATTCTTGTGAACAACATCCTTTGCTACCTACTAACTGAGAAATTCCTCCTTGCTGCACTATATCAAGTATTTTGCAATTAAGCACATGTATGACTCTTTTTCTGTCTTTCTACATGTTTTAGTGTTGCAAGGTACCTCTTAAAGGTTTTATATCATGTGATTCATCTTGCAATAGTCTTATTGTGGAACCATATTTGGCAGATGCACTACTACTAATGGAATTTTCTATTCTTAACAATATTTCTGCCTGAATGTTTATTTATGTTATTTGCACCTTTTGAACAAAATTGATAAAATTTTTGGATTTGAAATGCTTGAGGGATGTACTTACTTGTGGTAGAGCCTTATAAACCTCAATATTTGATGTACCCTACTCTTTTTTCTATTATGTAGCATTTTCAGCAATTCTGGTATAGTTTCTGCTCATTCCGAAGATATTCTAGTTTCTGCAGTTTTCCTTCTGAAATTTGCCCTACAAATTGAAATAGAATTGTTGCAATGTCTGTCCCAAAATCAGGTTTTTGCATAGTTTTAGAATTTCCATGCAATTAAGGGCATAAGGGGGTGTTTCTTGACATCTTGAACATGTTCCTTTTTCAACTTGTCAATATTGTATGAATAGTTTATGCCAAATACCGACTATCATACACTAAATTTTAAATGTTTACTATCAATTAAATGCAAGAAACACATGACTTACTGTCCTGAAAATTGGTCATGCACCTTACAAGCTGCTTTTGATGATTGTTAGCAGGCTATCTGAAAACATAACACATGTGCAATGTGATATTTGTACAATGGTGGAACAATGATGGGTAAATCAACAAGGCAATGCATGCCGAAAAATTTGTTTTCATGCAAGCCAACTCAGTAGCGCCTCCAAGAAGGTTTTCACTACTGAATTATTCATTTTTTTTTTTTTATCATTTTTTTTTCAATTTTTTTTTCATTTTTTTTTATCAGAAGAGGCTGCCATTTCTGGTTTTCAACCAACTTCTGTCCTTTTTTTTTCAAGTGCTTCAATGAGAGATAACATCTCTCACTCTTATTTGGATAAGACCAATCCTTATTATCATAATTGTCTCCTTATTACTGGAAATGAAGTATTGGCTCCATTGTTCCTCTTCCATGCTGAAATTGATGCTTGTCCTCATGTATCCCCATTTTGTGGGACATGCCTTTGCTGCAATTTTTTTTCTCTTTTTTTTTCTTTTCTTTTTTTTCAATTTTTCTTGTCTTTCTTATACCCAAGAAGGAAGTTCACAAACAAGACTATTTTTCTTTTTGCTTTTCTTGTATTTTTTTCTTTTTGTCAAACTCTTTATCATCACTCTGAATCTGATATTGAAGATAAATTCTCTTCCATTATGTGTACATCCAATGGAATCTCCTTCAAGAACTCCTCCTTAGTTAATGGTGCATGGTATACCCGAAGGTAATATCCATTCACCACTAACATCCTCCATGAATTACCAATGGGAGAAAGAAGCACTGCTCCATATCTGAAAACTTCTTCAATCAAGTGTTGTCAATGCCTCCTAGTCTGCAAAATCTTGTCAATATGTACTTGAAACAATTAAATACCAATTCCCAAAAGATGTTAAGTTCGTACATCAAGATAAAATCTTTATATACCCTTGTAATTTCATGTAAAGGGATTGAAATATTGTTTCAAAATAGCAACAATTTTAGCTTTTGTTTATAAGTCAGCCAGCTAATAATGTTCAAGAATTTTCTTGGCTGCACTTCAATTTGTTTCATTCATAGGAGGACATAATTTACCCCTTTGTAATTTCTTACTAAGGAGTTCAATGGAAGTAAATTTTCTATGTGCAGTTTTTCTAGTTTTTATCCTTTATCGAAGGCTAATTTTTGTGTATTTAGACTAAAGGTTTTCTATATATCTCCATTTATTTTTATCTCTTCAAGCTCAGGTAAGTTCTTGTTTGAGCATAGTTGGATGTTGTTGTAGTCAATAACATTTCCTGCGTTTTTTTTTTTTTTTTTTACCAAATTCAGCTACATAGATAGGGGATGTCTATCCTGTATTATTCAGACTAATCACAGGTTGGGCTAAAAAAAGAAATATTTTTGGTTTGCACAATAAGACAAGAAGTGTACAACTTTAGCAGATCAACTACTTGTCAGGTAGGATCACTTCTAATGAGATCAACTATTGTCTGTGTAGGCTAAGAATTGCTAGGTTATGGTTTAGCATGGTAAAATCCTAAAAATATTTAAGTAATAATGGAAAACTCTAGGATCATCATTAAGTTGTAAACTCCTATTTTGATTGTGCAAAAGTTTTTGTGATTTTTTTTTTTTAATAGATTCAACTTACATAGACAGGGGTTGCCTGTCCTGTATTATTCATGCTGGCCACAGTTTGGGCTGAAGGTGGTGGTTGATTTACTTGCCATGTTTGTTGTTGTTGGGATCTCTATTTGATAAGAATTCAGACTAGGCAACAGATTTTGCATCTCTAAGTTATGGAAGTAAATGGCATTCATCAATGATATGTCCCTATGAACAAATTCTACAGGTAGCTGATATGGCTATTTTTTTCAAGGGATAGTCTTGTATATCTACCATGATATCTTTCCAACACCTAGTACAAATTTTTTTATACTATCCTGATGATATGGATATAAAAATGGTAGTACTAGCAGATGGCTCCTCTAAGAGATCTTATGTTTCTTGATAATGAGGATGATGAATTCTTTCAATTTTTATCAAAAATTTCAAACATAAGCAATTTAACCCCCAAGTGTGAAGATCACCTCCTTGTGGTTGCTTGTTTTCTAAATGGACTGAAATGCAACTATCAATAATTATTATTTATACCAGCTATTACATTCATATTTAACTTTGAACTTCATAACTTAGCACAATAATAATTATTTGACTGCTTTTACCCTCTAACAACACCATGTTCCTCGACAACGATGCCAAAATTATGAGTGTCGTTGAGTCTCATAATTTAATATCAATGATTTATTAATCCGGGGTGGTGTCCAAGGTTGTCTATGATAGAAGGCTAGGGCAGAGTACAATTCGGGCATTCAAATTTTAAGCATTTATTGGGTGAGACAGATTTGTTTTAGCCTTTTGGTGTCACACTAAACCTAATCTATAGAATGGAAACTTGCAAGAAATAAAAACTAATTGTAATTTCAGAAAATTAAAGTTAACTACTATTGCATGAATTGAAATTGCTGAATTGAAATCTAATCTACTTTTACAGAATTGAAATTGCTAAATTGAAATGTTTCTAAAATGAAATCCTAAATTACATTTGAAAAATTGAAACCTATTTTACTCTTGTAGAATGGAAGTGATGCTTGGAAATAAAACACCTGTCAATGCCCTGCCACAAAAGGTCGTCAAGCTTCTGCTACAGGAATTGACAGCAAAATGAAATATGCTGAAAATGAAAAGTTGTTAAAACAAAAAAGTAGGGCAAATATAGAAAGCAAAGGAAAAATGCTTAATATAATTTGTCAGTTGACATACACACAAATTTTGTACACAAACATAATAGAAAACATAAATCACATAATACAAAATAAAAACAAGAAAATGAAATCTGGCAAGCAATCTATTAATTCTGCTACAACAAAATTATAGATTAAAACCTACCATAAAATCCCTCCTTCTAGATCTAAAAGTGGGCCCATACTTCCTGATCTAGAAGGAGGTGAAAAGCACTCCTTAACTAATTAACACTTAGAACAAAAAATGATAAAATAGCTACACTTTTATTGATGACAGAACATGTTGAAAACTATTACAAAAAATTGTTGTACAGTCCTAATTGCTGCTATTGAAAACTCTCCTCTATTATAATTTCTAATTGGCTCAACCAAGGAGGGATCTATGTTATTTATATAAATATTTACAACATATCCCATGCTCAAATCAGCCTATGTGCTGCTTTACAGTGATTTGCCAATAATTCCTAACATAAAATCATGTAAACACTTAACAATAGTATAGTTTAGTCAACTATTTGGAAATTAACTTATCATATGGTAGTCAAAATTTGTGCAATAATGAGGCATTTTTGGGCCTCATCAAGTATAATGGAATCCTTCCTCTTGTCTAAAGGATATCTTCTGTTTTATTTCTATTACTAGAGGTATCTCTAGTTTTCTATCCCTTAGTGGGCTGATCTATTCTAAATGTTGCATGTGAATGTTGAGATTTTTTGACTCTTGTGTGTCTTTATGGTGATGAGGGTTTGTAGCCCTCTCTACCCTCCATGAGTATGGATATGGGGAAGCCTCATCATCTCTATGTGAAGAACGAGGTCTAGAACCCTCTTTATGTTTATGTGAGGAGGAAGCTCTTGAAGCTTCCTCATGTCTCTGAGAATTTTTTGTGTGTTTAGAGGAAGCCCTTGAGGTTTCCTCATCTCTCCTTGATGATTTTCGTGAGGCCTATTTGTGTTTATGAGATGTATTTTTATGTTGTGATTCCCTGTTTGAGGTTTCTTGAGGAGAACCCCCAAGGGTTTAATTATCACCTCTTAGACTCGCGAAACTGCGTCTCACGGTATTTCAAGTAGATATTTTAATTTTACTACTGCTTTGCCTAAGGATATGAGTTGCCTCAGATTCCCTTTTGGTGTTATACCGAGGGTGTTTACTTCTTTTTTTGACCATTATTTTTTAAATTTTTAGCTTTTATGTTGCACAAACAATATCAAGCAAATGTTATCTTGCTTACAATTTTAAGTGTGCCCTAAAATGTTCATTGTACTTTGAGGTTTTGTTGTTTCTTGTTTCTTTCTTTGGATTTAGAATGAGGAGACTCATCCATAGTGATAATCAAGAGTACTCATGCCAAACATGATTTTCCAAAAGAGACTAGGGTACACCGCTGAAATCCCAATGGGGGGTTTGCCTAGCTCTTCAACCCTAAACTAATGAATGTTCCAATAGTGGGAGATAGTTTGAACACAAATAACTTAGTACCACTATGAAGAAGTTCTTCAATCCATTTCTAGGAGAATCTAGGGGGAAAACCGATGGAAGGAGATGAATTCCAACATCACAGGACTGAATTGAGGGTTGGTGATGAAATCCAACTCCCCAATGTTCAAATGATACGTGCGTGTGTGGTGTTCATTTTAATCTTACATGAATTAAAGTGCATAATATAGCATATATGATTCTTTCCTATATGCCTAAGTGCAAAATACATTTTTATTTTCAGAAAGATGCATGAACTACTATGGTTTGTATGGGTGCACTTTATTTCGTGCAAATATGGCCTCTTTTAAGGCCTCAAGGCAAGCAAACAACATACAATGTCTAGCACGTTGGATTTTAGGGTAAACTTTTCAAGCATAATTCGTTGTTCCTAGCAATACCTAGTGGAAATCTAAAGAATATCTAAGATATGCAAAGCGCCTAATTATTTCTCCTTTTATTATTTCAATTCCCAAACAGAAATGTGTTTTAAGTTCAATATTTTAAACACACAAAAGCAGACAGAAAGCTATAAAATATCAGATAAGTTGTACCAACCTCTAATCTATATTAGATAACTAAGGTTTTGTCCTCTATTGCTCTCTAGTTCTGGTTAATGTTGACCAAAGTGGATGGTTTTTGGCTACTGTTAGGAGCGGCTAAGGCTCTGTTGGCCGCTATGGATTAGAGTGGATGATTTTTGGCCGCTGTAGACTAGAGTTACTATGCCTGCACATAAAATTAAGTTATTATCTAGGTAGAAAATGAAAAATCAATGGAGGTCCCACCATGATCGACATTTGTAGCGACCCCGAGGCGCACACATTGCTCTTACTCTACTTGCAAATGTGTTAAACCCAAAATGAAATGAAATACCATGAAAAAACATATAACATAGAAGTAACAAAGATATGCCTCTTTATTTGTATTAAAACCCGGTTACATGTCGGTCCCTCTTAGGGATACCCATTTTGATACAATAAGGTTACAAGTGGGTAAAATATCCCCTCGCAAAGGGGTGGTGCGCTATCACAAGCTTCCCGGTTCTGCACATGAAAATGTATGAGGGCTTACAGATGCCTCCTTCCCCAGGTTTATTTCCTAGAGGGATCCTTGTTGCTCTTGTATGTTGAAGATTTTATTCGATGAACCTGTGGTCTTGTAAGCAATAAAACAACAACACACACTTAGATGTCTGAGAATGCCTCCCTGGATGAGGTTGTTAGTAATGAATATATCAGATGAAATCAAGTTCAAATGAAACTAATGCTATAAATGCGAATGAATGAAATTATGCTATGCTAATGATATGCTAAATAGAATAATGAAACTAATGTCTAAAACCCTAAGCTAGGCCCACGGGCCACTGTCTAAGACAATGGCCGCTAAAGTGAATCTTGTTCCCTTTGCTCCAAAGCTATGGATCAAAGCTTATATTTAATGTTCTAAAATGGTGATTGCTTTGCTCTCCAATTTATCAGGGCTTCGTTGTAAACGTGATCTCCAAGGGAAGCTCTCCAAGTCTCGAAAGCTCTCCTCAAATTTGGACTTATTTCCCCTTTGGTGCTCTAGGATTGCACCTTTTAAAGTGTGTGAAACCCTAGGTCTATGCCCAAGCCCTAGGATTGAATCCCTCATGCATAGTGAAGGTTAGCATGAGAAGTTTTTATCTTTTCTATGTTTAAATACTAGTTAACTGAAGTCTAAATGCAAACTCAAGTCTCCTATGAGAATTGGATGTGAAAGAGAATGCAAATTTACTCTCGGTCACCTTTATTGCATGTAGACTACCACTTCCACCTGTGATTGGAAATATCTATTAGCAAAATGATTTGTATAGCTTAGCCACTATCATCTACAGTGGCTAAGATTTGGCTACTATCATCTGCAGCGACTAAGGTCTGGTCGCTCTAAGCTTGAGTGGCTAAGGTCTGGTCACTCTAAGCTTGAATGGATAGGATTGGATGGGATAAAAACACCCCATATGAGTGGTGAGAACCACTTTTGATGCTTGTAAAGTCTAATATTATGTCATATGATCTAATGAATGTGTCTATGTGAGTAGCTCCCCTAGACATGACATGTTTTAGGTGTCTACACTTTGAATTAGCAACAACCTCTAGATTATACTTGCCAATATTTCCATAAAGTCACCCATTCTTGCATTTGATATTTAACATTAGCAAAGTAACATGTACACCACCTTCAACACAATTATATCATTTTCTTTAATCTTACAGTTACATGTTTTTTGAGACTCAGACATTATACAAACCTGAAGAGTTGTGCTTTGAAACAAGTTATCTTGATCTAAGAGAAGGGGGTATGTACACACAGGCCTAAACATAATATAAACTATCAAGTAGATATCATAGAGAGTGGAAAACATTTAGATGTTATCAAACACTTTGATGAGCACCAAAAATGCTCATATTTTTGCATGGATTTCTAACATATTATACGATATTATTATTATAGAATATATATTTTATGAAATTTTTATATATTTTTTAATAGTAAATTACATATCTTATCTAATATTTGTTTTTAAGTGAATTGTGTGTAGATTTAGTGTTTTTTACGGTATTTTAGCATGTTTACATCAAGGTCCCATTTGGACCTGACACTTTCCATTTTATGGTGAAAAAAGAAAAGGTAAAATGTTCGTAATAAAACAATGAAAAGCACTAAATTTGGTACCTAACTCTCATTTGGGTTCCTGATTCCCATTGATGTAGAATTACAGCTCAAATCCCATTGGCGTAAAATTATAGCACAACTCTTGTTGTCGGTAGAACAGAACAAGGATTTCAGAAATGGATGCAGATGATATTTTAGCAATGGATGTGGATGAAGAACAAATTCAAAGACCATATGTTATCTATTTTCCAACAAATACGTAAATATCAATGTAAATAGATAAAGCATAATATCAAATGTATTTTGTTTTGATAAAAATAGAATACATTAAATCAGTCTAAATTAAATGTATTTGCTTTATCTCCCTATTTCTACGTATTTGTTGTAACCAAAAAATCAAAAATTGATTTACTCTCAAATGTAACAGGGCATGGCCACATATCTTATAAATATGCAGGCCACCCTTGATAAAAATAATCCTAAATCCTGGATTTTAAATTTGCTTTATAATTTTTTGAAGCTGCAATATATTCATTTGAGTTTTTTTATTAATCTCAAACTAGCATCCGATGAATGAATTGATCAGGTGAAATACTGCTAGATCCTGGGCCCACTCTAAATAGTACTCCTCCCCCTTTTACCTTGTTTTTTGTAATTAATTTATTTACTATTTTTTTTGTCTTTTCTGTAGATTATTTAATTCCTATAAATTTCCTTGTTTTCTATAATTTTCCAACAAGTGTGTGTTTTACTTTTCATAGGTTTATTTTCAGTCGTGTTTATTTTTAATTCATTATTTATTTTTTTGCACTTAATTTTATTGATTTTGGAATAATTTAAAATACATGAAGAACATCCCCACCAAACCAATAGGCATAGAGAGACTCATTCCCCGCACTTCAGACATATACTATGCTTGACACTCACAAGTTTATGAGTTGTCCTAGGTTGACAATTAAATGGAGGTAATTAATTGAATTATAGAAAACTAACCAATGTTTTCCCAGCACACTTAAAAATGAATAAAATACCTGAAAAAATGGATGCTTGAGTGCTTTAGTTGTGGTTGGCCTCTTGTTTGGATCGCATTCACAAAGTGACTGTAAAATTATTTGAATCTTGCTCCTTTAGATCATATTAATTCTTTCCTTCAATCATCTCACTTTAAGAAAAAATCAAAGTTGCTTATTATTTATTTATATTACATGCATTAGTATATCAATTTTCTTGATGTTTTGACATAAGTTTATAGATTGGAGGTTGAGGCATAAAATACAAGTTGTATGCTTAGGTAAGGATCCATATTCTTTGTAATTACCTTTAATAGACAATAGTTCCAACCATGAGTGGTTATTCTATTAGCATGGCCTCAAATTTGTTAGCACCATTTGACCTCATCACTTTTATCAAAATTTCTTCAAAACTCATCTCCTCAAATAGAAGAAATCATAACTCTATGCATCCTTATCATTTTCTATAGACATTATTTTGTTCTAATAGTAGTCACTAGCCCATATATAACCATCTTATAATATACTTTTCCAAAGAATAACCTCAATTATATTTTGTTCTACTTCAAATGGCATCTTGCTATTTTATATGTATCTTCTAAATCTTACTGGGGTTGTGATAGGGCCCAACACAGTACTATTCTAATAATTCATCTCTAATTCTTGATGCCTTTGAGTTGCCTCAAACATGGTAAATTTTTCCTATTGGTTAGGATTTTGAAAGCATTTATTTATTCCTAGATCTAGTGGTTAGATGCATATTCTAGAGAATGTATGCTAAAAGGAAGTGCAAAGAAAATTTATTCTTTATTATGTTACACTTTGCATGGGGTGGGACATATTTCCATGGAACTCCATACAAGATTGGTTTAGATTCCTCTAAATTTTGTCTACCCTTTTGGTCTCAACTTGCATTGTTGATCTTCTTTGACCTTATCTCTGTACTCTGCTAACTAATTATTCTTTTTCTTTTGTCTATGGTCCTTTGTAATCAGGTGGGACTTGTGGCATTAGCCTTCTTTTGGTTCTTATTTTTTCTACCTCAAATGTAAATGTTTGGTGGTTGTTAGATTCTTGAAAACTAGAAAAAAATGGGTTATGCAAATGAGTTTTTTCATCTTGATTTTTTGTTTTATACATGGATTCTGATTTGGGTCTTTCTAGAAATTAAAATTTTATTTTTTGTTTTATCTGTGTCTATTTTGGTTTTACGATGTGTCTGTACAATATCTAAATTGGTAATATGTACAAAAAATACCAAAAAATACACCATAAATAGTTGAGGCTATCACAATAAATAAAGAGTCAGTGACAGATGCCTCATACACTAGTAAGTACTTGAAATTTTATAGTGTTATTCAATAGTGGTTGACCTATGCATATTAGAATTGATCGTGGTTTTAACATTGGCTATGGTGTATTATAGCAACTGGTGGAAGATACCAGCTATGAAGTTCCATGAATGAGGAAGATAAGGAGGTGATCCTTAACATAAATGAATCCAATGGTGAGAATACTTGAAATGAGGCTGAAAATGCTTTGGCTAATGAATTAGGTATGTAGACCACACAAGAAATTTTCTCATGATGTTGGGTTACTCGTTGTTATCATACTATATGGTATAATGATGTTTATATGGTGCCAGCGTTATAGGTGTTTATGCCAAGTGATCACATACTTCAAATACTGAATATCATAGAAAGAGAGGTCCAACAAGATGTGCAGTAGATTCAAGTAGCACATATAATATGGAGATCATTTGCAATCTAAACATATAGTTCATAGGAAAAAATTATATTAAGTTTGGATCTTACTTGGGGGTATTTGTGAGGGATATTGTCCCTATCACCTATACAAACTAGAGAACAATCCTAGTGGAAGTTAAAAATCAGTTATGGACACTCATTATGGTAAATTTCTAGCCAATGGTGTTCATAGTGTCCATTTTTGAATAGTTATATAAATGTTGCATCTAATAAGATACTTGTTTGATGTAGCAAAAATATATCATCTCGAACGCAATGAAGAAATGGGTCTTCACAACCATGGACTAGCAATGGCATGAACATAAACATCAACTTGTGAAAAAACACTATGATAAGTATGATAATGATGAAGATAGAATTTCTAATCCCCCACCTCATGTATCACAAAAATATTGGAAAGCCTTTGTGAATGGTAGAAGCAGCATTGACTTTAAGGTAATTACTAGTCAATTTTTTATGGTAGTTCATATCATTTTTATGTTTATGTGAATTTTTCTGACCTTGCTCTCCCTAATGAATTTATATATTGGTTTATTCATTATGTTTTAGATGATGAGGCAAAGGAACAAAAAAAATAGATCTCACCAATCCATCATGTACACTTGTAGTCAAAGAGTATATGCTCGATTGGAGCATGAAATGGTGTCTATCATATTTATCCATTATATATGTTAAACATAGCTATATTGTTTTATCATATGACTTATCCCCATGTCTCTCCAACTATATATCTTTTAGAGGAAGAGACAATAAAATGCGAAAACTCCACTACCACGAAAAACTGTGTGGATGGTAGCTCATAAAAATAAGGATGGGGCTCCTATTTCACCAAAATTTAAAAAGGCAATCATAAGTGATAAACCCCTTAGAAATAGCAATACATTGAACTTCAAACCATTGGTATATCAATTGTTTTTTAACATGTTACCAGTTAACTATGCATGTGATGTTGCCAAACAAAATTGGATGATGAAATATCATCTGTGAGCTTCATAAATCAATGTATTAAGGATGATGCCCTTGTCAAGGTTTTAGGACCTAAAATATTGGGTCAGGTTCAGGGTGTCAGCAAAGGAGTATCACCAATGGCTATGTTTTCTAGTGAGGGTTACATACAGAAGTTGCACCAGATGCAAGAGCATACGGTAGAGAAAGAGAAAAAGTTTGAAGAGAAGCTTGCAATAAAAAAAAGTTGGAAGTGAAGCTTGGAGAGAAAGATAAAAGAATTGAAGAGATTTTGACACAACTTTCATAGATAGAGGTATGTCAGTTTTTCATGATTTCATATTTGAAATGTTTACATGTTGCACTCCCAAAGTTATAATTATCCCTTGCATATAATTCCATAAGCATCATCGCTATATGCTACCCTATAATTAGACACAACATTGGTCGTGGTGATCAAGGCATAGGTAACTGCTTAATACCTTCTAGGCCAAAGTCATCAATGGTATGACTATTATTTCAATTATAAAATGGTTGACTTAGTTTGTATTATACACTATGTAGTGAATTTATTTGGGTTGTTGATTTTCCATGTAGGGATTGAAAATGACATCGATCACTCAAAATGAGAGAAGGGAATGCTACTTGACTTAGATCCATAAGGATAAAGTAGTGGCCAAAGGCATAGTGATCAGTACTAGCCCTGAACATCTTGTACATGGTCAACATTTGGGTGAAGGGTATTAGAAAGTAAATGTGCATATATCCCATTAAGAGGATACAATCTTGTTTAGAAGGAATGATGAGATAGCCACAATAAAGGATGTTGTGGGCTCCTTCATTGCCTAGCTTGAATCAAACATTGTTTACAAATTATGGGCAGCTAAGCTAGGAGTGATGCAAGTAGGTGTCCTGAGCATGAGGTTGGCCAGTCAGATATTTACAATAGTTTGTTTTATCTCTTAGTAACTTCTTAAGCTCCTTGGGTTATTTTTGCCCTAGTACTTAAATAGTCTAACCTAATGTGATCTTTGAATTTTATTTACCTCCTTTGGTCACTCTTGGACATAATATAATTTTTTATTTCTTACTTTTGTACATGTAAAAGATGCAATAGATCATTGTTTTTCATAAATAATAACTTGGTTTTCATCAAAAAATATAAAAGAAAATATTCCATATATCATTCAAAATAAACTATATAATGCTAAGCTTCAAGATCCAATTTGTCAATATTTTATGGCAGCCTTGGTAGTTGTAGCATTTTATTTATTGTATTTTTATTGTGGAAAATCTATGCTACATTTTCTCTTCCATTATCATATGGAAGAAAATATTTCATGTCAAATTTCCTTAATGGAATGACCTGAGATAAACTTCATGTAAGCAGTAAAAACACACTCGAACAATAAAATATTGACACAAGCTATTACAATAAATAAAATATTTTTGTATTCAACTCCTTTTACAATAATGACCTACCCCGAATTGTAAAGGGTCTTATTACAAAAGAAGTAAGTGCACTTCATCAAAATATAATAAACACCTAAGGAATGAAGCTCCTTTGGCAGATCTAATTGAAAGTGGGTGTAGATGTTCTTCGCTGCTACAAATAGATTTTTGAATGGGCTTGTGTTTCCTTTGTCAGACCAATCTAGCTTTAATAGCTATCCAATAACCTTTAACCCGCACTTGCAATCAAGCAAACAACATAAAAATATTCAATAGCATATGAGGGGCCTCCACTGTGTGAGGCCCTCTTTAATAACAATGTAGATCTATAAACCCTAATTACAATGCTTACAAAATGTTTAACAACATACAAAAAATAGTAAACAAATAAATCAAAATACCTTGCCAATACCTAACCTTAATTTGTTCTCTTGAGGGTTTGAAGTGTTGTTGCACAAACACTAGAAATTTTCTGAGGACATGTTGGATGCCCAGAAGTATTTACATACTATCATGGATGCCTTTCAGTGTCTAGTAGATGCGTAGATGCATATACGAACTATGATGGATGCTCTAAAGCATTTGAATCTAGTTTGTAGAAGCGGTAGTGATCGAATTATGAACATGTTGCTTGATGCGAATGATGGCTAGGGTTTTGCTCTTGTGCAAAATATCATGTGAATATTCAAGTTCTTGATAACTCATATGTTCTCCTTTATTAACCAAATTGAATAGTATTTTATAACCCCTTTAGTAAATATTAGGGTTTTGATAGTGGCATTGAGTGGCTAATATTAAACCTTGATGAGTGGCTAAGATTAAGATTTGGTTAAGTGGCCAGTATTTCCAAATGGTAGGCTAGGATTATAGTTTGATGGATAGTTGTGGTTTAATATCATATATATGAATGGTTGAGACTTTATGGAAATTAATGGATTATGAATGGCTAGGATTTGGTGTTTACAAATGTCCCTTTTTGTATCATGTTGCATGAAACACAATGCGGTGCAAAAATAAGAGACACCTGGTTTTATGGAATGGACTCTTTCCTCAGCACGTAAGAATATTTTGAAAATTTTGTGATTTTGGCCTACCTCCTCAATTGGAAAATGAGTGAATAATAAAGACCACAAGCCAATTTAGTCAATGTGGATGATAAAATGGATACGTGTGATGTATGCAGATGTTAGAAATCAAAGTCAAGTTTGTTACCCCAAGTTTGAGGTTGATTTGTGTTGTCAAAATTTTACTTTCAACATGATGTGCAATGTTGTTGACGAACCAACCAAAATTAGGTAAACATTGTGGTGGAGGTAGAGGCATTACCACCTTACTTATGTAAACCACATTTTTGAACCTAAATATTGGCATGATGCATTTGAAGTTTGTAAGAGAGTTTTGCTTTTTACCCGCGGAGAGGGCTTATGATAGCTTTGAGAAAATTTTCTCGAACATAGTCGCATTCAAAAATTGAGGAACCAAATTGATTTCATTTTGAACATTATGACGTTGGATGATGAATTTGAGCAAGCATCCTTATGGTGATCTACCCATCCTACCGAATTACATGGATAACCAATCATTGCAACCACTAGGTGACTAGAGTAAATCACTAGATACAAGGTTCACTTGATAATGTAGGTTGACTTGATGATGTAAATATATTCATGAGTTCATTTGGAGGTTTTTTGAAATTTTAGATCATTTTGGGATATTTTGGACTTTTTAGACGCATTCAAAAATCAAGCGTCCAACTCAATCTAGTTTGTCACAAAATTAAATGGAATGATGTGAATGATGTTTGAATGATATGATGTAGTTATTTTGTGGAATTTTTCTATGTTTTGAGGACTTTTTGAAACCTTTTGCAGTATTTTGAAAATAAAAGTAGACCTGCATCTATATCTCCATAGATGCAATACTGTGCCCATCATTCTGTAGATGTAGTGGTGCATTTGATTACACCTACCAAATACAGTAGTGCATCTAGGTGCGCCTGCTCAATGATAAAGGGTTGTAAGGAAAAATTTTCATCTCATTCTTGCATTTGAGTTTTTGAGAAGTGATGTTTGAGAGAAGAGTCAAAGATTTTAGTGATGGCAATGGAAGGAGCTAGCACGACAACTGGAGTTGATGTGTGGGTGGAAAAGGTAAATTTTTCCAGCCTTATTGTTTATTTTACAATATTTTTTTAAAATGAATGAGATCTTGATGTACATTTGCTTTTGTGGTGTGTTGTAGTTGAGGATTTTGGAGGCTCGACATTGATTTTTACCTATCCTATCAAGGGTCAAAAAGGCATTGTAGGAGATCAACTAGGAGTGGTTGGAGTGGGTGATATTGGATGGTTTTGCATGTATTGAGGTGGTAAGGACTAATGAGGGGTATCTCTCCACCTTAGAAAAGTGATGGGATCTACATAGGGTGACCTTCCAACTTTCAATAGGGGAGATAATAGTTACATTCTAGGACATATATCACATCTTCTATGTACCTATAGAGGGATTGCATGTTTGAGTTGGACACGTATGGGATATGAGATAAGTCAATTTTTTGGTGATGAGTGGAAGGGTGTGAACATTAGCAGTGGCAGCATCCGATACTTGGATTTGTACTCACAAATGCAGTTGGAGATTACCAACCTACATCATGTTCCTACTGGCAAATGTGTTGGTGCTTAACAACATGGGATGTGGGTTCCCTTGGAACAAGATTAGATTAAAGTTTGATATGATTGATGAGCCTCGGGTGCATGCTTGAGTGTTTGCTTTACTAGCTTAGGTATACATGGAGTTGTATGATATGACAATATGGGGGTGAAATGGATTAGGTTTTTATCTACTACTTTAGATCTGGTGTTGGGGGAATTTTAGCATAGCTTGTCTTGTAGGCCTACCATACGAGTGGGATAGGGTTAATCCCTATGCATTGAGATGGTGAGCAGTCAAGGAGATACAATCAAGTCATCTTGATCATAGTGACCAGGACTATAGGGATCTATGAGCAAGGTTGATGCCTGAACAGGTGTATTGGTAATCATGGTGAGAGGATATATGGTATACTTATGGGGAGTAGCTACAGTAGATTATGCAAGCCATATGGTTTATTGGTAGTCATGGCAGCGAGATAGAGTTGATCCAGTTCTTTATATTCTATGATAGTTCAAGATACAATAGGTGGTTCTTGATGCTCTAGTGACTTACAAGTGTCATATCGATGAGCTGAGATTACATTGTGTTGAGGCATGGTGGGTGGAGTATGAGGATGATGAGGAGATGGATATATTGTATATTGATGATGTTGGAACCACAACTAACTACAATGTATGGTTTACTTCTCAGCCTCTATGGGTACCAATTCAAGTGGTGGATGAGGGTAGTTATGATTATGGGGAGGCTATGGTTGAAGTGGAGGATATTCCTTGATGACAGAGACATCATCAGTCCAATGATAGGGGGAAGCAATCAAGTACCATGGTAGATTAGCCTCCAGAGGTTAGGTAATGACAAAGGTGGAGGTGGTATGGAGGAGATTTTAGAGAGACCTCCTAATCAAAGTGAGGAGTGGGTTGTGCTCTAGGCTAAGCAAGATAGCCTAGTTGAGGATCAAGATCAACTCCTATAGATGTTTATAGAGTGATATGTGGGGATGATAGCTTGGGATGTCAATATTTCTAGATTGCAAAGGGAACTAGAGGTGCAAGCTACTATAGGTGGAGGTAAGGATGTTGATATGATAGCTAATATTTTAGTAAAGCTGGTAGGGAGATATGTGGCATTACCTTGTGCAGTGTGGCATTGGATTACCAGTGCAACATTATTCATCTATATCTGGATCTATTAGGCATAGTGACTCTAGGTATAGTATTTCTCACTCTAGGGATTCTAAGGTTCTTGATCCCTTAGTATCATAAGGGTTTATCTTTAAGCATTAGTTAGTTCCTCTTGTTGTATTTTTGTATATGAGCCTAAGTTTTTTGTTGTATAAATCCTTCGAGCGTACTTTGTACATGCAATGTTTATACATATATACATGGATTTTCTTTTGTTTATGAGTTTGTGTTCTTTTATTGTAAATGTATGTATGAATGTATGTGTATATGATGTTATGGATGCATTATGATGATGATGTATATGCTTTATGATAACAATGTAAGTGAACTAATGATCATTTGTAGTAGTTTAGATTTTTTCTTGACCATTTTTATCTTTGTTGCTTAATCAGGGACACCAACATCTAATGGTGAAATATGAAGTGAATTATGAACTTTTAATGATATGGTGATGACATGGAATGTAAGCTTATTTTTCCAATTGTTTTACAGAGACTCAAACATCCTAGTAATCTCAAACAAACTGGTAAAACATAGTCAAATTTTTCAAAGACCAATTGTGTGTGCAATGGAAGTTCATTTACCAATCATGAGCATGGTAATGACTCAAACCAATTAAGAACCACTGTGTGTGCAAATAGTGAATTCATTTACCCATATTGAGTAATGTGATATTAAGCTTGTCATGGAGAGAACTAGAAAGCTAGCTTGTCCTTATGTGTGTTCAGAGGTCTCCTCAAGAGAGATATTTCACCTTGCATGAGCATACTCCACTGCCAATCAAGTGTCTATAGCCCTAATGGATATTATATCCATATTCCAATGATAGAATCTCCAATCTTTGGGAAATAATATTCTTGACTAAATCATTATGAGAATTAAACCCTATCCTTACTACTTGAATATCTATTGTTATTATTATATGTTTTAAAAAGAGTTAAAGCTTTGGAGAATTGAATTCTCAACCAAATTAAGATGATAATTTTACCCTATCCTTACTACCCACTCTTTCTATTGTTAAATTTAAGTGGTAAAAACCATTGTTTTCATTGTTATTTTGGACTATGTTTTGTTTAAGTGGTGAAAACCATTGTTTGTGGACTATGTGCATAATGGGACAAGCAAGAATGACTTTTTCGCTTCAAGTTTCAACCCAATCATGGTGTCATCCCTTTATACCACAAAATTTTATTAATATGTGATATGTGTTTGGTTCAATAATGGTTGAGTCAATTCCAAAACTCAAAATTTTTCTTAGTTAAAAATTGTGCTTGGTCCTATATAAAACTTGGCATGCAATGGAGGTTGCTTGAAACACTAGGAGTGGCTGAGTGACCTAAAACACCTAGGGATGATGGGATTTTATTACAAATTGTGACATGATTGTTGAAATGGTGAAATGAGACTGATGTTAAACCAAGGGTGCCCCTGATTAAGGCAATAAGACTTATTGGATTAACAATTATCCAAACTAAGCAAATGACCACTAGTATGGTGGATGAAATGTACTGAAATGACATGAATGTGATTGTGCAAAATGGATGTATGAAATGTAGTGTGTATGAATAGTGTTTTTTTTAGCCATGTATATATGTATGTATATATATATATATATCACATTAAGCATAGAACACTCTCAAGTGGATAATTTTCAATGGCTCAGGCTCTTCTACTCCCTCTAGACTAACAAGCCTATATGTTCATTGATCTAGTTTTTTTTGACAATGTATGGACCTAATTAAATAGCCACGAATTTATCACGAAGATATAGTAATGCATTGGTGTTTTGTTAATAAGGATGATATCTCCTACTTGGAATTTGTGTAGATGAACTTTGTCATTGTAATCACACTTTATACGATCTTGATATACTCGTAAGTACTCCAAGGTATTGATTCACCTTTCATCGAGGAGCGTGAGTTGGTCAAGACATGTTTGTCTAGCAGTATTGTTGTTTATGAATTCCTATAATGAAATGCACAGTGATGGGTTATCGAGCTCAAGAGATATGATTGCCTTGATACCATAGACCAATGAGAATGGTGTTGCTCCAGTAGGTGTGAATGCTTGTTCAATAAGCCCATAATGCCAAGGGGATTTGAGTATGCTAGTCTCGATGATTTTATTTGACTAATTTTTTAGAATAGTGATCAATGTCTTATTGGTTTCATCAACTTATCCATTTGCATGTGGGTAGTAAGGAGTCGGAAAGCTATGTTGAATATTATATTTTTCACAAAGTGCTCAAACATCCTTATTTTTGAAAGACTTTCCATTGTGAGAGATTATTTTTGATGGAATACCAAAATGATAGGTTATATGTTGGAGTATAAACTCCATAATTTGAGGTCCTATTGTGTTGGTCAGAGGAATTGCTTCAACCCAGTTCATGAAGTATACAGTGGTAGTGATGATAAATGTGTGTTGTCCCGAGGAAGGAGGTAAGATTTTACCAATCAATTCAAAACCCCATTGTGAAAAGGGCCAAATACTTTGAATAGGCTATAATTCTTGTGATGAGGCATGAGTTAAATTAGCATGTTGTTGACATTATACTTCTTGACATAATTGCAACAATCACATTCTATGGTGGGCCAATAGTAACCCATGCATAAAATACACTTTGTGATGGCCATTACACTAAAGTGACCACCACTAGTACCATCATGAGCTTCAAATATGGCTCGTTGTGCCTCTACAGGCTCAAGATAATGAAGGAGGACTCCATCATAATCATGTCTACACAACACATCACCCAAGAGAGTGAAACAAGCTACCTTTTGTTTGAAAGTTTGTTTGGCAGTTTACGATAGATCTTATGGGAGTATCCCAAACTTTAGAAAGTCTTTTACTTGATTAAGCCAAGGCTTATATGGTTCAACATGAATAAAGCAAATGTCCTTCTCATATTTAGATTCAACTCATGAAATTACAATTTAGAGATTGTTGTGATGATCAATGACTAAAACTCTCCTACGGAGTTCTTTGATATCAATGATACTAGAGAGACCATTGCATTTGCAAATATGTTAGTCGAATGAGGCAAGATATCAATCTCATACCAGTCAAATTTTATGAGCAATTTCATTGCTACTTTATGGTAACATTTAAAGACTGGTTCTTTGCATTGGTATGATCCATTTACTTAATGAATGACAAGCTATAAATTGCTAAATATTCTTATACGCTTTATACCCATAGCTATAACTACTTGAAGTCCTACTATTAGGGTTTCATATTCTAAGTTATTGTTTATTCATGGGAAATCAAGTTTAAATGATAAGGGTATAGGTATCCTTTGTGGTGTATGAAACACGATTCCTACACCTTATCCTTTCTCACACTTGGAACTATCAAATAATAGGGTGATATCCACATCCTCTTCAAGGATGACATCTTTCTCATGTTTAGTGATGTTAAATACCAAATTATTTGGAAGCTCAATAATAAAAGGTTGATCATTAGGAAGCGAAGATTCCACAAGCTGATCAGATATCACCTAACCTTTAATGGATTTTTGGTTGATGAATTCAAGGTCAACTTTTTTAGAAGCATTATCCAATTTGAGGTATAGGTATTGTTGTATGTGTGAGTCATCATATAACATAGAGGGTTTTCTCAAGTTATGACATACGTGGTGTGACTTATCATGTAATATCTGAGTTTCTCAGTGGTAAAAACCATCGCTAGGCACAGTTTTTCCACATAAACATATCTAGTTTCATAGCTTACTAATGTTTGACTAATGTAATAGACTACTTGCTCTCGATTATTTTTAATTTTTATGTGCAAGCATTGTCCCTAATGCAAAATTCATTTCTAAAACATAAAGGTGAAATGGGACCCCCGAGCGAGATGGAGTTAAGACCAGTGGAGAAGCTAAGTATTGTTTGATGTCATCAAAAGCTTTTTGACATTCTTTTATCCATGAAAATATTATCCCCTTTGTAGTAGGTGATTAAATGGCCTGCATTTATCTAAGAGTTGTACGATGAAGCACCAAATCGATTGGATATTTCCTTGTAAGCTACACAACTCCTTCAAGTTTTTTGGGGGAGGCATTTCTATAATGGCCTTGACCTTCTTTGGATCCTCTTCGATGCCATGTTTGGATACAATGAACCCTATAAGTTTCCTAATGTGACTCCAAATACATATTTCTTGGGATTCAACCTTATGTTATGGTCAAGAAGTTGGTCAAAAAAATTCCAAGACATCGATGTGTTCTTGATGTGTTTTAGATTTGGCTAGCAGATCATCCACATAGTCTTCAATTATCTTATGCATGTAATCATGGATGATGTATGTCATGGCATATTGATAGGTAGCACCCATATTTTTAAGTCCAAATGGCATCACCTTGTAACAAAAATTCCCCCAAGATATGAATGTTGTTTTATGTTGGTCATCAGGGTTAATATAAATTTGGTTATATCCTAAAAAACCATCCATTAAAGAGAGCATTTCATGGCCAACACAATGTCTATAATAGTATCGATATTTGGTAGAGCAAATTCATCCTCTAAATATGCTTTGTTAAGATCTTGAAAGTCAGTGAAAATGTAAATTGCCCCATTATACTCGTGAACGAGTACCATATTTGATAGCAACTCAGGTTTGTCAGTGGGTTTAATGAAACCCACATCTAATAACTTTTGAAGCTCTTCTTTGACCATGAGGGTAATGGTAAGATGTAAATTTATTAGCTTTTGTTTAATTGGCTTAGCATCAAGATGCAAGGTGAGATTGTGAACAACCAAATTAGGATCAAGGCTAGAAATATCTTTATAAGACCATGCAAATATGCCCTTATTTTTTATGAGGAGATCTATAAATTGCTTTTGTTCATAAGTGAATAAACTTTTTCCAAGTTTCACAATTTGTGGATTGTTCGCATTTGTGCTTAGGTTCACATCTATAGTATCTTCAATGGCCATGTGTGAACCTTCTTCGAGTTGATGGAGCATTGGAATTAGATGAATATCATTAGTGACATTTTTAAACTCTTATAGCACAATCTCTTCCATTTCTACCTATAAAACATAAGAAGTCAAGGGTAAAGACGAAGGGGAAGGTAAAGGCAAAGGCTATGGAGGAATGTAATTCACAGAAGCTCTTAACAATTCCTCTAAAATAATGAATTTGGAAATATATGGGGGTGAGGAAATCCATTCCATATCAATGAGGCTTATGTCAACATGAATAGGTTTTACCAAATCATATGGATTACGAAGCAATGTGAACAAGTCGACAGTAATCATATTGACTTGGTGGGAGAATGGTGGTTGCAATGTGAAGGGTGATTGTTTTTGTTCCCTAGAATTGATGAATGAACCTTGTGAACCTGAATAGCAGCAAGTAACACGTATAAATGCAAATGATAAGTATATGTAAACGCAATGTTATGCTAATGATTTTTTTGTTTTGTTTTTTGTTTTTGTTTTTTTGTACATATTTTACATCATGTTTTTTTGAGGTGTATAAGGTAGTAGTTGTGGATCACTATTTGGCTCAGCTCATTCCCTTAGGATGAGCAAATGAAATCTGGGATGATGGATAGAGAACATGTTAAAGCAGAACTCATCTTCCATAGTGAATGATGCAATTAGGATTGATTCTTCTTCATATTTATCTGAGGCTATCGACATGACATCATATTCTTCATACAATTCATCCTTAAATTAATTATTATCACTATCTTCTTCTTCTTCACTATCCCCTTTAGTATCTATAGTGAGTCGTTGAAAGGCTCATTCGAAAGAGAAAATGGAATATTATGGACTATATCCTAGGCTAGAACAGTCATGCATTTCTTGATACTGATGTTCAAAGATATCACGCATACCCTATTCATGTCATCCTAACCCATATCCTTACCAGTTAACCTAATGAAAATATCATGATGGGAAATCAGGGTTGGACATGTTCTCAATATTGACACAAGATGGCTACCTAGGTTCATGTGGGGGAAGTGGATCGAATGATGAATCAATCCCCCATATATGAAATTGATTCTATTTGGTAATGAACCCATGTTGTAAACAATTTCTATAGATAAAGGTGGATTGTGTGGGTGACCATAGTCCCTAACAGTTTTAATGTTAAGCGGTGTTATTGTAACATCTTGAACCACATACTTGTCAATGCTAGGACTAGCGATATGAACTACAACTTGTGTGGATAACGATTTGGATGGGTTGGATATGGAAGTGTGGGGCTCAGGGGTGACCTATGACTCAAATGAGGAAAAATATTTATGTTGGGATGGCATCTCATGATCTATCCAAATGACTTGTGAGATGTTGGCTAGTTGAGGTAGAGGGAGGTTTGGCTAAGCAATGACTAGGAATTTAGGTTTCGATGAGGTGACGATAGGTTCTTTTGAAGTTGGTTGTGTGGATTATGATGGATGAGTGATAATGAGTGGTGTGGATGATATGGAGGTATGTCTCCCTTGTGTGGATGTTTGAGGTGATGATTGGATCTGACCACATGTACATGGTGTCTACTATGATGAAGTTTGGGATGTGGAAATAATGTGATGAGATGTTAAAGTGGAGGCATGATTTGGATCAGTGATAGGAAGTTCTTCTAGAACATGTGATTTGTATGAGCTATTGTGATATGGGTAGATGGAAGTGAAGGCTCATAGGATTTGGAAATGAAGTTATAGTATTTGAATGGTTTGATGTTTATGGGTACACACTGTATTTATCCCTTATGCACGTACTTCAAAAATTGATATAATATTGAGGGAAAACATTTCATCTCCATGATCCAAGGGTGCCCAAGGAGTACATTATAGGCAATGGCCCCCTCTAGGATATAAAACATGGTATATAACATCTTAACCCCCACTTGTACAGGTAAAAAAATAGTACCAACTGTAGAGCATAAAGCATCATTAAATGCTTGCAATGTGAAGGTGGATTTGATAATTTGGGAAGATAGAAGATTAAGATGGTGGAGTGTTAATGTGGTGATGATTTTAATTTATGAGCCAATATCAATTAGTACTCGTTTGAAAGAATTCTAATCAACCTGAGCCATGATATGCGATGGAGGATCCAATTATTTTGATGATATTGACTTGATTTCAAAATCATAGAATACAATCAAAGGCTCCATGCATGTTCAAATACTCCCCACAAAATTATTGAAGGCATTAGAGTCTTGAGTTTAAAATTTTATGGATTTCATGATCTCCATCAATGCCTCATGATGTGGAGGATACTATTGTATAAGCTCATAAATTGATAGTTTGGTTGAAGCTATTTTTATACTATTTGTTAGTAAATTGCTTAGTGTAATGATTGGTCTTGATGGATGACTTGGAATATAAATGGGTTGAGGTGTACTTCTTGTAATATGAATGGGTTGAGGTGGATTAACGATATTTGGTTGTGAATACTCACTTTTTCGTGGTTCTATAGGATATTGCACTACTTGGGGTTGTTCATTTAGTTATTATTGATAAATTGTGCTTCTCTAACCTCAGGTTACTACATAAACAACACCCACAAAACCTTGGTATTGTTGTACAAGGTTGACTTGGTTAGGGAGACTTATAGCAGTTGATCCTCCCATTGCTTGTTGTCTCCTTGTGATGAGAAAGTGGTGTCTAGTAACTACCAAGATTTTGGTTTTGTTATGTCAATGGGTTATCCATATTAATGGCCCTGAGGGCTAACAAATCTTACACAATGTCTTTAAATATAAAGCAATTATTAATCTCATGGCCCTTCTATCAATGAAAGGGATAAAAAAAAAACCCCTTTCCAAATGGTTTATTTGGATCTTATGGTTTAACTTATAGAAATTTAAGTGTGTGTGTGTATATCATATAACCTTTGGAATATGGATGAATATGATTCGAGCAATGGCATGCAGTTATGAGGTTACCAAACGAACTGTCTATGTTGATTATTATCTATAGTTGACATTGGGTTTTGTAACTATTGTGGGGTCAAACTACTTTATATATCATTTATTACATTTGTTGTTGCAATGGTGATTGTTGAATATGGACTTAATATTATTGAGTCTACATTGTTGGTTGACTCAATACCACTTGGTTAACTCGACCAGGTTTAGTTTGGTCATTATAATTTCCTTTGCTTTGGCCCTTGTTCTGCCATTCTTTTTTCTTAGGCTTGATCTCATCATCCTAAATATTGATTTCCTTAATGACTCGAGCTTCAGTGAGAGATTCATTGAATATTATGTATAGTTGTAATTATAGTAACAAGGAGATAAGTTTTAAAAAAATCCTTGTGACCATTTGTGTTAGTTCTTCCATGGGGAGGATGAATGTCAATTTAGTAATTACTACCCTCCAATGGTTTCCAAAGCCATAAACCGAATCTTCTTCAAATTTTCATAGATTATACAAGTCGGTTAATGTGGTTTTCTTTCTAAAATTTAGGGAGAACCTCTCTAATAATTGGTTTACCAATTGTTCGAATATATATATGTTGTGGTGTGGTAAATGATTATACCATTGTAAGTCATCCCCTCAAATTTCTAAGAAAATATTTGAAGTATTAAGGCATCATTGTTTTGAAGCCTTAAACATGCATGGATAAATGCACTTATATGCTCTCTATGGTCCTCATCCCTTTTAAATTTGTCAAACTTTGATAGTGTAAAATTGGTAAGGTACGATGGTGATGGTACCGAAGGATGAATTGGATGATTGACCAACTGTCTTAATGTGGGTTTCTGGTAAATCATACCAAGTGTGTACATAATCAAGTTATCAATTTATTTTTACAAAGATTGAATTTTGGGATCTTCCACTTGTATTTGGAAGCCTTGGTTTGCATGATGAGTGTAGGTGGGTGGTGTGTGTTGTATGATGAATTGCTAATATGAAATCAGATTCTAGTTGGCTAATGATTTTATGGTAGTGGGTATGTGATGGTGTTGGATGTTCTATTGGAATTTATTATGGAATGATTTATGTTGAGGAGGCATAGGTTAATGATGTGGAGTTTGGGGAATTTGGGTATTTTTAGATAGTTGTGATGGTATTGATGTGGTTGAATGGAAGGGTAGGTATAGTGATCGTAGGTGGTCACGATACCTAAGATTGATCAGGAGTGAAAAAGGTATTTTGGGTGGGGATGGTTTAATGGTTGAAATTTGCCACCTATGACTATTGTTGCAAGAAAGGATGGGCATTTTGATTGGTATTACCAACAAGAAATTGGTTTAAATGTTGTCATACTTGTTGTATAGCAATTGTAGAAGCCAATTGAATGGTTGTATGGAAGGCAAATGTTGGTATTTTGTGCATGTTAGTGACATGGGTTGAAGTTGGTAAAGGATAAGTTGTGAAGGGAATCACAACCAAATAATGAATGTTATGCTAGGTTTGATCAACAAACCCAGATGATGTAAATGGAATGGTTAATGGTATATGTGAAGTAGCATTAGCTTGTACTTCGTAGAGTGGGTTGAAATGAATGGTGGTATAATTAGATGGGAGAGAAGTGTATTGGCTAAATGTTTATAGAAGAGTTTGATGTGGAGATGTAGATATGGCCTCAAAGAGAGGTTTGGTGATAACTTGGTTAAATTTTTGAGGGTATGAATGAGAGGGTTCCTACTAAAATATAGGAATAGATCAGGGTGGAATGGTAAGAGGTTCCAAAACCGGATTGGTTGAGCTAAAATAGGCTTTGATAGTGTTATAATCTATATAGGTGATGTAGTGGTTGAAAGGTATGGATGGTTTGGTTTCAGGTATGGAGGTATGTATTGCCCTCTACATCATATATTTATTCGAAGTGGATGTTATGTGCAATATTCCAACGGATAGTTCAATATGCATTATCTAGGACACATTGATTGGATTAGCCATGGAGGTAGTTGGGGTAGGAATGGAATTCTCCATGGATGATGGTGGTTGGTTGATGAGTATTTGACTTATAGCTATCACTTGATTATGAGTCAATACCATAAGCTAGAGGTAATTTGGTATGGCAAATGAAAGGGTGTGTGTGAAAAATGTAGTGGTAATGAAAATGAACAACACACAAATCACTCAATCAAACAAGCATTTTCTATCTTTGTAAAAAAAATGATTTATTATTTATTTTTTTTGTTTTTTTTTTTTGTTTTGATGTTGAAAATCCTATTTCTATGTTGACTAAAGGTGAAAAAAAAACTATTCTAGGTAGTTCAAGCAACCCCTCTTATTGAGGAGTATACCCAAACAACAAAAACAAATGGCTTCCTATATTGGATATGGCTCAAGGTAAACCTATGGAAGCAAATAACCCCTGAAAGGGGTCACACTACCTAAATATTTGCTATCGATATACCCATGCTTTCTATTAACCCATGCATTTAGAGCATGAACAAGAACAACAATTGTGTCCACTAATTATTTGAAAAGCCCCATGGTAAAATGCCTTGCTAATCCTTCCCACTCTAGGCACATCCCAAAGTAGTGGACTTTCTGGTGATGAAATCCAAAAAGACACTCACTTGGGGCTACTATGGTGTCTATGGGGCGAGCTGGTGGAAGGAGATGAATTCCAATGTCATCGGTATCGATTGGGGGTTGGTGAAGAAATCCAACCTTACCAATATTTATATGATACATTCAAGTGTGTGATGTTCTTTTTAAGAATAAGTTTTCTAGGGTTTTTGAACAATAAAGTGCAAAAATTATCCTAGAATGCAACTACCATGCAATTCATATTTGTTTCCTATAAGTGTAATCATAAACATACAAAGGCACACAAAACAGGAAATAGAACACCAAAATAGAGGAAAACCTAAGCCAAATGCAGTAAACAAGTTCCAAATAAACCCTAGAATATTTCTAACACAGGTCCAAAAATAAAATATGGTAAATTTGGAACCCTAATGCAATCTAAAATGTGCTTTTAAAAATGTAAATATATCCCTAAATGCAATTTATATGAATTTTGTAATCAAATAAATCAATGCCCTAAAATGCAATCTTATTTTAATTTTTATAAAATATTGGAAATGCTGAGTATATTGAGTTGTCATTGATGTTAAAGGGTGCATATTATTCAAGGCAGAAATATTCTTCAAGGGTGTGAAGTTGACAAGGTTGGACAATTATTTAAGGTAAGGTTTTAAATAAAGGATTATAATATTTAAATATCATATTTAAATATTATATAGAGAAGAACAAAGGTTAAAAGTGGTGTGGGACAAAAGTTTAAAAAGAAGGATAAAAAGTTTACAAGTGCTTGGGACAAAAGTTTTACAAAGGTGGACAAAGGTTTAAAGACTAAAATTATAATATTTAAATCTTTATACTTAAATATTATAATACCAAGAGGGTTTAAATAGACAAGGCACCAAAAATCATTGAGAGCAAAATAAAATTCAAAAACCCATATCAAGCATTGACATCATGGAAAAGGAAGGCAAAGGTATATAAATGATGCACTAAATCAATTGAATTTATGAATTTTAAGAAGATAAGACAATCTGTTGTGTGAAGCAAACTGAGAACAAGAACTAAGTGTCGCGATTTCCTATTTCAACTGTGTGGCTAGCCCAGTTGGTCATTAAGCTAGTGCTAAGGCATTGGGGGCAGAAGGTTGTAGGATTAAATTTGGGCAGGTCCTATTTTGCTTAGCAGTGAGGAGAAACATTTTGTTTGGACAAGGAAGACTTCAAATATTTTGCACTGTGTGGTGGTTACTACCCACTAGGGTAGCCTAGTTGATTACCAAGCCTTGGCTTGGGTGTTACATCGGTAGAGGTTAAGAGTTCGATTCTCAACGCTTTCGTGGGGGCTTGTTGGTAAAGGTATGGAAAAAAAAATTATTTAAATTTCATATGAGGAGAGATAGTTTGTTGGCTTATTTGGTTAGAATAAGAGCATAAATTTTGTTTATATTTTAAATTAGAAAAGGAGGCATAAGGTGTATTAAGGATTATCTAAAATTGTAATTTGTGCATGAGGAAAATAAATAAAGGGTGATTTGGGTATTACTTGAAAGTTATAAATCTTGCATGTTAGAAAGGGAGTTATAAGGTGTAATGTGGTTTATTTTTTATTGTATTTCTACTTTATAGAAAAAGGGAATTTTAAGGGTTTGGTTATTCTTAAAAGCTTTGAGTGTGAGATTAAAAAGGAGATATAAGGTATTATTTTTCAAGCTTTATTGTGCATATTTTTGGGAATGTTTTTGTGGATGATTTTCTATCTATGCAAGAAATAGAAAATTACTAACCAAATTTTTGAAGGATCAAAAAGGAAGTTATTTTTCCAAGACAGGTTTGAGAAGCTCATTATCATCAAGGTAGTTTTAGAGGTATGGTGATTTAATCCCTTACTCAAGGTTTGTTTTTGGATGAAGAAAATATTTTGATGTCATATGGTTGGAGATATAAGGATTGATTTGATGAGCATTAGTGTTGAATGAAATTGGGATTAGATGTGCAAAGAGTTATAGATCAGTTTTGTAAAAAAAATTTATGCATTGGTATTGAGTGATATTGGAAATGAAAGTGCAAGAGTTATAGATCAGTTTTGTGAAACAAATTTGTGCATTGTTTTTGAGTGATATTGGAAATGAAAGTGCAAGAGTTATAGATCAATTTTGTGAAATAAATTTGTGCATTGGTATTGAGTGATATTGAAAATGAAAGTGCAAGAGTTATAGATTAGTCTTGTGAAGAAAATTTGTGTGTTGGATTTGATTGATTTTGGGAGTACATAAGAAGGTAAATTATCAAGTGCTAGACTAAAGCTATCCTTTTGAATGCAATAAATATAAGACATACGAAAGTGACAGACTTAATGAATGTAAAGAACATATTGGGTATTTTTTAATGCATATAATTTTCTATATGTTCTTGAAGATAAAAAAACTCTGGGTAGAATATGTCTGAATTACTTTAGTTGAGAAAAGCACATTAAAAGATATGAGCATTGTGTGTATGCAAGAGTTGGAAATATATGAGCATTATTTGTATGAGTTGATGAGTAGTGGTTGTGAATATATTTGAGCAGATTTATGAGTAAATTAGAGCAGAGTTGTGAGAAGGTTTGAGCAGAGTTGTGAGAAGGTTTGAGCAGAGTTGTAAGAATATTTGAGCAATATTGTAAGTTAAGTTAAGCAATTTCTAGAGAAAATTTGAGTAGACCCTTTGAGTACGCTTGTGAGTATAATTGATCAGGTTTTGGAGAATATTTGAGCAGGCCCTTTTGAGTAGGCTTGTACGTAGAATTGATCATATTTTAGAGTAAATTTGAGCAGGTTGTTTGAGTAGGCTTGTGAGCACATTTGAGTAGGCCTTTTAAGAAAGCTTATGAGCAGAGTTATAAGCAGGCTTTGGAGTAAACCAGAGTAGAGGGGATTGAGGTATCATGTGGATAGAGGTCCAAAAACTAGAGTAGAGGGGATTGAGGTCTCCTATGGATAGAGGTCCACAAACCAGAGTAGAGGGGATTGAGATCTCCTGTGGATAGAGGTCCACAAACTAGATAAAATGGGATTGAGGTTTTATATGGATAGAGGTACATGAACCAGAGCAAAGGAGACATGTATCTCCTATGGATAGGTATCCACAAACATCGTAATAAGGAATGTGTTCCTAAGAATTTTATTCAAAACTTTATAATAAATACTTCTCCATGGATGTAGCCCACATTGGGTGAACCACATTAAATCTATGATGCTTATGTGTGTGATGATTTATGCATTGTTTCATTATTGCAATTGATAATATTGGATGATATTGATTTGGAAAGAAAATTAAAAGTTTTATCTTATATTGTTCACCCAGCTCTCATTATAAGATTGTGTTCTTCACAAAAATGCCTAAAATACCTACAAAATGCTTAGTTTATTGCCTTTTAAAACACATAAAGATAGATATTTTTTTCTTCTTTTTATTTTTAAAAAGAAAAAATATGGCTAGGGTTTTAAAAATAACTTACCCAAAAGCCTTTTATTATCTTCCCCTAGCTTCTCAGATGTGATGTCGTGTTCAATCCAACTCTCAAACATAGTGTGACATCTCTTAGATATAGTGAAGCATCTTATCTAGGCCCCAAATGTAGTTCTATGATTTTGCAAGAACAAAATGAACCCTAACAAACTCTAAAAACTCTAAATTTCAATTTGCAATTTTTTTGCGATCGGGCTCCAAAAACCTGCAACAAATAAAAATACAAATCAAAAATTCAAAATATGACAAGGTAGATCAAAGCAAAGAACCATTTAGGGGTCCCACCATGATTGCCATTTTGTAAGCAGTAAAAACACACCCAAACAATAAAATATTGACACAAGCGATTACAATAAATAAAATGCTTTTTGTATTCAACTCCTTTTACAATAATGATCTACCCCAAATTGTAAATGCTCTTATTACAAAATAAGTTGCATGTTTATTTCATCAAAATACAATAAACACCAAATGAGTGAAGCTCCTTTTGCATATCCAATAGAAAGTCAGTGTAAACAGTCTTCGCTGCTACAAATAAATTTTTGAGAGGGCTTGTGTATCCTTTTTTGAACCACTCCAGCTTCAAAAGTTATCCAATAACCTGTAACTCGCACCTGCAATCAAGAAAACAATATTAAAAGAGTCAATAGCATATTATGGGCCTCAACTATGTGAGGCCCTCTTTAAAACAATGTAGATCTATAAACCCTAATTACAATGCTTACAAAATGTATAACATCATATAGAAAATAGTAAACAAATAAATCAGAATGCCTTACCAATATCTGACCTTGATTTGTGCTCTTAAGAATTTGAAGTGTTATTGTGCAGATGCCCAAAAGCATTCAAGGATCTACTGGACGTAGTCTTGTGTCTTATGGATACCCAAAAGCATCTACGAACTATGATGGATACCTTACAACATCTATTATATGACTATAGGTGTCTACGAACTATGATGGATGCTCTGAAGCATTTGGATTTGGTTCAAAAAAGTGGCGGTGATCAAATGACGAATGTAGTGCTTGATGTCAATGATGGCTAGGGTTTTGCTCTCATGCAAAATTTTATGCAAATGTTCAATTTCTCGATAACTCATGTGTTATCCTTTATTCACCAAAGTGAATATTATTTTATAACCTCTTTAGTAAATATTAGGGTTTTGATGGTGGCAATGAGCGGCTAAGATTAAGATTTGGTTAAGTGGCAAGGATTGCCAAATAACAGGCTAGGATTGCAGTTTGATGGATGGTTATGGTTTAATATCATATATATGAATGGTTGAGATTTAATGGAAATGAATGGATGATGAATGGCCAGGATTTGGTGTCTACAATTCATATTGACTAGTGATTCATAATTTGTTATTTTTGTTGCAATTTTATTTGATCATTGATCACAAGGTCAGTCATAAGTGGAGGATTTTTCTGTTAAGATATTGGAAGGTTCAATTTTTTTCAACACTCTTGATAATACATTCATGTGTATATAACATATTTAGAGAAAAAAAAAAAACTCTTGTCTCTTGGTTTTCCATTAGCGAAATGGAAGACAAAGAAGTCGAGCTCCATGCAGTCAAATATTCTAATCCTGATCATTCAAATGAAGCAAATAATGAGTTTGGCAAGTGATTTTATGAAGTATGGAAAGGCCACAATGTAAATTTTATTTTTATGAAACTTATTTCATTGCTATATCTTTATATATTTTACAAGGATATAATGGATATTTATCTTTTGTGTGTATGGTTGGTTTTTGCTAAGTTTTTCTCTTCGGTGGAAGGTTGATATTAGCATGCAATATCCTGAGGATATTGATTTCAATATTTTTTGGGATCATCATCCCAGTTGTAGTATTTTATGCTTTAGCAGGGAGAAGCTTTGTGGAAATACTTCCACATGGGTTTGCAATTATGGTTATCACAGTTGGTTTCACAACATATGTGAGTATGAACCCTTTCTACCTATATATATGTATGGTTGTTTGTATTTGTACTTGATTTACAGAATTAGGGTTTGTCCACTTTGGATTTACCCATTGTGGTTATATTTACAATGGTTTACTATTTTATCTCTTAGTCACTTCTTAAGCTTCTTGGGTTCTTTTTGCCCTAGTACTTAAATATTATAACTAGATGTGGTCCTTGAATTGTATTTATATTGATTTGGAAAGAAAAGTAAAAAGTGATCTTATATTGTTCACCCCCCTCTTAGTATAAGCTTGTGTTCTTAAATTGGTATCAGAGCGGGTTCCTTATGAATAGTTTAAAAACTTGAAGGAAAGTCTAACAATAACACAATGGATCCTAAGGAATTGTCCTCAAATATTTTAGCACCAGTATTTGATGGAAGTAACTATATGTATTGGAGTATGATGATAAATATCTATCTGATAGCACTTGGCAATGAAATTTGGAAATTAGTGGAATTTGGATATGATCCCTTAATCAATCCTCCTACAGATAAGGAAGGTAAGCTTCTACAACACTACAATTCAAAAGAAATGAATGCACTTGTGAGAGGTTTGCGTAGAACAGATTCTATGAAAGTTATGCATTGTCAAACTGCAAAAGAGATGTGAAATAAATTACAAAATATATATGAAGGAGATAAAAGTGTCAAGAAAGCAAAGAGTCGAAATCTCAAAAGACAACTTGAAGAATTAAGAATGAACGAATAAGAAAATATTAGTGCTTACCTAATTCAAATTGATGAGGTTGTTAATAATATGCGAGCACTTGGTATGAATATTGATGAATCTGATGTTTGTGATAAAATTTTAAGATCTCTTCCAAATAGATTAAGTGAACAGGTTTTTGCTATAGAAGTATCAATATATGGTGATACTTTGATAAGAGATAAGTTGCTTGGTATGCTCACAATATTTGAGATAAGAACAAAAGATCCTATGTCTCAGAAGGAAGCAACATTCAAAGCAACCAATAAGACAAAGGGTAAGAAGTTAGAATCAAGCAATGAGTCATCTAGTGATGAAGAAGCTAACTATGGTAGAATAGATAAGGACTATAGAATATTTAGAGATAAAATATTTGTTAAGTGTTTCAATTGTGGAAAGTATGGATATTTTGCAACATATTTTCAAGAACCCAAGAACAAAAATGGTGAATAAAAATAGGATCACAGGAACAAGAAATAATAAAGATATAAGTGGGATAAGCATCAAAAGAAAAGCAAGGATGGACAAAGCAGACAATAAAATAAGTTCTTTCAAAGTAAAAATAGAAGCTACTATGCGGATAAGGCAAGTAAGTATTCAAGTGATAGTGATGCTAGTTTTTCAGACAATGATAGAGATGAAGTCCTATTTATGATTGAATAAAAAGAACCAGTTAAGAAAAAACTCCAGTTATTCTCAAGTGTTTTATATGTGGTAACTTTAGACATCTTGAAGATGATTGTACAAGGGATGGTTATAGCTTCAGTGATGATGAATATGAGAATATACTTGAAGGACCAGATGAAAATATTCTAATGGCTTTAGAAGAAAAAGTAAGTGATCCTATAGAAGACAAGTCAAAAGAAAAAAAATATGTGGACAAAGGTAAACAAATAGAGGAATATTCAAAAAAATATGGTTATGATCTCAAGGGAGAACTTATCTATGCCCTTGAAACGGTATATAAGGTAAGAAAGCAACACTCTAAAATTGAAATTCAGTTTCAAGAATGTGATGAAGAGAGAAGATTGCTTATAGAGGATTTAGAAAAATCAAATTCTAAGGCAAAAAGGTTCAAAGATAAGTTAGAAGCAAAGATCTTGGAATGTGAGAAGTTAGCACAAGAAGTGAAACTACTAAGAGAAAATTTTGAAGACTCCAAGGTCAAGATGAAAGGGTTCAAAAATAGCTCAAATAACTTGGATAAGTTCATTGAGATACAAAAGCCTACATCAAGCAAAACAGGTCTTGGATTTGAATAGGTTCAAAAGAAATGGGAAGGAGAGTCAACTTCAAGTTTTGGAGGAGAAGAAACTTCAGATGAAGATACTTTAGAAAAATATAGCATAAAATATAATGATATATCTGAGGATGAGTTGGACAATAGAGAGTTCAAAAAAAACAACAACAATGCACAAAGAAGATACAGATGGAACAACAATCAGAACAGGTCAAAAGATACTAAGATACCAATGAGGTCAAGACAAGAAAACTTTAATGGAATATGTTTTTTATGTCACAAGTTTGGACACATGGCTTCATAGTGCAAGACACATGAAAGACAGGAATATGGGAACATATAGCTTTTCCATGGGTATTGCTACTCATGTAATCAATTTGGTCATAAGGCAATAAATTGTAGGGTTCACGATAGAAGAAGATATGGTTTCACTAGGAGAAAGCCTAAGACATTTGCACATCCAAGGAATAATAACATCAAGTGTTATAAGTGCAATAATGATGGTCACATAGCAAAATGGTGTAGATCTAACATCCAAGAAACATGTATGAACATGAACAGGAACAGGAACAGGTACATGAATATGAACAGGAAAAGGAATATGGATATGAACAAAAATAGGAACAAGGATATGAATAGGAATAGGAACAAGAATATGGACATGGACATAAATATGGACATGGAAAACAATCAAAGGAATCAGAAAAATTAAATAATAAGGAAAGAGGATAAATGTAAATAACATTGTCTTATGGAAGTAGAAATACTCTCGCCCCAAAATTAACCACCTCAAAAGGAGGTGGGGAAGGGGCTAAGCTAAGAGGCTCATTATTAGCCCCGATCCCCAAAGGTGACCCTTTTCCATTGATTTCAAAGGGGGAGAGATTTGAGTAAGGGGGAGAGACTTCATACTTGAAAAGAGCATTGAGCCAAGGGGGGCAACACAGAAGAAGAAGTCAATTTTTTGATAAAAAGTTTTTGGATTACCATCAATGACAAAGCAGGAGATTGTTGGACATTTTGAGTCCCTAAGTCAAAGTTGTCATTGATGTCACCATATGAAGTCATCATTAATGTCAAGGACTTCATCAAGAAATAAAGTTGTCAAGGTTGTTATTTGATATCCAGGAAGAAGGCCAAAGGTCAAGAGAATCAATGCAAAAGTTAAAATAAAAAGGGCTCCATAATATCTTAATAGTATATGGAAGCATAAGTTAAAAGGGTTTTCATAAAATCCCAAGGAGGCTTGTGCAAAGTTAAAAAGGAGATATAATATTTTTTATAAATTATTTAAATTCAATGAGAATTTAAATTTTATAAATAAATATTATTTACACCATGGTATGCAATGAGAAGGAAGCAATAAACTCAAAAGGATATTTTTTTAATATTAAGTGATATGGTTAAAAGCCCAAAGTAAAATATTTATAATATTCATTATAATATTTTACAATACCCAAAGATGGGTTTGGAGTTAAAAACTTTCAAAGCATTTTTATTAAGGTCCTAAACTTCGTCGACGTTACGTGGTGGTAAAAGCATTCGAAACATTGATATTTTACAAGCGTGGAGGAAATTAATATTTATACCTATGCCCAAAGGGCATTAAACTTTATCCTTGATCAATTGATTAATATTACATATGAACTCGAAATAAGAGCTCGTGAGAAAGTTTACAAATTTTGTGTGTTGACGAACAGAATAAAGAACGTGTCGATCATTCGAAAGCCAACTGGGCAGCTTGGCCTAGTGGAAACTGGGCAGTGACCAGAGCACTTGTAGGTAAGGAGGCCAGCATTTGAAACATGATGGCTATGATTGGTAGTTGTGTTGGTTGAAGGCACCAAATACACATTTTGCAAGGTGCAAGGTGGAAGACACGATTTGAAGCACGTGGTGCTTCTTAAGTTTCAAACGAGCGCGTAGCTCATGTGGTGTTTGAAGCCGCGACTAAGGTGTTTGTTACGGGTATTTTTGAGGGTTCGAATCCCTCTGAAGGCAAGGTAAATATTTTTGCATTAAATTTAATTATTGCCTAAGTTGGGAGGTAAAAGGGATGTTAGTTGGATTTACTTAGAAGGGTTGTTTATTTGGATAGTGGTGGTTATTAAAAAGTGTCAATTAGGAGTAATAAGGAGTTTTGAATTTAGTTTTTAATAAAGTATTAATTATCATATTGGCATATTGGAGGATTAATACTTTAGATTATTGTTTTAATTTTAATAAGGGGTTTTTGTGTTAAAGAAGATTATTGTGAAGGTGTTGAATATTATTTTTAGTTGGAGTGATAAGGTGTAATTTTTTATATCATTTTGTATTGTGTTTTTGAGGAAATTATTATCTTCTAACCCTTATTGATATTGGCAAAGAAGTAAGTGTGAGTGTGGCAAATTTGTGAGATCAAATCCTTGTTAAGAAAAAAGGTATGGGCAAATTATTCCTTGGTTGAGTTGATTGATTGGATTTCTAGAAAATAAATTTTAGAGCGAAAAGGATTTGATTAGGGTTTCCTTTTTGAAAGTGTTTGAGTTAATGCTTCAACGTTTTCTGGAATTAAGTGTTGTGATTAAAACCTTATTTTATAAGCATTGTTGTTGAAGCCATTGGCTATGTGAAGATTGATTTATATGCATTGTTGATTGTGTGAAGAACTTGAGTTAGGGTTTTGAAAATAACATGAGTATCATTGTCATGTGAAAATTGATTTATATGCATTGTTGTTGAAGTGAGTAGTTGTGTAAAGAACTTGAACTAGGGTTTGAAAATAATATGAGTATCATTGTTATGTGAGAGTTGTTGAGCATTGTTGAAAACATTTTGAGTTGGTATTTACATGCTTGGACTAGGGTTTGTGAGCAAGGGTTGTTTCTTGAGTAATTGGTTGAGTAGAGTTGATTGAGAGTAGTCAAGTGGATGTATGAAGTGATTGTTCAACTTCCATAAAACAAACTATTCAATATTTTGATTTGAGTTAAGAAAGTGATTTAGCATTGAGTGTAGAATATATTGAGTCTCTAACAATTCTCTTTATGTTTCTATGATATTTGGACAAGTTCTGAGTGAGCTTGTTGAGCAGATTTGAATAAGTTCTGTGTGGACTTATTGAGCAGATTGGACAAGTTCTGAGTGAGCTTGTTGAGCAGATTTGAATAAGTTATGTGTGGACTTATTAAGCAAATTGGACAAGTTCTGAGTGAGCTTGTTGAGAATATTTGAGTAGGTTTTGAGTGGACCTATTGATCAGATTCGACAAGTTTTGTATGGACTTTTTAAGCAAATTTAAGCAAGTTTTGTGTGGACTTGTTGAGCAAATTTGAGCAAGTTCTGTGTGGAATTTTTGAGCATATTTGAGCAAGTTTTGTGTGGACTTGTTGAGCAAATTTGAGCAAGTTATGTGTGGACTTGTTGAGCAGATTTGAGCAAGTTCTATGTGAACTTGTTGAGCATATTTAATCAAGTTCAGTGTGGACATGTTGAGAAAATGTGAGCAAGTTTTATGTGGACTTGTTGAGCGTATTTGAGAAAGTTTTGTGTGGACTTGTTGAGCAGATTTGAGCAAGTTCTATGTGGACTTGTTGAGCATATTTGAGCAAGTTTTGTGTGGACTTTTTGAGCATATTTGTGCTAGATCAAAGGACTGTGTTTAGTGCAGATTAGAGATAGATATTTGGAGGTGACAAAGTAGAGAGGACAATAGTCTCCAGTGGATAGAGATCCATCAGCCAGGGTAGTGAGGATAGGTCTTCTGAGTGGGGACAAGAGTCTTCAGTGGAGAGATATCCACAAGCCAATGTAGTGGAGGTAGTAGTCTTATAGAGGATCACCAGCCAAAGCAAAGGAGAAGGAGTTCTCTTGTGGATATAGATCCATGAACTTGATTTAGGGGATTGGTGTCTCCTTTGGATAGAGGTCCATAAACATTGTAATTGGGAAGGATTCCTAAGAGATTGATTGAGAAAATTTTAGTGAAATATTTTCTCCATGGATTAGCCCACATTGGGTGAACCACGTAAATTGTGATGTCTCTATTGTGTGTGGTGATTTATGCATTGCTTTGATTACTTCTGTTGATATTTCTATCTACACATTGCTTCATATTGATTTGGAAAGAAAAGTAAAAAGCGGTCTTATAATGTTCACCCCCCTCTCAGTATAATCTTATGTTCTTCAACTTCAACACCCTTATGTATTACATTAATTGGTATAATATCCATTGTCTTCATTTACTTTGGTCTTCTTTTTTTATTTTCTTATAAATCATGCTTATCATATGAATTTGTTTGCTAGGTTAGCTATGGAATCTATGAGCAACCTTCTATAATATTTATTTCCTTTAAACTTGATTATATGATGATCCATTTTACTCTTTGACATCATATTAAATATATCTCCTTCAATCAATACTCTCATGTTCATAACTACATGGCCAATCATTTCTCTTAGCTTTTCCACTTGTCTTATGTCTATACTCTCTTTACCTCATTGAACCCATTGTAAAAACATCTCAAATACTTCCTCTTCATCTTTAATTGGTTTATTCACCACCAAATAAACTCCCATGCATCTAGTACTCATAATCCTCCATCTTGTACCCTTCCATGTAATATTTATAGACTAATCTTAGTCTATTCACTACTGGTTTTAAATTTAGCCCAATGTTATACACATCTAGATCAATTGCTTGCAAAATTTTGGTTCAACTATGTTTTAGTTTATTGATTTGATCCATTAGTCAAGATACTTTCTTATATATAGTCTTGGATCCATTGCTTTCCCAATTACAACTTATAAAGTTAGCTAGAGCCCTTCTTGGACTAGCAAAAATACCTCTCTCACCTATAATATTTCTATATAAGTTTTCCCTTATGTCAACCATCTACTTGATTTCCCTAGCCTCATAACACATCTTCTTCATCATGGTAAAGAATTATTTTGCTTCTATGGTGCTAATTACTACCAGTTCTAGGTCATAAACACCTTGATCTACATACTGTGTCCATACCCCACCAAATAATATTTTACAACGTTTAATCCCTTTGTTCACATAACAAAATTTCATGACTCTATTGATCCAAGATGTTCTATGCCACCTTGAGTACAATTCTCTATTGATCTTATGACTCCTTCATTTGCATCCAATAACCACATGTGATGGAATCTCTCTACTATAACACTTACAAACAATGCATAGTCCACTAGTGCATAGAAGAACTCACCCAATCTTGCAATCATTCTCTCCATCTCTCTAAACCTATGTTGGGCGTTAACGTTAGCCCAATCATACAACAAATGCACCATCCCTATGATAATTTTATTATCATAATAATATATAGCATCATGTGAAGGTGCATTTAACCTAATACTTCTCACATGTTCCATTTCAGATACACTCTCTCTTATGCATTTCTCTCCAACTCAACATTGCTGAAAATTTTGACGTTACTAAATTGTGAATTATTATTGTCCTCTTAGGACACATTATTTATTTATTTTTCTTCATCTGAACAATCCTCCAACTCAACAAATCTTCCACACTAATATTTATTTTACCTTCCTTCTCACTGTTCCTAGTCTATGCTTTTGGTCTTCTGACTCTACACGTTGCTGGTCTTCACCAATGTTCTTCTAGCTGGCTATTTTTTTCTACTCCTTTGGCTACATATCCAATGATTTATTCAACCTCTGGTCTCAACTTCTACGCCTTCAAAAATTTCTCTAACTTGTGGCTTCTCCTACAATTTTTACTTCTTCTACAATCTTCTAAATTTTTTATTCTCAAATATATTTTTTTCTTTGTAAATGAATAATATTATCATATAATATTTTTTTTTCAATTGGGTATATGGGATTGAAATGGATCCCACCCATATTACATCATCACCACATAGTGGTATTACAACAAAGCTCGAATATTATCTATGTATTGCTTGGAAAGATTTGAACCTTGGTCCCCTCTTTAAACATTGAGGAATCTAACCAGTTGAGCTAATGCCACTTGATATATTCTCATATAATATTATGTTTCTCTTTTAAATAAATTAGTTTCAAATAAACTTTCACCTAGTATCCTATCATAATTTTATTTTCTAGAATATCTTATTCCAATGTAGGCTCTTCTTCAACGTGGCTTTCTTTGTAGCAATATACTCCAATAATTGAATGCAAAGATAAATCTAACAAATAATGTAATCGAACATGAAAAGTATTATTTCCACTTAAGGAGGGCTAAGTCCTTCACCATTGAGGAGGGCTTAGTCCTTTCAATAAATACAAATGAATAAAATGATTAATGATAGATGATAAACATAAATCAATCATACACTATTAATATTAAATCAATGACAATTAATGGTGACAACAATAATATAGTCGACTAGCTATATTAGATTTGTAACATGGCTCCCCTCCTCGAAAAACTTTATCCTCAAAGATGAAAATGACTGGAAAATACTTTTTGGTTCCCACGTAGCATCTTCTTCTAGTAGGTCCTACCAATTGATGAGAAATTCTTTGATGTGACAAGATCTCAGCATACATGTTCTGCTTTGTAAAATTGCTTTAGGTTGGAGATATATACGTCCTTCTTCATCAAGTACTAGTAATTCTGATTGAGAATGTACTTGTTTTCTAATTACTTTTTGAGACAAGAAACATGAAATACTAGATGTATGTGGGATGAAGGAGGAAGCTTAAGTTGATATGCTACTTCTCCAATGTGGCACACTATTTTGTAAGGACCATGAAATCTTGGAGTCAACTTTTGACTGGATTTGATATTTAATGACAATTGTTTGTAGGGTTGCAATCGTAGGAACACCATATCACCTGTATTAATTTTTTTTTTGGAATGGTGTGTGTCTTGCTACTGCTTCATGTGATTCTATGCTTGGACCAGATTGTCTTTGAGAATGCTTAACATTGATTGTTGGTGTTGGAACCAATCATCTACTTGGGCCACTTTGGAAGAACCTGGAATATAATCTGCTATTACTGGCAGTTTGACTCCATACAATGCTTCAAATGGGGACATCTTAATGGAATAATGGTACAAAGTGTTGTACCAGCATTCTGCCAAGGAAAGCCAATGACTCCATTGATATTGTTTATCTTGAGCCAAATATCTTAGATAAGTACCCAGATATTTGTTAACTATATCAGTTTGGCCATTTATTTGTGGATGGTATGCAAAAGACATATTCAACTTGGTACCATTAAGATGAAATAATTCTTTCTAAAAATTGCTGGTAAATATAGGGTCACGATCACTTACAATATTTTTAGGCATTCCATGCAATTTGAAAATTGAGTCCATAAATACCTTAGCCACTTTGCTTGCTGAAATTGGATGTTGTAGAACATTGAAGTGAGCATATTTGGAGAAGTGATCCAATACCACAAAAATTACTATTTTGCCTTCTGATTTAGGAAGACCTTCAATAAAATCCATTGAAATATGTTCCCATTGGCGATTGGAAATAGGTAATGGTTGAAGAAATCCTGGTGATTTGATTGTTTCACCCTTATTACGTTGGCATACTTTGCATTCAACCACACATGTTTTAACCTCTTATTTTAATCCTTTCTTATATTTGATAACAAAATTGTATCCTAACAATTTTTTTAACTTTTTTGGCTCTGGATAGGAAAATATTTGTTCTAGAAAATGCTTGAGACTACTATGATCTGTTTTAATAATAAAGCGACTACTAATTAAGTAGTGTCTCCAATTCTCAACCGCATATAGAATATCCAACATTTCTTTCTCATATGTAGATCTTCCCAAATTATTTTCCAAAATTTGTTTACTTTCAAATGCCAATGGATGCCCTTCCTGCATCAGTACTACCCCAATACATGTTCCTGAAGCATAACATTCAATCACAAATGGTTTGTGAAAATTCAGAGTTGCTAAAACTAGAGTAGTACACATTGCCTCTTTGAGAGCCTTGAATGCTTGAGTGGCTGCTTTAGACCAATGGAAAGTTTCCTTTTGTTTGTGAGAGTCATGAAAGGAGCTACAATTTTACCATATTTGCACACAAACTTGTGATAGTAGCCGGTAAGGCTCAAAAAACCATGAAGTTTCTTGATGGTTTTAGGTAAATGCAAATCCTGAATGGCCTTAATATTATTAGGATCTACTTTAACACCTTCATGAGAAACGATATGACCTAAATATTCAACTTCTTGAACACCAAAAGAGTATTTAGAGCGTTTGAAAAAAAGTTTTTCCTTGTGTAAAATATGAAGAACCTGTCCCACATGCATAAAATTATCCTTCCATGTTTTACTATATATGAGAATGTCATCAAAAAATACTAGGACAAATTTGCAAAGGAATGGGTAAAACACATGGTTCATGAGACTTTGGAATGTGGATAGGACATTAGTGAGACAAAAAGGCATGACCATGAATTCATAGTGACCTTCATGAGTACAAAAGGTGGTTTTAGGAATTTCCTCATCTCTCACTTTAATTTGGTGAAAACCAAAGCGTAGATCCAATTTTGTAAAACATTTTGCACCATGTAATTTGTCTAATAATTCATCAATGACAGGAATAGAGAATTTATCCTTGATGATAATTTTGTTGAGAGGAAAAAAATCAGGACACATACGCCAAGAATTATCCTTATGATGGGCTAAAACTACTGGTGAAGAATAAGGACTAGTGCTTTGACGAATGACTCCATGTTCTAAAAGTTCTTGGACAATTTTTTCAATTTCTATTTTTTGAGGTTGAGGGTAACGATAAGGACAGACATTAGAAGGAAGACATCCTGGAACAATGTGTATGGCATGATCATGAGATAATTTGGAAGGTAGTCCTTTTAGTTCTTAGAAAACATCCTCATAGTTAGCCACAATATCTTGAAGATATTTTGAGTGAATTTTGGGGATATCCTATGCTTGCTTTTCCAAACAATTGATTTGAGCTATAAATCCATGACTTCATTTCCTTAATATTTTATCCATATTGTGAGAACTCACTATTTTTGATGGAGGAGTTGTAATTCCGAAGAGGTGAATAATCCTTCCATTTTATTTCCATTCCATAAAGAGTTTTCTAAAATTTAAACTGATTGTGTCCAATTTTTCTAACCATTCCACTCCCAAAATAACTTCTAAATTTCCTAAACTCGTAACAAAAAGAGTTCCTTGCCAAATGTAACTACCCATTTATATCGAGACCAAAGATATTCTACCAATACATTGAGTGTTTCCTCCATTTGCAACCAAAACTTGAAACTTATCTTGATTAGAGGAGTGAATGTATAAATTCAATGCCTTTGTAGTTTTTATGTCAATAAAGTTATGCGTACTACCTGAATCTATTAACACATTTATCCTTTTATGTCGAATGAATCCTGGTACCTTGATTGTATAGTGACCTGTTAATCCCATAAAAGCATGTATAGAGATAACCATAGTGTCCTCATCACATGTTGCTTCATTATGTTCATTTTGTTCTTCGATTATGGGAGGGTCTTGCAGAATGTTATCCTCTTCTACCTCCTCATCTTCCCTGTTATCATATTCTATTTGAAAGTTTTGTCTTGATATACATGCTTGATATTTTGGATGGTGATTGCAAAATTTATAGCAATAATATCTTGATGGTTGATCATTTCTATGGAAGGAATTATTATGATTTTGAGGACGATTATAGGAGTCACGTCAAAAGAGTGTCTAATTCTACACCTTTTTCTCAACCAACTTATCAATATTTATATTGTCATCTAAATAGTATAGATTATGTAGGTCCACTTCAATTTGAATACTCTCTTTCAAACCATGTCTAAAAGCAGATACCACCACATCGGATGGTAAGTTTCTTGTATAAGCAAGTAGACTAGTGAATTTTAAAATATAATCCCTTACTGAACCCGTTTGTTTAAGTGATAAAAACCGAACCATGTATGAGGATGAAGACCCTTCATAAAATCTCTTGAGAAAAATTGTTTTGAATTCCTACCATGGGATGGGTCAACCATGGTCCCTTTTTTTCCAATCATACCATTGGTAAGCTTTTGTACCTAATTTAGAGGAAGCATACAAAACTTTTTCAAATTTGGGAACCTGATATAATTCTATAATGCCTTCCATTTTAGCTATCCAACCACGTGGATCATTACCCTCAAAGGTAGACATATCAACACGTGGGATATTAACACCTGTAGGCCATCTAGCTTGGTGATAATCTTCCTCTATATCTCTATCCTCTCTAGTATGTCTTTTATGGTAGTTATATAGGGAATGGGAGGCTTCTTGGTTTGGTCTCTCCAAAACTTGTTGTAACATTGCATTCATGGCATTCATACTAGTCACTAGGTGAGCTATACTGGATTGGATATCTTTGTTATTAGTAATGGTGTTTACCATTTCCTCATTTGTGATATTTTCATGGGATGAGTTGGAAGGATCCATGGAGTTAATAATAGGATGGTTGGGATCAAAACTATTGATGCATAAAGGAGAGTTGTATTGTGTACCTTTGTTTCATGGAGGTCTTCTTGGTGATTTTGATGATTATTTTAGTGTATTATATGTGCTATATAGTCATCATTTGATCCTTTAGACCACCTTCCACTCATGCACTTGCCCTAAAATTTTTCTTTTAGAAAATTTGCTTAAAATTTTATCTTTGAATTCTGCAAACAATTTGGCTAATTTGGTAAAACATTGGGCTTGTTTTTATTTTTTGCTTCAACTATCACTCCAATTGTGACACGAATTTTGAATTTATTTTTTTTAATGGCTAGCTTTCAATGGTTATATCCACAATCTTTTTATCCAATGACTAGTACCCATTTTTGAAACTCTAATGGATCTTTACATACAATATGTAACAGTTAGTCTCAAGCGGACAGGAATGACCTTCAACGGCTAGCAGGCTGATCGACGCAACACCAAACATGGATGAACTGACAACATGACCCTCAATGGCTAGTAGGCTGACCGACGTGACACCAAACATGGATGAATCGATGATACGACCCTCAATGACTAGTAGGTTGATCGATGTGACACCAAACATAGAAAAATGATGATACAAATTTTAACGGTTAGTAAGTTGGCCGATGCAACACTAAATTATGAAATATTTGATGATAACGACTAATATTGACACAAACGGATCATAGTTAAGATTGATAGTTCAAGATGATACGACAACCTAAAAAATTATGACTACACAATAGGACATGATAAGACAACTAGACGATAATATGCTCACAAAAACATAATGGATACGTGTCCCGAGAAGAACCATAGGGTGAGTAACACTTGGAGTCAAATAGGACCATCGTTCGTGTGAGGATAAGGGGTTCATGTGGCCTAAGCCATAGGTTACTTAATGAGAGAACACAAATATAAATCATAACTAATCAACTCCCTAGCCCGTGTGAGATAAAGAGAATCTCGAGCAAAAAAATTTATTCGATTAAACATTAGGATATAATTAGATTTTAGGGTTACTTGGAATTTTTGATTGGATGATGGCGATGTTTGATATATGTTAATCAACCTTTGGATTTTCTTTGATTCACCTATCTGTAGCTTGTGATTACAGATTTGTCAAGTAATATTGTTTCATCTTATAAGCACTCACGAAACACTTCATTCCAAATATGCATTGACTACTGGATGTGTTGTGAAACCATTGTGTAATACTGCAGCCCGAGCATATGCTTATTTTGTATTGGAAACCCTAATCCACCCTTTGTACATGAAGCAACCAGTGGTTTACCCTTTAGTTTAATATATTGTTTGTTGGCGTGAATCTGATGTGCGTTCATTTATTTTAACTTCTTTGTTCATTTTTTTAGACCGTCAAAATCGCAAAAATACTACCTAGAATTACGTACATATATCATGTTTTATTAGTGGTAGTCTTAGAGAGACGCTTGATCTACCTTATGTGTTTCCTTTTAATTAATCACCCTGCATTATTTATTCAGCACCTGCAACTCGCTATTATAAGCTTGTAATCATTGTGTTGTAGGTAAACGACACTATTGTCTTTCGATAATGAAGTAAACTTTGGAACTAGGATCTGTGTATTAATTTGTGACACTGCTAAAGCAAGAAGTAATTTTCTAGGAGAGTTGCACCATGAACGTTTGAATCTAATACAACTTGTAGCAATATACTCCAATAATTGAATGTAAAGATAAATCTAACGAATAATGTAATTGAACAAAAATGAAAAGTATTATTGTAACTTAAGGAGGGCTAAGTCATTCACCACTGAGGAGGGCTTATTCCTTGCAATAAATGTAAATGAATAAAATGATGAATGATAGATGATAAAAATAAATCAATCCTACACTATTAATATTAAATCAATGACAATTAATGGTGATAACAATAATATAATCGACTAGCTATATTAGCATTGTAACATTTTTTTCAAATGACTTCTCTTTGATTTAGCAAGGTTTTCTCTCTTACCAAGACTTCTTGCAATTCTTATATAGTAGGGTTACCTCCCTTTCTAGGATTTCCTGTAATTTTCTCTTCTTGGCTTCTATCTTCCCATGATTCTTTCTTCTCCTCATGTGGCTTGCTTCTTATCTTCACCGTTGCTCTTGTTTTATTTCTTTTTACAAGCTATTATATTCAAGTTTATTCTCTTGAACTTCTCTACTTTTTGCTATTAACAAAGCAATATCTCCATTTTTTCATCTATCCTCCTAAATTTTCCAACGCTCTATTCAATTGGTTGAACTTGAACTTGGGTGCTTCTTTCAACATTGCTCTTTGAACAACAATATAACTCGAAATTATTATGCTCATAATTATAGCTTTTTTCAATGACATTTATTAACCATTTGAGTTCCCACACTGTGTTTTTCTCACAAGTGCAACTTCTTCCAACAACATCTATCACTTTCTTAATTTCCTGCTTATCGTGGAGCTTTCTATGTGAAACTCCTATGTCTCTCTCACCAAGCACTTCCAATGTGGATTTGATACCACCATTAGCATATAAGCTATATTCTCACAATAATATCAACATCAATTTTAGAATTCTCACAATAAATAATATACACAAGTATTCAAGTAAACTTTCTATATTCTCATAGATTACAAACTTCAGTATCCAACACCAATGAAGTATTGAAACTTTTACACACTTACATCTCATATGCTTGCTCTACATATAACCTTTACATTGAATCTTGACATTGCAACTCCATCTAACTATTCATCTCCTTAGACTACTCAAACTTTTGAGATAGATGACTTTTCATATTTCTCATAAAAAATATATTTTGACACCTAATAATGACAAACCTTGAATTATTATTGAATGATAAACTCTAAATAACTAATATTTACAAGTCTCTTTTCACACCATATATTTACAAAATATTTACAAGTACCAAATAATGTAATAAACTCCAACACATAACAACTTGAGGAAGATGAAGAATATCTTTCATAAAAAATAGTTAGATATAGTTTAATTGACCTCACAATAAATTTAATGTTTTGGTATTTTGATAGGAGTAGCCCCAATATAAGACAAATAATTTTAATATAACAATATATATATATATAGATAGATAGATAAAATAATTTATTTTAATATATTATTTTTTATAGGTTGTTTTTAATCAAATTAATTCAGATTTATTTAGTCTTTGGATTATGAGTTTTATCCTTTATAGTGAGAGAAATGTTAATCATATTATTTATTCTTTGTGAGAAAAATGTTAAACCATACAAGATATGTTAATCTTTGTGAAGATATTTATTAAATTATTTTCATTTTAAATTATAACCATGGTTACAAATATATTGCTTTTTAAAATTATCATATACCATATAATTATTTTTAATACACTATTACATGCTATAAAATTTTATACTGATTGATTTAACGAACATAATTCTTGTAATTTAATTGTTTAGAAGTACTAAAAATTTAAATATATTCAAATATTTTTTTGATCAAAGAAATAAGTTTAGAACTCATAGAGAGGCCTACAAAGTAGAGTGGATTATCAAGAAGTAATAAAAACTATATTAAACCAAATAGATTTAATCAAAGAAATAAGTTTAGAACTCATAGAGGCATGTATAAAAAAGTAAAATGCATCAGCAATATAATTGTTTTTTTATAAAATTGTAAAATATTAACGAAATTTGTGAGAATCAATGTATTAAAAATAATTATGATTTGTACCCCTTGGAAGAGGTTTTAAAGCTCAAGGTGGCTTTAGGGTTTGAGAGTCTCTGGTGTGAATTATTCTTGCTTTGAAGTAGGATTTGTAGGTGGAAGGACCACCAGCCTTGGCAGGGCAACGATTATCACTAGCAATGTAGGTGGAAGGATAGGCAAAGATGACACCCATCAAACGACCTAGGAATTTCGTACCAAAGTTATTCCACAAGGTAATCTTCTTTCTCCTAGTGTGATTTTACCATTGCCAAAGTTTAACAATCCTTGCAATGGTTAGAATAATATACCTTGGTTAGATATTTTGTGGGGTGCATTCCCAATGAAGCTACCTTACGATCTTGGGTTAACTCAACTTGGGATCTTCATGGAGTTAAGCTTGAGCTTATTCATAATTTAACTAAGGTATTTTTCCTATTTTTATTTGCATATTTTGTGATTGCAAAGGTAATCTATGAGCATTGCCCATGGTTCATGAGGAGCTACTTATTGGTCTTTTCTCCATGGACCCAATATTTTTCAATCTTAGAGGAACAAACCTCTAAGGTCCTAGTTTGGGTAGAGTTTCCTGGTCTCCCTCTCCCCTTTGGTTTTTCCTAAAAAACATAGTGATAGCCTTGAGGTAAGTTATCCTAGTTAAATCTAATATGCCTGCCCGCAAAAGCAAGTCTATGTAGAGGTAGACCTATCCAAAGAACTCAAGGAGTCAATTGAGATCCAAGTTGGTGACTCCATTATTTACTAACCAGTGGTCTCTATCAACTTAACAAATAATTTTATTTTGTTTTCAATAATTTTACCATAAGGTCAAAGACTTCCATATTATACCCCATAATAAGCCAAGTTAACCCCCAAAAAAACCACTATGTCTCGCCCTCAATCCACTAAGGATGGACGGACCACAATGGGAGATCACAAAAATGCATGAGCTATTGCAATTAAGGCTCAAAAATCTAAGCCGGTAATGAAGACAATCATCACTTCAAATCCAAATCCTTTATAAAATGTGAATGAGCAAACATTTATAGGGAATCAATCAATGGAAGTGGCTACCAAAGAAACTCCTCAGCCTCAATAAAGCTACATCCTAAAAGCAACCATTATGGCCACCAAGCCTACTATACAGACAAGCTCTCTCTCTCTCAATCTCCTCTAGTAGGCTCAAGATGCTCTTGTAGTCCAGGGTGAGATGTGGAAGAAGGGGAATTCTTACTATAGAAAATGCTCCACCTCTCCAATATTTAGTTAGGGACTTACAAACCTAAATCTAAGGGCACTAAAAATTTTAGGGTATTAGAGTACCTTGATGATGACGATATGTTGTTAGACTCCCTTTCCCAATTAATTTCCTCTCTTAGAATGTTTATGGTCTTACATACTCCAAGAACAAATATGTGGTGCACAAAGTTCATTAGAAATCCCTAGATATTGGTCTTCTGTGTTTGTAGGAGTTGAAAATTGCAGGGTTTTTACTATCAATAGTTTATTGGGTTGTTTGGCTAGTGAACCACTTCCTCCATAGTGACCATGAGTTAGGTCAAGGTGGTATTTCTACCTTTATTTCCCCTCACTAGTGACCCTAATTGGTAGCTCATGGATATGACCCCACTTATCACTCACTCTAGATTATTTTTAATATCAACAATCACGTGCTTAGGGTAGTTAATGTCTATGCTTCTAATGATATCGTCGAATGAATCAATTTATGAATCTAGCTTGTAGAATCCCTTATTTTTGCTACATGGATTATTTATTGTAGCTTTAACATGATTGAGATGGCGATAGACAAAAATGGAGTCCACGATAGACAAAAATGGAGTCCATAAGATGCATTGGGCAGTGGACGAATGAATAATTTCATTTCATATGCACAATAAATTAGGTCTTTATGATACCAATGTGGGATGCCCCTAAGCCAAAACTTTATAACACACATGGTCCAACATGCATGTCGAATATAATAGAATTCTTAAGAGGCTTGATCAGGTAATTTTATATAGGCAACCCATATTTAATTTTACCAACTAATTTTCCACTTTGATTGAACCATTTCCTAAGGTAGTACTTCAAGACCACTCCCCCATTTATTTTTGCATTGAATTGTTGAGTGACAAAGGCTCAAATTTGAGCAATCAATTTTATTTCAACATATCATTTCTCACTCACTAGCCTTCACTTTCCCATATCTAGCACATCTAGAATATAGATCCATCCACTCACTCAATATGTGGATTAACTGATGGAATAATGTTATCAAATGCACCATTTGCTTCCTTCATATTTATGGATTTCAACTAGATTTATTTCGTAATTGCTCATACAAGTCCACCACCTTGTACCTTCATTGCACTACCGTAGAGCTAGAAGCTCATTCATTTTCACCTTCTCTACAACTTGTAGTGGCCAAGCTTTGAGAACAACAAATAATAGATGTTATTGCAGCCTAGGAGCCCTAATTTAAAGTCAGATTCCATTATCTTAAAGTTGGGTATAGGGTCTTGAAGCAATTTTTTAAGTCTCTTCAAGGAAGAGATATTTCCTAGAAAATAAAGCAAATTCATAAAGGGCAACAAATTTTTACCGAGTTACCTGATATCTCGTAGGACTTTTTTCTAATATTATAAAAATGTTTTTAAAGCTCAAGACCCTTCCTTGGATCAGGCTCATGCCCTTCAAAAATGTGTTAGTATGGTTCCATGTTGTCTCTTTACCTCCCAACAAGCCCTTTGTGATAACCCTCTTTCATAGGATAAACTTAAAGTAGCAGTCTTCTCCATGGCCAATGATAAGGCTCCAAGCTATGATGGGTTCCCTTGTGAATTCTATAAAGCTTTATGGAATACTATGGTACTAAGGTATGATGGGTTCCCTTGTGAATTCTATAAAGCTTTATGGGATACTATGGGACTAAATCTACACTAGGTCTATCTAGAAGATCTCAAGACCAATGCTTTAGTATATTTGATAAATAGGGGCATATTAAGCTCATTCTTGAATCAGGGGATCCTAAAGATATTTGTAATTGGAGATCCATTACCTTGCTTAATGTCTCCTATAATATTATAGCCAAAGACCTTGATTTTAGGGTTAAGAATCTTCTCCTCATGGTTATATGACTAGAGCAAACTAGTTTTGTAAGAGCAAATTTATCCTATATAGCATTATTGCTATATGGAAAGGGATGGAATGAGAAAGCTAATCCCAATAGAAGGTAATTTTTCTTAAAATAAACTTTTATAAAGCTTATGATAGGATTGAATGACCCTTAATCCTAGCTATGTTGTAGTCTCTAGGATTTGGCCCTACCTTTTTGCATATTGTTAAAAAACTCTTTAATTATGTCTTTAATTGTTTTTTTATTAATGGAACAAAATACCCATCCTTTCGCCTCCATAAATCCATCGCCAAGGGTTCCCTCTTGCTCTTGATTTATATTTTGTGGTAGTTGAAGAGTTTGGCTATCTTTTAATAGAAGTTATTTCTAAAGGGAGGGTGAAATGGATTACCTTTCTAGACACTTCACAATAACTTGTTAATGGGCACTTTACAAATGACTCCTTTCTTAACATCATCGAAAATAAATTCCGTGAATAAACACATTCTATGAGGCTTTAGGATCCAACATCTAGTGGAAAAAATTCAATATTACATACAATTATTCTTGCCAAAAATTGCTTGGTTCAATTGTTATAACTAGAAATGTATCCAACATGGAGAAATGTTTAGGTTCTTGGATATTCCCTTTGCCTTACACTCCTTGTCCTCAATTTTATGGTAATACATATTGGATAGAGTGGAACATAAGTTACACAAATGGTTTTCCAAGCCTCTTTCTCTAGCCAAAAAATTCCAAGTTTGTTCTAAGATTTTGGCTATCACCCATGTATATTTCTCTTTGTGTTGGATCCCTTCTAAAGCCTCTTACCAAAAACTAGAGAAAATCCTCTATGGATTTTTGTGGGTTTCTTCAAAAGCAAGGAAATATTTTCACAAAGTGGCCTGAGAGTTTTGTTGCCTCCCAAGGGATTTTGGAGGATTGGGTCTTCTAGATATCTAAGACAAGGGATAACCCTCTACATCAAATGTATCATCATATCCATGTAGGGCAATGAAGTCTGGAAAATTTTTCTTTGGAACTATATTTCTTCAAGCACCCCTTATGGGAGAAAATCCTAGAAAGGGCTTGGGTTTCCCTCACTTCTGGTTATGAAAGTGCTTATACAAATTTAGGGCACCTTTGCAACCAAATGAATCTGGAAGGTATGGGATACAAATAGGTCTTGTATCCAAAGGAATGACAATGGGTTGTGTATAAACATTTAGTCCATTTCATGGTCCTCCATTGTAAAAAATTAAGGTCAACCTCTGGCTAAAATCCCATGGATTAAAGCCTTGCATTTTTCTACAAAGAGGTAAAGGTCATGTCAAAACTTTTTTTCAATCGCATTAAAAATTGACTCTCTTGACCTAAATCCAAGTCCCAATCCAATCTCCTAAAGCAATATAAAGAGACCTTCTAGGAAATCAAGGAGATGGTCCCTTATGATATGCTCCATAAAATTAGGGTCAAATGTATTCATCCATAGTGGGGATATTGGAAGTGACATTAAGATACTCCCTTAAAAAATTATAAACCTCATAATGGATACTCATGGCTTTCCCCTCATTTTCCCATGTTTTTCATGCTCAATACCCATTGGTGTCTTTAGACCACCAAGGATTGATAATACCAATTCTCCTATATTTGGGATGCAACTCTAGAGCCCAAATTGGTCCACTTCTCTTGGTGTTTCACTAAACCAAAAAAGGGCTTTAACGACGATTTTTAATTGCCCTTAAAGGTTTGTAAATGTGGATATTCAACCGTCATCTATGAGGGAATCGTAAAAGTCCTGTCATATAATGGTGGCTAAAAATCACCTCAAAAATCTACTCTCTTAGTGTCTAAGAGGGTGGTTTAAAACCACCCTCTTAGGGTTAAGACCTCTTAGGCCTAAGAGGGTGGTTTAAAACCACCCTCTTAGGGTCTCACCTAAAAAATATATATAAAAGACACCTCAGTTGAAACAACATAGCACTTAGTAGTGAGGTAGAAGTGAAGAGAAATCTGGGACCCAGAAGACCTAAGGTTATGAATTGTAAACTAATCATGTGTTCATGATGTTGATCTACATATACAAAAAGTGGTAGAAATGTTACTCTAATTTTTCATGATTACTCTAATATTTGGCAATGGTGGAAGTGTTCCAAGAGGAAAGATATTTATTGTGCATTACTCTACTTCCATGCACAAACATCATTATCTTTGGTACCTTCAGAATTGCAGAGTTGTAGGTTCAATACTAATGTAGATGTGGACACAAGGCAAATGTAGACATATTGAACTTGTAGAAGTGTTATTGTCGTATGTATCTTTTTAGGATTAATATCGGAATAATATTATGTGGAGACTCATCTGTAAGATATTGTTTAATGGGAATGTATGAGACATGCAGATTAAAAGTCTATGAAGCACAATGTTGTGGAATGCATCTACTAAAAATAAGTATGGAAGCAAAAACCCAGCTGATTATTCAACTTCCACAATAATAATTTTTTGCATGTCTCCTGCATAGACATGAGACTTCTAGTTCTATTTGCTGATAGCAAACATCCCCTCTTATTAAATGTTAGTTCTCAATGCATTCATTCTTCCTTTGTTCATGATGTTTAATCAATATTTTTACAAGGAAACTTTGCAAGTGATGGAAGTGCATAACTATGGATTGTATGCCAATGGGTTTTAATGTGAATGTTAGGATTTCAGGAATGTAGTCTATGTCTTCAAAAAATGTAGTATAGATTTCAGACTTTGTAGTCAAAATACAATAAATAGAATGCTACAGCTACCAAGGCTACCATCAAAATATTGACAAATTGGATCTTGAACCTTAGCATTACACAATTTATTTTGAATAATATATGGAATATTTTCTCTTGGATTGTTGGATGAAAACCAAGTTATTATTTACAATCAACAATGATCTATTGTACCTCTTACATGTACAAAAGCAAGAAATAAAGAAATTATATTATGTCCAAGAGTGACCAAAGAAGGTAAATGAAATTCAAATATCACATCTAGTTAGAATATTTAAGTACTAGGACAAAAGGAACTCAAGGAGCTCAAGAAGTAACTAAGAGATAAAATAGTAAACCATTGTAAATATAACCACAGTGGGTAAATCCAAAATACATAATAAATAGGATATATTTCAGTGGGTAAACCATTGGAAGAGAAAATGTAGCATAGATTTTAGAGTCTATAGTCAAAATACAATAAATAGAATGCTCCATCTACCAAGGGTGCCATCAAAATATTGACAAATTGGATCTGGATGTTTAGCATTACACAATTTATTTTGAATAATATATGGAATATTTTCTCTTAGATTGTTGGATGAAAACCAAGTTATTATTTATGAACAACAATTATCTATTGCACCTATTACATATACAAAAGAAAGAAATAAAGAAATCATATTATGTCCAAGAGTGAACAAAGGAGATAAATGAAATTCAAAGATCACATCTAGTTAGAATATTTAAGTACTAGGGAAAAAATAACCCAAGGATCTCAATAAGTAACTAAGAGATAAAACAATAAACCATTGTAAATATAACCACACTAGATAAACCCAAAATACATAATAAATAGGATAGCTTTCAGTGGGTAAACCATTGGAAGAGAAAATGTAGCATATATTTCAGAGTCCGTAGTCAAAATACAATAAATAGAATGCTACAGCTACCAATGCAACCATCAAAATATTAATAAATTGGATCTTGAAGCTTAGCATTACACAATTTATTTTGAATAATATATGAAATATTTTCTCTTAGATTGCTGGATGAAAACCAAGTTATTATTTATGAACAACAATGATCTATTGCACCTCTTACATGTATAAAAGCAAGAAATAAAGAAATTATATTATGTCCAAGAGTGACCAGAGAATGTTAAGCAATGTGTAGATAGCAATATCAATAGCAGTAATAAAAATAATGCACAAATAACCGCACACAATAGAGACACCATAATTTACGTGGTTCACCCAATGTGGGCTACTCCACGAAGAAAATTTTTCACTAAAATTTTCTTAATAAATCTCTTGGGAATCCTTCCCAATTACAATGTTTATGGACATCTGTCCAAAGGAGACACCAATCCCCTAAATCAAGTTCATGGATATTTATCCATAGGAGAACTCCTTTTTCTCTGCTTTGGTTGGTAATCCTCTAGAAGACTACTGCCTCCACTGCACTGGCTTGTAGATCTCTCTCCACTAAAGACTCTTATCCCCACTCAGAATACCTATCCTCACTACCTTGGTTTATGGATCTCTATCCACTAGAGACTACTATCCTCTCTATTCCATCACCTCCAAAGCCTTGTCTCTAATCTGCACTAAACATAGTCCTTCGGTCTAGCATAAATTTTCTCAACAAGTCCACACAAAACTTGCTCAAATCTTCTCAACAAGTCCACATAGAACTTGCTCAAATCTACTCAACAAGTCCACACAAAACTCACTCAAATATGCTCAAAAAGTCCACACATAACTTGCTCAAATATTCTCAACAAGTCCACACAGAACTTGCTCAAATCTGCTCAACAAGTCCACATAGAACTTGTTTAAATTTGCTCAACAAGTCCACACAGAACTTGCTTAAATCTGCTCAACAAGTCCACACAGAACTTGTCCAATATGCTCAATAGGTCCACTCATAACCTACTCAAATATGCTCAACAAACTCACTCATAACTTGTCCAATCTGTTCAATAAGTCCACATAGAACTTATTCAAATCTGCTCAACAAGCTCACTCAGAACTTGTCCAAATCTCATAGAAACATAAAGAGAATTTTTAGAGATTCAATATGTTCTACACTCAATGCTCAATCTCTTTCTTAGCTCAAATCAGAATATTGAATAGTTTGTTTTATAGAACTTGAAAAATCACTTCATACATCCACTTGACTAGGCTCAATCAACTCTACTCAACCAATTACTCAAGAAACAACCCTTGCTCACAAACCCTAGTCCAAGCATGTAAATACCAACTCAAAATGTTTCTAACAATGCTCAACAACTCTCACATAACAATGATACTCATGTTATTTTCAAACTCTAGTTCAATTTCTTTACACAACAACTCACTTCAACAACAATGCATATGTATCAATATTCACATAATAATGATACTCATGTTCTTTTCAAAAACCTAACTCAAGTTCTTCACACAACCAATGGCTTCAATCAACAATGCATATAAATCAATCTTCACATAACCAATGGCTTCAACAACAATTCTTATAAAACAAGGTTTTAATCACAACACTTAATTCCAGAAAACCTTGAAGCATTAACTCAAACACTTTTGAAAAGGAAACCCTAATCAAATCCTTTTCACTCCAAATTTTATTTTCTAGAAAGCCAATCAATCAACTCAATCAAGGAAGAATTTACCCATACCTTTTTTCTTGACAAGGATTTGATCTCACAAATCTGCCACACTCACACTTACTTCTTTGCCAATCTTAATAAGGGTTAGAAGATAATAATTTCCTCAAAAACACAATACAAAATGATATCAAAAATTACACCTTATCACTCCAACTAAAAACAATATTCAACACCTTCACAATAATCTTCTTTAACACAAAAACCCCTTATTAAAATTAAAACAATACTCAAAAGTCTTAATCCTCCAATATGCCAATATGATAATTAAGACTTTATTAAAAACTAAATTCAAAAATCCTTATTACTCCTAATTGACACTTTTCAATAACCACCACTATCCAACTAAACAACCCTTCTAAGAAAATCCAACTAACACCCCTTTTATCTCCCAACTTAGGCAATAATTAAATTTAATGTAAAAATATTTACCTCACCTTCGGAGGGATTTGAACCCTCAAAAATACCCGTGATAAACACCTTAGATATGGCTTCAAACGTTGCATGAGCTACGCACTCGTTTGAAACTTAAGAAGCATCACGTGCTTCAAATCGTGTCTCCCACCTTGCACCTTGCAAAACGTGCGCCTTTTGCACCTTCAACTAACACAACTGCCATGTACAGCCCTCGCATTTTGAATGCTGGCCTCCTTGCCTATAAGCGCTCTGGTCACTGCCCACTTGCCACTAGGCCAAGCTGCCCAGTTGTCTTTCGAACGATCGACGCCTTCTTCTTTATTATGTTCGTTGGCACACGAAATTCGTAAACTTTCTCACGAGCTCTTCTTTCCATTTCACATGTAATATTAATCAATCGAGCAAGGATAAAGTTTAATGCCCTTTGGTCATAGGTATAAATATTAATTTCCTCCATGCTTGTAAAACATCGATGCTTCGAATGCTTTTACCACCACGTAACGTCAATGAAGGTTAGGACCTTAATAAAAGCGCTTTGAAATTTTTTAGCTCCAAACCCATCTTTGGGTATTGTAAAATATTATAATGAATATTATAAATATTTTACTTTATGCTTTTAACCATATCAATTAAACAAATATCCTTTTGAGTTTATTGCTTCCTTCTCATTGCACACCATGGTGTAAATAATATTTATTTATAAAATTTAACTTCTCGTTGAATTTAAATAATTTATAAAAAATATTATATCTCCTTTTTAACTTTGCACAAGCCTCCTTGGTATTTTATGAAAACCCTTTTAACTTATGCTTCCATATACTATTAAGATATTATGGAGCCCTTTTTCTTTTAACTTTTGCATCGATTCTCTTGACCTTTGGCCTTCTTCCTGGATATCAACTAACAACCTTGACAACTTTGTTTCTTGATGAAGTCCTTGACATTAATGATGACTTCATCCGGTGACATCAATGATAACTTTGACTTAGGGACTCAAAATGTCCAACAGAGTTTATTACATTATTTGGTACTTGTAAATAGTTTGTAAATGTGTGTGAAAATGGTCTCGTAAATACGAGTCATTTAGAGTTTGTCATTTAATAATAATTAGAGATTTGTCATTATTATGAGACAATAAAATATATTTCTCTTATGAAAAATATGAAGAGTCATATCTCTTGGAAGTTTGAGGAGTCTAAGAAGATAAATAGTTAGATGAAGTTGAAATGTCAAGAGTCGTTGTAAAGGTTATATGTAGAGCAAGAATTTGAGATGTGTTGTAAAATTTTTAGTACTTCATTGGTATTGCACACTGAAGTTTGTAATCTATGAGAATTTAGGAAGTTTATTTCAATACTTGTGTATATCATTTATTTTAAGAATTTTAATATTTTTGTTGGTATTATTGTGAGAATATAACTTATATGCTAACATTATGTTTCCACAATCAACACTTTGCAATCGTTTTCATTAAGAGATAAAATCTCACTCAACTACTTACCTTCTAAAATTTTAAATTTTGCCAAGATAAAGATCAACACCATGATTGGCTAACTTATCTAGTACTTGATTTCCTTCTCTATAGATATGATTGCCTTTCCAAGAGTCTACCTCAAACAATAGTTGATAAATATTACCAATAATTTTAACTTTTTTATTTTGAAAAGCACCACCTCCATCAACTTTTGACAAATTTCCTTTGAAAGCACCATCAAAATTAATTTTGATAAAACCAATTCCTAAACATTTATGTTTTACCATAAATCAAACCAAATCCTTTGTGTTAACTCCATCCTCACAAAAGACTCTTCCATGTATATTCAATTCTTGTATTCAAGAGGCTATCATATTTTTCACACTTGAGACTTCCTATGATGTGCACCATGTTTGTAAACATTCTACAAGAGAGGCAATAAGACAATTTCAATTTTGGGCATGATTTTGCGATATATTCTTAAAAATTATTCTATCCTTTTAAGTCATAAATTCCAAAAAATAATAGCACAACTAATCCTCCATAGAATACATAATGTTTTAGCTTTGAAATAATTATTCCAACATTTTATCAACTCTTTCAATGTCGATGGAGCTACCCTATATATTTTCATATTTTTTAAAAAGCAAGCCCAAATGGTGCAAGAAAAGAGATAATCAAGAATTAAATAGTTTGATGTTTCTAGATACTTCTCACACAAGACACACCTGAAAGGTCCATGTTATCCTCTTCTTTGTATAATCTTCTATAAGAATATTGCTCTGGATTGCTAACCAAAGAAATGTTGAGGCCTTGGGAAGGGCCTCTTGTGACCAAATATTCTTCCAAGTGACATCATTAGTAGTAGAAAATTTTGATTGCTTTAAATACTCATATCCCAACTTAATCAATTATATACCATATTTTGATAGATTCCAAACCAACCCTTCCTTTTATATAAAAATAGGCAAATAAAACTTTTAAAGCATATTTTGAAGTTTATCTTCTATTTGTTTAAGTTCTCGTTAAACCAAACATTAAACCAAAAATTTGCATAATGTTGGAGTATATTACATTATTTGGTACATGCTAATGTACCTCCTGGTACCTTCATGGTACATCGTGTAAATATTAGACTAGGATCAAGTCTTAGATTATAGTGTGAGTAAATATTTTATATAATGTAATAGTGTGCGGAAAATACATGTGTCATGTGAGTAAGTGTGCAAGTGTGATGTGTGTATATGTGCACAAGTTTCTTATATGTAAGTGTGCACAAGTGTCCTTAGATTAGAGAGTGCTAAGTGAAGAGTCATGTGTATGCAAGTGTCAAGTAGAGAAGCCAAGAGTCATGAGACTTGGCATAAGGAAAGGAATAGTCAAGTAACCAAATAGGCATTCTACAATGGCTATATATTACTCTATGGAAGAGCATATCTCATATAACATTCGTAGTGATTATAGAGAGCATTATTATCATCATTTAAGTTTTATTATACATTTGTAAGAGGAAGAGGAGTAATAAAGATCGCATACATTTGAGCAACTAATATTGTAAGTTGTGGTACATGCTTTGTACATGTATGATTCAGGGTATTACATTCATATTTTTGCATATTAATAGATGTTAGTTGATATATTATAAGCCTTGATTTACATATTAGTTGGCTCATATTATTATTATTTACATCATTATATTGATCTTACTATATTGCGGCTATCATATATTTGATCTGTGACTTTACATTAATATTAAGGCTTCAAAAGGTATCACATAATCCCCCTCATTAATTGACCATCTAATATATTTTTTGATTAATTACAAACTATTTGATGTTAAGTTCCATGTTGGCAATCCTTTAGGTAGGGTTTGTTTCCTATATAATTTCATTGCATCAAAAGGACTTATATATTTTTGAAGAAACATATACACCATATGCTTTTTTTATCTTTGAATTGTCTTTAGCCAAGTTTTGTTGCCAAGGCCAAATTCATAAGTCTACAAATTTGTAAGCCTATCCCTCACATATTTTTTCCTTTACAATCATATCCCACTTACAAGAACTTTAATTTTTATTAACATCCTTTCTAAATAAAATCTGTTTGAATTTTATCAAATTTGAATGCTACAACCACTAGAAATTTGTAAAGTGACATAATATAAATAGGGATGGATTGCAATGTAGTTTGAATGAATTGTACCCTTTCAACCATGGTTAAGAACTTACTTGTCCAACCTATGATGCCATGGTTAAGAACTTACCTTTCCAACTTGCGAAAGAATATTTTAATCTATCCAAAATTGAGTCCCAAAGCTCCTCCTTTCCCTTATGAGACATAGGAATATCTCATGTTGATGGAAATTTTCCAATTTCAAACTCTAAAATGGCTCAAAATAATTGGTTGTAAACCTAGGGTAGTATTAATAAAAACAATCCTAGATTTTGTAGTATTAACCAATGATCCAATAACCTTCACATAGCATGATAATAATTAAACTCCATGACCTCATTAACTAAGAGATGACCTAAAAGAAAATTTTAGTAAACAAATTGGAGATGAGATTCAAAGGACCATTTATTATAACTTAAATACCTTTGATTTTTCCTTTCATATTCACCTTTGAGAAAGTTCTCTCTAATGCTTCTATAAGAAAAATAAATAGATATTGTCATAGTGGATCACCTTGGCAACGTCCCACAAGGGATTTGTTGATCAAAATATAATACTTTGGAGTATTATTAGATCTAAACCATTCACACCAACCTCGATCAAAACCAAACTTTTTGAAAATATTATGTTGAGAATTCCAACAAACCCTATCATATGTTTTGTTCATATCTTGACTTTTCATGAAAGTTAGAGAAAGTATTGTCTCCTATGCAGTGGTTACACCATTAATAGTTTAACACCAAGAAAGCCAAGATAACACAATCTAAAAGGTTTTTCAATCTATTTGTCAATATTTTGGAAATGATTTTATAAATCATATTACAAAGGCTTATTGGACAAAAATTATCAAAATTTTGTCTTACCTTTAGAAACTAATGTAATAAATATAGCATTAACCTCACTTATTATAGCTTTATTTGTTGGAAAATGGACTCATTTGCCCTAAACGCAGTCACATCCGAAACACAGACGTATTTCTATTGTCCACCAATTTCTTGTTTTGAGCTATCTTTAGAGTTTGTTGATGATTGTTTCAAATATGGTTTGAGTTGTTAGGTTGTTAGCTTTGTGGCTGATCACGGGGAATAATGTTTGTCGTTTACTAGTGAAATAGAATATCTATATAAGAGAGTATTCATTGTATTGGAAAGCAATAGAAAAGCATGAAGTAGGTTGTAGTATCCAGCTTAAACTGTGAGCTGGATGTAGAGTGTGTAGCACTCCATTAGAGAGCTCTATGAGAGCATAGATAGAATATTGAGAGTATGGATATAGCAACAGTGAGAGTATGGTATTATATAGAGAATACATACATTGTTTTGTTGTAATACATTTATTGAATAAATTGTTTGTGGGTGTGAGAGTATTCTATCAGAATACATTGTTACTATGTTGATTCAATGTGTAATGCATTGTGAATATCTTGGGTAAATTTCACTGTGTACTTTGGTGTAATGAGTATTTTTCTCTTTGTGGTATCAGAGCTAGTCAGGTATTTTGGGTTGGAGAGATCATGTGGAGCATTTGATTTTATTAAGCTTTTGCACATTGCCTCAAGGTTCCTTGCTGGTTTTTTAGCATCATGGCTAACAGCATCAACTCATTGCCAATTTCATAATTAAATGGTGAAGACTATGAGTATTGGGCCATAAAAATGAAGACCCTACTCATTGGAAAAGGATTATGGGATATAATTGTTGATGGGTATGAAGAACCAGAAAATTGAAGCACTCTTGAAGGAGAAGAGAGAAGATTGAAGAAAAAAGCATAACATGAAAACTGTTTGGCTCTGCTTGATATCAGAAAAGGTATGAAGAAAAATGTTTTTCCACTTATTGCTAGTTGTAGTACAGCTGCAAAAGCATGAAAAATATTGAATAATATTTTTTGATGTGATAAAATCACACAAGAAGAGATTTAGGTGACAATCTAGAATATTGTATGAGCAAGGAGGAGCCTTGTTCCTGTGAAGAACTTTGTGAAGAGTCTAGTGAAACTCTCATGGAAGAGGGTTGTGTTGATAAATTTATTTCTGATGAAGAAGATGTGGGTGTGTCATGTTTATCAAACATGAACATAGCTGATTTTGTTGATGAAGCATATCTCATGGAGGAGGCATATTTTGATACAATCTCAGACTTTTATTGAAGAGTGTCTTATGGAGGAGACACAAAATCAAAAATGTGAAGAGGATTCATATCATGAATCAAAAATTCTCATGGAGGAGAATGTTGAAGACAATGCTAAAGAAACACTTGTGGAAAAGTGTTGTGATGATGTTTGTATTAAAAATGCAAACATGAAATATGAAGATGATGATGTTTTTCTTAAAAAGGAAAACACAAAAATTGTTGATGATGGAGTAGCATTGGAAGATTGCTTTTTTGAAAAAGCATAAATGAATGATGAAGAAGCAACATAGCTTGCTTGTGTTGAAGACCATTCATATGGCATGGATGGGTATTTTGAAGACCATCTACATGGAGTGGATGGAAATTTTGAAAAATCAGATTTGGAAACTCACTCATCAGGAGTGAATGATGCTTATCTTGAGAAGACAAATACTTTGTGGGATATTGATCCAAAAGAAATTGTTGATGAAGAGGAGATGCAAGCTATTAGCTTCATGTTTGGGGATCACTCATCAAGAGTGAAGCATGTATTTTGTGAAGAGGAAAAAGAGAAAGAAAATGAGATTGATGAGCTTCAAGTTGTAACATCAATTGAGGATGGAGATCACTCACTTGGAGTGACTACAAAAGTGAAGAATGAGGGTTGTCTTGAAGAGGCAACAATGTGTAAAGAATCAAGGAGAACTCTTGTTGAAGATTTAATGGTTGCTTCAAAAGCAACAAAAGCAAATGTACAGCAACATGGCATCTTGGCAAGAACAAAGGAAGGCACATGGGATCCTACTCAAATCTACAAGCAAAGAGGTGATGCTATTTTGCTTGATTCTTTATTTGTTGATAATTTCTTGAGTAGAAGTTTGATGGATTATGTTGAGGTTGTTGTTCTAATGTGTGTTGGAGAGTGTCTTATCAAGACATCTTTGGCAAGCAATGCAAGCTTTGAAACTTGCCCTATGGAGACACCATTGGAGGAAAGTCTTCCTTTTGTGAAGATAATGATGGATCAACACTTGGGATGTTTGTGTGATGTTTCTTATTTGGAGAAGAAAGCATGTACAACCATTGTAATGAGTGAAAATTTGTGTGAGGAGTTGTATTCCCAAGTAGCATATGTAATAGGTCATTTCATGACTATGTTTTATGTAATTATGTGTGTAGAGATAGTTGAGATAGTTGTTTGGTACAATCATCAATGTGATATGATTAATCTCAAGCACATACTCATGTGGGGTATGGTTTTGTGATGTAAAAAATGTAAATGATGGTCACTTGCGAGATTGGTTCTTGAAAACCAATACATTTGGCATTATTGGAATGTCAAGAGAAGAATGTTTTGATGGAAGGGGAGTTTATCATCAAAAAGAGGCACTCAGTCATTTGCAGCAGGAAGGAGCATAAACAAAGATGGAGGAGATCCCGCACCAAGAGTGGAAGGAGTGCCCAAGACAATTTCTTGCATTTTTTTTATTTTTTGTTAAAATATTGGAGGAAACGAAAAAGGATCAGTTTCTTCCAAGTTTGTGATGCTTATGAACTCCTAGAAGAGTTCCTTCAATATCAAGGGAGAGAATGTTGGAAACTTGACTCATTTGTTCGAAACATAGTCGCGTTCAAAACATAGACAGACGCATTTCTATTGTCCACCAATTTCCTATTTTGAGCTATCTTTGGAGTTTGTTGAAGATTGTTTCAAATATGGTTTGAGTTGTTAGGTTGTTAGCTTTGTGGCTGATCATGAGAATAATGTTTCTTGTTTACTAGTGACATAAAAGATCTATATAAGATATTATTCATTATATTGGAAAGTAGCAGAAAAGCATGAAGTAGGTTGTAGTATCCAGCTTAAACTGTGAGTTGGATGTAGAGTGTGTAGCACTCCATTAGAGAGCTCTATGAGAGCATAAATAGAATATTGAGAGTATGGAGGTAACAACAGTGAGAATATAGTATTCTACAAAGAATACATACATTGCTTTGTTGTAATACATTAATTGAATAAATCGTTTGTGGATGTGAGAGTATTTTATCAGAATACATTGTTACTGTGTTGATTCAATGTATAATGCATTGTGCTAAATAAATTCCACTATGTACTTCGTTGTAATGAACATTTTTTTCTTTGGACAAAAATTATCAAAATTTTGTCTTACCTTTATAAACTAATGTAATAATTATAGCATCAACCTGAAAAGGAAAATCTAGGGTCCTGCAATTACGCAGATAATAAAGAATTTTTTAAGTTTTTAGGGTTTTGACGATGCGGAAGGGTTTTTTCGAAGGTAGAGGGATGACGGTGGGCGGGAAGGCTGGTTTGGGAGAGCACGGGAGCGCCAGCAGGTCGAACCAGGGGCACGACAGGGTGGAGGGAGGGCAAGCAGAGTCTGGGGACGTCGAGGATCCACCAGACAAACGGGGAGATGGACCTCGGAAGTCGTATGCTCTGGCAGCGGCTTCTGAAACCCTAAGTGGGCTCTCCACCAAGGAGCTATTTTCGTCCGAGAACGAGTTGGACATCCCGACGAAAATTCTCTCAAGCTTTGTGGAATTCGAAAAATTTACCCTCATCGGTAAGTTTATTGGTGGTCGTCCCGACATGGAGACCATCCGCAAGTGGGCGTTTGGAAAATGGCGGACCTCTGGTCACTTGGAGCTGGCTGCCCTAACCCGGGGCTTTTTCGCGATTAGACTGAGCAACAAGGAGGACTACTGTAAAATCATGGCTGGAGGGCCTTGGTTCTTGGGCCGTAGGAGTCTCTTTCTAAGGAAGTGGGGTTTGGACTTTAACCCCGATACCCAAAATATCAACATTCCTCCAATATGGGTTAGGCTCCCGAGTCTCCCCCTTTTCGGCTGGCATGAAAATGTAATCAGAGGAATTGCTCGATCCATCGGGGAGTTGGTCACTATAGACCCTCCCACCAGGGCTCGAACAAGATTTGTCCAAGCTCGGTTCTGTGTTTTGGCGAACTTGGAGACGGACCTCCCTTCCTCCATTACTCTGTGATCTGAGGGTTCTTTTCTACATAAGCAAGCTATTGTTTATGAGAACAGACCAGCTTTCTGCCCCCAGTGTAGTTCTCAAGGGCATCTTCAGTCCAATTGTCCTCTTCAAAAGTCGAGGAAGAAGAAGCGGGATCCCTGCAACCCTCTGGAGCACGGTGAAGGTCAGACGAAGCACCCTGTTGCAAATGACCATGAATCTCTAGGTCCATCCAGAGACCATCTCGAATCCTCCTTACCAGATGAGGAAATCACCATTCAACCGGACTCCGAGTTGTGCGGTGGATGCTCCCAACTAGGACCACAGGGGGAAAAGGAACAGGCCCCCCCCTTATCACCACACTGGCAGATTCGCCCGAAATTTTTGACCGACACTCCCGAGGCACAAAAGATATTGGAAGATTACCTGTTGGGAAGAAGAGGTTACCAGCCTGGTAATATTAGCCCTCGAATTACGAGGAGTCGAACGCAAGGGGTGGATTTTGGTGATGTCACAAATGGCACCCAACGGTTGTTGTTTCAGGATGACTCCGATTCTTTGATGGGTGACGCGCTTATCCCAAAACCTCCCCTCCAGCAGGGAAAGGGAAGTAGGAAGAACCTCAAACCGTACAAATGAAATTCATCCTGGAAGTGAGAACCTGCGGTGGGAACGACGATCGGGCTCATGGTGCTTTGGGACCCAGAGAGTGTTGAGGGCAGCTTCTTTTCATCTTCCAGCAAGACTTTCAACTTTTTGTTTCAGTCCCAAGCCATCATTTTTTCTTGGATCCTATTCATCGTGTTTGCTTCGAATTCTGCCTCGAAGAAAGCAGAAATGTGGAAAGTTATTTCCCTGATAAGGGAGATTTTTTGTAGTTTTCTTGGCTATCTTTTTCTGCTTTCCAATGGTCCAATTTTTATATTGGCCATAGTTTCCAGGATAATCAGACAAAAATGCCTCCTTGTAGCCCTCGGGCAATTAGCAGTTTTTTGTTTTTTCTGCATACGAGTTTATTCATCCAACCAAGAGGCACGAAGCACCATTTAGCAAGGCTGATTTTGTATATAAGGTTTTGGGATCCTCTATAAAAACCCACTGTTAATCTATTATAATAATTACCAAAAAAAATATAGCATCAACCTAACTTATAATAACTTTATTTTCTTTACCAATTCAACAACAACCAATATCTCTTCAATAAATCTCAAAATTAAAAAAAGAAAATACAAAAAAATCTACAAAATCTAATACTAAACTTCATAAGCTATATTAAATTTAATTAAAATGTAAATTCATTTAACTATAATAATATTTATTAAATAAATTACCATAATTATTTCCAAACCATACGGCCCTTGCTTGTATCCATCCGTTGAGTCTTAGCCGATTCTATAAAACTTTTGGTTTAGAACCATCACCAATAAAAGAGGCCAGACTGGATGACGATACAATGACTTTTATTTAAAACTTTTTATGTATGATATATGGCTATTCAACTTCAATTGCCTTTCTTCACCTCAAACAATTAAATGAATTGCTAGCTATTTTGGCCAATTTTCATTTTCATTTTTTTTTTTTTTTAATTTCTATTTTTTTTTTTTATATAGAAAATTTTGACTTCCATTATTGCACTCCTGTTTCAAATGAATTGCTAGCTATTTTGGCCAATTTTAATTTTCATTTTTTTTTTTTTAATTTCCATTTTTTTTTTTAATATATAAAATTTTGACTTCCATTATTGCACTCCTGTTTCAAGTCATGTTATCAAAACACGACATGAAATGGTTCATCAGCGCATTGTTTGACCTTTGAAAATAACGAAATGGTTGTGTGCAGTATTTGACTTTAGAACAAGGCGAAATGGTGGCATATCATGATGTTTTTTAATACTCTTCATCGGTGTCTGCTATGTACTTAATCCCACGGGTTGTCCCAACAACCCTTGTTGGTTATTTTTTTTTTACTTTTTAAGTATACTTTAATTGGCATGCCCATATTTAACATTTCTTAATATAAACTTGTTGGTTATTTTTTTTTTACTTTTAAGTATACTTTAATTGGCATGCCCATATTTAACATTTCTTAATATAAAATAAGATAAGAACGACCGATGGCTTCTGAAAGCCTGGGCCATTTGAGGTTCACTTTATATCCAGCATTAAAGAGAAACCTGACAAATATAAGAAAAATAAGAGGAATGGAAGAAATGAAATCGTACAATTTTTCTCACCGCATCCATAAGTTAAAATAAGGAGGAAAAAGAAAAAAACACTATAAGACTTGGAATAGAAGAAATGAAATCGTAAAATTTTTCTCCATAAGTTAAAATAAGGAGGAAAAAGAAAAAACACTATAAGACTTGGTTCTCAGTTTAGCCACGCTTAGCTCTCACACATTTACAAACCACCTTTTGATTCTCCGGTAAACTCAACTGTATCTCATGTTTTGCTAAGGGCTACACAGTTCAGTTCAATTAAGCGCCTTGACTCATATTTGCAATCAACCACTCCAGCCTTAGAGTTTGAGAAATGGCCTACTGTATCTCATGTTTTACTAAGGGCTACACAGTTCAGTCCAATTAAGCGCCTTGAAACATATTTTCAACCACTCACTCCAACCTTAGACTTCGAGAAATGGCCTCAGAGCTTTAACCTCACACATAACAAGTTATCATTTGAGCCCTGAATCTCACCGGTTCAAAATCAAATTAGCTGTTTCAACTTCACCTCATGTACAAATGTACATAACTATCAGACACAACAAAGTCTCCAAGCACTCATTTCAGCCTTAAAAGACTGAGCTTGAAACAACAAAGTCTCCAAGCACTCATTTCAGCCTTAAAAGACTGATAAATGCCTTCAGCTTTTTCAACTTCTACTTATTTCCAAGGCTATTGGATATAACGGTATTGATCATCGACAAAGCATGCCATTCATGGAATCTTAACGAGTATCATTCTAGTCCTGCCAGCCTGCATATTTACATTTCAATAATCGTCGAGATAAAATTATGGTTTAGGAACGTTATCCAAGCACTCATTTCAGCCTAAAGACTGATAAACGCCTTCAGCTGTTTCAACTTCTACTTATTTCCAAGGCCATTGGATATAATGGTATTGATCATCGACAAAGCATGCAATTCATGGAATATTAACGAGTATCATTTTAGTCCTGCCAGCCTGCATATTTACATTAAAATAATCGTCGAGATAAAATTATGGTTAGGAACGTTATACAATAAAGACTTAAAAGCCAAAGACAGCTTGATCTACTTCACAGTGTGAAATGACTTGCTCAATTAAGCAAGCTTGACCTACTTCACACACTCAAATTACTTGCTCTATTAGAGCTTTACACTGATATGCACCAACCTCATGACCCCAAAGACAGTAGACTAGATATCATAGTTCTTTCCGCTTAAATTTAAAATAGTATAAAGGAAATTAACATTTTGAAAGGCACTTGTTTTCACAAATCTTACCTTCTTGCTTGACTTCGTGGAAGCCACTGTTGATCTCATGGATGTTACAAACAAGCATTCAAATCATCTGCATCCGGTGGAACATAGTCAATAAAAAGAAATATTTGTATAATAATATTAGGCCAAATCAAAATCTGTGTATTGTGGCAGGTGCTAACTGCTATTAACTGTTTAGATATTGTGTCAAGACCTGGAATGGTATAAATGATGATTGAAGCGTTTTTTTTCATTAGAGAGTTTATTGTTAATGTCAGCTTTGTTTACAAGATTGATATGGATTAAAGCTGTGTTTGAAAATACATCTAAAGCTGATTTAATTGAAGTAACGATGGAGGTTCTTCAATTCCATGTTCTTTATATTGTTTCATATGTTTTATAATTACAAACATGATTTTGGTAAATACAGTAAGCTCTCAAATGGGTTTAGTGGCTTTTTCACAAATTGCTAAAACCAAAATCCAACAGTTTTTAGATTCTTAGTATAATATTGTTATTGACCCTTTTCAAGTATGATTGGTTCAATCAATTTTTAAATACTCACATTTCAATAAAATGAATCGCTCTTCTGTTCATATGCTTTGAGGAAAATGACAGTGAAAAATATGAGCATCAAAAATCTGCAAAGCAAAGGAAGAAAGACTTTACAATAAATTTTTAATTGGAAAATGCTTGAAATTGCGAAAAGTCCATATGTGACAAGCAAATAGGTCTCCGAACCAACAACACCACCAACCTCATCTGAAATTAAAAACTGACCTAAAAGATTTCAATTTCTAGCAAGGAAATAAGAACCTCACAAAGGAAAGACAGCTAATAATTTGACCACTTACATGAAATCTATAAAGCGTCCATAACAGGTAACATTTAAATCACCAAGCCACCTGCATGAAACCATGCAATTGCCTGCTAGATTGCCAATCATGGCCAATACTAGAGACAATTTCCTCAGATATTACTCTAATTTCGTAGAAAAGAATTACATAGAGATGTACAAAAAAGAAACAGTATTGTCTGGTTATCAGAAATTTGCTGACTCCACAGGCTCATGTGACAGATAATATCCAGTAAACATTTTACCCTGCTCTTATATATCCCTGCAAACTTCATAAAAAGTAACCAAATAGGACTAGGAATTTGAAAATTCAGCAATACTCTTGAGAGTTGAAAACCAATCTATTGTTTTCTCATCTTCAATATTTTCTTCAGGTGGTTACTGCTTTAGATAGCATAGTATTATTCTGGTCTGATGCAGATTTCCTGTTCTTCTTCTTTTTACGTTTTTTGTCTGTAATTGCAATAGCATTATCATTAGGAAAGAGAGTGCCCCACACAAAAGCATGCAATAAGGTAGCCACCAGCAGACTTAAGACTGTAAGAGATGAAATAGCAGACAATGCTACAGCTGAAGTTCGTGTAAATGGATTGTTGATCTTATTTGAATACTTAATTGTGGCAATAGCAGCTCCAGTGGTAGGGAACGTATAAGCCCACCAGGCAATAGAAAATCTGTTTAAAATGGCAGAAAAACATGCTAGATACTCAGAAATGTAGGAGTCATTAGATAGAAAGCTGTCAAAACAAATAGAATAATGCTAGCGACTACAAGACAGTTCAGATTACAAATTAAATTTAACCAAAAGTAGAAAATGCAATACCTGAATCCACGGAAAAAATTCAGACGAACTGCCTGTAAATTATCAAAAATAAATATTAGACTGCAGAAATATGATGTTCATAAACATGATAAAAACTAATATTGAAAGGTAAAAGTACATTACCAGAGATGCATACAGAAAGATAGCAATGAAATATGCAATCCTTGAAACATAGTCAAAGTCTCCTTGAATCCTTTCCCATGCCACAGATGCCACACTAGGAGCTGCTACAAACAAGAAGAAAACAGGATGAAGCTCTTGCGGGAGAGTTTCATTGGTGGGTAATCTTTGGTAAAGAGTCACAAACAGCACCATGTAATGGGCCAATCCCACAGCAAAGAAAAAAATAGCCCCCTCATTCCATCCAGTTATTGCTCCTAGCAATGCACCCACAAAGTTTCCCACAATTGACAAATGATTTGAAGGGTTAGCTACTTTGGACAACCTCCTTTCACCTCCTGACATCCACTGTCCATATATCTTTAGTTCCAAACAAAGCAAAGGAGCCATAAAAGCACACCAAACACCAGGATGTACAGATTTTGTTATATGTGGTGGCACCCCAATTGCCAAGAACATACAAGCTATCCATGGTGCAAAGAAGAAGTTCACACAAACAGGATGATAATATTCACGTCGAACAGCTTCAAAGTAAAATATGCACTTGGATACATATACTGTGGAAATTATAATAAATGTCAAAAGTGCCACACACCACAAAACGAAATTAATATATTGAGGAACATGCAAAAATTTCATTGTCGGTGCTGCAGCAAGTGTTTTCCAAAGTACGGCTTGACTTCCAACTCCAAGACAGACACCAAAGAATGATACTGGAAATCGCAGAAGAAATGGCCACTGCTTGTGTTTGGGGATCACCAACTCCTCTGACTCCTGATCATAGACAAAATTAACAGAAAATAAATCTTCTGATTTCCAGGGCAACTTTGTAATCACAATTTAAAATCTATCCTTAAATACAAAGTAGTACAGTCAGAAGTTAGCAAATTTTCATGCATTAATAGTGCTAGTATTATACATAAGTTGCTACTTAAGCTTGTTAAAGTCCAAGATAAGCAGAACCACAAGATCAATTCAATTTTACATGAAATATTTATTCTTTTGTAGTGTGCCTAACATTATTTGAAGTTCTGACAAGATCACAATAGTTAGAATTCTGTATATGTTATATTTCAGAAGTTTCTATTTATCTTTAACATGTTGATCTGTGTTGTATCAATAAAAATACAGAACCTAAATAGTCAATGAAATAGATTGCAGGAAAATTTCACTACTCCAAAGAATTGAGTGCATCATATTGAGAGAACTATGGCAGTAGAACATTAACTCTTGATCACATGGTATGTTCACAGGGCCAGCATCAGGGTCTCATGTTCCATCCTTTAACCATTATTTCCTGGGAACCAACCGGGCTTATGTTCTGATAAGCTGGTGATTGTCATTTCCCTGCCTAGAATATTTCACCCCATGATGTGTTATCGGTTGAGTCGTAGCAATATTGTGTTAATGGCAACATACAAACTGAAATGAGAAGACAGACTGAATAGGATCTGATAGCGCCAAATACATGCTTTAAACATTGTACCATGCTAGAAAGAACCTGAAAATCAATTTTTATGCTTAAGCCTATCATAGACCTGAAGTAGCCTACTACCTTGGAACATGTACATTGAGATCATTGATGTCTCTGCATTTTCTTGTGTAATATTAGACAAAACGAAACTTTAAGGTTCTGAATGCATTAGATCACTATTCATTGTCCAGATGGATTGTATTTATTAAGATCAGAAAAAAAAGGAAGAGAGAGTTACTAAATATGATGGTTGTATATTTACTATAACAATGTTGGTTATCCCATTATATGAATTACTTGATTAATAAACCTAGAACCAAATACTCACAATTTGTCTACCTTGTAAGAGCAGTCATCATTTCTTGGCACTGAAAACCTGAAAAGGTCCAAAGCAACTGATATTAAAGTACTTCCTAGTCAAAACTATTAGTTCATACAAAATATTAACCTCCAAAATAGTGTAGAGCATTTGATAAGAATTTATTATCATAATCGATAATTCCACAACTTATTGGGAAGACTATTCATACAAAATATTGACCTACAAAATAGTGTAGAGCATTTGATATAAATTTCTTATCATAATTTTGCACCTTATTGTGAAGACTGCTTTATGTAGGCATCTAGTTATTCACAGGGGATCCATTGTGAATTGCAAAAGACATAGAAGAACTCAATAAAGCTCACTTAAATTTATAAATAATAAGCATAAAGAAGACAAAGACCTTCAAAATATTGTAGGGCATTTGATAAGAATTTCTTATCATAATTTTGCACCTTATTGGGACGACTGTTTTAAGAAGAGGGGATTGATTGTGAATTGCGAAAGACATAGAACTCAATAAAATTCACTTAAATCCACAAATAATAAGCATAAAGATGATAAAGACAATAGATTCTCTAAGGAAACAGAAAAGAAAGGCACAAAACATATAAAAGGCACTGAAGCAAAAAAAGAAAAAGGAAAAACAAAAACAGCTATACAAATTACAAGATAACTAAAGGAAATGAAATGATTTTTTTTTAAAGTACTCGTCTTGTTTACAGAGACTCCTGCAAAAATGCACAATGATAAAAATATCAAATCTAAAATAAGTAAGATCCCATGCTTGACTAATGATAATTAATACATTCTGATTTTTTGTTAAACGGAGGTTTTCATTGATCCAACAAAGGTGACCTTTCATGATGTGCATTAACTAAAGGCAGCAATAAGAACAACACTAATAACAGATGATCGAAGTCAGAAATTTCAATAGCATTTTTGAAAAAGAAATGGACAATAAATTGCCCCACTGGGTATTCAGAGATATTTTAGAGCATAAAGGTGGTAGTGGAGACATTCATTCCTATCCCTTTCTCTTGGCAAAACAAGATAAGTGGAAGTATTTTTAAAGACATCCTTCGCATGGGCATTTTACGTTTCTCTATTATGATCAACTTTACTGTATAATTTTGAAGAAGCCAATTCAAAACCCTTTTATGGCTTTCCATTGACATATCATAAGCAAGGAAATTTGGTTCTACTTTATAAAATATGTAGTTAAAGAACCTTACAGAAAACTCACTAGTAAATTTGTTATTTTACTTACCCTCAGAATTTCCAGCTCTGGGCCCTGTAGAGCATCAAAATAACGGCCAGCAGGCAAAGATTCGATCTCACAATCTCCTAGGCGAACTCCATTATCTCCTTCTTGTGGTCTCCCACGAAGTCGAGAAAGCTGACGTTCAATCTTTTCAGATCTTGTCTTAAAAAAGGCATAGCTGTTGTCTTTTGCTCTGCTCTCAAAGTTTCGTCTGTCACCAATACCGTTAGGAATGTTTCCAGTTGATAATGATTCAGCATATGCATTACCTGTGGGAATGGGTTGTGAATAAGCCTTTACTTGTGTTCGTGGTGTTATTTTAGTCAAGTTAAAGGATACACTAGAAGAATTTTGTAATCTTGACATCTCTGTCTCTTCATCAACTTTCTGGGCTCGGAAAGCAACCTTCTTTGCTCGTTCATTCTGAAATTTCGCAGGTGACGAGGGCATGCTAATGGAAATTAGATGAGATGGAAGAGGACTACCTGATACAACAGTCGGCTTTGATGGATTAGGAGAAAGGTCAGGTTTATGCTTGCTTGGGATAGCCGCTGCTGGATCAGAAATTCTCTGTACATCAGTGACAACATGTTAACACAAAACAAAGAAAAAGATGTAGAAGTTGTTAATTATCATCAAGACAATTTAAGCATAAGATACATATTTATAAGACTTCCTTACCATGGGACTTTGTTCTGAAGAAGCTCCTAAAGTTGTGTTGGGGGATGCTTGAGGAGGGTTTTCAATATCACTTTCATATTTATCAAATGAAAAGCTTGTTTCGGGCAGTATATGCTGCAGTAATGGTGGCAGATTTTCAGGTGAAACCGCACCAGCTGGACTGGGAACTTCAAACTTCTCCATATTGATCAGTATTCCAAAATCTGGAACAATTCAGTATGTGTCACCTTGATCTGTTACCTAAAATTATATAAAGAAGAATCCACCAGTTAGCTTCATTCCATGAAAGAATTCAAGAAACAGAAAATTGAAATAATTTTGGTAATAGAAGAGAAATTGTTCAAACTGTGAGGTACAGGGATATCTCTGATTTTCAAAAATGTATAATTATCTGAACTTCCTTACATCCATATGCTTATTGTTATACTTATGTAAGGCTCGCGTTCTTTCAAGAATTTGTTGCAACACATAAAATTAATATTAATATCACATAGTTCCACATAGGTGGCAGAACTCAGGAAGAGCATTGCCAGGGTTAAGGCAAACAATCATTGGTAAGGTGAAGAAGTAAGACCAAGCTGCTAACTTTGTGTGATTTGACTTCTTTTGCCTTTAAGTATCCATGACTAGTTTTTTCTTTCACCAAATAAAATGTATCTTCTATTAGAAGAGGACCCATCTTAATATAAGAGGAGATCTTCACTTTACCATTCTGCTTTGAGTATGTTACAGGGCAACCAGGGAGAAACTGAAAACCAGATTTGATCATACCAATCTGCCTCCATGAACAGACCAACTTCTACATTAGAGAAAACATATTATATTCCAACAAAAAACCACAAAAAGAACTACTCTGTTGTCAAGGAAACCATTCAAATCTTGACCTTGTAGACAGTTCTACCAAGACCTACAAAATGTCCTAACCCCCTCCATATGTCATCTCAAGGGACAATGACCCCAAACCCAAAAACTTAACACACAAATGAAAAAACTAAAAAGCAATGAACAATTAACAGGAACCTAGGATATAAGAAGCCAGATTACTAAGCATGCCATAATTCACAACTCAAAAGACAAATTCAATCCAGAATTTTATGTTTACTTTCAGATCTTCATGAGCTAGTTGCACTTTCTGTAAATGAAGTTGTCATCAATCAGGTGACAACTAGTTCTTGTGAACGTAGTCATGGCTTGAGTTACCATCATTTTATATCCCTGTAATTAACAAAGGTCACAACTTAATGTAGCAAGTTTACTCATAAATTAAGAGACTTAAAGAGTTTAGAAACCCTTTTGCATACACAAATGACTAGTGTTATGAGACAGACATTGACTTTGATTAAGTCCTTGGAGTACACTTTGATCTTCAATTGAGCTGTAAATAGTTACAAAAATCGTGACGAAAATCGCCGATTTGCGATTTTTTCCAAATTCTAAGTCAACTCACCTCAAATCGTCAATTCATCGATTTTTGGGCGATTTTTTGGAAAAAAATTGATCGCAGCTGCCCACTTAGAGGCTACGGCCGATTTAGCTAAAAAGTGTTATTTTTTTCATTGTCTTTCATTTTGCCTATTGCAAGGGAGAAAAGAGTCTGCCTACCTACTACCACACCAACCCAAACACACTAGGGCATCCTAACAACAAGCGGATTGCAGTTTGAAGGAATCCGGCAGCCGCCAACGGCCAACGGCAATGCTATAATTATTAACTGATGAAATTTTCTATAAAAAAATGCTGACCTATCAATCCAAACTTATTGCTCAATACGCTTGTATATAGGAGTAATATTTAAAACCACAAATGATATGCTTGTATATTGAAAAATTCAGTTCAAATAGTGAAGGTATTAATGGTTTTGTCGTTGAGGTTTCGGGGCGCTGCCCTGAACCCTACAGGAACGCTGCCCCTCAACCCCACCCTGTATTGCAACAAGGTAAGCGCGAAGGGTGCTGCCCCTCGACCCCATAAGGGAGCTCTCGCCCCCTTGACCCCCAACAAAGGTGGTGACCGGCGTTAGCAGCCAATGCACAAAAAGAGACACAAACATAGCGACAAAGAGAGACTAGAGCTTCTACTAGGGCAAAGGGCAAAGGCATTCAAAGATCTTAAGACATCGTATTTTTCATGACTCATAACACATTTTGTAATTTGCACCTTTTCTATATTATAAGCAATACAAGAATATTTGAATTTTGGACGCATTAAAATGTTTTTTGTCACTTTCATGCGTAGTTTAAGGCTTTAAACTTGCATCACTTGCCACTTTCATGTGTAGTTTAAGCTTGTATCACTCACATTATTAATATTTAATTTGCATTATGTTAATTCATGGTGATATGCATGAAAACAAAAAAAAACCAATGAAAATTTGTGTTTTTTTGCCTGATTTTTTCCAATTCCTGATTTTTTCTTCAACCCAATTCCGATTTTCTCTACTATCTTGTTATTGTTGTATGTTCCTACTTTTAAGTGATGTTTTGATATTTAAATGAGCTGTTATAGATGAAGCTCTTCTTGTAAGTTCCAAATTTATAGCATATTATAGCTATCTTCTACAATCATCTTTTGATATGGCTTTGATATTTCTTGGGGAGGTAGGGTGGAGGAATCAGGCCAATAAATTCATTAAGAATATTCGTGCATCATAATGTATAAGAGAGCTTGAAGGAGTCTCAAGATATGCATAAATCTAAACATGACAAACAACATCAAGACCATACATTTCAAGCTGGGGATATGGTTCAGCTATATCTCACCAAACAGAGACTCCAAATGAAAGGGAAAAACTAAAAAGTAAAATTCATTCAATTATGAACCATATCAGATCATACCGAAGCTTGGAAATAATGCACCTAAGCTTGAGCTCATTTAAGACATGAAAGTGTATTTGGTTGTTAATGTTGACATTGTTTGAACATTGAATCATCTATGCTCAATGGAGAAAGAGGAAGAGCAAATCCTATTGGTTGTGGATGATCTAGCACCCACCAACCAAGAGCAATTAGAAGAGGGCATTGTACTTTAGAAGTACTGTAGAAGCAAAATCAATCAACTTGCCATGAAGAACAAGAGTAATGGCTAATAGGATTGAAGAGGCAGCTATAACTGGCCACAAAGAACAAGAGTAAAGGCTAATAGGCTTGACAAGGCAGCTAGTTGGTAAGGCAAAACAACACTACATAGACAAAGCTGGGGAATGTTTCCCTCAACTTTTGAAAATCTGAGATTTATAGGCACCAAATTCCATAGGGGAGATGTCATCCAAAATAATCATTTTGAGATCAGTTGAAAGCAAGAAATTGACACAAGCAAAAGTCAACAATTTATTCAATATCTGTGAACCAATTCATTTGCAATGCAGCATTTGGATTTTGGTGAGAGTGGGAACACAAGGATGGGAAAGGTGTTTAAAGGCTAATTTAATATTTTGAAGCAAAGGTGTATCAAGTTGCATCAATCACACCGCAGAAACATGCACAAAAAACTAGTGTCACTTATCCAAATGGATCCATCACAAATAACTTACAAGCATGACAAGATCGTATCAAGGATGAACATGAAAGTGATGGCGACCTCACAAGCTCCCAATACAGGGAAAGACATATTTTAGTAATTAATCCTTCAAATAAAGTTTGATTTCAATGAAAATTCAAAGGGAGGTTCCAATTTAAGTGATCTTTTTTCCAAGTGGAAAAGGACTCAGAGGACCACACATGGTAAAAATTTTAACCTAAATACATTCATCTGTTCTTCAAAATGTCAAAACTCACTCTATTGTACAGTCCTATTTTCCCTCTCCAAAGAGTTCCAAATAAACCAACATTTATACTTAAGGTTCTTCTCATCATTTCAATGTGCTTACCAATTTTAAGCTCAAAATTCATCCATTTGGACCTTCCAAAGGCTTAAAAACAGTCCAACCAACGAGCTACATGGGAATGGATTGATTTAGCATGTGTAAGGTGGCCAAAAAGTGAACCAGGCAAATGTCAAGGGCAATATGTGCAAAGGAAAGCATAACACACCACTTCCTTGCATACCTACACATTAAAGAAAGAACAAGAAATAATAAATATTAGTGCACTCCTAGATTTGAAAGTGGAAGATCCTAGATGAGGCTTATTTGAACCAAGATAACAAAGGAGAAGGGAGTTTTAGAAGAGCCAAGAACAAGGGCAAGAAAGTTCCAGTGAACACTGAGAAACACTGAGGTGTCAAACAAGGGCATAGTAGTTGTACATCTCAGAAAAGGCCAAGCTGACAGTCGATGTCTCTTGTATATTCTCTATTTTTGCAAGAAATATGAAGCTTGACTGATTTAACTGAGGGTTTTCTTCCCTTGGAGGGTTTTCCCCAATCTAAATCACTGTCATCGTAATTTTTGTCCTGGATATGTTTCCTATAACTGTTTTGCTTTTGTTTGCATGCTTTGTCTTTCAACATTTTTTTTTCAGCTACATGTTGTCTTCTAAACATTTTGGAGGTAGAGGTAGAGTCATAACTCTTGCAGAGGAATCTTATAAACTTGATGAGTTATTCAATGTACTCAATTTCAGCTTGTAAATTCACAATCAAGACGTTGCTGCTGGACAAAGATTCACTTAGGATAGTTGAAGGCAAGGAGAAAAAGCAAAACCCAGGAACAGGATAAAATCAACAAGTTGAAAGTAGACAAACTAAAGCTATTGAATACTTAAAATGTAAACGAAAATATGATTTTATACCGAGTGATGAAAATTTATAAATTCTTCAAATGAGGCCTTAGCCGAATTGATTAACATGTTTAGCATAAGGTGAAAAAAGTATATTATATCTGCAAATGAAATTGTCTAAACTGAAGAATCAGGAAGAAGCATGGGAGACCACATCAGACAACTTAAGATTCTCAAGGACCAGCAAGCAACATGTGGCTCAGACGCTCCAGATGAGGATTTCATAAACACTTGGAAGCTTTGCTACCTCAAGAGGGACTACATGTAACATTGAAATAAAATATGGATTAAAATTACATTAATTTAATAAAAACATTACTGCAAGAACTAAGAGTGAAATATGCAGAGCTGTATATAGAAACTGCTGTAGATCTTTTTGCAGCACAAGATAATCGCAAGGCAAGGAAGGGCAATGAATATGCTCTTTTGAGGGTGTCGCATAATCTAATATAAATGGACCGGAATCAAGCTAACCACCGCTGCATTTCATAGCAGAGCACCCAATGAAGAAGGACAAAGCATATCTCCTTTTTATTGTTATATGTTGAGGCTATATGGAGGAGAAACTGTAAATTGGCTCGGGTTTTATTTTTGTTATTTTTTAATTATATAAAATTACATCCACACTTGCATTATCAGTGATGAGACCTAGGCTCAAAATTTAAAAAAAAAAAAAAATTACATCCAAATTTTGATTGTACTGGAATAAAATCCTTTAGGAAATTGATTGGTATAAGGTACAGGGATGAGCGAAAGGTGAAGGTGAATTATTGTGTCCTGAAATAGGCTTCTATTTAATGTTCAAATTTGACACCTCCTTGGATTCTACCCTTAGATGAGGACAGTAATTTGTCACCACTTTGGACTAAATTACCAATTAGATGAGGAGAGTAACATAACATATCGAAATGAATTGTCCTCAAATTAGAGGGACTTCTCATACGAACATGGAAGGACTGGAACCAGAGAGACCCTACACACTGTCAGACATTTTAAGGCGACGGTTGGATCTATCAGTACTACTGAATATCGAAACCTTAGCCTTGGGGGGATAGTCACAGGTCCTCTTCCATCTCAAAAAACTATTTATGTTCACTTCTAATAGACGATATGAAACCACCAAAAATCCGCAGCTTCCACTATATTAAGCAGACATTATCGATATTAGCGTCAAATGCATATATTTGAATCCATAGAGAACCGAAAGAACAGAGCATCTGCGGCTTCCCAGGCTAAATACCCAAATCCGAAGCCCAAATGATACAAGTACACACGACTGAGAAGATAAACGCAGGGACAAACGCCAGCAAACCAAAATTTACAGCGCTGACCAAAGAATATAAATCCTCTTAAATATCCGAGAATTTGCATGAACGAACAAAACCTTATAGAGCATTCGGTCCAGATATTGAAGCCCCCAGACGTAAATCCAAATTTCAGGCAAAACAAGATTTAACACCAGAAAATCAGCGTTAAGCAGAAAGACAATTTACCTGCAGGAAACTGGAATTCCTCCCCCGATCACAAAAGGGACACAGTTTTCGAGTTTTCTCGGGGCATTCAATGTAAAGGAAGTCCTGGGATTGAATCCAAAGTTATACAAGTAGGGAGTAGACGTTCACTCCCACGAGGTTGGAATGATCCACCATGTCGTTCTTGCCGAAACCCTAATACGATCTTCCACGTATAAAACAATTGACACCAAAATAAAAACATATATTCCTCCTTAATTTTTATCCCTTTCTTTCTTTTATTTTCGATCTATACGGGAACGCACTAGATATTCTCTCAGTCAGACCACCATTGCTCTCGGTCTGAGTATAATGGGTCACAAATCACTTATGGCAAAGGTGTTTTGTTGAAGGTCACTTTGGCTGCACGAACACAAGTTGGCAGCGGCGCATTTTGGCGAAGTCAGCCCCGGCCTTTCAAATTGTAGCTGCCATTTTCTGGACGTAGGCTGGTGAATTACATGACTTGTTTGCCTTGGTATCCGTCTCAGTCTGTTGTGGACACAAAATTCAAAATTCTGTCAAGGACCGCTAACCTGTCATATAATCTATTCCTTAATTTGGGCAGTAAGCTGCGGCAAATTAGAGTGTGATCATCAGATATTCCCGGCTGTTCCATTTCCCGCGGAGAATTTAACAGCTGAGCTGCGTGACAGGTCAGAATATATATTTTTAGGATTATTTTAATGGTCAGAGAAGGCTGCGTACAAAATACACGCGTCTACCTGGCGGGTAACAATTTTCCCTGTTGTGGGACCTGCCAACGCAAGTTCGTTGGGTTTCTTGGCCTTGGGAGGGCGTTATTCATATCGAGTGTCAGTAATGTACGAGTTACATACAAACTTTCGTGGAATTTTAACGGTATGACTAGGGCAATATGCTACCAAAGGTTATAGATTATTAGATCCCAAATCCACGTGCATGGCTCCTCGTGAGTCCTGATATCTTGTTTGGCAAAATTTTATGGGATAATTATACACGAAGAGTCCAATGTGGGGTCGATGTGTAGCCTAAGTATTTTTTAAAGAATATAACATCTTTTTTCCAGATGTTATTAAATTGGTAAAAGAATTTATTTTTTAAAGATCATCCAATCGGCGAGAAGCAGAATGTCTAAATATTTTATTATTATTTTTAAATATAAATGTAATAGGTATATTTTAGTTCAACTACTACTTAGAAGGGTTTTATTCTGCATTCACCTTCTAAATTTTCATTTTCTACCGTTTGGTCCCCTCTTCCCTTCAGACCGCTAGCAAATTTTCATTTTGTAACAGACGGGAGACTTTTTAACACGCTTTACCTACTCCATTTCTCTTGCTTAATTTTTCAACCAGGCTTCGTTTTTATTTGTTCTCCTTGTTGACTTTTCATGTCACCGCGGCAGGTTGGAGTAACGTTCAGTTTAAATTACATTTTTCTATTGAACAAGCTGTACCTTTACAATAATTATATTTTCTGCCTTGCTAGCCCATATATCTTTTCCACAGATGTGCTTAGAGAAGTAAGGAAATGCCCCGCCCGGCGCCTTCTCTTCTTCATCATGTTCAAACTTATTCAACGACACATGACATATGAAGTTATTTGCGTATTTCTTTGTTTGGCATATAATCCAACCTCAACAAATGACATAAGATAATACAAGAGCTCTGTGTCATGGTTTTCGGCATTATTTGTATCCTTTTATTTTCATATGGGTTACATTTTTATTTTATTCAACGAGATAATGAGATCGTTGATTGTGTTTGCATGCTTCTACTATAATTAAAAAATAATATTAATTGCATAAGAAAAGGGGAATCCTTGGTTTTGTTTGTAGGCTCCGCACGAGCGACAAAAAAACTAAAACAAGACTCTAAGAATATGCACTATTTTCTTATATAAAGAATTTCGTGATCTGGAATAAAATTTCCGACTAGGGAGAATCAATTTTAATAGGTATGAAACTATAAAATGACATATTTTGTATAAGATCACATCAGACTATTTAATATTTTTAACTATCGGACTGAGAGAAAGCAGACACATCGCACGTTTCTAATCACAAAATTCTTCGTTTTTTTTTTTAAATTGAAACATAGAGGGTCAGTAACACCTACTGTGCTTTTAATTTGGATTTTTTTAATTAAAAAAAAAAAAAAACATGCCATTTTGGTATCCTGACATCCTCTCCCTCCTCTTTCACCAAAGAAGATGAAATAAAAATGGGATCGAAGCTTCCTATCCTACATGTAATGCACAACAAATTCATGATCCAGGCTAAAATAATACAACCACACCTAACCATCTGAGAATCAATTTCCATTAAATGTACAGGATTATATAACAATTTTTTGCAAAAATCTAAACCCCTTGACCCATAACGCACATCTAAGACGAAACAATACAAATTAGGATAAATGCTTGAAAATGTTCAATAATCGTGAAGACAGGTACCTACCTTGAGACGCAGTAATCCTTTAAGGCACAGGGTTTCCACAGCATGCGCTTCAACGAGCAGAGAGAAACAAAAGTCCGGGGATCAAACCCTTTGCAACAGAAACCTTACGATGGCTCCAACCTGAAAGAAAGTTTCTGCTGGGGTCTTCCGGAGACCATCAAAGTTTCATGCAAATGATTCGATCCACCACAAAAGTAATAGCAAAGGCTTCTTATACAAGACTATTTTCGGCTGCAAGAACGAAGTTGACGACAATGTAACTTCTTCGAAACCGCAATTTACACTGCTCCGCTTAAAACACTTGAGGCAGAGCTGCTCACGAGCTTCTTTCCGTCAAATGACGTCAATTTCTTCGAGCATTGGAAGGTGGGGAGAAACTTTGGCCATTGATTGCGGCCTCCAGGCTTTGACAAAATGCCGCATTAACGGCGTCAATACTAACCCCGATCCCGTCTAAGGCGGGGTCAATGAATCTGACGGTGCTAGTTTTATAGGTTTCACAGCTCATCAGATACATATCTTCGTAGTGAGCTGCCCAAAGCATTTTCGCTTCTCATGGAAAGCATCCTCCGATTGGCACGTGTACAAACAATTATCCTCGTTCCATTTTGCTCGTGATGCAGTTTCAACCACAATTCCCTTTGTTTGGACTATTGATTTCCTAAGCCGCGGATTGCTACTCACAGGTGGCAAAATACAAAATAATAAGTGTTTCAATCACTGTAATTTAAAAAATATATTATTTTTATTAAAAAAATTCCAATTTTTAAACTTAATTTAGAGTGTAGATCACTTTGAAGGCCAATGCCAATCAGAAGTTGTTGACATACGTGAGAATCTGTCTTCAACGGCAATAATATTATGCAGCTCCCACCAATATCACCTCTACCCATCACGGTTTTAAGGTTTCAAAAACTCGGATGGACATTTTTCACAAAAGCACACATGGATTTTTTACTTCCTCTAAACCATTGCGAAGTGATATGAATTTTCGGTGTTGATTAAAAATAAAATTATGAGATGTGTTTTGGTGGGGCAACCGTTTGTCTTTTAGGAAGGTCTAAAATTTTCCTAAAATTTAAACTGTAATGTAAATGAATATATAAGGGATAAGTGTGTTCATTTAAAGAAATGTTGTAGGAAGTGATGGGAAAGAGCAACTCCGCATTCTATTTTCATTCATCACTCATGATTATGAAAAAAAAGCATTTGTTTGTTTGGATTGGTAAGGAAATATTCCTCCTTCCCTATGATAAAAGATTTAAAATTTTAAATAATATGTATGAAATGTTTCCACGTTTTCTTTCATTTAGTTCATCCTTGTCACCAAAATATTTATACCAAAATATTTATTCTGATTTTAATATTTTCATCATATTTAAATTGAGATAAAAAATAATTAAGAAGTGTGGACAATATTCACTTTAAATTTAATATTGCCACCGTATTTAAAATGCGCTAAGAATTATTATTTTTTTTTGATGAGAAATCTTTTATATATAACATATCCGCAACATGTGAGGGGAGAGATTTGAACCTGGGCATTTCCATAACTAGAGATTTTTAACTACCCACTTGCTCTCCAACTCCTCTACATGAGCGGAATAAAAATTATTTTTAAAAATTACATGAATATAAAATTTATTAATTATATATATATATATATATATATATATATATATATATATATATATATATATATTAAGCGAAAAATCTCTTGCGGGGTCACCTTGGTCCGAGAGACCACGAACGGGATTTCTACATTTTGGTAGGGTGGAGATTTTAACCTGGGACCTTCCTTGGAGGGTTGTCCTCTCCTCTCCAACTCACCTACAACACCTGAATATTATATTAATTATTATATTATATTAAATAATAAAATTATTTTTAGTTAAAATTATTTTTTTAATTCAAATTACAAATTATTTGCAAAATTAATGAATTTTAAAATATTAACAAAATTTTTTAACAAACTTTATCGAATTTTAAAAAACAAATTATGAGCTTCCTCTAATTTATAATACAACTATAATGAAATTAAAAGTTCACTTGGAGGAAGGGAAGAAAATGGAATTTTAATGGACATTAATATTCTCTTTTTTAAAATAGATAAGGAGAGGAAAGAGTTTGTGTAAAACCTCCATACTTAACTTGTAATATATCATAAAAACAAGATTTTTTTTAGGAGAGATAAAAATATTACAAAGAAAAATAAGATTTTTTTTAATTCATAGAAGAATTAGTTACAACCACACTATTTTTAGTAAGGGTTCAAACCACACAAGCTACTCTTTCTCACTTAGATCATTTCAATATTAATGTAAAATATATAACTTTACATCCATAAGAACCTCAAAAACTTGTGTAACTTAAATTTTAAAGTTATGAAAATTAAAATTTAAAAAAAAAAAAATTATGAGTATTTTAGATTTTAAGGTTTTACACAAATTCAAGATCAAAAGAACCTTAAAATTTGAAGTATCTTAGATTTTAAGGTTGAATATAAATTTAAGAAGCTAAAAAAATTGTAAAATAGTTAAAATTAATTTTTTTTATCATTCAAACCATTAAAATTAACATCTAAAAAAAATCAAATATAACATAAATAATTTATATTTAATATATAATAAATTAATTAATCATTAATAAAATAAAAATTAATTAATTTAAAATAGATATATCTAATTAAATAAAATTCAACTTGAATTTATTAAAACGTTAGTGGATAATTCATTTTATTCAAACCCTATACTCAAAAAAGATGAGTTATCCATTTAAAAGAAATATAATAGAAAAAATATATATAATTAACGAAATTCATTACTTTTAATAATATGTGTTTAAAAGTATATATTTTTTAATTTATATAAATAAATTATTTATTTAATTAAATGGAATTGATTTTGTATTAAAACCGTTTAAAAATATATATAATAGTGTAAACATGGTGATTCGAATAAAGATGCATGTAAAATATTTGGTAGTCTTTATAAAAACCTGCTAGGGGTGTAAAATATTTGGTAGTCTTCTTCAAAATAAGAGTACCCTTTTATGAATGCGATTTACATCCTTTCAACTTACCACGTCTTTATAAAAAATATTGCCTGACGTCCGGCAGAATCAAGTTGTCTTTTGATTTAAAATTCTCTCTCGTCTTTTCATGACATTGACAGGATCCAGTGATTTTCTACCACTCAAGCTTTTGAAATGGTTTTCAGAAACTACGCACGATGTTTCTAGACTCACTAGTTTTCTATATTTTGATATTTAGACCTTATTGCCAGCTTGCTCATCATTTTTGGTGGGATGGTTCGTTATCATTTTATTTTATAACACGACTCTAAGGCATAGGGTCCATCGCTCATTTCACTCTCGAAGAACTTGTTTTTTTAAAGAAAATGCTTCCACCTCTTGTTATGTTATCTTTGATACTACAAACCTGAGACCGATTAGACGTGCACAAAAGGAGATCACTTTAGTGAAGTTGACAAATATAAATTAAAAGTTCAATGTATATTCCTAAATAAATATTATAATATATTTTTTTAATTTAGTTAAAAAAATTGTTTGGTTGAAAATTACGCTCAAGGATTTTATATGGTCAAAAATACTCCGTACCATTATAATAACTAAATTTTAGATACCCAACATACATTTGGTAAGTGGGATTAGAACCAAAAACCTTTCTTAAAAAATTACCTATAATAAATATAAAACATTTATAGCTCATATCTAATCTATAAAAGACAACATCATCCCTGCAAACCGCTTTTAGTACTAGGGAATTGGACCCATAACCTCTTTTTTAGTGAATTAAAGTCTACAAAGGTCTCCCACTTAGAATCCCATGAAATTTTTGGAATTACATTTAGAAGCAGCCCGATCAGACCCTTAACAAATTGATGTCTTTGTTTTCGCCCCTCTAGGAGTAATCGTCGAGTTCTATGTCGGGGGGTTGGGTTCGGCGGAACATTAAATTTTATTCTCACAGCTTACTTTAAAGTCAAGGACAAATTAGAAGTTCAAAGAACCTGCCCAATTCTGTGGATGCTAAGTACAAATGTTCGAAGCTAATAAAAGTCAACGTTATTTATCTGAAACTAAATAGGAGGGATAAATTTAAGTTAACTAAATTTAAATACCTAAAGCATGTCAAACACGATGCTTCGTCTTTTGCAAACTTGGTATAGCTATAGTGGAATACAATGCCCTCTTGCGATGAATCAGATTCTTTGAGATTTAACTTTTTCACGTTCTTGTCAGAATTGACGGGAATAAAAGGCTGGAAATTTCTGTCGGCCAGAAGGGTGTATTGAAATGAAATAAAAGATTTTCATTATGTTCGCAAGACTTAAATATGGTTTATGGGATCTCAAATATGAAAATATAATTACTCAAATCATATCATATGATCTTTAATATTTTTGAGAAGGTTGTTCATTCTTTTGCTTATTTGTGTTAGCAATTACTCAACTTTTTTATTTTACTATCTTCAAATAAATGCCATAAACTCGTTTCCAAGTGTTTCTTTGTATTTGTCACGGATATCTAAAAAACTCAAGCATTTATAGATGAAGTGTTCCTTTGTCTCTACTACTCTTGTGATGCATAGAGTACATATCCTTTCTTCCCATTGTTCTTTGGGCATTGTCTATATCCCTGTTTCACATCTAAACCTATGAGAGCTACTCCTTATCTGAGTAATGAGTATTTTTTCCTTCCACTTGATTTCAGAGCTTATATACGCTTTTTCCTTGTGGTCATACATTGGGTTAAAATTTGCAATATAATATTGTTTTTTCCTGCTTGCATTTTTCCACATTCCACTTCGAACTTTTCATTCACATAATTTTTTATGTCTTTGTTGACATTTGGGCATTCATTTAAGTTGATTTCCCAACGTTTCATCCATTTCTAATTTTGTTTCATCCATGTATTCTTTCGCCTATGCAAATCTTCGTCCCTAGCTGCCCTAGGCCATATATCAGTTGTCATGTTTTCTGTTTTTTTCAAATAACATAACAGCTTGGTCATAACAATTGCTTCTAAAGGGAACATTCTAGTTTCAACTAGAAGAATTTCATAAGGGGTTGTGGCCTTAATTTTGAGAAAGTTTGTGATTAGATATTTTTGAATCCTTTCTATTTGCCTCCATTTTGCATTTGTTGTGCCACTAGCCCACACCTCGCAACCATACAACGAACCGGTGTAACAAGTAGGCTAAATAAGACCTTGTCTTCCAGTCCCACAGCTCTGCATTCCTACACCTGTTTTGAAGTGCATATAGTGCTCTCCAACCACTTTGAGTTCTTTTCATCCTACATGTATTCCAATTAAGTTTGTCATGAAAGTCTATGCGCAAGTATTTGTATTCTACTACTACATCAAGTTGTTCTCCTGCAAACTGAAATTTGAGTTGTTGCTTCTTCTTTTTTTGCTGAAAAATCATAATTTGTGTTTTGCTCATGTTCACCTACATCCCAATTTCTTTACAAAAGAGTTCTAGAACTTGAAGGTGATCTTCTAGATCTTTGGTTGTTTTGGCCACAATAATTACATCATCTGCATACATGAGGAGTTTTACCACATATTTGGCTAAATGCACACCCTCTCTTTCAAATTTGTTTATCCATTCTTCTAACTTGTCAATGTACAACCCAAATAAGGTCGGAGATAAAGGACAACCTTGTTTGACACCTATGTCACTACCAAAACATTCAGATAACCCTTTTTGTGTTCTGATTCTAGCCTTTACATGCTCATATAGTCTGTGAACGAACTGCTGCCCTATAGTGAAACCTTGTTTGACACCTATGTCACTACCAAAACATTCAGATAACCCTTCCCGTGTTCTGATTCTAGCCTTTACATGCTCATATGCTGCCCTGTAGTGAATTGGAACCTCTAGCTCTTCCATTCTGCTCCATAATTTTTTCCTTGGCACTGTGTCAAATGCCTTTTTGAAGTCTACAAAACAACAAAAAGCCTCATCTTTTTTGTCCCATATTTTTTCCACTATGTATTTGAACGTAATACAGTGATCAATAGTTGAGTGCTTAGCCACTACAAGGCCGAAATTTCCGTTTTTGATAGATCAGCATTCGTTAACACGTAGAGAACATGACAATGATGGGGCCTTAAAAAAATGAAATCCTATTTTATCCTACTTGCAAGTTGATGCTCTATCATTGAATGGTTGAGTCCATTAAAAGGATGCTTGAAATTAATTAATATCGTTAATCGTGTATACAGGTGGAACGAATATATTATTATTTAACTAATAATAACTTGTCTTAACCATTGCACTCCAAAAACTATATCCCGTAAGGCAAACATGTTAGAAAAAACTTGAAAAGTATCTTTCTCAAATTGTTGAATTCTAATAACCGTCCTAGTATTCTAGCTCCAACAATGGTTTCCCAAACTATATTATACGCCATCCACCACATCCCCGTGTCCTCATCGTGGGTATATGTAGTCTTGCTACGTTTTTTATGTTAGGCCGCCAGGTTGCCCCAATTTTACGGAAATGTTAGTTCTCAATCTCTCTTTCAACTCCAATTATTTTTAACCAGTTGTTTCCCAATTCCACATCGTGAAACTACAATCGAAAATAAAAAAACAACGCATATATTTCCAACTTTAAACAAAAAGTAAACTAGGTATTTCATTATAAATGAGTACCAAAAAACATCTTCAATTTTTATTTTTATTTACAAACAAAAATTAATATTATTAAAGCTGACGAGGATTTTATGATCAAGAGTATTTGTTTGAGAAGATCAAAACTTTTATGCAAGAAAGTTTAAATTGTTAATCTTTCACGTTTTTAAGACTATATAGTTAATATAAAAATATTTTTTATGAGACTCTAGTAATTTATTTTTTTATATTCATAATGAAACATAATATATATTAGGCATGTTTAAAAAATTAATATAGATCTTTAAATCAGATTAAATTAATCAAACATTTTTAATAATACAGCTTTTAATATCTCTCGACAACCTATCTTTAATTTATGTTTGGTTTTTTTTTCCTTTACAATGGTTAGTGTTATCTATATGCTTTGTTTTTTCTTCCATTGTTTTTAGTCCACTCATCCCTTTGCACACATCCCTTTGTCTATAAAATTGAATGTTTGTTATTCTGAATTATATTCTAGGAGAGCCAATTAAATTCCAAAAAAAATTATTCTATAAAATCATAAATACATTCACAACATCCTTTGTCATTTCTAATTAGTAACAAAAAGATCTTTAATTTTTATTTTTATTTTATTTAAAAAATAATAATATTATTAAAGTTCAATAAAATTCAATGATTAAGCTTTTGTTTGGAAAAGATCAAACTTTCGTAGAAATAAATTATAAGAAAGTTTGAGTCGTTAATTTTTTACCTTCTCAAAACATCTAGTTAATATGAAAATGAACTCTTGATGAGACTCTCACAACTTATTTTTTGACATTCATAAAAAAAACATCACACTTATTAGGCATGCTTAAAAAATTAACATAGATCTCTAAACCAAGTTAATATGAAAATGAATTCTTGATGACATTCATAAGGAAACATCCCTTAGATCTTGTGCTTGGTTTTTTTATCTTGGTTCTTTGATATTCATGAGGAAACATCATATCTCTAATTCTTTTAGATGATCGTGTACTTGGTTTTTTTTAATTTGCAATGGTGCATGTGCTGTCTATATGCTTTATTCTTCTTCCATTAAGCTCACACATCCCTTCGCCTATATTTTTGCCTTCAAAAATTTATATAACAACTTTATGATTCTTCTTATTATAATTTATTGGCTAAAAAATTAAAAGTAGTAGTATAAAAAAACTATTTTGAAAAAGTCAATTAGATTCCAAAACTTTGAAACTTCAATCTAACATTTATAATACAGAGGATGCTTTCCTATCCTCATGAATGTCCTCACTATCATTCAGCTTAAAAACCTTATAACTATTAAGGTTGATAATTTGTTTTTCATTTTATCAAATCCTAAATACAGTCATAAACAAGAATGTAGGAGAAAGCCAATTAAATTCCAAAACTTTAAAACTCTATTCAAACTATAGTGCTACAAAAGACACTTACCTATCCTTATGAGTGTCCTTATTATCATCTAACTTAAAAATCTTATTACAAGTGAGGTTGATATTTTTTTCATTTTATAAAATCACAAATACATTCACAACTTCCTCCTTTGCTATTTATAATTAGTAAAAAATCTTCAATTGTAATTTTTGATTTACAAATAGAAATTAATATTATTAAAGCTCAACAAGATTCAATGATCAAGTATTTGTTTGGAAAAGATCAAACTTCCATGCAAATAAATTATATGAAAGACCCAATCATTAATCTTTGAACTTCTCAAAACATATACTTAATATGAAAATGAATTGTATGATGAGACTCTCACAACTTATTCTTTGACATTCATAAGGAAACATCACATCTATTAAACATGTGATAAACTTAATATAGATATTTAAACCAAATCAAACTATTGAAGCATCTCCATTAGCTTAACTCTAATATCCCTTAACAACAACGATAGAGGACATTCACCGTTCATATCTTTAATTCTCTTGAACTATCTTGTATTCGGTCTTTTCATCTATTATCTATATACCTTTTTTTTTCTTCCATTGTTTTTAGCTCAATCATCCCTTGTTTATAAAATCAAATGTTTGTTATTATTAATTGGTCGTAAAATTTGATTTCTGTCTTTTGAAAAAAATAATAATAATATGATTTCTATTATAATTTATTGGCCTAATGTTGACATTCCTTGTTCATCCCTTTAGGTTGGGGGGTGGGATGATGTTCCACCAGTTTCACCTAGACCAATTTTTGGTTGGAGCGATGCGGGTACTGAAGGCCTTAATGAGAGTCGCGATACGAAGGGGTGGATTTCCATCCCATAATCACTAGCAAGACGACACAGTATTCCATTTGATATGTTTTCTTTGATCAATGATGATTGGTAAACTTGTGTTTTTTTTGACGACTTTGTTTCCTAACCCTTATCAATGAGGGTTAGTTTGATTCCCCATGAGGTGTGTTAACCCACCCACTTTTTTTTATTGTAAATGTTGTTATCTTAATTTAATGTAAATAATTTTTTCATCGAAACAAAAAAAGTAATAATTTCAAAATAAATAAATAAAACATTCCAAACTATGTTGTAGGGAAAGCTAATTAGATTCCAAAACATTGAAACTTCAATCTAATTATCATGATACAAAAAAGATATCTAATTATTTTAATAAATATCCTTATAATACTACCGAGGTGTTGTAGGTGAGTTGGAGAGGAGAGGGCAATCCTCCAAGGGAGGTCCGGGGTTCGAATCTCCACCCTACCGAAAAGCTGAATTCGGTACCCAAAATCCAATTGATAATGTTGGTGCGGGCAGGGCTGGGTGCGACTCCAAGGTGACTTTGACGGTGTAGAACCCCCTGTTCGTGGTCTCTCAGACCAAGGCGATCCCACAAGGGGTTTTTCGCTTTAAATATATATATATATATATATATATATAAGGTTAATATTATTTTTTATTTTATAAAATCATAAAGTTATTTTAATCAGGACCAAAAATATTTTCAATTTCAATTTTTATTTATAAAAAAATATATATATTAATATTAATACCAAACAGACTTTTAATTTTTATTTTTATTTACAAATAAAAATTAATATTGTTAAAATAATGATCAAATATTTATTTAAGAAGATCAAATTTTTATACAAATAAATTATAAGAAAGTTAAAATAATTAATCTTTAACCTTCTCAAAACATATAATTAATATAAAAATTAAAAAAAAAAATTAATGAAAGTCTCCACTTATTCTTTGACGTTCACAAAGAAACATCACACCTATTACACATAACGAATGAAAAGTTTCTGTTTGCTCAACAATGCAGCCTCTAGGATCCGTCGGACCTTCACTCATTTCAGGTTTTTTTTTTTTTTATCTACAACGGTTCGTGTGTTATCTATATGTTTTATTTTTTTCTTCGCCTAAAAAATTAAACGTTTGTTATCATTAACTAATAGTAAATCTTTATTTATATCTTTAACTGCTTTATAACTCTTCCTATTATATTTTATTGACTAGAAACTCCACCTCACGCTTACCTATCTTCAAGAGTGTCCTCGGTCTTAAAAACCGTAAATGGTTGAAGTTGTTTTTTTCTTTTCTCTTTTAATTTTATAAAATCACAATTACATTTACGACATCCTTTGCTATTTCTAATTCTAATTGCAGAATTTATGGAAATCTAGTCAATAAAACCTATGAACAACCTAGTCCATAAAGCCTATGAACTCTCGGAATAATAGGAAACGGACACGTTATGTGTTCCTATGTGGGGAATTGTCTCGAAATACAGATTTTAGGCAAAAGAACCGCCGTAAATGTCCAGAAATAAGGGAAATAAACATAAGTACTTCCTACCAATCACACACGGGCACACAGATTTTTTTGCGCCAGAAAGCTCAAGACGATCTTGCTAATTTAACGGGAGATTTCTCGGGTAAAAACACCGTTTTCAAATTCGTAATTTTTTGAAATCAGATACTCTGATCAGAAGAAATCTTTGTCTGTATTGAGTTTGTCATTATCTTATTGCTCAGCACATGTCACGAGGGGACAAAAAGGAAACCACTTTAATTATGGCTGAACGCTACATTTGCAAATTCTAATTGAAAATTAATTTAGAGGTGCTCTTAGATTTGGCCGCGCTGGCGTGTACGAAATAAAACTTGTAAGTGGAGCACAGCACTCGGGCAGCCATTTAATAGAGTGATCGTTAATTTTTTATTGTTTAATTTTTTATTTTAAAAGATTATATAATATTATTTTTTATTTAATTTTAATCTTAAATTTCATTTTTAAGTTTTCGAAACCTTACTGGAGTTGTACAATGATAATCATTTAAATAATATTATTTGTTTGAAAATTTGGTACGCAAGTGGTTTGTCTATGGTATTTTTTAAATGAATGTGTTAAAGCTTACTAGAACCATAAGAGTAACAAACTCAACAGCTCCTTTTCTTTGAGTACTCAATCCCTCTCATACCTCATTCAACTTGGAAATTTTCAATTTCTATACCGTCTGCCCATTCCGTCAACAACTCGATACCCCATACTTTGTCCACCTTGCAAATTTTCTTTACCGCCTTTAAATTTGATGACATCGTCAACAACTATGTCCTTTCCCTATGATGTAGGTTTTATTTCCTTCAATTTTTCATATTCTTGTCAAAATTTACTCTCTGATAAAGACAGGTGAGAAATTGTTGTCCAACTTTACTTTGGATGTTTGTGTCAAATTGACATTGTTTAATTTTTTTTGGACAAACTTTGTTATTCAAGAAAATCCATAGTTCTTTATCAGCACGTCTTTTTAATTTAAAAGGGCACAGGACAATGAGTGGGCTTTTACTTTTAAAAATTAGGTGTGCTCTATAGCAACATCGTATGGTCGACTCCAGATAAGGATGGTTAGTAGTATTTACAAGGTAATGGGTTGTTGCTTAGCCTTCTTTATCAAGGTGGGAAGATGAACTGAGATTGGTAGATCGATGCTTCTTTGGACTTAATCAATTTCATTTGTTTTCAGGAGAGACATAGTATGTGTGGAACGCATCTTTCTAGTGTGGGTTGATCGGCTGATCTTAGTTATTAGTGAGATTCCACTAGTTTAGCTCAAATGACATTTGTAGTCTAGCTAGGTTTCTATATGCTAATATATGAGAATTAACTCCATTAAATGTACAGGTTATATCCTTGTAGTCTAGCTAGGTAGCTATAATTTAATATATGAGAATTAAGACGATTATATCTAGGTAATGGTGTTCAACAGGGAGATGGACAACGCCCAAAGAATAATGGGAAGAAAGGATATGTACTCTATGCAGCTCAGGGGCAGTAGAGATAGAGGAACACTTCATCTATAAATGCTTGAGTTTTTCAAATATCCGTAACAAATACAAAAAAACACTTGGGAACGAGTTTATAGCAGATTTATTTGAACAGTAAAATAAAAAAAGTTGGGGAATTGCTAACACAAATCAGGAGTACAAGGAACAAGCTTCTCAAACATATTAAAGATCGTATGATATGATTTGAGTAATTGTACTTCCATATTTGAGGTCCCATAAACCATATTTGGGTCTCGTGGACGTAATTAAAATCTTTCTTTAGGATGGAAACCTTCACAAACAAACTTAATGCATATTTCAGGCAAAACAATACACAAAACTTTGAATAAGATTGAAGATAAGTACCTTCAGCCAGAGGAATCCGTATAGCTACAAGGCTTGAATAAGATTGAAGATAAGTACCTTCAGCCAGAGGAATCCGTATAGCTACAAGGCTTCCACAGCATTCAATGTCGTTTCAACAATGTCCAGAAAGACACAAGTCCGACTGTCCGAGGACCGAGGATGAAACCCTTTGCAACAATATCCCTAAGATGATTCCAATTCGAAATAAATTTTCTTTGAAAGCTATTAAATAGCCGCCGGAGACACTTCAAACACCAAAGTTTCCGGCCACTAATTCATCTTTATCGAAAACGTTACTATTTAAGGCTTGTTATCATAACGCGAGATTTTCTTCAGCTGCAAGAACGGAATTTCACGGAGCTTCTTAGAAGCCGCAAATCACTGTGTTCCGCGTAGAACCTCTCACGTTATAGATGTCGTTGTGGCTTAGCGGTTCACCGTATTTTATGCCATGACAATATTCTGTCAACTTACGTCACATTCTTCGAGACGTCGGAAGAGATGAGGAATCTGGGCCGTTGGCTGCGGTAAGACAGATTTCTCTGTGAGGGTTCCAGTTGGGACCTCAAGTTTTTGACCTGGCTGTTGCTGGTCAGCCAGCGGAAAGCGGCGTACGGACGCCATTTTCCTTCTTCCCTTTTACTCTTGACGGGACCCACCAAACATTGGAATTCCTTTCTTCCGTGCCCAGTGTTTTAATATATTGTGGACTGGAAGCTAAGGTACAAGCGAAATTTTGTTTTTTTTTTTTCCCTTAAAATACGAAGCTATATAAAAATTAAAAATAAAATTATATATATTTTTTTTTTTGCTCTTGCAAATCAAATTAAAAGTAACAAAATATAAAGTATTTAAGTTTTTACATAAAATAGCTTTAGTCTAACTTAATCCTTTACATTAAAGCTACTAAAACGTTAACTCGTTATAACGTCAAGAGTGGCAGCTGAGTAAAATAATAAAAAATATATTATTAGCAACTTTATATATGATAGTTTGATAATATATTATTAGCAACTCTCTATACGATAGTTTGATAATATATTATTAGCAACTCTCGATATGATAGTTTGATAATATATACGGTGAGTTTAAACTTTAGTCCATTGCCTCGACAAAAGAAACATCATACGGTCACTCCTTCATAATAGGCATCTTATAACTAGGAATGGAACTTTAGCGTATTATCAACTTCTGTATATGTTTTTGGTTTAACTCCACAAAACCAAGCCTATTATGGATCTTTTTGATGAGGTGTCCAAAAACTTGGTCACCTACAATAAGACATGAGGGAACTACACCTAGCCTAAAGGGACAGAGTCCCCTAAGTAAACAAAAACTACATATTACTTTCTAAATAAATTGGATAATCACTCCTCTCAAAAAGTCCCAGCTTATATTATAAGGATTAAAATCAGTCGAGAGACCAAGGAGGCAGGTTTTCTAGTTAACACAAGTGAAGAAGGGTGAGAGAAAATCAACAAACATTTCTCATAATATTTTGATAAGACAAAACCAAAATAAGTGTTTAATAAACTTCACTTGTCCATAGGCAGCATAGAAGGGTCGGGTTAGGTTGAGCTTTGCTAGGTGTTGATGAGGGAATTTTGTACTAAAGAAATATCTAGGTAAACAACAAATCTTGGGCAGCAAGTGGCATTTTTCACAATTTGTCGATAAGAAAAACCCATTACTATTGGAAAGATGAAGGTCCCACTTCTCCTTAAGTTGAGGACAAAATTCAAAGGAAGGGATTAAGTGAGAATACAAGTTGTTCCACCATCTCCAATCAAACCATGACGATAGAACAAAGGTGTTCATTTTGATAGTAACGAGGCTAGCAATAGACTTGATAACCTCCTTAAATGCCACTCTACAATAGGGAGGAAGGAAATATTGAAACCTTGCTTGCTGCTAAGACAACCACTTCCCTGAAGACTCTTCTCAAAGATTCAAGAGTAGAGTAAAATACCTTAGCTGATAAGAACAAAGGCTTGCATTCCATGGAAAGGGCTAAGCGACTAGCATGTCTCTTAATAACAAGGTTCCACCATATGCTACTAGTGGCTATGGAAATATTAGCCCACAAGGAGTCATCCTTCCACTGAATCAAGGAGTTGTAGGCTTTGCTAAGCTATCAAATTCCAACAAAGAGGCAACAAACCACCAATGAAAAAAAAAATGTGACAAAAGAACCTTGTCCTACCAAGGAATATGGATCCATTTGTGTTTATGCATTACTACAAAGATCCTAGATCTGATGATAACCTTCCAAGCTTCACCTCCCATTAAGGCTCTAGTTACCCACTTTGTTGCAAGACATTTACCTTGAGTGATAGGATCAATAATGCCAAGCCCACCTTGGGCCTTAGGGGTGATGCAAAGCTTCCAAGGGATAGCTAGTAAGGAATAAGCCTCATTCCATTTACTCCATAGGAATTGTCTCAACATAGAGATGAACCTATAGTAACTAGATTTAATGGAAAGCCAACAAGAGGAGTAATAAATATGCAAGGCTATAAAGATCTTATTGAGAACCTAGACTTTACCCACCAATGACAAAAATCTACTGGGCCAAGTAGAAAGTTTTCCCTACACTTTATTGAGGACCCAATCCCACATGACCTTCAAGGAAGCATCAATCCTAAAGGAGATACCTAGATATCAGATGATAGACCCAGAGATAACAACTTTTCAATCAACAGCGACATAAGTACAAGACTGGTTTAGAGCATAATTAATTCAATATTTTTGTCAATAACTTTGGAACCAAAAACATCATAATAGAGTTGGAGCACCTCTCTCATTTTTTCCACCTCCTCCTGACTGTAATGGAGAAAAAACAAGGAGTCATTAGCAAAGTGGGAGTTGATCACAACTTGTTCGTTGGGGATAGCAATTCCTCTAAAAATGCCTTCTCTATGAGCAGTTGCCAAAAGGTATCTTAAGGCATCAACACTAATAGCATATAGGAGAGGGGTAATGTGACGACCCTGGCCAATTGAGCATTGGATGGGAATAGGATTGGATAAACTATCATTAACCACCAATCTAGTTAAACTAGATTGAAACATAAGCGAGATGTGGGAGAGAAAATTATTACCAAACCCCATACAAGAAAGTATATTCATTATGTGTCTCTAGATAACATGGTCATAGGCCTTAACAAAATCAATCTTCATCAGAATGACATCCTTCTTAGGGTCCTTGGTCCATTATTAAGTTTCCCAAGCCAACATCAAATTGTCGAAAATAAACCTTCCTTTGAGAAACCTTGTTTGTTCTTGTATGATAATTTTAGATGCCACAAGACTCAACTTCATGGTAAGGGCCTTAGAAATATTTTTGCATGCAACATTAAGTAGGGTGATAGGCCTCTCGCTAGAGATAGACGTAGAATTTGTGCCTTTTGAAATAAGTTTGATCATGCGCTGAGCACAAAGGTCTTTACCAATCATAGGCCACAATATCTTATAAAACTCCATAGGAATATCATTAGGCCTCGATGATTTACCATCTTTCACATAAAAAACAACTTGCCATACATCTTCCAATGTGAGGGTAAGGTCAAGTCTATCTTGGATTTCAAGGGACACTTTAATAGGATGAACTTCTTAACTTAGTCCTCCAAAATAAGGAGGAGATCATCTAAATTTTTGTACTAAGTATCATCTTTCATATATTTTTTTAATATATTCTTTTATATAACTTGGAAGTAATTACTTTATGGAAGAGTTTATTAGTCAATTCAAAGCTAAGGAAAGGGTGAGTACTATTATGTGTAATAATTGGTTTTTAGGCATAAATAAATTTGATGACCAATATAAATCAACGAACGTGACATCTAGAGGGTGAAGTTTTACGTAGACTAACGTGGAAACAAATGTTTATTTTGAATTGTCATCATTAAATCATTTTATGCCAATGCCCAATCCAGTTGCCTTCCTAAATTTCTTTGGATGGAAGAAAATCAATTTTGAAGATCAACACCCCCTTAGGGGAAACATCACGGATAAATATTGTATGAAAAGATACGTTGTCTCCCTTGAAGTTAAATAGACATCACGGATAAATATTGTATGAAAAGATACGTTGTCTCCCTTGACATTAAATAGACATCATTGATAAATATCATATGAAAAGATAATAATTTTTTTTGGTAAAAAGGATTAATAAATTAAATTAGTTGAAAATCATATTACATCTCCTACCTTTCCAAGATTGAAGGCTTTTAAGCCAAGTTTTAACAGAGGATGTGGGACTATTCTCCCTCACATCTAATCTATTATAGCTATCTATGCAAAAAAAGAGTAACCATGTAAAGCAAGGATATATAAATCTAGATACAAGCAATACTCTCATCAATGGGAAGAATGGAAAAAAGAGCTTCCTAACCTGTTGAGGCCACCATCTAGGAGGATATCCATAGCAAGTGTAGTATCCTCGATCAAGAGCCCAATTAGCCATCACATCTACCACCCTGTTCTAATCTCTAAATATGTGTATGAACTCCATCGTCTCAAAGCATTGTTGGGTCATCTGTATTTCCTCAAGTATTCTATGAATTCTCTAATGAGTATTCTTTTGCTTACTTGGTATTTTTAAGTGCTTCACCATAATTTTGGAGTCCGATTCCACCTGAATTTTCCACCACCCCACCTTCAAAGCCCCTTGTAATCCCCTTAATATGGCATACACCTTTGCGAGGTTATTGGATAAGATACCAAGGTTTTTTGCAAAGATAACAGCAAGGGCGTCATTTGAGAGGCAACCTATTCCTCCCACACTCGCTCTTCTTGGATTCCCCCTTATGGCTTCATCTGTATTAATCTTACCTAGTCCCTTTGGAGGAGGTTTTTAATTTTCGGTTCTAATTACTAGTGCATGATTTGGGGTTACCTTTTTTTATGTGACCAACATTGGAGACACTTGTAATCTAGATATTATCTCAATCCACTTTTGGTTAGGATTATGGGGCTCTTATAACAGGTATTGGATTGACTCCCTCATATTGATTGTGATCCTTTGCAGACAAAGTGGTTGTCTCTGTATTCTTGGTTGATGATATGATTATTTCTCTCCTTGCACAAATTCTACAAAAGGAGAGTTGTCCCCACCCAAAGCATATCTTGAGTGGGTTGGTCCATTTCCTCTCATTTAGGCCACTCCCTCCAAAGTTGTTCTATAGAAGATATCTTAGACCAAAAGATGCCTAGAAAACTTGTCATTTGTTTCCATAGTCTGATTGTGATGGGGCATCCTATAAAAAGGTGAGAGATCATTTACTCATTCTCCCAACACATCTCATATTTGAAAGGTCCATGCATCCCTTTTTTCATCAATCATTCCCATGTTAGCAACCTTCTATGAAGTAGAAACCAAATGAAGAATCTAACTATGGGCCAAAGGTTTTGTGCCCACATCTACATGAATATATAACTTAATGGGCTCGGGTTACTCTAATAGAGGGCTAAGTATCTAAAGGTAACTATATATTCACTTTGACTTTTCTTATCCCAACCAAGAGTGTCCTCTTGAGACCACAAGAATGATCTTGTCTAGATGATCCTATAGATTTCTTTTCTCTAATCTTCTGAGATTTGGATTAGCCACTCCTCTATTGGGATCCATTACCTTCTAACCTCCTAGCTTCAACTTTGATTTTTATAGTATTTGGCTACCCTAACGCAGTTGTTTATGTGAAGATTCTCCATCAATAGTCTCCACGTCAAGAATTAAGTTATTAGAGGAGGATGGCCATTGCAAGAATTTGTCTAGAAGTTAGCCTTATGGATAGTACATAATAATATTTCCTTGATTGTATCCTCTCCTATTCTAAGTCCCATTAAGATAAGAGATCCTCTACTAGGAAGCAAAAACTAGATAAGCTTTGTTGAGATTTTATTCTTTTGCATATTTGGCCCTCAAAATTTGAGCCCACAATTCCTCATGGGATTTTAACAATCTCCAATATAACCTAGCCACCAGTGCCTTGTTATTCTTGACAACTAATTTGATTCCTAATCCTCCCTCCTTTTTTTGTAAGCATAAAGTATCTCATTTCACTAATGCCCATTTGCATTCTTCCTTGACTCCATTCCAAAGGAATCTATAACTTATTTGATCCAATTATTTAAAAATTACCTTAGGGATAGCTAGCAATGAGGAGACGTAAATAGGTATGACGTTGAGGACTAATTTTATCAAATTCATCCATCCTCTTGTAGAAATCCACCTATTAGTCTATTCTTCCTTGACTCTCTATTAGGTGATTATAAGAGATGTCTTCTTGTATCTCAATTTATCCAACAACACTATCTCTCACCTATGTGAGCAATGGAAAAAGATGACCTTGGAATTTTCTTCATTTATAATTTGTCTACTCACTTTTGTAAACCGTACTTGAATCATTTTAAATTTGGAGGCCTCCCTTACTGTTGCTTTTCCTAATAATGTAGAGTCATCAAGAAATTGTAGGTGAGTAATTGGTTTAACTCCAATTGCTATTATTATTCCATCCAAAGCTATGATTTCCCCATCCTTAGGTAATGCTCTACCCAAAAATTCAACCAATGTGATGAACAAGTATGGGGATAAGGGGTCTCCCTACCTAATACCTCTATCGGTTGTAAATAGTTGGGTAGGAGCTCCATTTACTAGAACCGATTAGGATACCTAAGACATATATCCCTTGATCCATTCTATCCAATCACCCAAGAATCCAAATTATCTCATCACCTTTAGGAGGAAGTGTCAATCAACTCTACCATATGTTTTGGATAGGTCTAACCTAAAAACATGGAGGGTACTTTTTATACTTGCATAGAGTGGATGACCTTTTGAGCTATGACTATCTCCTCCAAGATATGTCTTCCACAAAACCACCTTGTTTTGGAGAAATAATTTTGTGAAGAAGAGGTTTGACCCTTTATGCCATGATCTTAGTGATAATTTTATATAGGACATTACAAAGGACAATTGATTGGTATCCGGAGATGTGTTCAGACTCCTAGGTTTTTGGAACCAACGCTATACATATCTTGTTCACCTCTTTAGGCACCACTTTGACTATCTTATCCTCTTCTACCACTCCCAAAAATTCTTCCTTAAGGATATTCCAAATTCTTGGTAGAATTTTATGGGAAATCAATCTAGGCCTGGAGTTTACCTTTTTGTATCTTGAAAACTACCTATTGTAGTTCTTTGGCAGTAATTGGGGTAGTCAAAGTTACATTATCTTCCTCTATGATGAGAGAAGGAATCTCTTAGATTACTTCCTGGTGTGCCTCTTGGTTTAGTGGTTCTGCCTTAAAGAGTTGGGCAAAGTATTATCTTGTTATATCTTTCATTCGTCCCATGTGTGTATTGATTCACCCGTAACTATTTTAGGGAAGAGATGAAATTGTATGACCACCTTGCTAGGAAAGATTTGTTGCAGAAGCTAGTGTTTCTATGTCCCTCTTGGAACCATTGGATCCTAGATTTTTGTTTCCGCATGATCTTTTCTCTTTTGTCTCATTCCTCTAGCTATGCAGTAAGCCTAGCCTCCTCCTTGGTTCGGATCTGAATAGTGCCATCCATTCTTATTTGTTCGTTTAAGTCCTCAAACTTGGTTAAGATATGTTATTTCTTTTGTCACCAAACTCCTCTCAATTTCATGTTCTCAATTTCAACTTGAGGTACTGAAGCCTTATAACAAATTTATACATGTTCACTAAGTTTACCCTCTGCCACAATTATTGAACCTTATCTGGGAAACTACTATTTCCAAGCACACCTAGGCTGAGAGTGGAAGATTATTATTGTGAACTTCAAATATGCGTTCTTAAAGTGCACTGCAAGTCATTTTCGTTTAACCTGGCTTTGAAAATGATAACATATGTACCCATCTTATATCAATTTTTTAAATCTTGCAACTTGTCAGCTGCCACTAGATAGATGATAACAAACATATTTAATCGTCCACTCGAGAAAGGCAAAGCAAAGTGGGTGTGTCTGTATAAAAATACTATTATGTCTTTTTCAAATAAACTGCCTTTAAATAGGAACAACTTCGATCTGTTGTTTAACTTAATTCTTTTTTAAATTGAGGGCAATTAAGTTACTAGAACCGATCTAATTTAATTGATCTAATTTAAAGCAGAAGTGTCTTCGCCATAAGATTCTCAAATTGATCATCAGAATCTACACCCACCTCATTTCGAGTACTAGAATTTTGATACATTAGACAAATAATTTAAGTAAATGGCATAGCTTATTGTTGTTTGGGAAGAAAAATAAATGTGAGATCCACTTCACTCAATTGCAAGACATTCAGTGGCTTGGTGTATTACGGGATTCACCAACGTTTTTCGGCAAGTCAAAAACAAACTTCTGTCTAATGACCTCAACTTGTCAAGGAAATTGTATCGTAAACGAGGGTCCGAGGACCAATCTGGGCCGTTAGTTGTGGGCGGGGCAAGATCTTCACCACAATAGACGACGCCTTTGAGGCTTTGTCAAATACTTCACTCAACTGCAAGACATTCAATGACTTGGTGTATTACGGGATTCACCAACATTTTTTGGCAAGTCAAAAACAAACTTCTGTCTAATGACCTCAACTTGTCAAGTAAATTGTATCGTAAACGAGGGTCTGGGGACCAATCTAGGCCGTTAGTTGTGGGCGGGGCAAGATCTTCACCACAGATAGACGGCGCCTTTGAGGCTTTGTCGAATACTTCACTCAACTGCAAGACATTCAGTGGCTTGGTGTATTACGGGATTCACCAACGTTTTTTGGCAAGTCAAAAACAAACTTTTGTCTAATGACCTCAACTTGTAAAGGAAATTGTATCGTAAACGAGGGTCCGAGGACCAATCTGGGTCATTAGTTGTGGGCGGGGCAAGATCTTCACCACAAATAGACGACACCTTTGAGGCTTTGTCGAATACTTCATTCAACTACAAGACATTTAATGGCTTGGTGTATTACGGGATTCACCAACGTTTTTCGGCAAGTCAAAAACAAACTTCTGTCTAATGACCTCAACTTGTCAAGGAAATTGTATCGTAAACAAGGATCTGGGGACCAGTCTGGGCCGTTAGTTGTGGGCGGGGCAAGATCTTTAGCACAGATAGACGGTGCCTTTGAGGCTTTGTCGAATCCTCAGGTGATGAAGCCTGTCTAAAGGCGTTTGGTGGAGCGCGGAGTGGGGTCGTTCCATAGGATGTGATTAGGTTCAAATTTCTAGCCCGTTCACACAACCACATTATAAAATAATTTACAAGTGCAGTTCAAATCACAAGGGTTGTTTTTCCTAAACTTATTCCGCTTTGTTATTGTTGACCCGGTGTGAAGGGGACCATGATACCTCGGGACTTGATGGTTATATCATTGTCAGTTTGGCGGGCATTCAAAGGATTCAAATCAGACTACTACCTTTACAAACAGGCTGCCCCCAAATTTTGAACCTGGGTGTCTGCTTTGTAAGTACTTGGCCAATCCACCTGACCTGGAGGGCTAAATTTGTGTGGTTAGTGTGATAAACCCCTAGGACAAACACATAAGGCTGAACAGTCCCCTCCCAACCATGACCTCTAGTAAGAGAGCTACACTTCTCAATAGGAGAATAACACACTCATTTGGATATCAACAAGGTGGGCACAAGAGGAATGAAACCTTGTCAACCTCTACCACCACATAAGACATTCCTAACTATACCTTACATCTACAAGATGAACTCTCAAAAAATGAAACCTAAATCAACCTCTACCAATACTCAAAATGCACACTACACAAGTAAATATCCATTCACGTTCACCATCATAAAAGTCTTTTAAAAAATCTTCACGACGCAGATGTAATCAATTAATAATTTGAAGGGGCTTATCGCTTTGGTCGCTGTTAAATATCGTTTGGCTTGGTGAAGTGAAACTATCAGATCGAAATGGACCATCCGTCCCTACCCTCGAATTTTGAACCTGGGTGTCTGCTTTGTAAGTACTTGGCCAATCCACCTGACCTGGAAGGCTAAATTTTTGTGGTTAGTGTGATAAACCCCTAGGACAAACACATAAGGCTGAGCAATCCCCTCCCAACCATGACCTCTAGTAAGAGAGCTACACTTCTCAATAGGAGAATAACACACTCATTTGGATATCAACAAGGTGGGCACAAGAGGAATGAAACCTTGTCAACCTCTACCACCACATAAGACATTACTAACTGTACCTTATATCTGCAAGATGAACTCTCGAAAAATGAAACCTAAATCAACCTCTACCAACACTCAAAATGCACACTACACAAGTAAATATCCATTCACGTTCACCATCATAAAAGTCTTTTAAAAAATCTTCACGGTGCAGATGTAATCAATTAATAATTTGAAGGGGCTTATCGCTTTGGTCGCTGTTACATATCGCTTGGCTTGGTGAAGTAAAACTATCAGATCGAAATGACCCGTCCGTCCAATTCATCTGTATATAAAGTAGTTCTTACGTGTACTCGAGATGTACTTAGGCAGACTTGTCTTTGGTGACCCTTTTATTTATATATAATATTTTTTTAAGTAAGTTTAACAATAAGATTTTAAATTTTAAATAAAAAAAGTAACCAATCAAAATTTAGTTGAATAAAATTTCATATAACTGCGTTAAAATTTATTTTATCTTTTAAATTTACTTTAATTTTTTTAATATATTTTTTTATTTTTTATTTTTCTAAATGATTTTTTTTTTTTTTTTTTACACTTCAGCTACCTAGGTATATTTTATATCTTTATCCTTTACATACTCCATTTAATTAAGTATGTTTTATATCCTTATCCTTTACATATTTATACTTCAGCTACCTAAGTATATTTTATATCCTTATCCCTTACATACTCCAGTTACTTAAGTATGTTTTATATCCTTATCCCTTGCATATCTAAATCTTATCCAGTTACCTTAAGTATGTTTTATATCTTATATTTTAAACTTTTATGAATATATTATCCTTTAATGATAGTTTAGTGGTTGTCAGTTATGGTGTACATCCTATCCCTTACATATTCCTTGAACCATATATGTTATATGAGACAACCGTAAGAGTATGAGAGAATGTTGTTTATCCAATATATAGAACCATATTCATGACAGAAGTTGGGTGTACAACACAAACTCTTAAACCTTTATTTAAAATTCCATTCGCCTAGAGAGGTGTACACCTAACTTCAATCATTTAGGATGTGGTTCTATTTATTAGATAAACAATATATATATGGGGAATCACAACGTAATAGTTCGGGTTTTGGCTCTTCGGAAGAGGTTCAAACTGGGGCGTGGATGAGTGTGTGAGGGAGTGGGTGTGTGTTAAATTCCTATTGATAAGCATAGCTCTCAACTTTAGGAAGGGTCATGGTTGGGGAGCCTCCCAATCCTATACGTTAGTCGTAATAGTTTCTCACACTAATCAAATAAAAAAACAGACATAAAATAATTACAAAACTCTTCTAATTCTGGCAAGCTCTTAACTCTTACTTTGAGAGGCAGACATAACTCTTCTAATTCTGGCAAGCTCTTAAGCATAATTTATTTTTGATAATTTGAATTTTGCTCACAGGGGTTTTGAATTTGTACAATTCTAATTACATGGTTAAACAAATAATTACAAAACTCTTCTAATTCGGGCAAGCTCTTAACTCTTACTTTGAGAGGCAGACATAACTCTTCTAATTCTGGCAAGCTCTTAAGCATAATTTATTTTTGATAATTTGAATTTTGATCACAGGGGTTTTGAATTTGTACAATTCTAATTACATGGTTAAACAATTTGTACAATTCTAATTACCCAGTTTGGATTCACATTATCTAATGATATTTTTTTCCCTTATAATTTAAATTTTGAAATTTTAAATAAAAATTTAAAATTCGAATTTTATGAGAGTTTATGTCATACACTAACTTCAATCATTTAAATATAATTCTATATTAAATAAAATATATATAATTATATTTAATAATTAAAATATATACATATATAATAAAAAATATAACATTTATAAATTACACGTCCAATTCTAATTACCAGTTTTGAAAAATAAATAAATAAAGAGAAAAGATGGATTCACATTGTGTAATGTTATTTTTTTTCTGAAAATAACTATTTCTGTTTTATATGTTTGTCAAATAAAATGGCAAGACCGATTCACGTTATTCACTATTCACGATGTCATTTTGTCTACCGATATATTTTATTTTTTTTTACATATTTTTTTTTACATAAACTTATTTACATATTTTTTTACATAAACTTATTTACATATTATATTTTACCAGGTTTTATGATAATTTGAAATTGAATTTTTTAAAAGAAAACCCAAAACCCCAATCATATAAATATTTTAATACATAATAAACAAATATATATATATATATATATATATATATATATATATATATATATATTTTTAAACTAGATTATATTATATTATTAACCGGAACATTACAATATTTTGGTGTTAATACTGTCCATCAGCTAAAAAACAAAATGAGGTGGATCAGGAGTAAAACATCCATAAATGAATATACATAAGAATAGAAGCTAATATCAACAAAAAGCCTATAGCTATATCTTACTGCAATACACCATATATCAGCATTCATCTAGAGGAGAGTCTGTTATATGAAAAAATTATGTCTTCTGTGCAATCTTCTACAGTCTTTAGAGAAGAAAAAGAAGTAATCAAACCCTACTTTCTGAAGATCTTGAATAATATGAGAAAGTTGACGAAGCCTCTCAATAACATCTTGAGGTGTGTTGGAAATACTTTCTTTTAAGATTGGTAGAAGTTACAAATTTAATTAAGTTCCACTTTTTAAAATTACAAATATTTTTCAAAGCTTATTTTACACAATCCATAACCTTTTAAGTTGCCCTTATAATATTTTTGTTGGAAAAGTTAGCTTGGTTGGAACTAAGATAAGATAGATAGATAAGTATTAACGTGAAGGAAATTTCGATCATAGAATATGCAAAATCTTATGATCTAGTGAACAAAATATGTTGAATCAATAAACAAAATTCCAATTATAAAATATGTAAAATCCTATAATCTAAAGAACAAAATATATTGAATCTCTTAAAGTTGTCTTTACGACAACATATTTAGCGACATAATTTTCATGATGCGTGTACGGAAAAGAGAGATGTTTTATATATTCGAGGAAGGGAGTGAATAAATGTTGTGCTTTATGCATGCATCAAATTTAATGTGTATTCAGTGATGGCTATGTAGATTCGAGGGAGGGAGTGAATAAATGTTGTGCTTTATGCATGCATCAAATTTAATGTGTATTCACTGATGGCTATGTAGAGGACAACCCCATAATAACCAATTATTGGTAGAAAGTGTTGACAAGATATCAATTATATTTATAGTCATTTTTATTTTATTATTAAGTAAAATTTGAATTTTGAGTTGTCTTTTATAATCTTTATTTCCATAGTCATTTTTATTATCAAATAAAATTTGAATCTTGAGATTATCCTTTATAACCCTATATTTTTCGTTATTATAAACTCGACCTAAGATAAACTGCATGTTTGTTAAAAAAAAAAAAAAAACTACTAAAACATCCACTATAACAAGGCTAGAAAATTTGTGAAATACCATTATAGGTACCTGGAATTAAACTACGTAAAAATCTTCTATTCGCCAATGAGATCCCATGCAGCTCGTCTTCCTCGTTTTATGGGAACTTTGTTGAACACGTGTCAAAATTTATAAAGGAGATACTCGTCTTCCTCGTTTTATGGGAACTTTGTTAAACACGTGTCAAAATTTTGTGCGAAAGGAGATTCTCGATTGTAAGATTCTCCGTGCGGGGATCTGAGACGGAGGGGTTAGTGTACGAAATCTCTACGACCAACGTAGTCTTAGACTTGGTTTAGTGTTTTTTGTTTTTTTTTTTGTTTTTTTAAAGGTTTTTGTAAAGAACGTTTAAATGCAAAATGAGGGTTCTTATTAAAGTCAAGAGTTATACTTATCAATAAGGAATTTAACATGCACCCACCCCCTCACACTCGTCCATACCGCGGTTTGAACCTTGGACCCCAAAGAAGAGCCAAAGCCCGAAACGTTGTGGGACTTATATATATTTTTTTGGTTACATAGGAGAGTTGGTCATAGCCAAAATATTGGGCTGCTCCCACCAAACTTATTCCGCCTCCTTATTATTGTTGACCCAACATGAAGGTGACCACCGGTCGCTTGGGATTCGTACCTTATTCTGCTTCTTATTGTTGTTGACCCAACATGAAGGTGACCACCGATCGCTTGGGATTCGTACCATCATCATGGATCAGGTGCGCTTCAAATCAAACTACTATCTTTACAAACAAGTTAAACCCAAAATTTAAACATGGATGTCATAAAAATTTTATATATATATATATATATATATATTCACACATCACACTCCACTGTGGTTTTAACTTGGGTCTTCCAAAAGAAAACCCAAAACCCTAACCACATGAATGTCCCATGAGGACAACATTTATATTTTTCATATAATAGTATGATTTTGACCTCATATCTAAGTTCAAACAATAACAAAGTATGAGAAAATGTATTTACTTGAAAGAAAAACTATTTAAAATAATATAATTTAATTAAAATATTAAGTTTTATTTATGGATTTTTAAAAACTTGTCTTAAATATTTTAGATTATATCACACATTATATATCTATTTAATATTAATAGACATTAAACATAAGATAGTTATCTTATATATTAAACTTTTAAAAGTTTAAAATAAATTATCATTATAATAAAAATATAAATAATAGTTCCAGTGGGATAGCTGGTTTGGATTTTGACTCTTCTTTGGAAGGTCCAAATTTCAAATAGTAGGTGGGTGAGTGTGTGTTCATCAAAATATATATAGATATATATATATATATATAAAATAAATTATCATTATATTAAAAAAATTATTAATAATAAAATATAATTATAAAAAATGTTTGGTAAATAAATTTTTAAAAAATTTACTCTAAATTATAAATATTAAATATTTATATAGTAGTTATAAACCGCGGGGTGGGCCAGTGTGAGGGATCTGGATGTGTGTTAAATTCCCTATTGAAAAGCATTTTCTCACACTAACCAAATCATATATATATATATATATATATATATATATATATATATATATATATATTAAAAATAATATATCAAATGACATCTAATTAAAATTCTTAGTTTTCATAAAAGAAACCAAGGTTTCAATCAAAATGTATAATTATTATACAAGTTGTTGTAACTTGTAACCCGAATTTCAATGCCATCTAATCAATTAGAAAATAATAATATATTATATATCAACTATAATATATAAAAAAATTACTTATAAAATGTAGAATATAAAGTATAATATATCAAATAAAATCATTAAAAAATAATATACATTAATTACCTATTCAATTTTATATAACCAAATAAAATAATAATATATTATACATAAAAATACTTATAACATGTCAAATATAAGGTATAACAAATCTTGAAAAATAGCATACATTGGTTATTCATAACTTCTTATTACACAAAATAGCACATTTGTTCTTAATGGCTTCCATTATAATCGCTTTAAATTTTACCCGTTTTGAAACCCTTCATTCATATAATTAAAACCTTACTTTTATATGAAAGTCTTTTACTTTTATTTAAAACCAAAATTATCTATAAAATTTATTTGAAATCTATGACCATTCGACTTAAATCCATAAGTAACCATAATTTCAACCTTCACTTTTAAATACTCTCATTAATTAATCACTAGTCAAAACCTTATCCATAAAGTATGATATAAAATTTATCGCTCTCTGTGGTTTGTTTAAGACTCCTTGTGGTATTTGGTATTTGCGGTATCTTATTGTAAACCACTAATCCATTCTATTTTTCTTAGACGCTAATCTACTTTGTTATCTTTGCAAATTTCCGTTTTACAAACTAGGTAATCTTTGTTACCTTTAAGTTGATGGTTCATTTGGTTCAAAAACTATGTCCTCTTACCAGGATTGAAATCCTTTTTAAGTCCAACTTTCACATCCTTCTCAATTTTGTCTTTGATCATAAATGAAGTTTGAATGTTGTTATTGACTGTACCGTTCCAGGTTGCCTCTCCGAAATTTTTGCATACACGAAATCGACTTGTGTTGATCAATACAGCTTTACAAGACATGTTCACCAAAGCGACAATGATTGATATTTGAAAAATAAGCTACTTCTCCATCATAATAATTACATGTTTAAGGAGAACAACGGGTTTGTGGCATAATAATTACATGTTGCTCCTAAACATTGAATTATTGTTTCTTGAAATGAATTAGGCAACGACTTCTTATTTGCTCTTCTTCTAAATCAAGGTGGAAAGATTTTCAAGACTTACCCCTTGAAAGTTTGTATGACAAAACGTGAGATTGTCTAGAACGAGGGATTAGGGACGCTCCAAACTTTCTAGCTTTGAAGATGCTTTGCAAAATATTATTTAATATCATCCAGCACATGGCGTCGTGGTTGTCGTTATCATACAGAGTGTATGTACGTACTCTCGCCACTTTTTAAAAATATTTAAACTTACCTTGTCATAGCTGGCAGAGGTTGCCATCATCTTGTTCTACTTCATGTGCGGTGGTTGGTAGTCGATATTATTGTGATAAACACGAAAAAAAATTAAAATTAAAAGATAGGATGGTATTTTATTTTTTAATGCATAAAAGAATAAAACAACTGGTTTAATTATATTTATTTTTGACTATTAATTAAGGTTTAAATTTTGAAGCTGCTTCTTATAATCATTTACATCTTATTTATTTTTTACTATCAACAAGGTTCAAATCTTAGAGCTGTCTCCTATAACTCCTATACCATCAGGGGTTGGCATGCACTGAAATCTTGGAGCTACCTCCTATAACCCCTATACTATCATATGCTAGCTTGCACTCAACATAAAGTTAAATCAGTCTACTACTTTTACCCCAAACAAAATTAACCTTCAAAATTTAAACCTGAATCTCTTCTAAATAAATATCCAAAACTTGCCAATCCAACCACCCTTTAAAACCTCTTGATACACCTTGAAAAATATTGATCGCAACATAATGATTATTTACTTTACATTAAATCCTCAGCGCTGTATTTTTTTTTTTTGGCGCAAATAGAGTAATGGAAAGTAAATAAACAAAGCATGAATGCTTAGGCGTGCTCCAATTTTTTAAGGTTTAATGGTTTCAGTGGATTAAACAAATTTGAAACATAAAAGGCTAACTATCCTGAAATGGTCCTGTAATATAAGAAATATTTGATATCTCATCATTTAATATTTTAAATGATCAAACATCGTGCGCATTGTTTTGCGTCGATATGTTAGAAGAACTCAAGATCGAGCATATATTAAAAGTCCAATATGCAGCCCCTCATCATAAAATGGATCTCAATCTCAAGCTCCCCTGCAAATAAATTGCGGCATATCATTTGTTTTCGGAAAGTCTCTTGCATGTATTGCCATGGTATAGCAAACTTACTAATTAAAAAGCTTTCGTTGGGCAGATGAGAATAACTACGAAAACATATACCTTCCCCAAATTTCCGTTTTCATGTGTAAAATGTGACGAGATCGATTCTCACATACTGATCATAACGTGACATTTTTCAACATAGAAGTATAAGGATAACATTCTAGTCCCAAATAATCATCTTACATCTGAATCTTGCATAGTTTCTTATTTTATTTGGATTTTATATTGTTAAATTGGAAGAATAGGTAGAAAGGATAGGAGAATAGGGAATAAAATTGATTAATTATGTTGTAAAACTTTTTCTTTATACTAATAACTTCAGTTTGATTAGCAAAACACTTAAAATTTAAAAAGAACATCTAAAAAACTTTAGAGTATTTTTTAAAAGAAGCTAGATACAAGTAAACACTAACAAAAACTAAAATTATTATGGTTGAGAAAGCAAAAACAATCATAAAATTAGAAAGAAACACCTTTAGAGGTAGTAACAGAATACAAATATCATGGCTTAGATTTTAAAAGCAAACTCTATTAGATAATATAGAGGATGAAATGAAAACTCAATTAGAGAATATACAGAATGAAATGAATACAAGCAGGATAGAGGGCACTCTACTCATTGTTAAATAAGGAAAAACAACAGAGTTGTGGGATTGAAAAACTATTAGAGTTCCGTTTGGGTTTCTAGTGGTGCTATATGGGTGTGAGGTGTGAGAATATAAATAATTTCAGAATTAAAGCATCAGTCTAATGTGAGATTTTACTTGCTAAAACATGTACTTTTTCACTAGAAGCAAAAGCTATATGAAGGCTATTGGGGTACTTAAAGAAAATACAAAGAATATTATAGTAGTTTCTCAAAAACATGTAAGAAAAAAAGACACATAAATGAAACAAATAAACAAATGGATGAACAAATGGAACATTAAATTTCATGAGGTCTCAAACTCTAATAAAGAAGTTAAACAATATGTGAAGAAAAATTATGACTTGTCGCCTAGACTAAAATTTAGGAAGAAAAATATATTTATACATCAATGAGTTTAATCCAAATTATGAACATAACAAAAAAAAAAAATACATAAATGCAAAGATCAAATAGAAGGAAAAAATGTTTATAGTCAAACTAAGATCTAGTTCAAACCATTTTAGATGTAAAATTAGGAGATGGACAATTCCTCAAGACACTTAAAACGAACCAAAATAGTGGAGATTGAAAAGTATTTTGTCATAGAATGTAAAACCAAAAAGTACATCGTGATTCCATATGAGGACACTCTAAAAGAAAATTCACTAATAAAACTTTTTGAAGGATTGAAAATATAAAAAATAGGGAAACTTCTTATCAAAATCAACAACAAAAGAAGTACACTCCAAAAGATGATAATAAGATGTTGAGCTTTTTGACTTTGTTGAACAATTTTCTTTCTTGAATATTGTTAAACTTTGAAACTCTAAATAAAAAATTTAAGGTTTAAATTCAAAAGGAAGGAAGGTACAAAAAAACCAGGAATAAAAGTATTTTGTCATAGAATGTAAAACCAAAAAGTACATCGTGATTCCATATGAGAACACTTTAAAAGAAAATTTACTAATAAAACTTTTAAAAAATTTGAGAATATAAAAAATAGGGAAACTTCTTATCAAAATCAACAACAAAAGAAGTACACTCCAACAGATGATAAGAAAACTCCAACAGATGAAAAGAAAATGTTGATCTTTTTTTACTTTGTTAAACAATTTTCTTTCTTGCATATTATTAAACTTTAAAACCCTGAATAGAAATTTTAAAGTTTAAATTCAAAAGGACGTAAGGTGATGCACCATACCTTATTTTGTATTTAAGCTCTTAATCCCATAAACTATTTTCGTATACAATACTTCATCTTGTATTAAAACTTTTAATTCAATATATCTTATATTAAAAAACTCTTAGCTCTTGATCCCATAAACTATTTTCGTATACAATACTTCATCTTGTATTAAAACTTTTAATTCAATATATCTTATATTAAAAAACTCTTAATCCTATCTGAACGTACTTAAAATCATTTCATTCATCCCGAATCTTTTATTTTTACTCTTTGGAATGACCTAGGAATGCATCTATTATGGAAATATCGATTCCCCTGTGCATTAGGGATTGTAACATCCCTACGAAAGGTCGAAATTCACAGTCCTTTTCTGCTTCTATTTGAATGCTCTGTTTCTTTTAGTGTGTGCAGCCTATGCATTCCCTACAAAAGGTCAAAATTCACGGTCCTTTTCTGCTTCTATTTGAATGCTCTGTTTCTTTTAGTGTGTGCAGCCTACGCATTCCCTACAAAAGGTCAAAATTCACGGTCCTTTTCTGCTTCTATTTGAATGCTCTGTTTCTTTTAATGTCTGCAGAATATGCATTTCCTTCGACTCCACAATTAACTTTTGTGTTACGCTCGAATAATAATCGTACTAATAATTTTTATTTAAAAACAAAACAAAACACAGGGTAGTCGTTCACTATAACCGCAAATTTTAATGAAAACAAATTATATTTCAGAAAAGGTAAAATTAGGCCAATGTGGTATATTTTGATAGCTGAAATTACAATTTACTGATAAGAGTCGTCTATCTAACTTTCCTGACAAAAAAACTTTTGTCTTCTTCATAGTCATCCGACTGAAATTAATGAAGTGGAGAAACTCTGTAACGGCTAAGAATGAATTTATATGCTGTAAAATCACAACTAAAATATTTATTTATGATTCTAACTATAATACTAAAAGGAACTTTGCTTAATTCATGAAAACGTAGGGTTTTTAAAACCTAGACGCATTAATCCTTTTTGAACAAAATGAGATGACGCTGGAAACGGTCTCGAACACGAGACGCATTAGTCCTTTTTGAACAAAATGAGACGACGCTGAAAAATCCACTAACTTAATTATCTACAGTTTCGAGTATATTAACTACAGAAATTACTAAACATAACCTAAAAGAATCTGAATAAATTTAACATCTGCAGATTTGAAGGCTAAATGCAAAAATTCGAACTAAAAATTTCAAATCGTCTGTTAACAAACATTTACAGTCAGGACCGGAAACAAAAAGAAGAAAAAGAAAAATTCAAATACGTGAGAATTTGTATTTAATATAAAGAAGTATATCTAGGAATTATTCCGAGCATCGTAACCCCCAAAAACAAAAAACAAAATGCGGCAAAATAATACTCAATATCCATGAACTTGTGTCAAGAGTAAAGGCAAATACCTGCACAAAACAGAAGTCCGTCCCGTCCGCCCGATCACAGAACTTCCTTACCACCAGCAACCATACGACTCTCTTTCGAATTTAAAACCAAATTTCTCAAAGCACCTCTTTTTCCGATCACTATTTTAATTTTAATTTCCCCCCTCCCCTCTCTATTGTGACGCAGTAGAAATCGGATATTCCTCCACTCCGGAATCCATCAAAATCGACACTTACATCACTTCCAGTGCCGCAGGTTTCGCCAAAACATCATTCTCCATACAGATGATTTATCCACATAAAAAGTAACGCCGAAGGCTTCTTATTATAATAATAAATTCATCTGAAGGTCACTTGGGCTGCAAGGACGCAAGTTGACGAACAATGAAGTTTCCATTTTCCCTGTCCCGTGTCCACTAGAGCTACCATTTTTCCACACGGTGGTGTGTTATGCTACTTGCGCTGTTTATCTGGACACAATAATATCCGCGGCAAACTTCTGTTATATGACGTGAATCTGGGGGTTGGTTTCTTAGCAGGTGAACAATCCGAGCCGTCGGTCTTGGACAGAGCGAATTCTCGGCCGCAGATATGCGGTGCCCTCGGGCCTCGACATACCGTGGGGTCGGGAGTTGACGGAGTTCGTTTTAACAGCCATTGTCTTAGTGGTCAGCACAGAAGACAGCCACGTGCCCTGCCTCTGGAATCCACTTTGATTGTGGCGGGACCTGCCAGCGGCAACTCCATTGGCGCGTGTGAAATGTCCGCGGGATTTGGTAGCGTGCAAGCAGAAAAACATTTGGTGTCCAACTCACACCTGCACGCAAGTCGTTCCCGGGACCCTGCAATGGTCTAGGCGGGTCTCCATGCAACTTCAATGAAGAATGTTCAAGGAAGACGCAATTAATGCAATGAGAGTTGTTGATCAACCTCTGTAGTAGAATTTATTTACCAAGACACCGAAAATGAAAACTATAATAGGTTTTACACCGTCAAAATCCTTCGGGGTTGCGCACGGTTTTCATCGTATCAGCATTATCAACTGAATTTTGGGTACTCGATGTGGGTTTGGTAATTTGTAGATTCAAACGAAAAACTCCCTTCAAGAATTACCCTACCCTCCTTAACTCACCTAATACGTAAGTCTAGAATAGTTATAGTTAGTGAGTTCGAATTCCTTAATTCCTATAGTGGTATAAGTCTATATGTAACACAATTAGTTAGTCAAATTAATATATAAAAGTTTTATAATTGATTTATTATTAATATTATTTTTAATTAATTTATTAATCATTATATTTTTAAATAATTAAAAATATTTATTATAAATTTAAAATAAAGATAATGTTTAAAAATAAAAAATAGAATTTAATGCAAGTTTAAAAATTAAGAATTAAAATTTAAATGTATATATTTATTGAGTGTTTTTTAAATTATTTTTTTGATATAAGAAAAATATAAAAGTAAAGATGCAATTGGGGAGAGGGTTTCAATTGTGCAACAATATTCCTTAGCACCAAATATTTAGAGTCTCATCTTACCACATTGTATGATTTGATTATATTATGATTGATTCACAGTCTCATCTTACCACGTTGTATGATTTGATTACATTATGATTTAAATGACGTATTCAGACTTCATAAGACGACAACTTCACAAGATAAAGGTATCATTTTATAGCAGTGGCAATTTCTTGTGGCAAAGACGACAAAGCTGTAATGGCAAAGTTATGTCAGCACCTTACTTTAGCCCTTTCGTGACAACAAACCAATAGGAAACTTCGTGATGGTAATCCCTTAACGACACTTCCCCTATCGATAGTCCCTTGACAACAATACTTTCCTTCTAGTGAAGACACACAAATGACAGTTTTCTTTAGTTGGCAAGACGACAAGGGGTAAGAGGTAACTTCTTTCCTCTCCAACAACAAGCAAACCACTATCTGCCTCTTCACAAGCCAACAACTACAAAAATTAAAGAGCAATCAAAACATACAAATGGCAGTCTTTGCCACAATGACACTTTGCTCAAGTGCTTCTCAACCTAATGGCAATTGTTGAGTCATGTGACAATGAGACTTATGTGGAACTTATTTTCACTTGCAACCCTGCACACACTAATCCAAGTAGACTACAACATACAACTTAAATATCACAAAGCAAAAATCACTTAAACATGCAAGAACAAAAATGTTGTTCATATATTTTCTATTTTCATTAGGAATACACGGCTAAGATTTGAGATCCCTTTTTCTCTTTGTTATCCCCTCTCTTCTCCTCACAAACCCCCTTTTTAAAGGCTTCAAAAATAGTTACTAAACTATTACTTTTCAACTTCCATGAGACAATTTCTTAACAACCATCTGATGGTTGATATTCCAACTTCCCCATGTGGATGCTCCTGCATCATACTCATCGGGTAAGAGGAAATGTTCCATGAGCTCCAGCTCATGAATTACTCTTCCAAGCTATCACACTTTTAGCTTGGTTGTCTTCACAAGGTCAACTTCAATGTCTTGTCTTGGCCTTCCTCTAAGGATCAAACCTCCTCGTATAGAATGCACTCAACATTCTCTTCACCTTCTCCCATTGCGTCACATCCATCCAACCACAATCAACATGCACTTTGTTGGCAATTCCCTCTTGGTGCCAACACCTTCTTTTGGAGTGATCATGTCCTCCACAACTCTCACAAGGATGTAGGTTCCAACACCTAGTTGCAACATGTCCAAATCTTCCACATTGACTACAACAACCCATTCTCAAACCTTCATTCCTTGTATTGCTCTCTCCTCTCATAAATTTAGTCTCGTTGCTTCTTGTCGGACCTGCATACCCAAGGCCTTCATTCCTTGGCCTTATCTTTGGCATTATGGGTATTTTCACACCTTGCCCATATCTTCCCAATCCTTTACCATTGTACCCCATTCTTCTCATCAACTTGGAGCCAATGCCTCTGGTGTGCCTTTCAAAGCACCCAAACTCTTCATCCCCACTCTGATCTCGATCATCATCACAATGTCCTTCACCACACTCTAAAGTACCATTGTCACTATCAACTCTAGCAACATGGCCTTTGTCATAGCCAACAATGACCTGATGAGGTTCATCTTCCTCTACTATCTCTTTACCACTTCTTTTCTCTTTCTCTTTCTCCTTATCTACAATAGGAATCGCTGCACTATTGTCTTCATCATCACTACTACTGGTGACTTAGACCAACTGCTTCTTCCCCATGCTTATTCTCTTGCTTGTCTCTACCCTTTCTTCCTCATTCTCCATTGGTGTCAACTTATCATGTAAGCTCGATTTGAGACTAGAATCTATGTGATTTATGTTGAAAGAATATCTACATATTCTTCCAACAAATCCTTCACCTCATGTGGGATTTCATTCATCTTGTCCACTATCCCTTCTTTTATGGGTTTAGCGATGAAAGCAAAACATGCTTCCTTCTTCTTTCCCTTCAAGGATTTTTTTTCTACCCTTGCACACTATAGGACTATTATCCACTTCTTTCTCTTTGTCCTTCAATGGACTTAATGTGTACCTCTTACCATCCTTCTCAATAGTGTAGGTGTTCTCCCTACCTTCATGCACTACCTTTTTATCAAATTGCCATGGTCTTCCCAACAAGACATGACAAGCATCCATCGACATGACATCACATAGTATCACATCCTTATAAGAGCCAATTTGGAGGTCTACCATACATTGTTTTGTTACCAAAATTTGATGTCCCTTTTGCAACCATGAGACCTTATATGGATTTGGGTGTTCAATCCTCTTCAATCCAAGCTTCTCCACCATCTCTATTGACACCAAGTTATCTGTGCTACCGCTATCCACAATCACCTTGCAATATTTGCCTCTTGATTTGCAAATCATCTTGAATATGCTCCTTCTTTTCTCAGGCTCATACACCTCCTTTGCTGGTTTCAACAATACCCTTTCTATCATAAGGAATTCTCCTTGTTCTAGTTCTTCCATGTGCTTTGGTGAAGCAATATTGTCTTCATCTACTTGTACAACTTGGTTATGGGCTTCCCTTCCATGTTCGCTAGTTTATTGCACTTGAGGGACATTCAAATGCCCAATGTCCAACTTCTCCACATCTATAACACTTTCCAACAAAACTACGTCCTCTTCCTCTACCAAATCCACCTCGTCCTCTCAATGATTCACCTTTTTCCTAGGTGCTTTGATTGGAATCACTTTGAGAAGTACTAGCTTCTCCTTCTTGCAAATGTTTCCCTCTACCATTATTTGATTGTTCTCTTCCTCGAGAGGATCTTCCTCTTCCTCTCGCATTATTTTGTTGCCTGTGCAACAACTTTTCCTTTGCCTTGAGCGCATATTGGTATGCCTCTTCAACCATTCTGATTCTAATCATGCCAATTTCATCTTGTATGGACAATCTTAGTCCATTTATGTATCTTGCCACTTTCTCCTCATCATCTTCAATATGACCGGCTCTTATGGTCAATTTATAGAACTCCTTTGTGTACTCTTTCACTCCCAACTCCTTTTACTTAAGGTTTTGGAGTCTTCTGAACAACCTTATTTGGTAATCCGATGGGAGGAATTTGACCTTCAGTTTAGTGACCATTTTCTCCCATGTCTTAATATTTTCCTTTCCCTTTCTTTGTCTTTCTATTTGGACATGATCCCACCACAAGGATGCATGCCCCTTTAGTTTCATACAGGTAAACTTCACCTTCTTGGGGTCATCCATTGATTCAAAATCAAAATATTTCTCCATCTCTATAATCCAATCGATGAGTTCTTTAGGGTTTAAACTTCCATCATATGATGGGGTTTCTATCCTTGGCTTTCTACCCATATTAGAAATTGCTCGGATTAATATTTCTTCTGGATCTCTTCCTTGTCCTTCATTGTGAACTTATGCTTGGTCCACTTCCTCCTCTTCACTATCACTTACATCATCCACTTGAATACCCCTCCTCTAGGCAGTTTCAAGTGCATCTAGTCGAGCAATGATGCCTCTCATCATCTCTGCTATATCCATGATTTGAAGGCCTTGTGGTCTTCTCCTTACCCATTGTGATATCTCTTATTTATGTATGTATTAATCCTCAAAGATCTTTTGGCTCTAATACAAAAATAATGCAGCGAAAAAGAGGGTTTCAATTGTGCAACAGCTCCCCTAACAACAAAATTCACAGTCCTTACCACATTGTATGATTTTATTACATTATGATTTAAACGATGTATTTGGACTTCATAAGATGACAACTTCACAATATGGTGGTGTCATTTGACAACAATGGTAATTTCTTATTGCATAAGAGGACAATGTGGAAGATGGTAAGGGCAAAGATGACAAATCGATAGGAAACCTCATGACAACAATCCCTTGACAACGTGTAAAGTCATGTCGACACCTTACTTCAACCCTTTTGTGACGACATTACTACATGACGACAAGTCGACAGGAAACTTCATGACGACAATCCCCTAACGAGGTACAAAGTTATGTTGACACCTTACTTTAGCTCTTTCGTAATGATATTACTACATGATGACAAGTCGACAAGAAACTTCATGACGACAATCCCCTAACGACATGCACTTCCTTGACGAAATTTTTCTTGTCGACACTCACTTTTTCGACAACAACAGTTTCCTGTGACAACACACAAATGGTTGTTTTATTTAAGTTGGAAAGACAACAAGGGGTAAGGGGTAACTTCTTTTCTCTCCAACGATAGACAAACCACAATTTGCCTCTTCACCAACAAACAACTTCAAAAATTAAAGAGCAATCTAAACATACTACAACATACAACTTAAATATCACAAAGCAAAAATTATTTAAACATGCAACAACAAAAATGTTGTTCATATATTTTCTATTTTCATAATACAAGGCTGAGATTTGATGTCCCTTTTTCTCTTTATCTTTTTGCTCTCCCCTCTCTTCTCCTTGCGAACCTTCTTTTTAAAAGCTTAAAAAAACAATTACTAAAATATTACTTTTCAACTTCCTTGAGACTGTTTCTTAACAATCTTATGACAGTTGGTCTTCTAACTTCTCCACTTCCCTACGTAAATGCTCTTACATCAAGTAGTTTATCATTTTAATTTTTTCTTTTAATCAATTTCATAATAACATAGTTATTTTTATTCATATAAAAATTTATTTTAACATATTTAAAAGTTTACATGATATTTTTATTTATAATTATATAAATGATTATATATATATATATATATATATATATATATATATATATATATATATATATATATATATATATATATTGGTAAGTAACAGTATATTTACAGTGGGTTTTTTGTTGAAGGATCCCAAAACCTTAGTTACATAGGAAGCCATGGCTACAATTGTGATTAAAAATCGGGGCTGCACCCTTGGGCAACAGTCCAGGGCCCAGGGCCCTGGTGCCTACAAAAAAAAGACTAGCTATGAGACCAGCACTACAAAATTTGGTCTGAGGCCACCAAAACCTGGAAAAACCGTAAAACAACAAGCACCAAAAACGCAAAAACCTGCTCGCCATCGCTCGGGGGGCCCTATGGCCGGGCCTGGCCTGGACGAGGCCCGACCTGACAAATCGAATCCTCTCCTTATCAGGGCCATCACCTAGCCTACGACGGAGTTCTGCCAGGGCATTGGCCGCTGAGGAAGCCGCTTTGGGAGCCAATCGTAATGTCAAGGAGGACCCTAGTCGTCAAATTCTACATCTTGCTGTCAGATTCAGAACTGACTTCGGTGGCCTCCGAGGCCTCCACCTTGGCCTTCTTATAGCTGCCAGCAGCCCTGCTGCTGCCTGGGGCCGGGCCTTTGCGACTTGAGCTGGCACCAGGAGTCGAGGCCCCGCCTGGGCCTTGGACTGGAGTTCTGCATTTTCGGGTGGGCCTGCGCCATTTCGGGGAAGGGGAGCCTTCGGGGGAGGCAGTCTCCTTGGATTTGGAAACTACAAGGGAAGCACGGGGCGCGACCGCACATCTTCGGAGCCCCGACACGGGGCGGGCTAAGCGCTTGTGACCTCATCGGTGCAAGAATTGTCTTGCGATACTATTTGGGCCAAAGCTTCAGGGAAGTTCGTGTTCCAGGTAGTGAAATCTTCTACTACGGTGGCCTGGTTGGCCATGAAGTCGGATGCCCTGTTGCCTTCTTTGTACACATGCCGAAGGACGTGATCAGGGAGCCCTTGGAGAATGGTGTGGAATTCTCGGATAGAGTTGTGAATGCGCCAAGAGCAACTTCTCGGGCTGCAGGCATCTTTGATTATAACTTAGGAATTGCCCTCGATGATGAATTTTGGGGCGGACTCCTTGAGGGCAGTCAACTCACTGAGGAGAGATGCTGCTTCGACGAAGTTGTTGGTATGGATGCCAAGCGGAGCAGTGTATGCCAGGATCAGGGCCCCGTGACTATCGCAGATGACCCCGCCCGCACCAAAGGGCCCAAGATTTCCTTTAGAAGCTCCGTCGAAGTTAAGTTTGACCCATCCGAGAGGGGGGGCAGTCCACCTGGTCGTAGAACAACGGGAGGGGGCGGGGGGGTAGGGGGGAAGCTGGATTTTGAGGGAGGAAAGAAGGGTGGCCTCACCCGGCCATCGGGGCGCCTCGGTTAGAGGGATGGAGCGGGAATTATCAAGGGCAAAGGAAATTGCCTTGGTTGCTATCCACAAGGGGGAACGGGCCGGGGAGGAGAAGGCTCTGTTGTTGCGCTCAGGCCATAGTTGCCAAAGCAAGTGAGGGAGGCAGAAGGCCCAGGGGAAGCGGACGAAGGGGTGGGCGAAGGGTTTGGGCCACTGAGACAGGAGGTCAGAGATGGAATTGGGGGCCACCCACTAAATAGAAAATTGGGAAAGGATGAGGCCCAGGACTTTAGAAGAAAAGGGGCATCTGAGAAAGAGATGATTAGTGGACTTCCAGGCAGCACAACAAAGGAAGCATCTGTTCAGGATCTGGAAGCCCCTCCTGATTAGGTTCTCAATGGTTAGGATATTGTTTTGGACTGCCGCCCAGACGAAGTGGCTGATTTTGGGGATCAACTTCTTGGCCCACACCTGAAGGGCTGGGAAAGGGGCCTTGTTAGGGACTCTTTGGAGGTTGTAGGCAGATTTTACAGAAAAGACACCGTTGGGAGTGTCGTGCCAAACGCATCTGTCATTCCCCCTAGAGGACGGGATCACTATCACCTTGAGGAGGCGCTGAAGCCTGGAGGCTTGGAGTCGATGCCTAGAATTCAGGATGGGCTTCCAAGTAACCCACCCCTGGTTCTAGGAGAGATAGGTCGACACACTAGGTCCTCTGCCCGCCAGGCCCGGTCTAAGGACGAGGAGATCACTGTCAGCAATCAAGGCCTCATCTTGGATCCACCTGTCTTCCCAGAAGTAGATCTTGGTTTCGTCCTCGAGGATCCATCTAGTCCCTTTTCGAATGATGTCTTTAGTGGAAATCAGGGATTTCTAGAAGGCTGATCCGTCTCTGGGTTGGGATTCACTGAGTAAGGGGTGGAGGTGGCAATATTTCTTGAGCACGATACTGACCCACTCATCAGGGGCGTTTGTGAACACCTTCCAGGCGTGCTTGGACAAAAGGGCCTTGTTCATCAAGGTCACCCGCTTGAGCCCGATCCCTCCCTCGCCTTTGGGGCGACAGACCAGGGGCCAAGAAACCAGGGGGATCCTCTTCTTATCTTCGCTGCCTGACCAGAGAAAGCGTTTTTGGATTTGATCGATGTGAGCTGCAATGGAGGTCGAGATTCTGAAGATCGACATAAAATATACCGAAATGCTTTGAAGGACTGCCGACAGGAGGGTGGCTCTGCCAGCATGAGAGAGGAAGTGGCCTTTCCAGGGGGCCAACTTCCTCTGAATCCGATCCATCATCTCACTCCACAGGGCCTTAGAGGACGCACCTGTAAACATGGGAAGCCCGAGGTAAGAGGAGGGAAGGGAATCAGGGGTACAACCTAGAATCCGCTCGATTCTGATTTGCCTAGCTAGGGGGGTGTGGATGAAGAAGATTTTGCTTTTTTGAAGGTTAATTTTCTGCCCGACCGCCTCCTCGTATAGGGTCAAGATGTGCTTGAGGGCCTTGGCTTGAGGGATCGAAGCTGAAGTGGCAAGAATGGTATCATCCACGAACTACTGATGGGACATAGGAGGTAGGCCCAGCGTAGGCCTGATTCCCGAAATGACTCCGTGGGAAACAACACTCAAGATGGTTCGTCCCAAGGCCTTAGCCAAGATGATGAAGAGGATCGGGGATAGGGGGTCGCCTTGGCATAAGCCTTTGGAGCTAGGGAAGAACCCGAAGAGGGATCCATTGATGAGGATAAAGAACCAGAGGGAGGACACAATTTTTGATGAGCCTGACCCATGAGGGGTGGAACCCGAACTTGAGGAGGACCTTGAAAAGGAAATCCCAGTCAACTTTGTCAAAGGCCTTGTTCATATCTAGCTTGAGCAGAAAGGAGGCCTTTTTGGACAAGAAGACCGAGTGGATGGCCTCGTGCATGATGATAACTCCATCTGTGATCAACCTTCCTTTAACCGAGCTCCCCTGGCAAGGGGCAATGATCAAGGGAAGGATATCCTTGAGACGGGAGGCCATGGATTTTGTCAGGATTTTGTATAAAACATTGCATAAGCTGATGGGGCAAAAATCAGAAAGGGATCTGGCTGCCTGAGACTTGGGGATCAGGGCAATGAAGGTGGAGTTAATACCTCTGGGGATGGAGCTTGCAGTCTGGAGGTCCAGGATGGCTGCGCATACTTCTTGACCAACGATGTCCCAAAAGGATTGGAATAAGTGGGGGGAAACCCGTCCGGGCCCGGGGTCGCCTCGACCTTCATGGAAAATGTGGTAGTATGGATTTCAGAGTCAGAAAGGGGCTGCACGAGCATCTCATTTGCCAAGGTTGAGACTGAGGCAGGGATATGTTCCAGCAGGGAGTCTGCTGCTTCTAGGGACATGAGAGGACTATCACCAAGGAGCTGCTGGAAGAAGTTGATGGCTTCGATTCGAATGTCCTCTTTGTCCTTGATAATTTTGCCATCGTTGCTCACCAACTCAAGAATTCTTTTAAAGCCCCTATTTATGAGAGTCGACATGTGGAAGAACTTCGTATTAGCATCGCCCTCTTGGAGCCATAGGGCTCTCGAATTTTGTCTCCAAAAATTTTCTTCCCTAGCTAGGATGTTATGGTACTCGTTAAGGGCTGAGTGTTCCTCTTCCCTGATCCCCGGGTCTTGGGAGCCTACCTAGAATCTGAGCTCAAGGTCTTCGAGTTTTTTCTTAACTACCACTTTATTTTCAAAGATGTTGCCAAACACCTCTCTGTTCCATACCTTGAGTTGCTCTTTGAGGAGTCTCAGCTTATGGTAAACTTGTTCAGTGCGGCGCCCAGGGACTGGGGGAGCCCACCAACTGCCAACCTGGGCCCTGAAATTGGGATTATTCAGCTACATGGACTCAAACCGAAAGGGTCACTTGAGGGGGGAGTGATGGTTGGTTTCGAGGAGGAGGGGGCTGTGGTCAGACCCAATTTTAGGGAGGCCCAGCAAGGTTGCATCGGCAAACAGGGGAATGGCTTCCTTGGACAGGAACACTCTGTCCAACCTGACCTGGATATGGCTTGCTCCTATTCTTCTGTTTGACCAGGTGAACCTGGCTCCTTTCAAGCTGATGTCCATGAGCTCGTTGAGGGAGGTGAAGGCGCCAAAGTCCTCCATGCTTTTGCCCGGAGCCGTTGATCCCCCACTTTTGTCAGAAAGGAAAAGGGGAATGTTGAAGTCCCCTACCAGGATCTAGGGGAGGGGGCAAAGGCTTCTCTCATCGAGCTGATATCCTTCCATAAGGTGGCTTTATCAACCGGGCTGTTAGGAGCATAGACGTTAGACAGGATCCACGACCGCCTTGTCTTCACGCAATGGACCAGAATGTTGATTATTTTAGGAGAAGAAGATATGAGCCTCCCCTCGTAAGACCGGGGATCCCACATGCATAGCAGGCCCTCGGCTGAGCCAGCCACGAGGGTAGATAGGGACTCACAGTTGCGCTAGGTAGCTTGGGCGACTCTCTAGGCAACGATGTCATCTATTTTGGTCTCTTGAAGGAGGAGGAAGGACGGGCGATGATCCTTGTAGAGTTGGCCAAGGATCCTTTTCTTGGGGGCACCATTGAGCCCCCTAACATTCTAGGTGATGAGCTTCATTTGACACCCTTGTGGGGTCGCTTGCCCCCCTTCCCGGCCTGCGTGGGGGGTTTGGGTCGAAGGGCTTTTGTTTTGGAGAAGCTCGCAACAACGTCGAAGAGGGTTGCCTGGGAGCCATTGGCTATGTCGTCTTCAGTGATCCTCGCTCGCTGGTCGCCCAGGGTGGGCTGGCCCCGCTTGAGTTTGCTGCCAAAGTATATGGTGAAAGTCCTGCTGCGGGTCATCTTGGGGCTGATTTCATCGGGCCCAAACGGAGAACTGCCCTAAACCTCTTCGTCAGACCTCTCAAAGTTGCACTATGAAGGGGAGAAGCCAGTAGGGACCACCGGGAGGGGCGAGAGGGGGTCAAGGGGGGGATAGCGGGGGTGGGGGGGGAGGAGGAAACCCTGACAAAGGAAGGCGGGAAGGTGGGAGCCGACGGGGAAGAGAGCCCGGGTGGCTCACAGGTCTGGGGGCGCAAGCAGGGACCTACAGGGAGGGATTCACATCGAGTGGGGGGGGGAAACCTGGGATCGAGGCCTCAAAAGAAGACCCAGGGAGGGGAGTAGGGGGAGCGGAACCCTGGGGAAGACCGTCCACCAGGCCAAGGCCCGCATGGGGTTCCTCTGGGATAGAAGGGGGAGCCTCCTTGGCAGTCCACGCCTAAGATCCGTGGCCATCACAAGGGGGCCCTTGGGAGGGGGCCCGACCTGGTCAGGAAGGGAGTTTGGGGAAAGGGCCATCAGCCTTCTTGGATCCAAGGCATTGGTGGGGGAGGTGGCCTTGAGTGCAACAAAGAGGGCAAAAGGCAGGTTTGTTTTCATAGATCAGGGATTGGTGCCAAAAGGACCCGAAGGAGATGGTCACAGATGAGGGGGGCTCGGATTCTAGATTTGCATTGACATAGAATTTGGCATGAACCATACGAAAGTGTTAGGATCTCATCCTAACCCTTAATGTAATAACTTCCATGATGTAATAATTCCTAGTGAACGTGGGTAGTACCCATGATTAATATTTTGTAATGTTCTAAGTTTTAGCTTAGGTAGTGCCCATGACAAATGGCACCCTTTTTATGTAACACATGGTAGATAGGTGGCATTGTGCATGTAATTCGTGTGGCATTATGCATGTAATCCGAGTGGCATTGTGCATGTAATTCGAGTGGCATTGTGCATGTAATTCAAAGTGGCACTATGCATGTAATTCGGGTGGCATTATGCATGTAATCCAGGTGGCATTTTGCATGTAAGCCAACCTTGGAAGGAAACTCCTTAAATACCCGAAAGGGCACCAATGTAACCATCTTTTGCAAAATTAATGAAGTATTGAAGGAGGTTGCCCCCTCGAAGAGGCCTGCGATTCAGTCCTATTGTGAGATTGTTCTTTATGCAAATTTATGTTATATTAATGTGATGTTTATGTGAGTTATTTCCAAGCAATTGTGTGAGAGTGTGTTATTTGAGTTTATTTTATAGCAGGATCTTAACAAGTGGTATCGTAGCGCTTTCCAGGGCCAAGTTCTCCTGCAACTGCAACGATTCTTGCCATCCAATCCGCTCGTTAGGTATAAATTCCGTGTGTTTTTTCCATTCCGTTTTTCCTTATTAAAAAAAAAATCCAAAAAAAATACAGTGTTTTTTTTTTCCAGACCAAAAACAAAAAAATATATTGTTAGTTGAGTAGGTAGAAACCCTGTACCGGGGGTTTTAAAATATCGCGAAGGATCTGTCGTTATTGGCTAAGCTAGATAGCCCATAAAGCGTCTAGTGAAGTGAGGGGCGATCAGTGCTCCAATACCTGTGCCTCGTATGTAACTCGCGCACGGACTTGAGCTCCCACGTATCTTCGGGTATATCGGGAGACCATCTAGGATTAAACAAAATTTTAGCCATTAGGAAGCTCTTCGGCCTTGTATTACTCATAGTCTATGGGACACAACATCCTGGACGATTACCCTCCCGTATTGTCGTAGAGGCAAGTAGTGTGCTCAAGGGTATGTGTGGAATCCTCCTTGAGTAGTGGCCTGAAATATTGGTCCGAGCACTATTGTTCGTCACTGTCGGTATATTAGAGGGCCTATGGGTGGTACATACTCCTATACTTAGCATTCCCTGGTTCTGTTAAAACTGCAACCTGTAAAAAATGCAAAAATAAAAATAAAAATAAGAATCCAAACACCCCCGTTCGTAAACCTGCATTTCAAAAGTGAGCATATGAGAAAGGAGTCCTCTACCAAAAAAATAACAAAAGGGACATGCATTCGGGATAAGCCATGAGGGTGACACTTAAGTTGAAAGTCTGGAGAGTAACAGTAAAATTTACAGTGGCGATCACAATCAAGTCGACCAAAGTCAGAGAGGTCAGCACAGTCAAGGCAGAATTCACAGTCTTCAGAGTCAGAACAGAACTGTCATATCAGTCACCTGCAAAATACAGAGAATCTTGAGTGTGAAACACGGCCAGTTTTAGATAGTGCTCCAAGTACCCAACTTTTGCTCAGTAGCTCAGAATCAGAATCTGAAACACCGTTAGACTCAAAGAAACAGAGATAAAAAAAAAAAAAAAGTCTAGGGTGCCAAAAAGTAGTGTTGAGAGATATAGCTCATTGTGACCACCTCCTCCTGCTGATCATTTTGATATATAGCACCCAAGCACTTTTTTGGGCACTTACTAAAAATAGTAAGTCAAAAAAATTCAATTCTATTTTTAGTAACTGGTCACAAAAGGTCAAAAAATGGCCCAGGGTACCCGTGGACACCAGAAAGAACTAGAACACTTGGAGTCCCTAACAAAAGCCATTGAGAACTTGAACTCGGCTTTTCACTCCATAAGGGAAGAAGTCCAAGGTCTTCGCCTAGAGCATGAGGCCACTAGCAATCGCTTAGAAGAAGCATTGATCGAAGTAGACAACAAACTGAGAAGAGAACCACCCAAATCAGAATACCAAGCCGAGAGTTCTACAAGGAATCGTGACCATGATACACCCTTTAGAATGCCCAAGTTGGACTTTCCCAAATTCAATGGGAAGGATGTTGATGGGTGGCTATGTCGGGTTGACCAATTCTTTCGACTTCATAATGTACCAAGTATTTCATCGAGTCCGGATGGCTTCCTTTAACTTGGAATCCGAGGCTCTACACTCGGTTTCAATGGTTGCGTCTTACCTACCCAAATCTCTCTTGGGAGGATTTTGAATCCCAAATACTCACTCGATTTGGTCCTAGTGAGTTTGAGGACTTCACAGGAGCCTTATCCAAACTACAACAAACAGGGTCAGTTTGAGAGTACCAAGCTCAATTTGAAAAATTGGCCAATCGAACAAGAGGATTGAGTGAAGGGTTCTTCCAGAGTTGTTATATCAGTGGGTTGAAGATGGAACTCCAAGCGTAAGTCAAAATGTTGAAACCACGAACTATGATGGAAGCTATCGGTTTGGCCCGTCTGGCCGAATCTAAACTCTCTCGCCCAAAGACACCCATCAAAGTTTCCTCAAAATAGACCTTCATTTCCCCCTAGAGCCCAACACCCAGATGATAATAAACCCGCTGCACCCAAGCGCCTCACCACCGAAGAGATGGATGCACGTCGTGCCCAAGGATTATGCTACAATTGTGATGAAAAGTTTTTCAAGGGGCATAAGTGTGCACACAAAAAATTGTTCTTGATAGATGTTGGAGAACCTGATACCGCTGACGAGAGTGATGAGGATGAGGACCCTCCAGAAACACCTCCTCCACAAGAAGAAGGGAAACAGGAACCTGAGACATCAATTACAATCCATGCCCTTGCAGCATTACTACTCCTCAAACCATGAAGGTTACAAGATGTTTCAAGGGCCAACGTCTTTCCATCCTTTTGGATTCGGGAAGCACGCACAACTTCATTGACCCTAGAGTTGCTCAACGGGCAAATTGCTATATCCACAATTGTAATTCCTTTGAGGTCATGGTAGCCAATGGGGGAACCTTATCTTGTCAAGGAAAGTGTCGCAATGTTCAAATCAAGATAGGGGACTATGAACTCAAGCAGGACATGTTTGCCCTCCATTTGGGTGGATGTGATATTGTTTTGGGATGCCAATGGTTGAGTACGTTGGGCACTATCAGTTGGAACTTTGCTAAACTTTGGATGCAGTTCTTCCAGAATGGACAAACACACATCATCAAGGGCTCCCCGGAAGGAACACCTCAAATTATCAGCTCAAACGGCATGGAGAAATTGCTAAAGAAATCATCACGTGGGGTCATTGCACAACTATTCTCCATCCAGCCCTCCACATCTCCAATGGGTGAAATCCCACAAGACATGCAAAAGATTCTCCACAAACATGCGACCATCTTTTCAAAACCCATCACACTACCACTGCATCGCTCTCACGACCATGCCATTCCATTATTGCTGGATAGTACACCTCCCAATATCAGACCACCTTATGAGCGACTCAAGCGCACCTTATTTTGGAAAGGTAGGAAACAGGACATTCGCTCTTTTGTAGGCAGATCGCGACACGAGTCAAAGGATGAAAAGAGAAACAGCTGCACTCTTTCGGGCACTCTTCCACCCTTGCCGATACCGGATCGGTGTGGACCGACATCTCTATGGATTTCATAGAAGGGCTACCTAAATCTGGAGACAAGTCTGTTATTTTTGTGGTAGTGGACCGCCTTTCAAAGTATGCTCACTTTTGTGCCCTAACCCATCCTTACACAGCATTCACTATTGCCCAAATTTTTCTTGACTCCATATTTCGCCTTCATGGCATGCCAACCTCCATTGTATCTGATCGTGATCCCAGCCTTACTAGCAATTTTTGGCAAGAGTTGTTTAAGTTGCAGGGGACTCACTCACAATGAGTTTAGCCTACCATCCGCAAACGGATGGTCAAACAGAGGTTGTTAATAACCGCTTGGAAACCTACCTTCGCCGCTTGCCTCCGATCATCCTACTCATTGGGCAAAATGGCTTTCTTTGGCTGAATGGTGGTACAACACTTCCTATCATACCGCCACCAGAGGCAGTTTACGGGCACCCTCCACTCACGCCTCCCTCCTACATTTCGGGCAGCTCCAAGGTACAGGTTCCATCAACACTTCCCGAATTGGATGAAGAAGGCTCCATCTTACTTGCACCAAAGCAACTGCTGTATCGTCGAACTCGTAACCGTACCATCACAGAGGTCCTGGTTCAATGGCGTGGACTTCAACCTGAGGATGCTACATGGGAGTCTCTCCATCAACTTCAACAACATTTTCCTCATTTTCAGCTTTGAGGACAAAGCTTCTTCAAGGAGAAAGGCATGTTAGGATCTCATCCTAACCCTTAATGTAATAACTTCCATGATGTAATAATTCCTAGTGAACGTGGGTAGTACCCATGATTAATATTTTGTAATGTTCTAAGTTTTAGCTTAGGTAGTGCCCATGACAAATGGCACCCTTTTTATGTAACACATGGTAGATAGGTGGCATTGTGCATGTAATTCGTGTGGCATTATGCATGTAATCCGAGTGGCATTGTGCATGTAATTCGAGTGGCATTGTGCATGTAATTCAAAGTGGCACTATGCATGTAATTCGGGTGGCATTATGCATGTAATCCAGGTGGCATTTTGCATGTAAGCCAACCTTGGAAGGAAACTCCTTAAATACCCGAAAGGGCACCAATGTAACCATCTTTTGCAAAATTAATGAAGTATTGAAGGAGGTTGCCCCCTCGAAGAGGCCCGCGATTCAGTCCTATTGTGAGATTGTTCTTTATGCAAATTTCTGTTATATTAATGTGATGTTTATGTGAGTTATTTCCAAGCAATTGTGTGAGAGTGTGTTATTTGAGTTTATTTTATAGCAGGATCTTAACAGAAGCCTGCCTTGGTAGCGGGATCGAAGGCCACCAGTTCCTCGACCGACTGGGCAATAAGCCTTAGGACGTCTTCGTGCCACAAATGGAAGGGAAGCTTTAGGAGCCAGACCCAGATCGGGGCAAAGTTGATGCTTTGAGTGTTGGGGTGGAAGTCAGCTCCATAGCGCCTGAGGAAGAGGCTTTTGTGTCCTAGAAACCAGGGCTCGCCCGACAGGATCTTTTCAGCGTCATCGATGTTATTCAATTTGATGATGAAGAATCCCTTGGTGAGGGCCACCAGATGAATATGTCCAAAAACTTTCCATTTGGTAACCATCCATCTGTGAACGATTTCCATGTCTGGGCGCCCTCCCAAGAACTTCCCAACCAAGGAAGTAGAGGATCCAGCGACAAAGGAGGAGTAAACCTCCTCTTGAATGGAGATGTGGATGCCCTCAAGGGAAAGCCCTAAACCCAGGGCCCGCAGTTGGGCCCTGGTACCAGCCAGGATCTATTGGTAGGAGGGTTTGGGCCTGCCCGGGGCAGAACCTTGCCTAGGATCTGGAGGCTTTTTCCCTAGGCTTGCACTTGCATCGAGGGAGGGAGGGGGTCCTGGACCCAAAGATACCGTCCCCACCCTGTTCGCCAATCTGCACAGCCTCTGAGCCCTCCTCTAGGCCCGTCGAGGGTCCTACGAGCCCGGGCCCGGGCCCCGACGTGCCCGACCACGATCTTGATCCAGCTCGCGCCCTGGGACTTGCACCAGCATCTAAACCAATGCCCGCTCCCGCTCCCGCTCCCGCTCCCGCCATCTCAAAAACAATACATGAATATTTTTTTCCATATATATATCTTTAATACATATTATTTCAAAAACTTAATTTTTTATCGATTAAAATATATTTTTAAAATTAACAAAAAATTATAACATATATAATTGAATTTTTGAAAGCATCCTACGGCAGTTTATCTATTCTTTGCCAAAAACCAAGCCCTTAAAAGTAATCTTGATTAAACCCCTTTTATTTTTTATCACAGTTTTGTAATTATATTATTTATTTAATAAATTTTAATAAATTAATTTAAGTAATACAACTTCATAGTATAATTCGTATCCCTTTCACTGCAAAGAACTAATGCTTTAAGATGTTTAAAAATCCTTTTCATTTGGGCAAAAATATTCGGAAAAATGATATTTGGTGTAATGACAGTTATCTAGTTGTGAAGTCGATTTTTTTTGTGTTTGCATTGATATTTGTAAATATTTATAAAGGATGTTCAATATAAAAAATATGCGCAACTTTTGAATTTTTTTTTGGTAGCCGCTCGTTTGTGAGAATGAAAATAAAATTTAACCTTCAAAACACAAATAATATTTTCTGACCACTCTATTCAGGTGTGTAGAATTTTTTCATTTGATAACAATTTTCCGAATTTATGTTAACGATACTAACAAAGTCATCTTTACCAAAATTGACTTGCTCTCAGTGTTAAGTAGTTTAATCATCAAGATATTAGAACTTTTAAAGGGTTGAGGTTAGAATATTAGAAAGTGGATTATACATAATACTTTTATAATCAAATTATAATAAAAAATAAATATATATTAAATAAATAATATTTATTGTATATATCTTATATAATTTATAACCTTTATTTGGGATACTTTCTCAAATTGCCTTTGTTTAAATTGCGCTAAACATCGAATTTGACATAACAAAATGGATGTTTGTTAAGCAACGCTTATGGCTCTAATCAACAATAAGACAATGATTAAGCATTTAAAGATAAGCCACTCCTACATCTCAATTACACGTTGCTACTAAACATTGCAATGTTGAGTCCACGAAAAGGATGTGTAAGGGGTTGTTGTTTGTCTCTATAATTCAAAGTAGAAAGACGGGCCTAGATTTTCACATCATTGTTTTTTATCTACCCATCACTTACATGTCTTTGTATGACAAACAAAAGTTGTTTGCAACGTGGTTTTTTAATATGGTGAGATTCCACATTTTTAGCCATCAATTTGCTTTCTTAAATAGTATTTTATACACACTATAACATGTCAATGTTCTCTCTAGGTTCTTGGTTTCTTTAGGTTGGTATTTAGGTCATCTTTATGTGACGTGTCACATGTCTCTCTTTCATGCTTTTTCTTTTTGTGAAGAATAAAGAATCCATATCTTTTGAATAACAAATATGCTAAGCATATTTTATATATTGTGTCGTTTAAGTCAATATGTGTAGCTCACTAAGGCAAACTTGTTAATACAAAGAATTGACCTATACCTGATACCTGCACCGAAAAGAGAAACCACATATGGATTTTCCTACCGGTGAGCTAACAATATATTATTTGTCACTTAGTAGAGGAGACAAATAAGATATTATGAGATAAGTACTATTTCAAATATTTTATTTTATTTCAAAATTTAAAAGAGTTTGGCTGACTCAAGATCTAAGGACAACTATATCTTGTCGTTTCCTTTCTTTGCAAATATGATTTTTTATTATCTTCAAAAGCCAATATTGTTTTGAAGTGAACATGCATAAGCAAATAAGAATAGGTTATAGTTCACTTAAGGACAACATGCCCTTTTATAATAAAAGGGAAGATGAGCTCCTATGTAAGCTAAAATTAAATAAAAGGGAAGATGAGGCTTTGTGCAAATCATCTATAATAAATCAATAAAATTTGTCTTGTGCACTTAAGAGTGCTGAGCATTAGAGCCTTCCACGATCTTCTATTTTGGGAAAGGAATGTGCATTGATATCATAGTTTAACGATTATAACTACTTGCGTGTAAAAGTAAATTTAAGGCTATCAACGTTTGATGAGTGGAGAAACCACTAAATCCTTTGAATTCTATTTTACTACGAGAATTTATTAGGCACCAGTATAAGAATAAAAACAATATTAAATATTTATTTAAATATTTAATGAAGAAACTAAATTATCTCTATAGAATGCTTATCTGAATAGAATTATTATAGATATTACTTCTCTATAAAGATCTTTTATATTTAAAGTTTTTGTAAGAGTGACCACTACTCTCATATTATATTTAATATATATATTTATTAAATTAATATATATTATTAGATTACTGTAGTTTTATTAATTTATTATTATAATTAGAAGACATTTTTATATAGGTTAAAAGTATTTTATGATTTAAAAATAAATGTTAAAATATTAAGTTTTAAAATGATGGTAAGAATTGTGCACGAGGGTTAGTGGATTGGTAAGAAGTTGGGTACTTATTAGGAGGAGACCTAAGTTCAAACCTTGGGGGCATGCCCAATCTAAGGCAAAGGTAGTAATTAGTCTGAATTGAGTCTGCGGAAAGGAAAGATAATTACAGATTCCCTATGATAATTATTATTTTTTATTAATTGTATCATAATCCATTAAAAAGGGTTTAATTCAATTTAAAATATTAAAATTCACCCAGGTGTTGTAGGTGAGTTAGAGAGGAGAGGGCAATCTTCCAAGGGAGGTCCCAGGTTCAAATCTCCACCCTACCAAAAAGCTGAATTGGATATATCCAATTGATAATGTTGATGCGGGTAAGGTTGAGTGCGACTCCCGGGTGACTTTGACGGTGTAAAACCCTCTGTTCTTGGTCTCTCAGACCAAGACGACCCCACAAGGAGTTTTTCGCTTAAAAAAAATATATTAAAATTCAAAATTAAAGAAGAAATTATACCTTTTAAATTATATTTGCTTTTAAATTTTTGCAACTCAGTGTATTCTTATGAAAAATCAACTAAATGATTTTGTTTTTAAAAAAATGTTTAAAATTGAAATTATAGTGTTTTTAATTTTCCTTGTTATAAACATATTTCACATTTTATGAATAAAAAGGAAACATTGATTAAATATGGTTAAAATAGTTTTTAATAAGAATAATGAATTAGGTTTAAGGGTTTGGTTCAACATTCAAAACTCTATTGTAGGAGCGCGGAGATTAGGTTCCAATTCCTCGGGCCTCGTGTGTCGTGTCATATAATCGACTACGTAAAAGGTTTACTCGATGCAATTGGAGGTTATAGTGACGACAAGGAGCGAAGACAAGGAACAAAATTCAAATTCACGAAGAGATGTAGAAAATTATAACGCGTTATCAATTCCTCTAATATAATAAAAAAATAAAAATAATGAAAAAATATTGACAATTTAAAGAAGGCTCGAGGAATTGGAACCCTGGTCTTTGAGTAGTTGATTATGTGTCGCGAGGCCCGAGGGATTGGAACCCTGGTCTCCGCACTCCTACAAAAGATTTACTCGATGCAATTAAAGGTTATAGTGACGACAAGAAGCGAAGATAAGAACGAGATTCAAACTCACGAAGAAACATAAAAAAATTGTAACACGTTATCCATTCTTCTAATATAATAAAAAATAAAAATAAAAATAATGAATAAATATTAACAATTTAAGGAAAGAAGCTTTTTTTTTAATAAATAGTTATAGAATTTAAACCATATAATGTTATAGATACACTATTGAACTAAGGTTTATTTTATTTGGTTAGTGTGAGAAACCTCTAATACAATTAAAAATAATAATAATAATAATAATGATTAAATAATAAAAAAATAAAAATAAAAATAATGAATAAATATTGACAATTTAAGGAAGGAAGTTTTTTTTTTTTTTTAATAAATAGTTATAGAAGATTTAAACTATAATGTTATAGATACACTATTGAACTAAGGTTTATTTTATTTGGTTAGTGTGAGAAACCCTTACCACCAACACATTATTATTATATGAACCATATAATGTTATAGATACACTATTGAACTAAGGTTTATTTTATTTTATTTTATTTGGTTAATGTGAGAAACTCCTAAGGGTTGAGTAGTTTCTTCCCAACCATGACCTCTCGTAAAATCGAGAGTTATGCTTATCAACAGGGAATTTAACACAACCACTACACAGCCATTCCCTCATACACTCGCCCATACCGCGATTTGAACCTTAAATTTTTTGAAAAAGAGCCAAAACCCGAACCGTTACGCTATCCCCTTTGGGACAAGGTTTTTTCTTACTCACATGAAGAGGCTCATACATTCAAGAGGCATGTCGGTTTAGTTGTAACCAAAAAATACCCTTAGATTACCCTTCTATCTTATTGTTAAATTTTTTAAAGTTGAACAACATGAGCCAATGGTTAAGTGGATTAATGTGCAACATCAAGATTTGTAAATAGGGTTGCATAATGGCATCATTTATAGCAATATGTTTAAATAATAGGGGTATTTAGCACAAATATTAATTCTAGCCTTCAATCTAATAAATAAAAAACAAAATCATAGATTAAACTCTACTCAAATATTACATAAATAAATTTTAAAATCCTATTAAAATTTCCAACCAAAATAGAGAATGTTTCTTTTAATTTTAATTAAAAGCAATACAAATTAAAAAAAATAAAAAAAAAATACAAATTAGAAAAACTCTAAAAAAAAAATTATGGTGTTCTTATGCACTTTAGTGACAACTAAAATCATTATTGATAGGTCATCTTTATAATTTTAGTGACAACTAAAATTATGGTGTTCTTATAACTCTGAAGGCCTCAAATTAAAATCAAATTGTATCATTTTGTAATTAAAATTTGTAAAGTGGTAGGTATTGGAATGTAAATTTTAAATATATAAATTTTCTTTAGTTTTCTTCTAATTTTATATTTACATATTTATATTTATATCAAGTTTTATGTTGATAGATCTAAAGTTCTTATACGAGTTAAACCATTTCATTTTACAATGAAATATGTATAAAAATAGATATTAAAATATAGATCCGAAGCATACAAATTTTAGTTAGTATTATTAATGTTACATGCTTTTCATTAAAAGTATATTTAAAAATAAAAAATTAACTCTTATTTTAAGTAAGTATAAATTTTTTAAAAACATATAAAAAATTATAAATAATATCCTTGCACTAGATTTATTTATATACTTTCATTTTATATATAAATCATAAAGGTTTATTCATGTTTGGTACCCCAAGATATTGTTGAAATATGTGGTGATTAAATTTGTTTGAGGCTAACACTAATTTTTTGTTATGTTTTCTCTTTGAGCCCATGTAAACCTTGAAAATGTAATTCTTGTACTTTTTGAATATTTTATTCTTAAGGATCAGTCTCATAGACATAAAGGCATCATATAATTGGATATAATCATCCCTCTTCACCGATAATTTTAGTATCAGTTCGAGTATAATTTTGATTCTCTTTGAGTAAAATTATTTTAGTGTCTACACACACTCCATCATATACTATGTTTTTTGTATTTCTTTTAACAAGTTATAGGATAATGTCTTATTCCATTCATTTTTGAAAACTACTATGGAATCTGATATGGTATCAAAGTAGATGTGAATCTTCATTATTTGATTGCTTTTGTCAATGGTAGATTTCTCTTCTAGCTTCTCATGTTTTTCATAGAGGCTTGTGGAGAAGTTCTTTTTGAAGCTAATGATGTAATTTGAAGAAGGGTTTCTAACAAACTGATCTCACTAGAACTAGAACTAGCAAATTTGGTCCAAGAGAAATATTCACCGACAAGTTTAAATTTTCCTCTCATTAGCACTCAATCTTATTTGTTAATTTTTCTAGTCAGATGGATACCATAGTTTTAGGATTGAGTTTTTTAAGGTTTCTTGAAAACCTCATTTACCTATTACTATTTTAAAAAATAAATGTTTCCTTTTCTATTTTAGCTTCTGATGACCAATAATAATTATTGTCATCTCTAGATGTATCGACTTATTGGGGTAGAAGCCCGACATGCCTACGACACTCATGCCTCACGTGGAGCGACACAACATGAAGCATTGTGGGAAAGAGGATTTCCTACGGGATAACCTCTAAAGTTTTTGGCTGAGGTTGACTCCTCGTCAAATTGATCTTTAAGGGTTGTAAGGCCTTTGTAAGCTTAGGCCTACTTTTCTTGGGGGTTCAAGGCAAGGAATTGTAATAAAAATAAAAATATAGATAAATGTAAAGGAACAAGAAAATAAATATAGAAAAAGTAAAACCTAAACTAATGCACCAAGATCAAGGTTCCCCCCATGAATGCATTAACAAGATATAAACGAATAAATTCAACATAGTCAAATAGCTAGAAATTGAACACACTACAATATACATAACCCAAAATTGAAAACACACTTAAGGGATTAGGATAGAGTAAAATTAGTCATAAATTTCATTCATGTGTTAGAATAATTACAAGGCATGCAACCTAAAGAGGCTTGATGCTCCTTAAACAACAAGGTTTGAGCCCTACTCATACAATCGAGGAGTGAAAGAAAGAACTCTCAAGGATAGATATGATGCATAAGTAGGCAACTATCAATACCTTTACAATGCAAATAAAGGCCTATTTTTAGGCTAATATGAGGGCTTCTTCCATCTAAAACTCTATGTAGAAGGTCTATAAATTTTTCTTTGCTTTACAGCTAGAATCCTTCTACAACCATAATTGGTAGCCTTGAGGTCTTTAGATCCAAGGCCATCAATGTTGGAGGCTTCTAGGTCCTTGGATGAAAAATCATTTTTGATATGTCTCATTTTTGCTATGCTAGGGTGTTTGGACCATTAAGATCTCATCAAGTTTCCTCTAGAATCTCTTGCTTGTTGATGTAGTGGGCATGGCCTCCCTGATTGACACAAGATGGAAGGGTAGGCTTACCCATGTGATGGGCGATCATTGCATTGACACATAGATGGTTCTAATAGACCAGACTATTAAAGCTTACCCATGTGATGGATGATCATCACACTAACACACAAATGATTCTAATATGTTGGGCCACAAAGATCAACTTTGATGACCAATTGCAGATGTCCTCTTAAATTACCTTTTGGGCTATATTTTGTAAATGTAGGAGGTCACCATATTTAATTTGGTTGAGATGGGATCTACTTTAGCCAATGTAATCCTTCTCAGCTTGTGCCCTAATTATTTATTGCTTTTGCTTTTGGTTGGCTACCATGTGTCAGGTCCATGCATTGATGAACCTTCTTTCTTCTTCTACTCTTGTCTATAAAAGGATCAACATGAGATGTCAAAGGGAAAATTGATATCCTATGGGTCTTGGCACCCTTGAAATAATGGCTTTAAAGAAAAAAGGGAGCATTGGTCATTGATGGAAAATCCAATGATCGATGCGACTTTAGGGCTCATTCACCTTTCCTTCATTGTGGATTTGATAATCATCCTTTTGATTGAAGGTGAGTTAAGCCTTTTAACTGCCTTTCAATCATCTTATTTTTATTAGAAAATATTCTTGAGTGAAGTTGGGTTATAGGAAAAATTTCCCTACAATATTGGTGGCTTCCAAGGCTCTTTAGCTTATTGAGGAGAGTTATCCCCAAACTTCTTACCTTGTCCTTGGGACTGAAGTCAAAACTAAAAACTAGAGATATCAAATACAAACAAATAATAATAATAAAAGCATAAGGAAAAGAAAAAATAAAGAGTTAGTGGGAATGCTAATACGATGAGAGCTTGCTTATTTGAACCCTCACTTCATCTCATTCTTCCTTCAAGGGTGCTTTTACCTCTTGGAAATGATGGTAGCACCTCAAGAGCTTGATTTATATTGTGCATGAAAAGTCTGCCACTCCATGTATGCACATGCACTTCAAGCTCTACTATGGGCTCGATAGATTTCATAATATCTTTAGTTGTTAGGAGTTCCAGTTACTTTTGGAAGTTTAACCTCCTTTATTTATGATCCTCTAAAGCCTATGCAGCCTATGATTGGTTACCCAAGGGGAGGGATAACCCTTTTAAATTAGGGAGTCCAAAGGATCCTACAAGCTGACAATCATTGGGGTTAGAAATTTTTCTTAGGCCATGCATTCTTGAGTTGCTTATTTTTTGTTGGGGGCATCCCATACTTTCTTTAACATCATATCCTGATTTTGAATGTCAATGACTATTAATTACTGCTTGTTTATGATAATGATATAGGTCAAAAATATTTTGCTTTGAACATATTTTTTATTTGGTTGCATGATCTACTCTACCTCTTGGGTGATTTTTGCACATTGTTGGGATATCATGCTGATGAATTTGATGATCTGGGATATCGAGGCCATGAATCTAGCTATGTTATCCCAACACATAGTGCAAATATCCCTAATAAGCTTGGAAGTATTCTCCTATAGGGCCTCTAAGCTCCTCTTCTTTTCTTCCTCTAGTTATCTTTGGAAGTCAGCCCTATCTGATATGATTTTGATCTCAAAGATGAAATGTCAATCAATCAATTATTGATTATTTCTTTAATCCTCAAAGAGAGCAACCATCTTCTAAGCACTCATGGTCTTCTTCATCTGATTTTGGAGCCCTTTAATCTTGAGTTATGAGTTCTTAAGGGTTTTCTTGACCTCCTCAAGCTCCTTCTCCTTTTTTTGTAATCTCCTCTTTAGGGTCATTAAATTATACTTGACGATTTAGCTTATTTGTTCAACCAGTTTGGTTGTACTTTTTGCCATCACACCTTATACATTGATGGTTGACATGGCCACTTGATAATATTGGGGCTACATTTGTCCCTCTGGCTTAAATATTTTTGGCTCCATATGGATGAGGTGGAGAATCCTTTCCTACAGGTCAACCTAGCTCTTGAGTTCTCTAATCGTCAGTATGATTCATCTTTTGGCCTCCTTCTAGGCATATTCAAATACTATCCCTTAGATCTCTCTAAAGTGTGGTGGCACGCCTAGCACAACAATAGAGATAATAACTAACTATACTTGTGGAGGAGGGGTGATAATACTGGTTGGAAAAATGGGTAATATGGAAGAGGTTGAGGGATGATAGGGAAAGATAAGAACCCCCTGACTAAGGTAAGCTTATTGCCAACCTAAAAGGTAGTGAGAGTAGAAGCTAACAAAGTGAAGGCTTGGAGATTCTGGAGTAGAAGTCCCATGTGGAAAGTAGGTGCAGTGGGAGTTTCATGAAGGAGGCTAGCTACTAAGGCAAGGTAAATATGAGCTTGTGTTGATGGGGTCAATGCTAGAGGTGGTAGGAAAATCATGTCTAACATGGAAGGAGGAGGGGTACTAAGTGCCTCCCTAGCTATTTGGGTTGTAACAACTTGAAGCTTTAACTTGGAGGACTCCTTAGCAGGTAGAGAGACGATGTCGAGAGACAAATCATTTTATTTATGTTGTGTTGAGGCAGACACTTGAGAATGTTAGGTACCAAGATAGGTATTTAATATTGTATTGTATAATGGTATGAGCCATAAATTAATTATTGAGTAAGGAATGCCACATGTCAAAATAGAAATAGGTATGTCATAGAATCATATTTGTAACCGTTAGGGGAATATTGTCATATTTAATTTCAAGGAATATTTTCATATTATTATGCACTTTGTAACTCATAGAAGGTGAACCGCCACATGGGTGATCTTGTAACTCATGGAAGGTGAACCATCACACTCTTGTATAAAGAGAGATGGACCCCCATTGTAAAAGGTATCTATGATGTATTATTTGAGAAGTCTTGGCTCATGGATCTAGATATCTTGTGGAGTGGCTTCCTTCCAAAAGGAGCATTGTATGGTGTTCCCCTACCTCAAGGGTATAATCAATCTCTATTTTATTGAGCAATTTATTGTGCAATTAATTTATTTATGGATGCATGTTGAATATTTATGCAAATTGTTGAATGATTTATGGAATGAGAAAAGAGGTTCATTGCAGATTATTTGGTCAAGGAACACTGCTCACGTGCTATGGCCTCTATGGTATACTAAGGGGAATCGTCCACTTGAATAATTTTCTTAGATGCTACTTATTCGATCATCACTGCTTAGGTGATTGCCTCTATAACCATCCCTTCACTATCATCACTTGTGTTGGTGTTGTCCCCCTCTATATGCTCCTTGTCCTAGTATTCTTTAAATTTTGTGTCCTCCTCTATCTGCCCATGTGATGGTACTATATTATTTTATCCTTTTCCAAAATTTCCCCTAGACACTAATATTTTCCATCTTTCGTTTCTCCTTTATTAGAAAATTTAGTTTGGCAGTATGTATCTAGTAGTTTGGGTCCACTTCTCTTGTCTTCGTATAGAAGGTCTCATAGATCTTCTTCCTTGATGGTGGTGTTGGTTCTTGTTCCAACAAATACTTTGATAAAGTCATGTCACATTTGTCAATGAGGTTTTGAAGAGCTTCTAAGTTTGGTCTAGACTCATGTATGAACTATATCGAGTTCTTAACTTTAGCTAGCCACTCCATGAATGTTTTATTGGGTTGAATTTCCACTCTCCTAGTGTCTTCTACAATTTGAGGTCTTCGAGTTTCTTCTCAAGAAGCTCATGGGTCTTTCGCTTCATCAAGGTAATTTTGTTGTGAGTGAAAGACAACTTGAAGAAGTTGGTCTTGTTTCTCCTGCTTATGTACATTGTATTAATGAGATCCATATGACAAAGGACCTCAATTGAAAAAACTCTCTTGGTTACATACCTTGAAAACCAATAGGCTCATTTTTAAAAATCATGCATTCTGATAAGAGTTTGATATATGGCATAAATTCAATCTCTAGGATGTTAACCCCCAAGAATCTCTTGCAGTCTACTATGAGCCACCCAAGCTCTTGCATTAGAGCTTGAAAGTTTTCAATAAAATCATAGTAAGAGGAGGAGGACCTCCTCAAACCTTTTATCTAAGAGAGAATAGACCACTGATGAAATAACTCATATTTAAATCTTATGGCCAGCCTAGGGTATATCCCATGATTCTAAAACAAGATTAAATGGGCCATGAATGTTGAGAATTGAAAGATTTGAGTCTCTTGGAACTTGGTCAGCCCCTCATGGATATTATTGGTAATGTAGTTGATAAAATGAAGATCACCCTCTCTTTGTTGGTTGTGTATCTCATTTGGTACAAGATTATGACCTGGTCCTAGAATAAGTGCTTCTCATCTCTTAGGTCAAAGATAAATGCCAACATCCTTGCGACATATTTGGCGCTCTCCTTCAAAATTTTGATATCTAGGGGAAATCTTAACAACTCCTTTCCCTTAACACCACACTCTTCTTTGAGATAAGCCAACTTATTGGGGATGGAGTTATAAGTCTCAGTAGCACTCCCAAAATCAACCATAATCCTTGTTGTCTCCACCATCAATATTTTTTGAATTAGGTGGGCATGGATGACTGATCCATAGGTATGAAGATGGTGGATTCTTAAAAATAAAAAATAAAAAAACAAGGAGAAATATCGGTTGAAAGTCTAATTTTATTACTATTGAAAATAATTGGACTATAGGGAAGGAAATCTTTGAGAAGATATGTCTTCCAATTAAACAATCAGTAAGAACAAGGTGTTTTCCACTACAACTGCATCTATTGCAACTCTACTATGTTGTACATCTCGATGCACTATTTTTCTATTTTGATCTTTGGGTAACCATATATTTATATGGATTTAGTAGATGAGGAAGAGGAAGAGTTGGGTATTGTTAGTCAAAAAGTGACTAACTACAGAAAAAAAGCTGATGCACCTTTTTTGCATATTTTCCAAGAAGACCAAAGTGGCCCATATGCTAAAGATCAAAGAAAAAGCAAAACACCGCAAGGAGGAAAAAGTGTCGCGATATCGCGACATGTTGCATTTTCACGGTTCAAAGCGAAGAGAAAGAGCAAGGAGGAAAAAGTGTCGCGATATCGCGACATGTTGCATTTTCGTGGCTAAGAGCAAAGAGAAGGAGCAAGGAGGAAAAGTGTCGCGATATCGCGACATGTTGCATTTTCGTGGCTAAGAGCAACAAGGGAAGAGCAAGGAGAAAAAGTGTCGCGATATCGCGACATGTTGCATTTTCGTGGCTAAAGAGAAGAGAAAGAGCAAGGAGGAAAAAGTGTCGCGATATCGCGACATGTTGCATTTTTGCGGTCAAAAGCGAAGAGAAAGAGCAAGGAGGAAAAAGTGTCGCGATATCGCGACATGTTGCATTTTCACGGTCCAAAGCGAAGAGAAAGAGCAAGGAGGAAAAAGTGTCGCGATATCGTGACATGTTGCATTTTCGCGGGCAAAAGCAAAGAGAAAGAGCAAAGAGGAAAAAGTGTCGCGATATCGTGACATGTTGCATTTTCATGGCTAAAGAGCAAGAGAAAGAGCAAGGAGGAAAAGTGTCGTGATATCGCGACATGTTGCATTTTCACGGCTAAAGAGAAGAGAAAGAGCAAGGAGGAAAAAGTGTCGCGATATCGCGACATGTTGCATTTTTGTGGTCTAAAGCAAAGAGAAAGAGCAAAGAGGAAAAGTGTCGCGATATCGTGACATGTTGCATTTTCATGGCTAAAAGCAAGAGAAAGAGCAAAGAGGAAAAAGTGTCGCGATATCACGACATGTTGCATTTTCAAAAGCAAGAGAAAGAGCAAAGAGGAAAAAGTGTCACGATATCACGACATGTTGCATTTTATGGCTAAGAGCAAAAAAGGAGCAAGGAGGAAAAGTGTCACGATATCATGACATGTCTCATTTTTGCGGCTAAGAGCAAAAAAGAGACAAAGAGGGAAAGATGTCATGATATCGTGACATGTCTCATTTTCACGGTGAAGCAGAAGAGCAAAGAAGGAGATGAATGTCATGATTTCATGACATGTCTCATTTTCATGGCTGGAAGCGAAAAAAGCAAAGCAAGGAAAGAATGTCATGATTTCATGACATGTCTCATTTTTGCGCTGGAAGCGACAGAAGAGCAAAGCAAGAGAAGAATGTCATGATTTCGTGACATGTCTCATTTTTACGGCTGGAAGCGACAGAAAAGCAAAGCAAGGAAAGAATGTCACGATTTTATGACATGTCTCATTTTAGTGGAAGCGAGAAAAGCAAAGCAAGGGAAGAATGTCATGATTTCATGACATGTCTCATTTTCATGGCGAGAGGTAGCAAAAGAGCAAAGGAAGAGAAGAATGTCATGATTTCATGACATGTCTCATTTTCATGGTGGAAAGCGATAGAAGAGCAAAGTAAGAGAAGAATGTCATGATTTCATGACATGTCTCATTTTCACTGGAGGCGGCAAAAGAGCAAAGCAAGGAAAGAATGTCACGATTTCATGACATGCCAGCTGTAAAGGAATAAAGTATATTTTTGGCAACTAGGGACATGCACTGACATCAGGTGCTGATTTCTGAAGAATGGTCTATTGATTATAACCTGGCAGGTCCGTTGGATGATTGCAGAATAACAAGCTCATCTAAAATTAGCCAGAAGGAAATCTATCCAATCTACGGGAAATCCTTTGTATATTATTAGAAACTGTAGACAATTACTTGTAATTGATTGAAGAAATTAAATGTACATAGTAGAAGATACTCTTTTTAGGGTATAAATAGGAGTGAGTCGACCATGAAAAAGGGTCGGCTCTTGGACGTTTACAAGCTTGATGTACATGTACTGGATTACAAGCAATAAAAGATTTCTTCCTCTGGCTTTCGAAACTTCTGTGTGCAAGTGTATGTATCTGGTGTTTTAACTTTTATTCATTCTAAGTTTTATAATGTATCTGTTCTAAAATCTGGATTATGCATGTATAAATCTTGTTTCTAGAGTTGAACATTAAAATATATTTACATGCTTTTAGATGAACATCTAAAAGTCACACTCAAGAATTCATGTTTTCTATAAAGAAGATATAAAGAAAACTCGAAAGTAGTAATCTGCATCATCAATGTTTGTTGTTGTCCAATCTGTACCGTGAGAAAAGTTTCTAGCTTAGGCTATATTTCCCTTATCTCTTGTTCCCCTTTTCTCTAAAAAACTCAAAGGAACCAGCCTTCTCTGGAGACTAGACAGATGATCTCAAGCAAGATCTATCTATTCAATGTTGGCAAAGTCTAAGGCGCAACACTATTAACCGAAGGCAGATTTTGTTCCAATAGTTTTTGGCATGCCCGGTGGGACCAACAATCCCATAGTATTGTATAAGTTTTGGTGTTTTACCTTAAGAGCCTTTTTGTTTGAAAATCTCAAGAAAAACCACCTGGCGACTCCGTTGCAATTTAGACCATAAAAGAAAGACCTTGTCTAGAAACCTTCTGGTTATATAGCCATATGATAACCAGATCCCGAGCTAGAAACTACGAAGAACCTATCGAGTTCTTTGAACTACATCTCGAAAGCCTAAAAGCACACCCTGTGCTAGCCGCAAGATCAAATCCACCCGACACCATTAGCACCTCTTTAACACCCATTGTAGGAGCATCTGCAAGCAATCCCATAGCGGTTGTAACTCCTTTAGCAATCATGGCAGCCGCCCCTACCCTAACACATCTTGTATGGAATCAAACTGGCCCTTTGAACTTGGGAACACACCACCAAATTCCACAAGCTGCACTAAAAGCATTACCGACCTTTGACGAAATAGGCAAAATAGTAGATGAGCACTATTTAGATGTATCAGCGCTAGCATCTATTTACAACATCACTCAAGAAGATGTAATGGTCAGATTGTTGATTATATCTTTGAAAGGAAAGATGCTCTATTGGTACAGAGCGCTTCCTGCTGGATCCATTACTTCTTGGGTAGTACTGGCCGACCGTCTGGTCGATGAATTTAATATACATGCGGATCCTTTCACATTGTTGAATCAATTCACTATCATTGAGAGGCATCCACAAGAAGAAATCCAAGATTTCAACATCAGATTTACCAGAACTCGTGATAGAGTACCGCAAGGCCTAAAGCCCATGGAAGAACAAGCTATATGCTATTATTTAAGGGCTTTTGATTCAGATCTCAGTATGATAATAAGGCAATCCCGTGTAACCACTTTTCCTGGGATCTATGTAGAGGCAACAAAGGGCGAAGCTGATCTCATCGCTACAAAAAGATATCCATCAAAAAGTCTATTGCCAATTTTACTAGAGCTTTCCCAAGCATCAATTTCTAAACTGCCTGTACTCCCATCAACGCAGGCCCTCCCAGCTATAGCTGCACCTCCTACATTCCTTGCATTACCAGCCACACCCCTTGCATCAGCTCCCCCCAATGATCAATACATGACCATAATTGATACAATGAAGACATTGTCAAATGAAATGGCATCCATGAAAAAGAGAGAGGCGAAAAGGAATATCCAAGCAAGAAGATTTCCACGAGATACAAAAGGAAGGTGCTTCAACAAGTGGAAGAGGACAAGATAAAAAAATGTGGTGTATGCGAATGAGATAGGAGATAATGGAGAACCCACTAATTTCGACTATTGGTGTACCACTTGCAATGATCCTCATGGAGAAGATTCATGCATGATTCATCAACATCATGTGCAAGCGGTTATCAATGAAAGAGTCAAAGAAACCGGCAAGGGACAGGTGAACATAATCAGAGAGGTCCACCACAATTTGGCAATGCCATCCATGGAGCAAGTCTCGGTCCTAACAAGATCGAGAGAAAAGTCATTACAAGCTGACCCTAAGGAACTCCAACCACTAGGTTTTCCTCCTGCCCCCAGGGCAACTCCACAGAAAAACTAGTCCAATGAGAAAGGACGTTCTGACCCTCCTCAGACTTCTATGACTACACCAAGAAAATAATTTCCTCCTAGAAAAGGGAGCGAGGCTCAAGAGCAAGCGAAGGAAAGACTCAGATTTCCTTCATTGACAAAAAGGCAAAGAACAGAAGCTACGTAGGTCTATAGAGACAGATATGATGCATCTACTAGTGGAAGGGAGAAAAGTGCTGAAGTATCCCTAGCTGCAACTCTTTCGTTCAACATTGCAGAAGAAATGAAGAGGACCCCTTCCAAAATAAGCATGTATGATGCACTGCAAATTCCTGGTCAGATTGACCTCCTCCAAGAATATTTAAAGAATAATACCTCTTCCTCAAATGTTATACAAGCAAATGTTGTGTCAACCTCTGGGAAAAATAGACCGCCCCCATTCTATTTATCTTTGCAAATGGAGGGGTGGATAGTTCACAATTGCATGATTGATTCAGGGGCCGCAACTACGGTGATGCCGAAAGCCGTATGTGACATAATGGGGATGGAATATACTCGAAGTCATCCTGGTGTGTTGCAATTGGATGGTACTCCAGTAAAAACTATCGGGGTGATCAAAGATATCCCTATTCAACTCCACAGAATGCAGAAGCAGTCGTCATACAAGAAGTAGTCGTTGTAGACTTAGAACCATATTTCGGTATGTGTTTATCCAGAGAGTTCACAACCAAACTGGGAGGTTATCTATCACTAGATTATTCGCATTTGGAGGTACCTTTCAAAGGTAAAAGAGTCAAGATCTACAATGAGAAACCATCTACTTTTCATGTGGAAAGACTAGAAGAAACAACTACCATCAACATGATGTCCGAGGAATTGGAGAATATCGATTTAATGGAAGAAACCCTGGAGGAACTCCAATCTGAAGATCAATTTTCAATGAAAGACTTCAATGCTATGATAGAGACAGAAATGGGAAGCTATTCCATTGAGAAACCAAAAAAGCTCCCTATTGTTGTCCCTAAAACAGATGATTCAGCCAACCAGTTATGGAAATTGTACTTTGATGGGTCAAGGTGCAAAAATGGAGCAGGAGCTGGAATCGTCCTGATTTCACCCACTGGAAAAGAAAAAGTCTTTTCATATAGGTTGACATGGAGTTGCACCAATAACGTAGTTGAGTACGAAGCCTTGTGTTTGGGACTCAGGAAAGCTAAAAAACTAGGTGTAAAATAGCTGTTGATCTATGGAGATTCAGAGCTGATCGTTAAACAGGTTACTGGCAAGTGCATTTGTAAGCAACATTACCTAAGGGCTTACAAAAACAAAGTGTTAGATCTATTGGAAAATTTTGAAGCACTAAACATGAAATCCATTTCCAGAGAGAAGAACACACATGCAGACTGTTAGCATCAGTAGGATCAAATTTTTGCCCAATCAGCAATGTTATTCAGAAGTCTAAAATAGTTAGACTTATATACAAGCCTTCTATGCCCGACAAGGACATTTTTTGGCAAGTATTTGAAAATGATGAGCAGATCCTAGATTTTTTGATTCATGAGATGAATTGCTCTATAGAAAGAGCGTTACAAGAAGAGGACGAAGAGAGCCTTATTCAACTGAAAAATAATCATATCCCCAGGGGACTGATCACCCTGGAGAGCCTTTTCGACAATAGCGACAGAGCTGTAGGTCGAAGGATCAAGGTAGATGAACGTCGGTATAAAGAAGTAGAACTAGAACCGGGCAAAATGATCAAAGTAGGGACCGATTGTACAGTGGTAGAACTAGAGAAAATAAAATAGTTATGTAGAGAGTATCCAGATATAATAGCCTGGACTTATAGTGATCTGAAAGTGTACAGGAAAGAGGTCATTCAACATACCATTGAACTAGAGGAAGGAGCTAAACCTTTCAGGCAGAGGCAGAGGCCTGTGAATCCCAAGATTGAAGCCTTAATGAAACAAGAGTTGTTAAAACTCCTGCAGGCTAAGATAATATACCCAATCAAGCACTCTACCTGGGTGGCAAATTTAGTTCCGAATCCGCAAGAAAAATGGAGAAATACGACTATGCGTCGATTTCAGAAATTTGAACAGAGCCTCTTTAAAGGATCACTATCCTTTACCCCAGATTGACCCAATCCTTCATACTGTGGTGGGAGCAGAAAGGTTTTCTCTGTTAGATGGCTTTTCTGGTTACAATCAAGTTTGGGTGAGAAATGAAGATCAATACAAGACTGCGTTCACCACTAAGTGGGGAACATTTGCATACCAAAGGATGCCCTTTGGATTATCTAACGCAGGAGCAACTTTCCAGAGAGCCATGGACGTAGCTTTTGGGGAGCTTGCGAACAAAATTATTGTCGTCTATTTAGATGACATGACTATTTTTTCTCACAACAAAAAGGACCATGCCACTCATCTACAGCAAGTATTTGAGAAATGTAGAGAATTTGGGATATCACTAAATCCTAAAAAATCTATTTTTGTTGTGGAAGAAGGAATACTCCTTGGGCATGTTATTTCTAAAGTTGGGCTGTCAATTGATCCTGATAGAGTAAAGGCGCTTCTTGAGTTGTCGCTCCCAGTTAACAAGAAAGGTTTGCAGTCTTTCTTTGGGCAAATAAATTTCGTCAAAAAATTCATTGCGGATTTTGCCCAAACTAGTTAAGCCAATGACTGAATTATTGAAAAAGGACGCTCCTTTCAAATGGACAGAGCCAAGGAAAGAAGCTTTCCAGAAAATTCTAGAAGCCATCGCTCAAGCTCCTGTGCTAGTCAACCCTGACTATTCCCGAGGTTTCATACTATATGCTTGTCGGAGAGCAAAATAGTTATGCTGCAGTTCTCACTCAGAAAGGAGCGAGATGACGAAGAAAGACCCATAGCCTTTCTGAGTTCCACCATGCACAAACATGAGGAAAGGTACAACTTCATAGAAAAACAAGTATACGCAATTATGAAATCCTTGAATAAGCTAAAACACTTCTTATCCCAGAGTCGGACGATGGTGTATGTTATTCATCCCGATGTAAGGAACTTCATAATTCAAGGAGAATTGGGTGAAAAAAGAGCTGGATGGGTGACTCGCATCCAAGAGTATGATGTAGAAATACATCCTACTAAAATAGTCAGAGGGAGAGCTTTGTGCCAGGAATTGGCCAAGCAAGCTGCAAGTGGATATGGGGAGAGCCACCCCGTCATGGCAAACACAGAGCAACACCAAGACAGAGTAAGTTCGGGTTGGATCGACGACTTTGTGAGGTATTTTTAGACTGGGTCATGTCCTGAAGATATGAACGCTTCCCAGAGAAGGAGATTCAGAACCCAAGCATTGAAATATACCCTTCGAACAGAGGGGTTGTACAGGATTAACATCGATGGTGTATTGTTAAAATGCGTTCCCGATAATGAAAAGCAGAAAGTGTTAGATGAATTTCATGGGGGTTTTTCAGGGGGACATTATGCAGGCCGAACTACAGCTTTGAAGATCCTTAGAGCTGGATGTTATTGGCCTTCCATCTTCCTAGATGCGTACAAAGTGACCCAGAGGTGTGAACAATGTCAGAGGTATGTGGGAAGAAACAGGAATGCACCTATGCCCTTAAAAGCTATTCAAGTCGAGGAACCATTCCAGCAGTGGGGGTTGGATTTCGTAGGGATAATAGAGCCAAACTCATCATCAGGCCACAAATACATTCTCACTGCCACGGACTACTTCACCAAGTGGGCAGAAGCAGTGCCTACGAAGAAAGTTGATTCAGAAGTGGTGATAGAATTCGTCGAAAGTCTAATCACAAGGTTTGGCATACCAGATTCTTTGGTTACAGACAATGGATCCCCTTTCACTAGTGCAAAGATGATCGAATTCGTCAGTAGATATGGAATTTACCTGAAGACTTCCTCTAATTATTACCCACAAGGTAATGGATTAGCTGAGTCTACTAATAAGAATCTTCTGAGAATTCTGAAAAGAACATTAGAGGACAATAAGAAGAACTGGCACTCACTCCTGAATCAAGCCCTGTGGGTCGACAGAATCTCAATCAAAAAATCAATCAATACTTCGCCATATGCTTTGGTTTATGGCAAAGAAGTTGTTCTACCGATTCATATGGAGATACCCGCGTTGAGGATGCTAAACCAAGTTAACGAAGATGAAGGTCATCCAATGGATGCCCGAATGATGCAACTTCTACAGCTTGAAGAATCTAGGGAACAGGCCTACGATCATCATCAAAAGCATATGGTAAAAATAGTCGGGTGGTTCGATAAGAAAACCACTTTCAAGAAATTTAAAATAGGTGACCTGGTATTAAAATGGAATGTCAAGAAAGCAAAGCCAGGACACCATGACAAGTTTGATGCTTTCTGGGAGGGGCCATTCGAAATTGTTTCAGAAAAGCAATTCAATGCCTTCCAGTTAAAAGATCAAGATGGATGGGTTCTACCCATCACGGTGAACGCTTTTCACCTAAAATTGTATTTCCAGATAAAAGCTACAGATCACCATTATATGTACAGTATATTATAAGTTTGAAGTTTTGTAAATATTTCCCTTTTTACGGCCTAATAAGAATCAAGTGTGCAAAACTTATCAAGAGATAATTGCAGCCATGGACAGAATCAGAAGATCTAAACATCAGGAGCAGCAGCCAGCGGCCAGAGCTGGGACCAGCTCCCAGAATTGAATTTTTGTGTTCTTCAGACAAAGGTTAAATACCTAAGTGGTAAAAGAAAGGTTCTGATAAGGTGAAGATCACTTGTATTCCAAAGTGCATTCTTTTTCTTTTGTTTTTCCGCTCAAAATTTTTCTTTTCACAACTGTGCTGGTGACTCCGCTTCCCAATGGATGAAGGCCTGGTCTCTATTTTTGCTAGCAAAAATTCCCCCGGAAGGCGCCAAGAATGTTAGTCAAAAAGTGACTAACTACAGAAAAATAGCTGATGCACCTTTTTTGCATATTTTCCAAGAAGACCAAAGTGGCCCATATGCTAAAGATCAAAGAAAAAGCAAAACACCGCAAGGAGGAAAAGTGTCGCGATATCGCGACATGTTGCATTTTCGCGGTTCAAAGCGAAGAGAAAGAGCAAGGAGGAAAAAGTGTCGCGATATCGTGACATGTTGCATTTTCTGGCTAAGAGCAAAAGAAAGAGCAAGAGGAAAAAGTGTCGCGATATCGCGACATGTTGCATTTTCAAAGAAAAAAAAAGTGTCACATATCGCACATGGAAAAAAAGAGAAAAAAGAGCAAAGAGGAAAAGTGTCACGATATCGCGACATGTTGCATTTTGAAAGCAAGAGAAAGAGCAAGGAGGAAAAAGTGTCGCGATATCGTGACATGTTGCATTTCTCCGCAAAAGCAAGAGAAAGAGCAAGAGGAAAAGTGTCCATATCAAAAAACAAAAAAAGTGATATCGCGACAGTTGCATTTTCGTGGCTAAGAGCAAGAGAAAGAGCAAGGAGGAAAAAGTGTCACGATATCGCGACATGTTGCATTTTAGTAAAGCAAAGAGAAAGAGCAAAGAGGAAAAAGTGTCGCGATATCGCGACATGTTGCATTTTCGGCAAAGAAAAAGGAGCAAGGAGGAAAAATGTCACGATATCGCGACATGTTGCATTTTAAAGAAGAAAGCAAGAGGAAAAATGTCACGATATCCGACATGTCATTTCGAAGGAAAAAGAAAGGAGAAAATGTCACGATATCGTGACATGTTTCATTTTCGGCTAAAGACAAAAGAACAAAGAGGATGAATGTCACGATTTTCTGACATGTCTCATTTTCCAGGAAGCGAGAAGAGCAAAGCAAGGAAAGAATGTCATGATTTCATGACATGTCTCATTTTCATAGCTAGAAGCGAAAAGCAAAGCAAGGAAAGAATGTCACGATTTCATGACATGTCTCATTTTCGGTGGAAGGCAGAAGAGCAAAGCAAGAGAAGAATGTCACGATTTCATGACATGTCTCATTTTCATGGCTGGAAGCGTAGAAAAGCAAAGCAAGGAAAGAATGTCATGATTTCGTGACATGTCTCATTTTATCTGGAAGTGGCAGAAGAGCAAAGCAAGGAAAGAATGTCATGATTTCATGACATGTCTCATTTTTGCGACTGGAGGCAAAAAAGAGCAAAGGAAGAGAAGAATGTCACGATTTCATGACATGTCTCATTTTCACGCTAGAAGCGAGAAGAGAAAACAAGAGAAGAATGTCACGATTTCGTGACATGTCTCATTTTCGTGGTTGGAGGTGGCAAAAGAGCAAAGCAAGGAAAGAATGTCATGATTTCGTGACACGCCAGCTGTAAAGGAATAGAGTATATTTTTGGCAACTGGGGACATGCACTGACATCAGGTGCTGATTTTTGAAGAATGGTCTGTTGATTATAACCTGGCAGGTCCGCTGGATGATTGCAGAATAACAGGCTCATCTAAAATTAGCCAGAAGGAAATCTATCCAATCTACGGGAAATCCTTTGTATATTATTAGAAACTGCAGACAATTACTTGTAATTGATTGAAGAAATTAAATGTACGTAGTAGAAGATACTCTTTTTAGGGTATAAATAGGAGTGAGTCGACCATGAAAAAGGGTCGGCTCTTGGACGTTTACAAGCTTGATGTACATGTACTGGATTACAAGCAATAAAAGATTTCTTCCTCTGGCTTTCAAAACTTCTGTGTGCAAGTGTATGTATCTTGGTGTTTTAACTTTTATTCACTCTAAGTTTTATAATGTATCTATTCTGAAATCTGGACTGTGCACGTATAAATCTTGTTTCTAGAGTTGAACATTAAAAGATAGTTACATGCTTTTAGACGAACATCTAAAAGTCACACTCAGGAATTCATGTTTTCTATAAAGAAGATATAAAGGAAACTCTGAAAGTAGTAATCTGCATCATCAATGTTTGTTGTTGTCCAATCTGTACCGTGAGAAAAGTTTCTAGCTTAGGCTATATTTCCCTTATCTCTTGTTCCCCTTTTCTCTAAAAAACTCAAAGGAACCAGCCTTCTCTGGAGACTAGACAGATGATCTCAAGCAAGATCTGTCTATTCAATGTTGGCAAAGTCTAAGGCGCAACACTATTAACCGAAGGCAGATTTTGTTCCAATAGGTACTTGCGATAGTTTGATTGGTTGTAATGGAGGTGGTTGCCATGGTTTGCTGCCATGTGAGAGGTGTGACATGGATGACCCTTTATAGCCAACAAGCATTTTGAAATCCATATTTTGTTTGTGGTTCATCCATCTCATCCAAATCTGAGCCATCCAACTTCCACTTAGATTCAATTCTTCTAAGTTATTCGGTCTATGTCTGAGTTCATCCAAAATTATTTTGATCCTGTCCAAGCCTTTTCTTGAATCTAAGGTATTTTAAGGTGTTTGATATTTTTGAGGTATTTTGGGTTGTCTAATTTTGCATTATCTAATGATTTATTTTGCATTTTCCATGTTAGGTCTCTTCTAAATTCTCCTACATTGTTTGAGTTAGGTCCCATCCAAACATGATAGATCAAATGACCCTCCTTGAGAAGTAATGATCTTCATTACATCATGTTTGGACATCAAGTGTGGAAGATCCTTCTTTATCTGAGTCTTCATAAACCACTTGGCTTGGTGATTGAGTTGGTCCACTCAAATTACTCTGTATAGTTAAGTGGAATATTTCCTAATGGTTTTAGTATATGTGTCAACTATCTGATCCTCCTTTAATAGCATAAGACTCCTAGGATTGAGCTCCTCAATCACCAACTTCTCTATTGATATTGAAGTTTCTATCAAAGGTGGGTAAAACAACTTAAAAAGCTTGACATTACAAATGAGATTCAAACCTAGATAATAAGGTAGATATAGCTAGAATGCGTTCTTCCCCACTCATTTGGTAATGGTATAAGGTCTTGTAGACACCAAATCCTAACCACTTGTCATCTATGCATCATTAAATCATAGCCATTCATTATTTATTTATATATATGGATAGATATCAGTCGCCCATCACATCTTAATCTCAACCATTGATTTAACATGATCCATATCACTTATCAAATCACAATATCAACCCTTCATCATGTTTTAATCTCAGTCGCTTATTGGGATCACCTCACAACAACTTGATGTAACATATGTACATAACAAAAAAATATAAAAATATTTACATTATATTTGCATGTCCTTGTCATTTACATTTATACATGTTGCTTATTGCTATCTAGGTTCTCCAGGTTCATTCATCAATTCCAAGATGCAGGACAAACCACCCTTCACATTGCCAACCACCATTTCCCATAAAGTCAACATGAAGCATGTTGACTTATTCACACCACTCTATAATCCATATGATTTGGAAAAATAAATTTCTATTGACATAAGCCTCATTGATATGGAATGGATTTCATCGCCACCATCCTTTTATGAATTTATCTTTTTTGAGGAATTATTAAGAACTTTTGCTGCTTACATTCCTCTGTCACCTTCACCCTCACCTTTGCCTTCACCTTCAATATCAACCTTGGTTCTAACTATTTTCCAAGCAGAAATGGAAGAGACTATGCTTGAAGAGTTTGACATCATTGATGACATTCATCTGATCCCAACACTCCATCAACTTGAGGAAGGTTCACACATGGCCATTGAAGATACTATAGATGTAAACCTTAGTACAGATGCGGATAATCCATAAATTGTTAAATTTGGAAAAAGTGTATCCGTTGATGAACAAGTGCAATTGATAGCTCTCCTCAAGAAAAATAAGGACATATTTGCATGTTCCTATAAATACATACCTGGTCTTGACCCTAACTTGGTTGTCCATAACTTAACCTTGCATCCTGATGCTAAGCCGATAAAAAAAAAACTGAGAAATTTGCATCCCACCATTGACCTCATGGTCAAAGAAGATCTTCAAAAGCTATTAGATGTGGGTTTCATCAAACCTATTGACTATCTTGAGTGGCTTTCAAATATGGTGCCTAGTCGCAAGCATTACGAGGTGATTCACATTTGCACTGACTTTGATATCTTAATAAAGTGTGTCCTAAGGATGACTTTCCTCTACCAAACATCGATATTCTTGTTGAAACTTGCGATGGCCATGGAATGCTTTATTTAATGGATGGTTTTTTAGGATATAATCAGATTCAAATCAATCCTGATGACCAACACAAAACAACATTCATAATACTTTGGGGGAATTTTTGTTACAAAGTGATGTTATTCGACTTTAAAAATAAGGTGCCACTTATCAATGTGCCATGGCATACATATTCCACAATTATATGCATAAGATCATTGAAGAATATATGGATGATCTATTGGCCAAATCTAAAACCCGACAAGAGCACATCAATGTCTTGGAATTTTTTTTTGATCAACTTCTAGACAATAATGTAAGGTTGAACCCCAAGAAGTGTGTCTTCGATGTCACCTTAGGAAAACTACTAGGATTTATTATCTCCAAGAGAGGCATTGAAGTGGATCCAAACAAGGTCAAGGTCATTATGGATATACCTCCCCCAAACAACTTGAAAGAGTTGCATAGTTTACAAGGAAAGATCCAATCGATTCGTTGTTTCATTGCACAATGCTTAGACAAATGCAGGTCATTCAATCACCTGCTACAAAAGGGGGTGATATTTTCATGGATAGAAGAATGTCAAAAAGCTTTTGATGACATCAAGCAATACTTGGCTTCTCCACTAGTCTTAACTCCACCTCACCCGAGGTTCCCCTTTCATATTTATGTTTCAACAATGAACTTTGCATTAGGGACAATGCTTGCATAGAAAAATGAAATCAATCGAGAGCAAGCAATCTATTACATTAGTCAAACATTGGTAAGCTATGAAACCATATACACTTATGTGGAAAAATTATGCCTAGTAGTGGTTTTTACCACTAAGAAACTCATATATTACATAATAAGTCACACCACTTATGTCATAGCTCGTGCAAACCCTCAAAGTTACATGATGTATCACTTACAACAACACCCACACTGCAAAATGGATAATTCTCCTAACAGAATTCCATCTTGAGTTCATTAGTCAAAAATCCATTAAAGGTCAGGTAATAGCTGACCAGCTTGCGAAAGCTCCACTTCCTAGTGATCAACCCTTGATTATTGAGCTCCTAGATGATTCAGTATTTACCATCACTGAATAGGAGGAAGATTTCATTCCTAAAGAGGATGTGGATATCACACTCTTATTTAATAGTTCTAAGTGTGAAAAATAATAAGGTGCAGGAGTTGTATTTCATACACCACAAGAGATACCTATTCATTTATCATTCAAACTCAATTTCCCATGCATAAACAATAATGCAGAGTATGAGGTCTTAATATTAGAACTTCAAGCAACCATACCTATGGGAATAAAGCATATCAAGATATTTTGCAATTCTCAACTTGTCGTTCATCAAGTAAATAGATCGTACCAATGCGAAGAACTAGTCCTAAAGCTTTACAATGAGGTAGAAATAAAATTGCTTGAAAAATTTGACTGGTATGAAATCAATAGTTTGCCTTGTTCCACTAATAGATTTATAGATGCAATGGCCTCTCTAGGATCATTGATTCCAAAGAACTTCGTAGGAGAGGTACAACCATTAATTGTCACAAAAATCTCTAAATCTGCAAGTTTCCATGCTAAATTTAAAGATGAGAAGGATGTTTTCTTTATCCACACCAAATCATATGAGCCTTTGTATAGTCAAGTAAAATACTTCCTCAAGTTTGGAACACTCCTATCTGCCATGTCACAAATTACCAAACAAAATTTCAAGCAAAAGGTAGCTCGTTTCACTCTCTTGGGGGACGTGTTGTATAGACATGGTTTTGATGGATTACTCCATTGTCTCAAGCCTAAAAAGGTCCAAAGAGCAATATCTTAAGCTCATGATGGTACTTATGGTGGTCACTTTAGTGGAAAAGAATGCTCGAAGACTATATAAAATGGAGCACTAAGGCTCATATACAAAAAATGCATCAAGGCACTAGCTAGTGCCCATAGGTAGACCCTTGTGATCTTGACGGAACCCTAGACTAAGAGTCACTATGCCTAAGATCGCAGGGAGAAGGAAGATCGCACTGGTAGCCCAATGCCATGTTGCATAAGTAGATACTCCATATCCTGAATATAGCCATATCGAGATCGAAGGTATAACACATGTTGGAAATTTTGGGTACTTTGGGTACATTGCCTTTGCTCAAGTGTATAAGTTGTCATTGATGTCAAGAAGCTCTTGAAGGAATTTGATTTGATGTCAAATAATTTGTTTTGATGAAGGTTACGACATGACAGTTTTCAAAGGTCTTTTGCAAATCCCAAGTTGGCAAGTTTAGAGATTACAAGTGGATGCATTGGTTTAATGCATTTGGGTCCAGGAGGAAGTATTTATTTAAATAATTAAAAACCTTGTTAAGGTTCCATTTAATTATTTTTAAATAAATAAATTATTATTTGCAATGGGTTCTCCTAATCCATGGCGCAAATGTTTTAACATTGTGGGCGCTAGCCAAGACCTCTGCCGACGTGTTAAACTCCTTGCCGACGTCAAAGAGCTTATGGTAAATTGCATATAAATCTCCCTCGACGAAAACAAAGAATTATCCCATCCGAATTTTGAAAGGAGTTGCTCGCTGTAAATTCGTCTGTGTATTCATCATTTTTTGTGGATCTGCTGTTCATTTTTTTGCACTCTCCGTTTGTCGAATCTGTCGTAAAGTTTATTATCGTCGTGTCACGGCAGAGGAAAGGAAGGGACTGTGGTTTCATTTTATCCTTGTGCAGAAGGATCAAGGTTAACAGCATGAGGTTTAAACCTCACCGGGTGCCTTTGGCACACCGGTAGTGGCTAGGCTGTTGACGCGCTACCCAAACGGGATGTTTTGCGTTCGAATATCGCGAAAGGGTTTTTCGTCGTGAAGTGGACACAACAGGTGTTGTTAGAATTTGTGCGCAAATTTCTCCATAGCAATTTTTGATGTTGGCTAAGGTATTTTTGAAATTAATTTTTGCTAAGTGTTTTTGCGGATGGAGGAAGTTTGTTAGAGGGAAAAATAGCTTAGGAGTTATATGAGTTCCGTGAAAACTACTGAAGGGAGCTTCGGCATCCAAGATAATGATGCATTATTGCTTCAAACTTTCATAACCACATTCGCAGGCCCTGCCTCGGATTGGTTCACACAATTACCCAAACACAACATAAACAACCTAGATCAATTAGTAGATGCGTTTCTTGAACGCTTTGCCTTTAACACAAAGAAGAAGGCATCACTAAGTGATCTGGCCAGCCTCAGGCAATATGAGGAAGAAACAATGATAGCATACGAGAATCGATGGAGGGCTTTGCTTTCTAAGCTACCCTACCGTCCCCCCATGTCTGATCTTACATAGATGTTTGCACGGAGTTGCTTAAAATCAATCTCTGGTCTATTGCTGCTGCAACAATACGACAGTTTAGAAGACGCTTTGGTGCAAGCCAGAGTTATAGAAGAGATTAAAATATGCGAAGGCGCAATCGCCAAGCCTAAAAAGAAAGAGTGGAATAAAACCACTAATACTGGGACAATGCAATCACAACCTGCTACGGTTAACCAAGTTGCGATAAATGTTCCCAAGCCTGTGCAAGAAATGTAGCCTCAAAAGGCTAATTACCAGGTAGTGCCTCCTAGTTATGAAAAAGACAATAAGAAACAGGAGCAGAATCAGCAGCGTCACCCTAGGTGACAATTCACCCCTTACATGGAGTCCAGGGACTCCCTATTTGACCGCTTGTCAACGGAAAATTTAGTCACCTTGCCAAAAATCCAAACTATAGACCCTAACGCCCCCAAGCCTAAGGGATACAGAGAGGAATTGTATTGTAGATTCCATAGGTGCAGGGGACATGATTTAAATGGATGCTAGAAATTCAAAGGATTAATCCAAGATTTAATCGACAATAAAACATTGGCCGTGGACAACCCCATAGCGCCAAATAATCAACAAATGGGGGTATTAAAGGACCCTTTGCCTGCTCACGAGGCACAGGAAAAACCTCTCCAGATTAACGAGGTGCGACAAAATCTTCCCATGCAAGGATTTGTGGGAATGATTAGCATAGTGACAAGGAACAAAAAGTACCCAGCAGTTGCCCCCGAGGTAGCTACGAGGGAAGTTTCGACAACATCACAGCCTCAGCAATGCCCAACGTAGTTGCCTCCGCCTAGACCTAAGGTCACGATACGAACCAAACTCACGCAGAGTTTGCGGACCACATCGGCTAGGCTTTCCATTTACGAGCTTATTCAACAATCAACACCTCATAGAGAAGCTCTTATGGAAATATTAAAAGCCATCGAATTACAGCCTCACGAAGCAAATTCTTTCAACAACTTCGTGGGACATGTGAAGCGATGTACGGAGCCGGTCATCACCTTCAGAGAGGATGAAGTCAAAGCAATATCGAATGACACGGTAGATCCACCCATGCACATTGTTGCATGGGTCAATGGGATCCTATACAAGAGAGTGTTGGTAGATAATGGTTCATCCAGTAACATCATCACCACTGTAGCCTTAAAACATTTGAAGCTGCCAGCCTCTCATATCACAGCCTCCACATACACATTACGAGCTTTCAATGATGCAATATGCTCGACAGTCGGCACAGTTGTTCTACCTGTCCAGGTAGGACAAAAGATAATACCAACATTGTGCCATGTGTTGGAAGGCGAGATGGCTTACAATATACTGCTAGGGCGACCTTGGATCAGGGACATGAAGTGTGTCCCTTCCATCGCTCACCAATGCTTAAAGTATGCTTTTGAAGGAGAAATACATGTAGTCCCGATGGACTTAGAACCCTTAAAGTATTGCAATGCGGTACAATTAATGCCTCAATCGACCCTCCCTTCAACGCATTTGGATTTCCAGTTAAATCCATCTAAACAGGGTCCAATACCGCAGGCACCACTGGTGACCAAATCACCAAAATCCCAGCCAGGTGAATCCTCATCATCTGCTCCTTCATTACCAACGCCACCTGTCATGGCTAAATAGAAGGACAAGGGAAAACAGATCATGGAAGAGGCTCAACCCTTAGAAGAGGGTTTGCCCATAATTTCAATGGTATCAATAGAAGAAACACCTAGCACTACGGAAGCTGAGATTCCTAAACCACCAAACATGGAATGGACTCAGGAAGGACTCCCATTCCCTCCCTCCCAAGCATCAACAATCACTATTGAAATGGCCAATACAGGCCTGGGGGAGTACTTAGTGCAGAATGTTGTGGCAACGCCTACAGTAGAATCAGTATAGGATATGGGGAGACCTTGCCTTCCCATAGGAACAATTGTTCCTCTAGGTCACCCACCCAACCAGACAAATTTTGTGTATGGGGGCCTTGATCATGGTCTGGAACCATGCCAGCAAAAGGAAGCAGACGAAGAGACTTTTGTTGAAAACATCAACTATCTGTCAAACCCAGACTTCGCCCTAAAATATCTCGACCAATGCAATTGGCATGGATACGGGATAGGCAAATATGAACAAGGGATGCGGGTCCTTTGCCAACCAAGATATCAGATGCCATATGATAAGTCGGGAGTAGGGTTCAACCACCCCCGCCCTTAGACATCTTGGTAGAAAATATGCAAGGCCTAGAAATAGGCAACAAGGGGGGATTGGCACTAGATCTTTATGCCAACCCAAATACAGAATATACATTGGGAGACTATCTCCCATGGTCAACAAACACCCTTGGCAACAACAGTAATCCCTTTCCTTTGCTAGCAAGAGGTGAAAGTTTAGACATTAATCCTCAAAGAGAACATCAACGATGTCCAGAAATCTTTTTGAAGCTATTCCCCTTAGAGGTTCTAGTTGAGTCAATACCATGTCAAGATAATTAGGTCCCTCCACCAAGAGTGGAACAACCGCAATGGGACCAAATTAACTTACTGGAACAAGGAGAACCCTCAATGTCGCAAGTAACATTTGTTGAAGAGAATGAACATTTTTGGATCTCCGAAAGTGATTCAGAAGATGAGACCGAGATGATCTATCTTTGACATGTGCGACAGAATTATCACCCTTTAACTCATGAAGATCTAATGGGACAGATGGGCATAAGGTTAGGACATGAATGGTGGGTCGACCTAGCTGGGTGGGACCAAGTGTTGGATCCATGGCTCCAAATTCACGATGAACACCGTCCACCCCGAGACCCTATCATGACAACAGTGCTGAGGGAAGACCCTATCCTCCTCTTCGCACATAGGGCCGATCCGTTCGTGCCCGTTCCCCTAGAGCCAGATCCAAAGTATAGGGAGCATCTAGACGATTCAAGTTATCACACCCGTGGTAATGGAGACCAAATTCTTTCCATCCACATGATCTCCATTGATTTGACTGCACCCATCCACAATCCAGCTGATCCAGCATGGTCACTGCATCTGGACATAGATGCCATCGACTGGGATCGCGTCAATTCACCTTTATCACCATCGAGTATCGGCATTTCGGTGAAATGCATCATTTTACCACAGGGACAACTCAGGATATTTTTTAGGCTGAAGAGGAACCCGAGGTTCCCAACGCAGATCTAAATTCAGCTAATGATATCCATTTGATCCCAACTCCACATCAGTTGGAGGACGGATCCCACATGTCAGTCGAGGAAACGACTGATGTGGATATCGACACAGATCCAACGAATCCATAGATCCTCAAGCTAGGGGTCAGTATTTCCCCCGAAGAGCAAGCCGATTACATTGCCCTTCTCAAAGAGAAGAATGAGGTTTTTGCATGGTCATACAAAGATATGCCAGGACTAGACCCGCAGCTAGTCACGCATAATTTAACGCTTGATCCAACAATCAAGCCTGTAAAGCAAAAACTATGTAAGATGCATCCAACAGTGGCCTTAATGGTCAAAGATGAATTGCAAAAGTTGTTGGATGCACAGTTTGTCATCTGCGTGGATTATCCGCCATGACTGTCCAACATGGTTCTCGTCAAGAAGCCCGATGGGAGGATTTGCATATGCATCGATTTTCGAGATCTAAACAAAGTGAGTCCTAAGGATGATTTTTCCTTGCCAAGCATCGACGTGTTGTTGATGAAATTTGACATAGAGTTTATTGGACAAAAATCTATCAAAGGACAAGTCATAGCAGATCAACTAGTAGAGGCTCCTCTTGAAGACGATCAGCCTCTGGTCATAGAACTACCCGATGATGGGGTCTTCCACGTCTCAGAATCGCTAGATTCTGATGAGCCAGAGTCACAGGCCGACATAACCTTATTCTTCGATGGTTCTAAATGTGAGCAAGGTGGTGGCGCAGGAATTGTTTTCTTCACACCGCAGGGTGCTCCAATGCCCCTGTAATTTAAATTAAACTTCCCATGCACCAACAATAATGCAGAGTATGAAGCCTTGCTCCTAGGTCTTCGGACAACAATCACCATGAACATCAAACGACTGAATATCTTTGGTGATTCATTGTTAATAGTCAATCAAGTCAAAGGGGTATATCAATGCAAATGCCCAGTCCTACAGGCCTATAAAGCCCTCGTGGAAAAATTCCTGGCAAAACTTGAGTGGTATGACATCGAGGCACTCCCTCGATCATCGAATCGTTTTGCGGACACAATGGCCTCTTTGGGGTCACTAATTCTGCAAGACCTTTTCGGTGATATGACAACCATTCAATTCAAAACCTTATCGCAATCTATGATGGAGCGTGCAAGCTCAGACTTGACGCCAGGAATCCACATGATCCAGATTGAACCATCCTCGGATAAGTTCTCTCGAATCCGAGATCGTCTGAAACATGCCAACTGGGGGTCCTTGTTCTCCCCTACTCCCATTAATAGCAACACAATGCTATTCTTACAATTTCTATCCCATTCAGCATTTGCTAGGGATGAACTTCAAGAGGGATTGGCTATTCATACTGTCGAGGTTTCTGATCAACAGGACTGGTATTTACCCATCAGAGACTACCTCAAGTTAGGTAGTCTCCCACTTGGATTGACTCATGCCGCAAAACGAGCACTCAAGCGGAAAGCGGCTAAGTATGTCTTAATAGGAGACATTTTGTATCGTCGCAGCTATGAAGGAATCCTCCTTCGTTGCTTGGACCAGCAAGAGTCCACTTGGGCAGTCGCCCAAGCGCACGATGGTACATGTGGTGGCCACTTTAGTGGTATGGCTATCGCAAAGCGCATTCTTTGCATGGGCTATTATTGGCCATCTTTAGAGCGAGATTGTTGCACCTATGTCAAGAAGTGCGTGAAGTGTCAACATCATGCCAATTTGATGCACGTACCTTCTCAGGCCTTGCAGACAGTCCAGTATGCTTGGCCGTTCTCGTAGTGGGGCTTCGATCTAATTGGAAAGATCTCCCCTGCGTCGTCAGGCCGTCACACGTTTATCATAACGGCCACAAAGTATTTTACCAAGTGGGTGGAAGCAATTCCGCTTACCTCTACGACAGGACCCCGCATTGTGGAGTTCATTTTGCATAACATCATATGTCGTTTTGGTATTCCATCCAAAATAGTCTTGGATAATGGGACGCCTTTCAAGAACAAAGATGTGCATGCTTTGACCACAAAGTACAAAATTTAGCACAGCTTTTCAACACCCTATTATCCGCAGGCGAATGGGCAAGCAGAGGCGTCAAACAAAACGCTAGTTGCCATCCTTAAAAATACCATCACAGACAGTCATAAGGATTGGCACATTCAAATCCCACTTGCCCTATGGGCCTATCGCACTAGCATTCGGACACCCACTGGGGCCACTCCATTTTCGCTTGTGTATGGCTTCGAGGCAGTCATGCCTCTCGAGTTGGAGATTCCTTCCCTGCGCATATCAATGCAAGAGTTCATCGATGATGATTCTGCATGGCAGGCCCGGTTAGACCAGCTTACGTTGCTTGACGAACGATGCGTTAATGCTCTCGAGCATTTACGTATTTATCAAGAGCGACTTAAGAAAGCTTACAACATGAAAGTTCACCTAAGGGACTTTCGGGTTGGTGATTTGGTTTTGAAGGAAAACCAGCAAAATTCCAGTTTGCCATCCCACCTAAGGGACAAGTTTGCGGAAAATTGGTTAGGTCCATATGTCATTGATAGCAAAATAGGACCCAGGATGTACCGGCTAGCTTCTCTTGATGGTATCAAGGAAATAGAACCCTTGAATATCAGTCATTTGCGACCATTTCATATCTAAGAGAGCCAAATCCCAAAAAGGCTCCAAGGATTCTTGCAATCGCTTGGTCAATCCCAAAATGCTCCAAGGATTCTTGCAATCGCTTGGTCAAAACCCAAAAAGGCTCCAAGGATTCTCATAATCGCTTGGTCAATCCCAAAATGCTCCAAGGATCCATAAAATCGCTTGGTCAATCCCAAAATGCTCCAAGGATTCTTGTAATCGCTTGGTCAAACCCAAAAATGCTCCAAGGATCCATAAAATCGCTTGGTCAATCCCAAAAGGCTCCAAGGATTCCTGCAATCGCTTGGTCAATCCCAAAATGCTCCAAGGATTTCCACAATCGCTTGGTCAAAAATCAAGAAAATTCAAAAACAACAAAAATCATCAAAAAACAACAAAAATTTGCATCTCATTTCTAGGCATACTCAAATTCATCAATAGAGAGTTCTTCTCGCACTTCATCTTCATATTCACAAAAATCAATCCATCAAAAATACAAAAATACATAGCTGCATCAAAGCATTGCATCCATACATTGCATATTTGTGGTCGTACGAGTCAAAGGCACCATAGGCTGTAATTGCTCTGCTAGTCCACCTTGTTCCACACTGTTCCATTTTGCAAAAACAACAAAAACACCATGCATTGTTTTTACCATACTAGAGTCAGTGGTCTTTTAATGTATCAAGGGTTTTCGTGATTCAATCATCATTTTGCTCTTTAGCCATGTAATGTATCAAGTCAAACAGATTTTATGGAGGTAGAGTTACACTTGAAATACACCTTGTTACGTAACATCCCAACACAAATTAAAACACATAAAGATTCCCAAGTTGTGTGAACGAAAGATGAAACCTGCACAGTAATCCAGGTCACCATAAGCGAAACGGTTATCTTGCTCATCCCCCCATGCGAATGGTTCTAGAATGCTGAGAATTGACAAAAGGACAAGCTCTTTCCTATCCACTCACCTCCATATACAATGGTTTTCACCACTACCAAATCCCAATCATAGTTGGTTCCCAAAGTTGTAAGGATTTGTACTACACGTCCTTGCCAAGGATGGGTAGTCATCCCCAAAACCTAAAGGGATCAACACCATTCACAAACAAAATTCCAACAAATCATCATCCTAACACTTTCCATTCACCTTTGGTCTCCAAGTTGTAAGGATTCGTACTATCCGCCCCTAACCAGGATGGGTAGTCATCCCCAAGGCCTAACGAGATCAATGCCCTTACTCCATAACCTCCATCATCCCCTTGGTCCCCAACGTCGTAAGGATTCGTACTATCCGCCCCTAACCAGGATGGGTAGTCATCCCCAAGGCCACAAGGATCAAAGCCATTCACAAGCTCAAATCCACAATACACAAAACACAAAATCAAATAACAATGGTCATCGCCACTATTCAAAATCCTTGCTCAAAAAGAATTAATAGAAAATAAACAGTGATTTTCATCACTATATAGACGAGCAACCCTCTAAATCATTCAGCCAACAAACATCCTGAACTTGAATCCTTGGAATTCTCAAGCATTCGACAAACCATCTAGGTGATCCTCATTACAGGTTTGGTTGATAGCCTATCTGGCAATGGTGGTATCCTACCCGCATGACGATATGTCTGTCACATTCACTTTGCGTGTGTGCAGACCAATGTTTGCATAAGGATGAGCTAGCTTATGGTATCCTGGATAACACCGCAGATTAATCTAACTAAATACAACAAAGGAGTTAGTGGAGCTAATTAGGTGATCCTCAACAGAGTTCGGTTGAAAGCCCATCTGGCACTCGGTGGTATCCTGACAAATACCACATAAATGAACTCAATTGCACACACAGGGATGTGAAATAACTTGGTCAAAAACAAGTACGATTCATACCTTGTTCAAAAGTCTTGTAAGATAAAGTACAGTCATGGCTAGTAAGTTAAAACTGTCTGAGTCTCAGAAAACCTTAGCTACATTTCTAAACCAACTGCGCTATTTTCATCCTTACAATACCATCAGAAAATACAAAAGAAAAGAAAAACCACATGTATACATACAAAATCATGCACCACAGCAATCGCCTAAAAACACAAAATAATGGAGTTCTAAAACAGTCTATGGTGCCATAGCCAAACACCACAAAGTCCATCATCCATTCCATTCCTGCATATCACATATCAATCAAAAACATTTGCATTCATCATGCATCCATCAAAATAAATCAACATACAACATTCATAATTATCATACCATATGCATCCATCAATATAAAGTAGCATGCATCCATCAACATCAATCATTATGCATACCATAATATCATGACATATACACAAAGAAAGAAAATCAAAACAGCCAAAACATCACAAAAATGCAACACAAAAACATTGCAATAAGCATTGCCAGACACAAGTGCTCTTGCACTTAACCTCTTGGCATAAAAAAAATCGATGTCGAGGCTCAAATTGTCACTCTCCTACTTCCCCAAGAAGGCTACCATAGCCGGACCGCTCCACGGGAAGACGGGTTTTTGATAATTTCACCCCATTATGGCATCACCAAAAGGGTTAACACCCACCAAAAATAGGTCCAAATGTCGAGAAACTGCACGTGCTTAAATGGTAAAACATCTAAAGGCACCCTAACCTAAGTCATCTTGGGTCAAGCGACTCGTCGCTTTTCTCACGAAGGTCATTCCCTCATCGATTCGTCGCTTGAGGGGGTAGTCACACTTAGTCACCAATCAACAAGCACACACCCAATCAAGGCAATGACATGCATTCAAAGAATCATTGACAAAGACAATCACGCTCCTGCTTGGGGCAATAAACAAGCAATCATTAAATTGATCAAACACTTGGCATTCCCGAAGCATGAACACAAGGTTTCCCCTGTGGACAAAAGGTTACGCCCTTTGCCTAATCATGACTGATCAATGTCCAAGCTCAAGTCACACCTCACCAAAACAGGTTAACGCTTGAAATCAAATTCCTTAGCTCGTCAGAAGCAAGGATTCAAGAATGCATGCCCTTTCCATACTTGGGGCATCAAAAGTTGGTTAGGTTACCAAGAAACCCTAATCATTAGTGCTTTGGTCGTCTATTTTTGCTCAGCACTGCATCACCCGCAGCGCTTCCCAAAAAGGGGCATCTGTAGACACCAAAACAGCACCAATCCGATTAAGTGACTACAAACACTGATCGCATTGACATACACAGCTTTCAGGGCAGCCCTCAGAGGTCAAACAGTGGTCCTAGCCACTCACACAGCAGTTTAGAAGGTCGGAAAGTGAGCAGAGCAAAGTTGGTCGCTTTAACAAGCCTTCATTAAAACAAAGTCAAAAGCAAGCCTTTAATCAAAAGCAAAACTTCAAACTTCAAATCTTAAGCAAACTTTAAAAGCAAAGGAGCTTTGGCCTTAGGTGTCGCGAAATCGCGACGTCGCGATTTCGCGACGTCGCGAAATCGCGACACCTAAGGCCCGAAGGGCAGCTTCGGCCGAGGGTGTCGCGATTTCGCGACGTCGTGAAATCGCGACACCTAAGGCCCGAGGGGCAGCTTTGGCCGAGGGTGTCGCGATTTCGCGACATCGTGAAATCGTGACACCTAAGGCCCAAAGGGAGCTTCGGCCGAGGGCGTCGCGATATCGTGACGTCTAAGGCCCGAAGGGGAGCTTCGGCCGAGGGTGTCGTGATTTCGCGACGTCACGAAATCGTGACACCTAAGGCCCCAAAGGGAGCTTCGGCCGAGGGTGTCATGATATCGCGACGTCGCGATATCACGACACCTAAGGCCCCGAAGGGAGCTTCGACCGAGGGTGTCGCGATATCGCGACACCTAAGGCCCCGAAGGGAGCTTCGGCCGAGGGTGTCGCGATATCGCGACGTCGCGATATCGCGACACCTAAGGCCCAAAGGGAAGGCTCGGCCGAAGTGTCGCGATATCACGACACTTCGACATTTTGCGCTTTAACAGACTTGCGACTAGTCAAGGTGAATTCGACCAATTAAAAGCAGACACATGGCGTCATTGCATACTTCAAAGCAATAAGGTATGGCCGCCACGTGGCGTCACTACGTGCCACTTTTTAAAAAAAAAGACCCCGTATGGCTGTAAGAACGGCGGACTTCACCAACTGCATTAATGAGATGAGCAGTTTCAACAACAAATCCGATCCGAGGCCATGCCTCATAACTACTGACGTGAGTTCCTAGCGATAATCTCTGTGCGAGCCATGTCTCATAATCATCTGACAGGGGTAAAATCTCAGTGGCCCCTGCGGACTTAGGGTTTGACATTAATGTTTCAGAGGCGAAATCCTCTATAAAAACTAGCTCAATGCAATGTAAAGAGGACCGACGAAGCATTTTAAAAACACAACGAAGTGCTGTTGAACTCGAGACTAGATTATATCAGTTTGGATTTTCACCTTCTTCATCCGAAATCTCTTGTGAAAGAGAGGTTGGTGGGTGGTTTCAGAAGCGTAAGCCGAACCTTCAAACCAGACATTGGATCACAGAGATTATCGCTAGGAACTCACGTCAGTAGTTATGAGGCATGGCCTCGGATCGGATTTGCTGTTGAAACCGCTCGTCTCATTAATGCAGTTGGTGAAGTCCGCCGTTCTTACAGACACACGGGGTCTTTTTAAAAAAAAAAGTGGCACGTAGTGACGCCACATGGCGGCCATACCTTATTGCTTTGAAGTATGCAATGACGCCATGTGTCTGCTTTTAATTGGTCGAATTCGCCTTGACTAGTCGCAAGTCTGTTAAAGCGCAAAATGCCGAAGTGTCGCGATATCACGACGTCACGATATCGTGACACTTCAGCCGAGCCTTCCCTTTGGGCCTTAGGTGTCGCAATATCGTGACGTCGCGATATCGTGACACCCTCGACCGAAGCTCCCTTCGGGGCCTTAGGTGTTGCTATATTGTGACGTCGTGAAATCGTGACACCTAAGGCCCCGAAGGGAGCTTCGGTCGAGGGTGTCGCGATATCGCGACACTCCTCGGCTGAAGCTCCCTTCGGGGCCTTAGGTGTTGCAATATCGCGACGTCGCGAAATCGTGACACTAAAGGCCCCGAAGGGAGCTTCGGTCGAGGGTGTCACGATATTGCCATGTCGCGATATCGCGACGTCGCAATATCGCGACACCTAAGGCCCCGAAGGGAGCTTCGACCGAGGGTGTCGCGATATCGTGACACCTAAGGCCCCGAAGGGAGCTTCGATCGAGGGTGTCGCGATATTGCGACGTCGCGATATCGCGACGTCGCGATATCGCGACACCTAAGGCCCAAAGGGAAGGCTCGGTCGAAGTGTCGCGATATCGCGACACTTCGACATTTTGTGCTTTAACAGACTTGCGACTAGTCAAGGCGAATTCAACCAATTAAAAGCAGACACGTGGCATCATTGCATACTTCAAAGCAATAAGGTATGGCCGCCACGTGGCATCATTATGTGCCACTTTTAAAAAAAAAAAAAGACCCCGTGTGTCTGTAAGAACGGCGGACTTCACCAACTGCATTAATGAGATGAGCAGTTTCAATAGCAAATCCGATCCGAGGCCATGCCTCATAACTACTGACGTGAGTTCCTAGCGATAATCTCGGCTGAAGCTCCCTTCGGGGCCTTAGGTGTCACGATATCGCGACACCCTCGACCGAAGCTCCCTTCGGGGCCTTAGGTGTCACGATTTCGCGACGTCGCGATATCGTGACACCTAAGGCCCCAAAGGGAGCTTCGGTCGAGGGTGTCACGATATCGCGACGTCGCGATATCGCGACGTCGCGATATCATGATATCGCAACGTCACGATATCGCGATATCGCAACGTCGCGATATCGTGACACCTAAGGCCCCGAAGGGAGCTTCAACCGAGATTATCGCTAGGAACTCACGTCAGTAGTTATGAGGCATGGCCTCGGATCGGATTTGCTGTTGAAACTGCTCGTCTCATTAATGCAGTTGGTGAAGTCCGCCGTTCTTACAGACACACGGGGTCTTTTTTTTTTTAAAAAGTGGCACGTAGTGATGCCACATGGCGGCCATACCTTATTGCTTTGAAGTATGCAATGACGCCACGTGTCTGCTTTTAATTGGTCGAATTCGCCTTGACTAGTCGCAAGTCTGTTAAAGCGCAAAATGCCGAAGTGTCGCGATATCACGACACTTCGGCCGAGCCTTCCCTTTGGGCCTTAGGTGTCGCGATATCACGACGTTGTGATATTGCGACACCCTCGGCCGAAGCTCCCTTCGGGGCCTTAGGTGTCGCGATATCGCGACGTTGCGATATCACGACGTTGCGATATCGCGATATCGCGACGTTGCGATATCGCGACGTTGCGATATCGCGATATCACGACGTTGCGATATCGCGATATCGCGACGTTGCGATATCGCGATATCGCGACGTCGCGATATCATGACACCTAAGGCCCAAAGGGAAGGCTCGGCCGAAGTGTCACGATATCGTGATGTCACGATATCGTGACACTTCGGCATTTTGCACTTTAACAGACTTGCGACTAGTCAAGGCGAATTTGACCAATTAAAAGCAAACACGTGGCGTCATTGCATACTTCAAAGCAATAAGGTATGGCCGCCACGTGGCGTCACTATGTGCCACTTTTAAAAAAAAAAAGACCCCGTGTGTCTGTAAGAACGGTGGACTTCACCAACTGCATTAATGAGACGAGCAGTTTCAACAGCAAATCCGATCCGAGGCCATGCCTCATAACTACTGACGTGAGTTCCTAGCGATAATCTCTGTGATCCAATGTCTGGTTTGAAGGTTCGGCTTACGCTTCTGAAACCACCCACCAACCTCTCTTTCACAAGAGATTCCGGATGAAGAAGGTGAAAATCCAAACTGATATAATCTAGTCTCGAGTTCAACAACACTTCGTTGTGTTTTTAAAATGCTTCATCGGTCCTCTTTACATTGCATTGAGCTAGTTTTTATAGAGTATTTCGCCTCTGAAACATTAATGTCAAACCCTAAGTCCGCAGGGGCCGCTGAGATTTTACCCCTGTCAGATGATTATGAGACATGGCTCGCACAGATATTATCGCTAGGAACTCACGTCAGTAGTTATGAGGCATGGCCTCGGATCGGATTTGCTGTTGAAACCGCTCGTCTCATTAATGCAGTTGGTGAAGTCCATCATTCTTACAGACACATGGGGTCTTTTTTAAAAAAAAAGTGGCACGTAGTGAAGCCACATGGTAGCCATACCTTATTGCTTTGAAGTATGCAATGACGCCACGTGTCTGCTTTTAATTGGTCAAATTCGCCTTGACTAGTCGCAAGTCTGTTAAAGTGCAAAATGCCGAAGTGTCACGATATCGCGACGTCGCGATAGTGCGACACTTCGGCTGAGCCTTCCCTTTGGGCCTTAGGTATCGTGATATCATGACGTCGTCGACCGAAGCTCCCTTCGGGGCCTTAGGTGTCACGATATCGCGACGTCGCGATATCGTGACACCCTCGGCCGAAGCTCCCTTCGGGGCCTTAGGTGTCACGATATCGCGACACCCTCGGCCGAAGCTCCCTTCGGGGCCTTAGGTGTCGCGATTTCGTGACATCGTGAAATCGCGACACCCTCGGCCGAAGCTCCCTTCGGGCCTTAGGTGTCGCGATATCGCGACGCCCTCGGCCGAAGCTCCCTTCGGGCCTTAGGTGTCGCAATATCGCGACGTCATGATATCGCGATGCCCTTGGCCAAAGCTGCCCCTCGGGCCTTAGGTGTCGCGATTTCGCGACGTCGCGAAATCGCGACACCCTTGACCAAAGCCGCCCTTCGGGCCTTAGGTGTCGCGATTTTGCGACGTCGCGAAATCGCGACACCCTCGGCCAAAGCTCCTTTGCTTTTAAAGTTTGCTTAAGATTTGAAGTTTGAAGTTTTGCTTTTGATTAAAGGCTTGCTTTTGACTTTGTTTTAATGAAGGCTTGTTAAAGCGACCAACTTTGCTCTGCTCATTTTTCGACCTTCTAAACTGCTGTGTGAGTGGCTAGGACCACTGTTTGACCTCTGAGGGCTGCCCTGAAAGCTGTGTATGTCAATGCGATCAGTGTTTGTAGTCACTTAATCGGATTGGTGCTGTTTTGGTGTCTACAACATTCTTATGAGAGATAAATTTTATTTGTGATAAGACTATAAGGGAGAAATAAGGTGTATAAGGGTTAAATATTTCTTGTAATGTTGAGAGTGCTTTTGGTTGTTTATGGAAATGAAAGCATGATGTTTTAAGGTCAATTGCTTCTTGTGTGAAGTTGTGAAACCTTAAGTGGGTAGCTTTGAGATTGATATTTGCTTTCATTAAATTGGTAATAATCAAGCTATTCTTTACTTGGTTAAAGTGTTGAGCTTACTCTTTTTGTTGATGATTTGAAAAGTTGTGTGTGCTATTGTGAGTTGAGTTGGTGGATGCTTTTGTTCAAACAATATTGGAGAGAAAAGGAGTTCTACTTGTTTCCTTTTCTAATGTTGATTGTGAAATGCTTCAAGGTTATGTTTTGAGATGAATGGTGTTGATTGAACCTTGTTTGATGAGCATAGTTGTTGAAGCCCTAATTGATGGTGAAAAAGAACATGAGTATCATTGTTATGTGATTCTTTGCATAGTTGGCAATTGTTGGAGTTTCATGTTGAAAGAAAGCATTCTATCCTATCCATTTCAGATATTGAGTTAAGTTTTTAGATTTGAGATTTTGAGTTGAGTTTTTAGATTTGAGATTGAGTTTGAGTTGAGTTTTTTAGATTTGAGATTGAGTTTGAGTTGAGTTGAGTTTTGAGATTGGGAGTTGAGTATAGAACATATTGAGTCTCTAACAATTCTCTTTATGCTTCTATGAGTTTGACAAATCACATTGGGTCTCTAACAATTCACCTTGTGATTTCCTACTAAGAAAGTTTTTCTTGGTGAGCTTGCTAAGGTTTTGGACAGGTTCTGGTGGGGACTTGTGAGCAGGTTTTGGATAGGTTCTGGTGGGGACTTGTGAGCAGGTTTTGGACAGGTTTCGATGGGGACTTGTGAGCAGGTTTTGGACAGGTTCCAGCGGGGACTTGTGAGCAGTTTTAGACAGGTTTCGATGGGGACTTATGAGCAGTTTTGGACAGGTTTCGATGGGGACTTGTGAGCAGATTTGGATAGGTCCTAGTAGAGGACTTGTGAGATGAGTTTTGATAGTTCTATCAGAGAACTTGAGGACAGAGGAGCACTGGTTATTTGAGAAGAACCTGAGGACAGATTTGGCAAGTATTTGAGAAGGCTTATGTGCACAAGATTGATTTGTTCAAGTGTTGGACAGTTCTGACAGACAGAGGAATACTTGTATTAGACCGACTGACTGTGTTTGGTACAGGGTGCTGAGATGCTATGGACGTGATCATAGAAGGCAGATATCTCTTAGGCTAAGCATTGAGGACAGGAGGTCTTTGGTGGAAAGGAGTTCCACATGCTGGCAAGAGGTAGAAGTAGTTGATCTTCTGAGGGATCATTTCTAGAGCAGAGGGGAAGGTATCTCCTTTGAGCAGAGGCTCATAAATTCAGAGCAGAGGGGAAGGTATCTCCTTTGAGTAGAGGCTCATAAATTCATATTGAGGGGAAGGTATCTCCTTTGAGCAAAGGCTCATAAATTTTGATTGGGGGAAGGTATCTCCTTTGGGCCGAAGCTCATAAACATTGTAATTGGGAAGGATTACCAAAGAACTTTGAGATAACTTTTAGAGAAAAGTTTTGTGGACGTAGCCCAACAATTATGGGTGAACCACGTTAAAATTGGTGTCACTTTGTGGATGATATTGTGCATTTCTTTGATATTGCTTTGGGTATATTGCTTTACTGTTTTGAAGTATAAAGCAAAAAGTAAAAAGAGGTCTTATACTATTCACCCCCCTCTCTCAGTATAAGCTTGTGTTCTTCAATTGGTATCAGAGCAGGTGCCTTTGAAAAGTTTAACAGCTTGAAGGAAAAGCTAGTAAAGAACACAATGGATCATTCAAGTAGTAATGCAACACCTATTCTTGATGGGTCAGATTTTGGTCTTTGGAGTGCAAGGATGAAGGTTCATCTAATGACACTTGGTAATGAGGTATGGGAAGTGATTGAAGATGAGTACACTATTCATGTACATGGTCCTAATACTAAAGAAGAAAGGCTCCTACATCACAGCAATTCAAAAGCAATGAATGCAATCCTAAAAGGCTTACAAAAAGCAGATCTCACCAAAGTGATTCACTGTAAGACAACTAGTGAAATATGTAAACAGTTGAAGGTGGTTCATACAGGTGATACAAATGTCAAAAAATCCAAGTTAAGACACTTCAAAGGTATGTTTGAACAACTCAAGATGAATGATGATGAAAATATTAGTGACTACATGCTTCGTATAGATGAGGTTGTTAATTCCATGAAAGACTTAGGTCTTGAGCTTGCTAAAAATGATGTTTGTGATAAGATTTTAAGATCTCTTCCTAATAGATTTAGTGAAAATATTTCTGCTATTGAGGAAGCTAAAAATTTGGATAAGTTGAAAAAGGATGAGCTCCATAGTATACTTGCAGCATTTGAGTTGAGAACTCAAGTAAAGGTTGATGTCAAGAAAGAGGCAACTTTCAAGGCTACCAAGGAATCCAAGGGTAAACAACTTCAAGATAGTGATGAGTCTTCTAGTGATTAAGAGGCATATTACAGCAAGAAAGGCAAGTTCTCTAGAAAACACAAAAGTATGAAAAATATAAGATGTTTCAATTGTGGAAAGTTTGGTCATCATGCTACTAACTGTACTGTTCCCAAGAATGAAAGTGATGAAGATAAACAGGATTCTAAGAGCAAGGATTCTTATGAGCACAGTAATCAAGGAAAGAGGTATTCTCACAAGCACAAGAAGAGTTTCTACCTAGACAAAGCAAGTAAGTGTTCTAGTAGTGATAGTGAAAGTTCTTCAAGTGATAATGAAAATGAGATGTTGTTCATATCAAAAAAGAGGAAGAACCGAAACATAGATTCATTATCATGAAATGTCTTAGATGTGGAAATTTTGGTCACCTTGAGGATGATTGCACAAATAATGATTTGGTTTCTAGTATGTATGAGGATGTTTCAAAAAACTATAAGGAAGATGCATGTATGGTTTTTGAAAAGGGTAGCACCTCTAGTGATAAGAAATCTGAAAAAAGGCTTTGATGATTCAAAAGGAAATCAAATAAAGGATCTTGAAAGTGAACTTATTAGTGCTCTTAGTGCTTTGAAAAAGGAAAGAAAGAAGAATGCTAGACTCAAGGATAAGTTAGATGAATGTTGTATGGAGAGAGATGATCTTATAGAAAGTCTTGACTTCTCTATAGCTAAGACACAAGAACTCAAGGATGAGTTAGAGTCTAAGGTTCTTGAGTATAGTGAGTTAGAACAAAAAATGGCTTCTTTGAAAGAAGAAACTAAAGAGTACAAGGATAAGCTTTATGAAGAACACAAGATTATACTAAGAGGGGGGGTGAACAGTATAAGACCACTTTTAACTTTATCTATCAATACAGCTTTCAAACCATTAACATGCAGAATAAGATAGCAGTAATAACAGCAGTAAAACAATGCACAAAATGCAATCCACAAAGAGACAACAATTTACGTGGTTCACCCAAGGTGGGCTACTCCACGGATAAAAATTTTCTTCTAAAAGTTGTATCAAATTCCTCTGGGAATCATTCCCGATTACAATTTTTATGAGCCTCATCTCAAAGGAGACACCTTCCCCTAATTATGCTTTGCTGGTGATCCTCTAAAAGACCTCTATCTCCTTTGCCCTTAGCAAGTGGAAATCTATCCACAAAAGACACCTGTCTTCCCTGCTCTGGCTGGAGATCTCTATCCTTAACTCTGTCACTATAAAGCTGGTCCTCTTATCTGCACCAAACACAGTCCTTCGGTCTGGCACAATTGTCCTCTTCCTCTATTCCTTTTTGCACTTGGTTGAAAACAACTTTTCACTATCTACGCAACTACAACAGCACAGTCTTCTCAAATTTATAGCAGCACTATCTTCTCAATTTCTGTGCAAACACAGTAGTGCAATCTTCGCAAAATGCAATAGCACTATCTTCTCAACTTAGCTTCTGCTCCATTGCACATCCACCACAGCGCAGTCTTCGCACACTCTGCTTTCTTTACATAGTCTGTGTAAATACTACAACACTCGATCGCACAGCAACTTATGTGCCTATGTGCAGCCACTACAACACCCTCTTCGCACCGTCTGCTTCTCCTCGATCGAACTTCTTCCTCCACTCTGCTTCTATGAAAGTCGCACTTCGAACGCACACTTCGATCGATTCGATACGACTACTCTTTGCGCACAGCAGACTTCACTTGCGCAAATTTGACACACACATTCGATTGCTGAACCTCAAAAATAGTCCTCCTTTTATAGCAATAATTCATGATCTTAGTCGACTGTATATCCTTAAAACAATCATCGACTGCACAACCTTACACTTCGTCAACAAAGGTTAACTCTGTCGGCTTCAACCGCCTCTACTGTTCTGTAGCTTTTCTAGTGCAAAACTCAAACATGTCATGATATCGCTACGCCTTTGTCTGTCGTACACCTTGTATTACTTGCTGTCACGAAATCACTACACTACTGCCTGTTGTGCACCTTCTTTGGTTTATTGTCATGAAATCGCGACACTACAGCCTGTTGTACACTTTCGCTAGCTTGTTGTCATGAAATCATGACACTACAGTCTGCCTTACACCTTGCTTTAGCCTGTTGTCATGAAATCGTGACACTCCCTGACTTTGCTGACGTCATCATGATTCTTGTCACGAAATCACGACGCTTTAGTCTGCAAGGCCTTCCTCTCTGCTCTTGTCACGAAATTGTGACACATTTGCTTTTGCTGATGTCATCAGCAACTCTGTCGTGAAATCATGACACTTCTTGCTTCTTCAACCTTTCCTCGGTTTGCACTAGCAAAAATGGAACATGTCACAAAATCGTGACGCTTTTGCTACCTTAAGCTCTTTTCTGCCAACTGCTCGTGAAACTGGAATATGTCACAAAATCGTGATGCTTTCACTGCCTTAAGCACTTTTCTGCCAACTGCTCGTGAAACTAGAACATGTCACGAAATCACGACGCTTTCGCTGCCTTAAGCTCTTTTCTGCCAACTGCTCGTGAAAGTGGAACATGTCATGAAATCGTGATGCTTTCGCTGCCTTAGGCACTTTTCTACCAACTGCTCACGAAATTGGAGCATGTCGCGAAATCGCGACGCTTTCGCCACCTACAAGCTGCCAACTCAACCTGTCATGAAATCGTGACACTTTCTGCATCCGTACAACTTCATTGAAACTTGTCGTGAAATCATGAAACTTACTGCAACTCAACTCTACCAACTCAACTTGTCACGAAATCGCGACACTTCCTGCAACTCAACTCTGCCAACTCAACTTGTCGCGAAATCGTGACAGTTTTGCCTAAACTTTCTCTCTCCTCAAACATGTCGCGAAATCGTGACAATTTTGCTAGCTTTGCCTCTGCCTTCCAGCATGTTGTGAAATCATGATAGTTTTTCTAGCGCTTTCTCTCTTCTAAAACATGTCGCGAAATCACGACAGTTTTGCAAACCGCTTGAATACTTCTTCTTACTTGTCTTTTTCTTAATGTTTTTGCAACTGGGCTATATAGAAACTTACTAATCATACTTAAACCTTCATCAAAACACATGCTTGGAAAACTAATCAAATTGCTTCAAGAACTCCTTGACATCAAAGACAACAACTACCAAGAGCTCCTTTGACATCAATGACAAAAACTACACTTGAGCAAAGGCAATGTACTCAAGGTACCCAAAATTGCCAACACTTTACAGGTTTCAAGATAGCTCCAAAAAGGTTAAGTCACTCATCAAAGGTCAAAGAAAGACAACAGATAAAATAGGCCTTGGTTTTGTTAAGCCACACAAGGAACAAGTTGGAGAGTTTAGTAAGAGACTCCAAAAGGAAGAGAGTTCCGATGAGGAAAGTACTTCGAAAAGGAGTCCTTGAATGATAGATGCACAGAAATAGAAAACATAATTTAGAATGAGAAGAAGTTTTCAGGACCCAAGAGGTCAAATAAAGGAAAGTTTCAAGGCAGATGTTTTGCTTGTCACAGGTTTGGTCACATGGCTTCACATTGCATGGCTCAAGTAAAGAAGGTAAATGACAGTTTTAGAAGTGCTAGTTTCTTTCAAGGGTATTGCTACTCTTGTAAATAGTTTGGGCACAAGGCGAGTCTATTGCAAGGTAAATAACAGGAACAGGTTTAGTCAGAACAGGTTTGGTTAGAACAGGTTTGGTCGAAACAGGTTTGGCTAGAACAGGTTTGGTCAGAACAGGTGGATTCAAAGATCAGGTTTACCTCAGAGAAACAACATCGTCAAGTGTTTCAAGTGCAACAATGAAGGTCACAAAATTAGACAATATAGAGCTAAAATTCTAGAATACAGGAACAAAAATAGTGGCATGATCAGGTCCAAGGATCAAGACATGGACAAGAACATGGATGAGAACAAGAAAAAGAATAGTGACAAGAATAGGAATATGGACAAAGAGTTCAAGAGAAGGCCCGAAAAGGAAGTTATAGATGCTGATGATGATCAATGCCTAATGGGAGTTTTACTCTCACCCCAAAATTAATCACCTCATCAGGAGGTGGGGGAGGGACTAAGCTAAGAGGCTCATTCTTAGTCTCGAGCCCCAAAGGTGGACCTTTGCCATTGATGACAAAGGGGGAGAGATATGAGTAAGGGGGAGAGCTTCAAAGTGAAGAGGAAAGATTCAAGTCAGGGGAAGCAAAACTTCAAAGGAAGATTCTCAGTTGTGGGCATAGTTTCTTAGTTGTTAGCACAGTTGGTTTCAGTTTTGGCTCTTGAGAAGTGTTTTCAGTAAAGGTTTGCCATCAATGACAAAGGGGGAGATTGTTGGCAATTTTGGGTACTTTGGGTACATTGCCTTTGCTCAAGTGTATAAGTTGTCATTGATGTCAAGAAGCTCTTGAAGGAATTTGATTTGATGTCAAATAATTTGTTTTGATGAAGGTTACGACATGATAGTTTCAAAGGTCTTTTACAAATCCCAAGTTGGCAGGTTTAGATATTACAGGTGGATGCATTGGTTTAATACATTTGGGTCCAAGAGGAAGTATTTATTTAAATAATTAAAAACCTTGTTAAGGTTCCATTTAATTATTTTTAAATAAATAATTATTATTTGCAATGGGTTCTCCTAATCCATGGCGCAAATGTTTTAACATTATGGGCGCTAGCCAAGACCTCTATCGACGTGTTAAACTCCTCGCCGACGTCAAAGAGCTTATGGTAAATTGCATATAAGTCTCCCTTGAAAAAAACAAAGAATTATCCCATCCAAATTTCGAAAGGAGTTGCTCATTGTAAATTCATCTGTGTATTCGCCGTTTTTCGTGGATCTGCTATTCATTTGTCTGCACTCGCCGTTTGTCGAATCCATCGTAAAGTTTATTGTCGTCGTGTCATGGCAGAGGAAAGGAAGGGACTGTGGTTTCATTTTATCCCTGTGCAGAAGGATCAAGGTTAACAGCGTGAGGTTTAAACCTCATCGGGTGCCTTTGGCGCACCGACAACGGCTAGGTTGTTGATGCGCTACTCGAACGAGAGGTTCCGCGTTTGAATATCATGAAAGGGTTTTTCGTCATGAAGTGGACGCAGCAGGTGGTGTTAGAATTCATGCAAAAATTTCTCCATAGCAATTTTTGATGTTGGCTAAGGTATTTTCGAAATTAATTTTTGATAAGTGTTTTTGCGGATGGAGGAAGTTTGTTAGAGGGAAAAACAACTTAGGAGTTATAAGGAGTTTAAAGCTTGTTTGTATTTTGATAAAAGATTCTTTTTGAAGATGTTGTTGAAATTTCTAATTGCATTCTTATGAGAGATAAATTTTATTTGTGATAAGACTATAAGGGAGAAATAAGGTGTATAAGGGTTAAATCTTTCTTGTAATGTTTAGAGTGCTTTTGGTTGTTTATGGAAATGAAAGCATGATGTTTTAAGGTCAATTGCTTCTTGTGTGAAGTTGTGAAACCTTAAGTGGTCAGCTTTGAGATTGATATTTGCTTTCATTAAATTGGTAATAATCAAGCTATTCTTTACTTGGTTAAAGTGTTGAGCTTACTCCTTTTGTTGATGATTTGAAAAGTTGTGTGTGCTATTGTGAGTTGAGTTGGTGAATGCTTTTGTTCAAACAATATTGGAGAGAAAAGGAGTTCTACTTGTTTCCTTTTCTAATGTTGATTGTGAAATGCTTCAAGGTTGTGTTTTGAGTTGAATGGTGTTGATTGAACCTTGTGTGATGAGCATAGTTGTTGAAGCCCTAATTGATGGTGAAAAAGAAATGAGTATCATTGTTATGTGATTATTTGCATAGTTGGCAATTGTTGGAGTTTCATGTTCTTGAAAGAAAGCATTCTATCCTATCCATTTTAGATATTGAGTTGAGTTTTCAGATTTGAGATTGAGTTTGAGTTGAGTTTTCAGATTTGAGATTGAGTTTGAGTTGAGTTTTTCAGATTTGAGATTGAGTTTGAGTTGAGTTGATTTGAGTTGAGTTTTGAGATTGGGAGTTGAGTATAGAACATATTGAGTCTCTAACAATTCTCTTTATGCTTCTATGAGTTTGAAAAATCACATTGGGTCTCTAAAAATTCACCTTGTGATTTCCTACTAAGAAAGTTTTTCTTGGTGAGCTTGCTAAGGTTTTGGATAGGTTCCGGTGGGGACTTGTGAGCAGGTTTTGGATAGGTTCTGGTGGGGACTTGTGAGTAGGTTTTGGATAGGTTTCGGTGGGGACTTGTGAGCAGGTTTTGGATAGGTTTCGGTGGGGACTTATGAGCAGTTTTGGACAGGTTTCGGTGGGGACTTGTGAGTAGTTTTGGACAGGTTTCGGTGGGGACTTGTGAGCAGATTTGGATAGGTCCTAGCAGAGGACTTGTGAGCTGAGTTTTGATAGTTCTATCAGAGAACTTGAGGACAGAGGACCACTGGTTCTTTGAGAATAACCTGAGGATAGATTTGGCAAGTATTTGAGAAGGCTTGTGTGTAGAGGAATGATTTGTTCAAGTGTTGGACAGATCTGACAGATAGAGTAAGACTTGTACTAGACCGACTGACTGTGTTTGGTACAGGTTGTTGAGATACTATGGACGTGATCATAGAAGGCAGAGGTCTCTTAGGCTAAGCATTGAGGATAGGAGGTCTTCGATGGAAAGGAGTTCCACGTGCTGGCAAGAGGTAGAGGCAGTTGATCTTTTGAGGGATCATTTCCAGAGCAGAGGGGAAGGTATCTCCTTTGAGTAGAGGCTCATAAATTCAGAGCAGAGGGGAAGGTATCTCCTTTGAGTAGAGGCTCATAAATTCATATTGAGGGGAAGGTATCTCCTTTGAGCAGAGGCTCATAAATTTTTATTGGGTGAAGGTATCTCCTTTGGGCCGAGGCTCATAAACATTGTAATTGGGAAGGATTCCCAAAGAACTTTGAGATAACTTTTATAGAAAAGTTTTGTGGACGTAGCCCAGCCATTCTGGGTGAACCACGTTAAAATTGGTGTCACTTTATCGATGATATTGTGCATTGCTTTGATATTGCTTTGGATATATTGCTTTACTATTTTGAAGTATAAAAGAAAAAGTAAAAAGAGGTCTTATACTGTTCACCCCCCTCTCAATATAAGCTTGTGTTTTTCAACACATCCTATCTATGATGAGCATCCATCTATGCTAACTCTACCTAAAGCCTTGCTATCACATCCTCACCTCTACCCCTACCTCCTCACCTTATACAACTCTAGGTATGTCTATGCTAGTAGAATAGGAACCCATGCATACACCTAAGGCTCATCAATCATATCAAACATCGATCGAATCATGTTCCATGGAAACCAACGGTCGATGCTGTTAGACACCAACACATTAGCCATCAAGAACATTAATAAGGTTGGCAGTGCCTCCATCAGCCTCTCCACATACATATCCAAGTACCTGATCCCACCACCCCTAATGTTCATCCCCCTCCATCCATCACAAAAATTTGACCTCATCTCATACTCCTTGTCATTCCCAACTTGGACATGCAACCCCTCCATTGGTACTCAAAAGATGTGGTACACATCCTCTAATATCATCGTCATCTCCCTTGTTAGGAGCTGGAAGGCACCCCTATCTAGATTCCATATATTTTCCAAGGTAACCATCATCGTCCCTCATGACCTCAATACAAGCACACCTTGCTAATCCAACCTACTCCAACCAATCCTAGTGGTCCTTCTACAATACCTTTCTCACCCCTAGTATGATGGGTGAGAATTAATGCCAAGCCTCCAAGATCCTCAACTGCAACACAACACAACAATAAATGCATTTTACCATCACAGTTATTGCATAATAAAAAAACACATTACAAAATCTAAACAAGAGAGCTAAGGGCACTTACCTCTACCACCTATACCTTAACTTCTACTATTGTATCCACTCTCTCCATTTTCATCGCCTCACCCACTCAATCTTCTTTAGATTCCACTTATTGAACTCTCAAATGCAAGAATGAATCAAATTTCACCCCTGCAACCCTTTTATAGCTAATTTTGTCATGCTCAAATGCCCTAGGGCATCTGCTTGGTGCACTCAAATGCTTCCTTGTATCTACAAAATGGTATACACTCTCCCAAACTTCTGCATGATGTAGATGTAGGCCAAAGTTTGGATCCAAAATGCTATAAAAGGACTCAAAAGACCCCAAAACATAATAGAACCCCATATAATCACCTCAAAATACATCCATGAATTCATTACATAATTCCATTACATTTTGTGATAACATGGATTGATTTGGGTGTTTAGTTTTTGATGGCAACCAAAAGTCACAAAAACACTTACGCATAAAAAACATCTCAAAATGGTCCAAAATTTCACAAAACTACCACATTCACTATTCCAAGCATTCATCACATCATTTCATCACATTTTATGATAACATGGATTGATTTGGGTATTTATTTATTGTTTGCAACCAAAAGTTGTGAAAATACCTCAAATTGTTTCAAAATATCCCAAAACAATTCTAAATTTCACAAAATCATCAAATTCACTCATCAATGCATTTTCATCTTCATTCAAACTCATACATCATCATTCAACATTATCCAATTCACTCATAAAAAATTTTCCACTCAACATTAACAAATTCACTTGCATTGTCAAGCGAACCTCATTATCTAGTGGTTTACCCTACTCACCTAATGATTGTAGCGATTGGTTATCCATGTAATTCGGTAGGATGGATAGATCACCATAAGGACACTTGGTCATGTCATCATCCAATATCTTCTTGTTTGAAAACAAAATATTTTTTGGTCCCTCATTTTTTAAGTGAGATTGTGCTCAGACCAATTTGCTCAAAAGCTATCATTGATGCCCTTTTTTGTGGGGTAAAAAACAAGGATAACTTTCACTACATGAATTATTTTACATTGCAATAATCACTAGGGATAACATCCCACTAGTATGATTGGTTCCTCACTTTACATTAGAAATTGCTAGAGTCACTAACAGGCCCCGAGGATGATTGGTTCCTTTAATTTTTTATTATTTTATTTTATTTTATTTTTATTTTCATCATTTTACATTTTAATGATGCCAAAAGGTATATTTTTCAACAACACAGAATCACCCAAAACTTACGGTGGCCAAATTTTATTTCAATTTACCACATCGATATACACCATTCACATTCATTTACATCATTCATATCATCCACAATCAAAAGTCCCTTTTCTATTGGGGCAAAAGCAAAATCAATCATTGCATTAGTCACATTCATTGCATCATTCACATTCATTTACATCATTCATATCATCCACATGTCAAAAATCCTTTTTTTTATTGGGGCAAAAGCAGAATCAATCATTGCACCATTCATATTTATTGCAACATTCATATTCATTCACATAATTCATATCATCCACAATTTTGTCAATTGACTTGTGAGATTCATTCTTCAATCGTTCACCAATTGAAGGGGTAAGCTATAACAATTTTTTTTATCTTCAGGTCCTTGCACGCTGAGGAAAGAAGCCACTTCACCAAACTAGGTGTCTCTTGTTTTTGCATTGCATTGTGTTTCATGCAACACGATACCAAAAGAGGCATCTATAGACACCAAATCCTAGCCACTTGTCATATATGAATCATCAAATTATAGCCATTCATTATATATATATATATAGATATGGATAAATATTAGTTGCCCATCATGTATTAATCTTAACCATTCATTTAACATGATCCATGTCACTTATAAAATCACAATCTCAACCCTTCATCATGTTTTAATCTTGGTTGTTCGTTTGTGTCGTCAAAACCCTAACATGTTTTAAGGGCAAATTATAAAATATCATTCACTTTTATGAATGAATGTGGGAATATTTTTGAGAGGTCAAGATCTAAAAGAATTGATCATCTATAATTTTGTAAACCCTAGCACTTTGCTAACACATTTCATCCTCATCACCACCATATCCACCGCCATAACCTCTATAAACCAGATTGGATTCTACAGGGTGTCCCCCCACAACCCCCAAATGCTCTAGGGTATTCCTTGAATTTTGTTGAGAATTTTAGGAATGTTTCAAGGCATCCACAACAATCCTTGAACACTGTGGGGTATTCACCATTCATTGGTTTACAGTTGCCAAACCCTAGAATGCTCATGGGTGTTCGCGTATCACCGGATTGAGTCATCAAGAGTGTAGATCTAGAAACTCAAGTATATTTTGACAAGGTATCAGGTTTTATTGATTTACTTACATTTTTTGTATTTTTGCACTTCATTTAGCAAGTATTTTAGCTAGGGTTAGTATTTTATACTTTCATGTTTTAGTGGGCCTCACACTATGGAGATCCCGTAGGTGTTATTGACTTTATACATATTTGTTTGTGTGAAAGTAGAGGAAAGTTTTCTATTGATGGCTATCGCAGCTTCGAGTGGCCTCGTAGGGATACACAAGCCCACTCACACTTTTTTGGAGTGAAAATGATCTAGAGACACCAACATTCATTTGAACGAGGGTTTTAAAACCTTATGATTGTAATAACTATATCAAAGCAAACATTATATTGTAACCCCTAATTTTGGAAATATATATGTATAAAAGTGGAGATCTAAGCTCCCCAATTTATAAAATATTTTCATTTTATGTGTACATTGTTATCTATTTTGATTTACTACTTTTTTTGGTGTTGGTCGATTTTGCTTTATAGGCCCATAACACAAACATTTGATTTTCCTATGTGGACTTGTAAGGCATTCTTTTTGCAATCATAGCCAAACCTTATTTCATACTTGGAAAGAGTGTAAGGTATGATGTTGGTTATGGTGTTGCTTGTAATTTGCATTCATTTGGTCTAAGGATGTCATGAACCTGTTGTTGCACATATTCTCCACAAATTTCACTACCCTTTTTATTTATTTTTCTTTATGTGACATGAAGTTTGCAAGTGAGACAAGAAAAGCCACATCCACAGGTGCCAAAGGTTGAAAACTAAAACACACATGAAAGGGGTTGTGTTTGGTAGAGTTGTGCAAAGCCTTGTTATACTTGAGTTGAATGTAGAAAATATTCTTGTTCCACATTCAAGGGTGGTTCAAACTATACATACGTAACAAGTGCATGATCAACCTGTTGATAACTTTTGTTTGTCCATCAGTGTGGGATGGAATGTTGTGGACTTGGTGAGCTTTGTGTCCATCATGTCCTAAAGAGTACTCCAGAAGGTGCTTAAGAACCTGTTGTCCATGTATGAAATGATAGACTTTGGTATACCAAATGGAACCATACCTATCTAAAATATAGTTTTGCAGTTTTTTCAATCATGGTACTCTTCTTGCAAACAATCATGAGATCCATTTTGGAAAAGCGATCAGACACCACAAAGACATAATTATTTCCACACCTAGAAATAGGTAAAGTCTAAGAGGAAATCCATGGAAATAGATTCACAAGGCTTGGAAAGAATAGACAATGATGTGTATAGGCCTAGCTTTCTATTGGTTGGCTTTGCTATTGTGCAGGGTGTGCAAGAATTGATATACTTCTCCACGTCATTTGTCATATTTGGTCAAAAAAAGTGCTTTTAAAAAAATTAAAGGCTTTTCCACACCAAAGTAACCTGCTATCCTATTGAAGTGTGCTTTCCATATCATCTTCGAATTTTAGTAGAGGGTACACTAATATGTTCCATATGATAGAGTAGATGTCCCTATATATAAAAATGAAAAAACATGCTTACCTGACTGGAGTGCTTTGTATGTTTAAGCAAATTCAAGTCTAACACCATACAAGATGGATCAATATGATGTCTCATACCCATGAGAATCAAGAATGGTAGTGAGTGTTGTGATGAGTGATCGACTCAGGCAATTTGTAGCCAAATTAGTGCTTCCCTTCTTGTATTGAAGGATTAGATGAAATACTGCAGATATGTGGTCCATTTTTATGTCTCTCAATCCTGATATTACTCTATGTTTGGATGCATTCCAAAGGTCTATGATCAACATGAATGATTGTTTCTTTACCTAGGATATAATGCTTCCATTGCTTGTAGGCTTGAACAATGGCATAGAGTTCTTTATCATATGTGGGATACTTTCTGACATCCTCATTGAAATTATAACTATGGTATACAATAGGATGGCCTTGTTATGTAAGGACAACTTCCACTACATAATCTGATGCATATATCATCAACTCAAAAGGTTACCTCAAGTCTAGAAAGGCAAGAACATGTGTTGAGCACAACTAAACTTTCAACTTCTCAATGATACTTTGTTATGTTTCTATCAATTGGAACTTGGATTTGGCTCCCCATTTTATCAGTTGGTTCAATGGCCATGTAATATGTGAGAACACAAAAATACATTTACGATAGAAATTGATAAGACCTTAAAAATTACAAAGCACCATGAGAGTCTTTGGAGTTAGTCAATTTCGGATAATTTAAATCTTTTCAGGGTCAACATGGACAACTTACTCATTGACAATGTATCATAGGTACTAGACTTACCTCATGCTAAATGTGCATTTCTCCAAGTTCAAGTACAATTTTTGCTTTCAAAGTGTTTGGAGCACTTCATGCACATGATGCAAGTGTTGTTCCCACGTCTTGCTATAAATGAGAATGTAGTCCAAATATATAACTATAAAGGAGTTGATGAAGGGTTGTATAATTTCATCCATTATTCTCATAAAATTTGATGGTGTGTTTGTCATGTCAAAAGGCGTAACCAACCATTCAAGCATACACTCTTTGGACATGAATGTCATTTTCCACACATTTGTGGGCTTAATAAAAATTTGATGATACCCAGATTTGAGGTCAATCTTGATGAAAAAATTTACACCACGTAGTTGATATAGCATCGATCCCAGGTAATGGATATTTGATTCTTTATTATGATCTTGTCTAGATCTTGGTAGTCAATGCAATTTCACCATGTGCCATATTTCTTTTGGAACCAAGATAATTATATTGTTGCAAGGAGAAAATATCTATCTGATATGGCCCTTTTTAAATAATTTTTGAATCTGTCTCTTCATCTCATCATTTTTAAGAACTGATTTGTGATGAATAATAACATTAGGCATAGGAGAACCAAGAATCAAATTGATAGAATTTCTTACCTCACAATGGAGGGGTACTCCAATGGGTGACATGAATATGTCATTGTATTCTGTAATGACCTGGTCCATTTATCGTTGTTGTTGTGATGATTGTGCAGTGATTGTGGTAGCAATAATCTTCTTGGAAGATTAAGGCTTGATCATAAAGATAACAAATTACTTTATCTTTTCAATCATCCTTTTGCATTGCTTGGCACTTATGAGGAAAATGGAGGTGGAAGAAGTTATCTTTGGTATCCTATATTATTTATCCCCAAGGGTGATGATGACATTGTAGGGCCTTGCCTCATACACGTCGTCTCTCTACCACATGTATGGTTGGTTAAGAAGCACATCATAAACATCTTGTGGAACCACATCATATAATACTTCATATTTGAAGGCTTTGATGGCATAAGAGAGAAGAAATTATTGAGTGACATGAATATTTCTCCACTAATTCAACCATTTAATATTGTATGGTAATGGGTGAGGTTTCATAGATCAATTTAAATTCTTCATAGTATCAACAAAGATAAAATTATTTTGCTCTAATTATCAACAATAAAATGTAGAGGCATCCATTTTACCCAAAATTATGAGTTAAATTATTGCTCTTTCACAAGAAATCTCTCTATTTTAATGTGTATAGTAGAGGTAGCAATAGTCACATGTTGTTCAACCTCCACAATCTACTTGTCTTTATCCTCTATTTGGAGATGTGTTGGTATTTTGGATGTAGTGCATTGTGTCTCATAAAATAGAGACTGAATTGTCTGCCACTCTTCTTTGGAATATCGGTTGTTCTTGTGGTAGTCACGCCATTTCATGATCTGGTTATTTTGGGGTTTCTTTTCTTGTGACTCTTTCTTCTACTTTTAGTTTTGATGGTGTTGTTGAACTTCTTTTCTTGGTTTCTTTTATAAATCACCCTTGCATGTCTTGGGATGGCCCTTGGTACTTTGGTTCTTGTTATTCAAATTGTCACCTTTCTTGCTCTTATGTTTGTACTTCTGGTCAATCTTGATGGTAAATATATATGCCTCACCTCGTGTCTTGATTTAAAAAAAGTCCATGTCCTCCCTTATGTACCAATGTAGCCCGCTACGGTACTTGAGAATTATATGCATCTCTATGTCTTGGATGTCAAGTTTCACAAACAATGAACAAAAAACATCAATGTAGTCATGAAATTTTTTGTTTACCCTAATGTAGTTGATTCCACCACATGTACATATCTTCATAAGCACCTATCGAGTAGTATTCATTCTTGACTACCTCCATGAATTCATACCATGTAGGGTCTTCTACATTTTCTTTATTTATTTATATGATTCCCATCAATTTTGGACTGGTATTGAAGCTTTTAGTAGGACAAAAGTGATCTCCTCTTTATCAAAGAAATGATGTACAAAAAAATATGTAAATAGTTGGTCCAACCAATTCTAAACTACTTTCACACTAATTTTTCCTTCATAGATAGGAATATCAAAGTTTGCCTAAATTTTGAATGGTGTCGAGGCACTAAATGGTCATGTTGTAATTCTAGTAGATAATAACTATTAAATAATTTTGGTAAATTGATCCAACATCTAATTCTTTTGTCTTTCAAGTGCTTCATCCATCAACTACTTGAAAGAATCTATTGTCTCGGTGTTGTTTGCCATCTGAGATCGCTTGATACAACTAACTAAATAATCAAAGGGATCGCGTGTCAAGCACCAAAACTTTTGATATCCTCATCTTGTCTTTGTGATCATACACATACAAATATATGGATTTGATACCGTTGGTCTATGGTTCTAGAGATTGAGGATTCTATAAAATAAAAAAATAGAAAAAATAAGGGAGGAGAAATGCTGGTTGAATGTATAATTTTATTAATATTGAAAAGAATTGGATTACAGGGAAGACAATCTCTAAGAAGAGATGTCTTCCAATTAACCAATCGATAAGAATAGGGTGTTTTCCACTACAACTGCGTCCATTGTAACTCTGCTCTTCTCTACATTTGGCTACCACTATTTTTATTTTTTCTACTCTCTAGGTAACTGTATATTTATATAAATTTGCAAAATAGGAAGAGGAAGAGTAAAAAAAGTTACGATGGTTTGATTAGTTGTTACAATGGTGGTTGTGATGGCTGTAAAAATTTACTTACTTCCACGTGGGAGGTGTGATGTGGAAGACCCTTCACAACTAGTAAGCATTTTTTAATCCCTCTTTTGTTTATGGTTCATCCATATAATATAAATTTGAGCCCTCTAAGCCATCCAAATTCCACTCATATTTGAGTCCTCCAAGTTATTCAGTCTCCATACAGGCTCATTCAAAATTCTTTTGAGCCAATCCAAGTCTTTGCTCAAATTCAAGGTATTTCAGGGTATTTGAGGTATTTGAGGTATTTTAGGATGTCTGATTCTACATTGTCCAAATTGGGTTCCATCCCTGAGTTCTTCCATGTTGTACAAGTTAATCCCATTCAAATTCTCTTACACTATTCAAGTTAGGTCCTATTTGAGTAGTCTGGATCAATGACAACTTTGAAGCTCCCATAGAGAGCTTAAAATTCTTGGCTATTGGGGTTGTAAATTTCAACACATGCAATGACTATCTTAAAGAAACAATGCACCTTTATAACCATGTACTAAGCCAATGTGTAGCTCTAAATTTGGAACCCAAAGCACTCATAAGGATTTTTCTTGAAATGCTCCAATGCCCCATATTTCAAGCTCTTGGTACTTGATATTTTGGGATATGTTGCCCCTTTTGTCATGTATTTTAGGAATTTAGGGCTAGTGGAACAAGGAAAATAGATCGTCATTTACTGACTAGAGGTGGATGGGGAGGCATCTAATGGGATAAAAATATGTCCTACTCTAGATGCAAGGTTTCAGGTGTTGTTTTCCTTATTTCCATTGCTTTATGAACACTTTTGTGTAACTAGATTCTTGTTAACTTGGGCTCTACTTCTCCTTTACTACTTTGAACTTTAGGGATCTTTTGAATCTTACAATTTTAGAAAGATATTTTAAGGTTGGTTTTTTCCTTTTTATAGATATTCCATTGGGATGTTAGCAAGCAGATCGATTTAATTTCTCCATGAACATAATTTTTATTTTATTTTTTATGGAGGCAATGATAATTGTTTGTTGTTGCTTTGGCTTGGGTTTGTTTAATTTTTAAAATGATTACCCTTTCCATCAGTTGTATATGGCATAAATCTAAGATCAACCATCTCACACCATAAATAGGTATTATGGAAGCCAAAACATAATAGATATGGCACTTAGACCAATGCATCGAATCTACACATGTTGCTTCAATAGGAAATGGCTAGTGTGACACTAATACCACCTAGTTCAAATTTAGCCAATGGTATATCAATGACATGCATGATTAGCATAATGGGGAAGCATGTCACTCTATGATGATTTTGGGTCTTTCTAGCATGTAATTGGGGATGTCACATGAATCCTTGGTTTCTATAATAAATTTCATCTGTTAGATCGACATACCTATCATACAAATTTCTCCTTTTTGTTTCTAAACTTGAAATATGCTTTCTAGGTGTCAACCATCATGGATTACAAGGAACTATCTTGTTGCAGATGTTTGGGCACTCTTCTCTAGAAGTGGATCAAACACGTATCCTTTGACCACTGAGGTTGGGTTGTATGCTATCATTAATATTTAAAATCGATAGAATTTCTTCCTAAAAGGAGTGGTCTCACTCACCATTGCTAACTACCTAGGATCCAATGGTTGAAATTAGTTTGCTCTCCAAGAATTAGGTGGATGTAAATTTACCACATGCTTAGTTTTGGAGTGAGTTTCCACTTGCAATGCTGGAGACCACTTAGCACGTTCATCCCTCTTTGATTTTTAATTGGACGATCAACTCTCTTATGGTGAAAGCCTCCTATTCATCCATACTTTATCCCTAAGACTAAGACAAGTGTCCCCCTATGAATATGCTTCCTCTTGATAGAATGGGTAATGAGGCCATCTTAGGCTTTGCTTCTTAGTTCAAATGACCTGCTTTGTACTTTGAAAAGACCTTCCTATTCAAAAGTACTTTTATTTTCTCTCTCTCTCTTTGACTATTTACAATATGTACATCATACTTATGGTGATGGATCATCCCATCCCAGCTAGCTTGAATGCTTTATCAAAACCTGACCCTCATACATCAGATACTCATTACTCCAGGTGATCTTCAATAATGTAGGGATGCACCTCATTCATAGAGAAGTATGATTCTAATATAACCTCTTTAGCTATGTAGGTATGCTCCTCTCCACTTCCCCTAAAGAGGACTTGTTTTATGTGGTACATGTAGAGGGGTTTCGATGTAATTTTAAATTTGGTACCATAACTAATTTGAAGTAGGATGTGAGTCCAATCTATGGATAGATAACCTTTGATCTTGGTAGTGAAGTTTCTTGAAAGGCATATTTTGAATGTGGCTAGTAGATTGATCATTGTTATATCTTGGTGCACCATTCGGTTAGGGAATGCTTGGAGTTCTAGAGGAAGGTCTCACACCAAAATAAACATTGGCACTAGAATTCCATCTAGCTAAACTACATTATTTATTGCAGGATCACATGTTAAGTCAAGCGCATCCACTACCCTTTTAGGCATGATCAGTGTGCTTGACCTTGAGTCCATCATGTAGTTGCATATCAAATTATCTCTGTAGATTAGGGTAGAGTATAATATAATATAATTGGATCAATTATAATCTGAGATAGGGATTTGTAACATGACAAGTATCCCTTGTCTACCCAACTCTTCTTGCTTCTACAGTGCCTCCTCTAAATTTTTCATCTACTCCAAAATTGAGAGGATGTACCAAAGAGGCATGGCTACTATGGATTTGCTCAAGTGCTCCACTAAATTGAAGGTTCTAATGGAGGTGGTATTTGGAATGGTGTTCAATGATGTTAGAATCTTGGACCTTACTATTGTTGAAAGAGGTCTTGGTGGATCTATCATGGGCTACCTTGGAGGCTCCAAGACTAATCTTATGGTTGTCAAGACTGCTTGGGCCTATTTCTCTCGTGGAGCTTGTTTTATGGCACTCCTTTGGTTATCTAAAGTCTAGCATTTATCAGCATAGACTTCCCCTGCTCTTTGATGGCCCTCCTTTTGACCCTAATGATATATTACAATAAAACTTGTGGCCTCCTGTACATTGGAGGGACCTACTTTGTCTGATACGACATGCACTTCTACTTCATCCTAGGTTACAAAGGATTGTTCCAAGACTGAGGAATCAAAAACTAATGGTATGGTTAGAGGCTGTGAGATAGGTTTCAGACTAAGAATTTGGGATTCCAACCAAGAAAATGAGACATGATTATAGTTGAATAGAGTCATCATAACTACTTGAGATTGTTAGGATATTTTATTACATTATTATTAGATCATGCATTATTAGTTGGAATATTATTTTAATATTCTGTGCATGTATCTATCTCCTCATTATAAGTATTAATATTATAATTTGTAACCCTAAAGCATGTATTAAATAAGATATTACCTCAATGAATGAATAGACTTTTTTCCATCATTGGTATCAAAGCATGATATTTCTTGCCTGAAGTCTACAGGGAAATTACCTATTTGGCAATTCTTCCCTCTCAATGCATTTTAATCAATGACCCTAGTGAGCCCCTAGATGATCAAAAAAGGGAAGTACCTAAGCATAATTATGAAGGAAAATATCTAAACTAGTGATGAATGAATGTGTGAGAGTAGAAGATTGACCTAACGAGAGTGAGCTCTCAAAATAAAACATACTACCTGAAGAAGCATGCCCAAAGGTGCATGCTCAATAGCACCATGATCCTATTAATACAGAAGCTTAGACTAGTTGTCATACTTCTAGAAGCCATGCTGATCTCCATAGACATGGTTGACCTCAAATATGGTCGAAAATATATGAAACACTCAACATATCCTACAATTGAATCCATTAAGTTCATTGCTATTAATATTTCTAGGGGGAATAAGAGGGGTTTTATGCAAATCAAAACTTAAAAGAGTGATATGTTGAACCTTACAATTCATTTGAATCAATTTTATGAAAGAAATCAAGTAAGGAAAAAACCTGAGTAGAAGGGAGGATGACTTCTAAACATAGCTTTTTGGCTAGATATTTCACTATTTCAAAGGGTTAAGAATAAAATATAGGTGTTGATCCATATCACCACCAAGTAAATTGAAAGGGGTGTGTGGGAGAGTCAAGAGGTAGAAATTTTCTTATCTAAGTAGAAGATCACATACGAGAGCAAACTTGTAGAATGTCACCTTAAAAAGAGGAAAAAATTAAAAAATGTGACTCAAAGGGTTCCATGTAACAACAATGTCTAGATCAAGTATGAGTATTGGGAGGAGAGGTATAAGGACTTTACACGGGTGAGATCCATCTGGGAGAGGGTCCTCAAGGTACACTACTACAACCCCACGCTATATCTTATCTCCACCAATATTGATATGAAGCCTCACTTCATCAACCACGCTCACAATGTTTGGGACCATTAGCCTTGTTGCTTCCTTGCATCAATCAAATTTGGTACAAGTACACATGGATCATTGATGCTTGCTAGATTTTTGAGAGATGGATGGCTTAGGAGCTTGATCACCATTGTTGGTATACATACATTAAATTTGAACTTAGGTATAATAAAATAGACAATGCTAGGGCCATCTTCAAGAGATAAAGTAGCATTCATATATCTGTGTAATAGGAAGATGTTAGCGAGGCAACCCATCACATGATACCATGTGATGAGTGGTGAGATCAATGCTATTTTAGGTATATACTCCCTTATTGGATTGATGTGATCCATTCGACATGTACTCAATCAAATGTCATTTGAGTTGGAAGCCACGTGTGATAACAAGAAGCGTTCACCAAGCGTATGCATAAAATATAAAAGGTTACCTTTCAAAACCCAAAGCTACGTGGTGCATGGATAATTAACATGTGGAAAATAGATGTTTCATGGGCCAATTTTTTTTTTCGATTCGAATCCCATCAAAAAATTGTTGGTCAAATATCTGCCTAATCAATAAACACTACGTTTATGCGCCCTAGATACGGCCAACATTGAAAGGCCGGAGGAAAGAGATGTCCTCCGTGCCAATCTCCAGAGAGGGCTGGTTCCCGAACTAATTCTAAAACTGGTTGAAGACTAGAGATGCAGGAAAGAAATTGCAAATTGCGGAAAGAAATGGGAAATATGGCCACAGGCCAAAGTGCAGGTTTTGGGTCAGACTAAAAGCAGGAAAACACTCAAGCACAAAACAACATCGAATAGAAGGAAAGGCAGTAGAATAAACTTGCAATCTTGCAATAATAACTTTTAACTCAACACCTCGGTACTCACTCTTCCACTGGCAACACTTAAATCCAAATATAGAATTTAAACTAGATAGCAAATAAAAAGAGCGAATGTTAAAGGAAGTGCACTACGCAGAAAGAAATTATACGCAGAATCACTTATCAATTCAGAAACCTGATGTCTTTCATTAATGCAGAGAACTTAGAGAGTATTCTCGCAAAGTGTCTAACCTCCCTTTTACAACAAGATTTGCTTAGTATTTATAGAGGTTTCCGCCTCTTTCATTTAATACATGTGAGAGAAGAATGTTCTGGGATCAAAGACAACAACCAAAAAAATCTCCTCGATTTCTTGGAAAATCCGTGCACTTGAGAAACAAATTCCAAAAAATCTGAAATTCGGACATAGATGCGCATGACAGGAGAAATCATTAAATTCTTTAAACAACTTTGATACATTGGAAATCATGAAAACTTATTTCTCCTCGCCTTTGTCCTTGCGATTCACAAAACAGAGTTACTGAGGGCGCCCTTCATTAAATACACACAATTCAATATTTGACCATTTTCTTGTTCGCCTTAAATTCATCTTCGCCATATCAAACGCGCGCGCGATCTTCATTAGGAACGTTCACCCCAAAGGAAGGGCGAACGGGACGTTCGCCCCTGGGATGGGTGAACGTGATTCTTCATTATTGAAAGGAAGTTCACCCCTGGGATGGGCGAACGTCATGTTCGCCCCTCGACCAGGGTGCACAACATTTTTCAGGTGCACGGGCAACCAAGTACCCCAAGGCACGTTCGCCCCAAGAAAGGGCGAACGACATGTTCGCCCCTAAGGAAGGGCGAACGCGATTTCATACTTAACATTTTTGCCAATACATTTTCAAAACAGGTTCACCCCAAGAAAGGGCGAATGAGGCGTTCGCCCCTCCTTAAGGGCGAACGTGAATATCCATAAATACATAAAGATTTTTTTAAAAGTGTCTTCGAGATTTTTCTTTGTGTTTTCTGGAATACAATATATCAGACTTCTACATACTGAATGGAAAGTATATTATCACTTCTTATAGAAATTAATACAAAATTTTCCCAAAATCCCAATGAAATACAAAATGGCCAACATTTCTTGGCGACTCACGGGGTATCCAACTCGCATGGATGCAAGCGATCCTAGGCCTTTATCCATTGGGTGCAGAGTCTGTACAAAGGATGCAAACATCTTATCTTCTGGGGGCCACCTGTGCATGCTCTTCTTCTTCTGCTTCAGCTGCGACCCTAAGCACTTCAACACGTTCAGCTTCTTCCATCGCCTTTTCTGCTGCTTCATGATCTGCTACCGCCTTCGCTTCCTGTTCTGTAATAACCTCCGAAAGGGCCTCGTATGTGCGTACAACGTCATGCCAAGCTTTAGTGGTAAACAAGCAGCGAGTACTGAGAGACTCATAAATGAAGCGAAGACTTTGTACATCTGTCAAGCTGAGGCGCTTCGAACGCTGAGCCAACTCGTAAAGGGAAAGCTCCAAACGTGTATATTTCTCCATCAGCGGCAAGACCTGTGCTTGAGTGAGAGGCTCGGCCAAGGCATCAATGTCTGTAGTATCTTCAATAAACACACTCCAGAGCTCTTGCAACTGCTCCATCGAAAGAGGCTCACCCCAATCATCTAGGAAGGTGGTGAAACCCAACCGATCGATAGTCTCAAAATGAGACATCAAAATAGTATGCTCCCGCTCAATAGTATTGAGGATGGCCCGCCCCTCATTTACAAGGTCCATACGCTAAAAATAGCTTCGCAGAGTTACCCGTGCTCGGGACCAAGCATAGTCCATCTCGCTGAGAGGGCGAATATACAGGGACGTATTCAACAAAGCTTGTATCTTCACAGCCATCTCCATATGGGGTGATAGCAACTCCTCCACTGAGTCAATCATTTGTTGCCCAAGCTGGATTTGTATCCCTGCTTCCCATAAGTATTGCAACACCTTGACTATGTGCGTGACCAACTTTGTGGAATTTCGTATAGAGCGAAGGCAAAGGTCTCTTATGCTATCACGCGAAAACCTCACAATAGGTGCGGCCTTAGCTTCAAGCTACTTTTTGAGTTCTTCGACCTATTGTTGTAGGTTATGCATCTCAATCCGAGCGGCATCACGCTCCTTTAAGTGCACCTTGACTTGATTGCAAAAATATTCCCTTTCAGTGGCCATTTTTTCTTCTGTTGCCTTGCTCTTAGCCAGCGCACTCTCCAACTCAAGTACCCTATCTTGCAGCTCAAAATATTTTTCTTTATAATGCTCCCCATGCAAATACAAGGAGCTCATATCTACTTGCATATTGCCCATTTTTTCAATGGGATCAATCCACGTCAGATCTTCAGTTATAGTCTCAGAAACATAGTCCTCAGGCTGCAACTCACCTTGAGGTTTCTGAACCATCGGAGTGAATGTTGTCACATGAGCCTCCTTGGCAATTGGATCAAAGGCCACCTTCTTGATCGGTCGTGCTGGTGCCAAAGCTTCTTTCCACCGCATACTCTTCAACCATTGAGAGGAGCTCAGGTGTGCTCGATTTAATTTTTCAACATCCGGCTGCATGCGGGCCACCTGCACATCTGGAATAGTCTACAACTCCAAAAATGGGGTAAATGGAACAAAAATCTCTGAGCGACTAAGCCCAGTGGACACGGATGACACAGATTGAAGTGGAGGAATGGACACAGGGATGGTGGAAGAGAGGGAAAGAGTGGATGAGATGGAGGACATAGAGGACACAGATGCAGCCGTGGTTACGCTAAGCCTAGATGGAGCTTGCATACTAATAGCCACAATGGTGGAAGAAATGATGACCGAGGGAAGGGGACGCAAAAAAGGATTAGTCCCTGATGCATAAGAACTAAAAGAAATGGAGGGCGAGGAAGCGGGAATGAAAGGAGCAGCAGTGACTTCAGAAATGGAAATAGCAGAAGCGGAAGAGGGAACCATAGAAAGAGAAACGGAAGGAAGACCGAAGGGCGAGAAGGTAGAAAATGGAGGGGACAAAAATGAAACTGAGGGGACCGAAGAAGAAATCACTGCGTGCCCGATGAGGGAAAGGGAAGATGAAGGAAGAGATGACGTACCTTGGGGTGCAAGCACCACTGGTTCTATGGATGGTGGAGGTTGTGCAACTACCTCCTTTCCTCGCTCTACCTCCTGCTCACCAACATTGAGGGCTACTTCTTCATCCAGAATCTCAACATGAGAATCTTTCGAAAGTTGCTCCTCCTCTTGTTGCGCCATCAAAAATATTTGCGCTACTGATGTAGGGCGCTCACTATTGAGGACAAGGTTCACTGCTGGTATAGAAGCAACTATGGAACTCGATGTAACAGGAATCATAGTACCCAAAGACATGGGTGCTGTAATAGTTGAAGTAGTGGCTGCGCCAGTTCGGGGCCGCTTAGCTGCTTTAGGAAAAGGGGGCACCACCGACCATTTTTGTTGCTTAGGCGAGGGAACTTCTTCAGGAGGGTGCTTCGCCCTTTGAGTCCGCTTTTGAAAAACATGTGAGTGTTCTTCTTCTTCCTCTTCTTCTTCAGTGTTGTCCTCAACCATAGGACTCTCCTCCTCCGGTTCACTTTCGCCACTTTTGGACTGCTAAAAACTTTGTGGCAAAATGGTGGCAAAGGTGACAGGTTGATAAGAATCCACAAACCTATCATAAACCTGAGAGAACTGGGTATCAAGCTTCAATCCATAAGTAGCATAGGGCTTCCTTCGATGAATGTGCATTACCCACCAGTTCATAATTTTCTCCTCCTTCCAATGAGGGTTTGCCTCTTGGACAGTCCCAAACAGGCCTGGAGGAGGAATATGCATTTTATTCTTTCCTGGATTATACTTCGCTTCTTGCTCATAATAATCATGCCATGGAGGAAGGGAGGACATTTTTTCCACATGCCAGTTCATGTCTGGCCCATCAAAATTGTTTTGGTGCTTCTGAATATCTGGGCGCGGGCAACAATGAAAGGTCTTCGCCTTAATAAGCGCCAAAATTTTTCCAAGTGGATCATACCGCCATCGTTGCGGCAACTCAATTAGTCCCAGGTCTTGAAGCGCCACCATCAAAAGGTGATTTTGCCCAACCTGGTTCACTTCTATACTCCCAAACTTAAGAGGCATAGTACAGGTCATTTTCTTCCCTCGTCCAGAGCCATATATATCATTAATATAATCCATCTGGCGCACAACTTCCATAGCAAAAACACGTGCAGTGGCAAAATAAGGCAACAAAAAAGGTTTACCTGTATATCCAAAAATTCGAACAACCACGCCCTGAGTGAGCAAAAATATGTCGCCCTTCTCCTCTGAAACAATGACATCTCTCAGGTCGCGAGGCACTCGATCACAACTACCACAAAGTAACTCAATGGTTGGGCCCAAAAACCAGCTATTAAAGCTATATACAGACTCCTTCTTAGTCAATACTTGAGTCCACTTATAAACTGGCAGAGGTTCATTCTTTTCGCCTATCTGCATAACAAAAATAAAAGAAAAACGTCGTTGCATCTGAAAAAAGAAAAACCATACCAGCAGCGAAGTATGCCGAAATGCCCTAGTCTTTCCTTCTTGCAACCTCTACAACTGCGAATTAATTCTCTGAGAAACAAATTCGGCCCAGTCAAAATAAATTGGATTCCCCCTGCCTCATAGCCGCGGGAGAATAAAATTCTACCTTGCAAATACATTGGGCCATAGTTGCCTGCCACTTGTGCATAGTTTCATCAGAAGGTAACCCAACAACCCAGGCAAGCATGGAATAAATATCCTGGCACTTGAATTCTGAAAGGGTTTTAGGCAAACTCGGTAGCTGCCCCATTTGTGGCTCCTTGACGAGCTGCGTCTCCATAAATTGCCTCATAGCAACAGTGGAAACATACTTTTCCTCTTGCTCATCCGTATGAATTTTCTTATTTACTGCATAGCTCGGCGTGCCCACCCCATAGGAAAAAGCCTCTCGGACCTCATCCGGTGTAATCGTAAAAAGAATCTCATTTCGGGCATTTCGGACAGCCCTAGTGGAGGAGTCATAAAATTGTGCAATTAATCGAATGAGTTCGGGGCATGGATGCACAGACGAGCAAAGATACCATGAAAGTTGTGCATGGTGAGGCATCGTGAGCCAACTATTATGGGAAACCCCTTGATCGACTGCAGCTTCAACCTCTTGCCTTAATCTATCAATTCCCTTATGTGTGATCAAACAATCACCAATTTTGGCCATTTCATCTTCATAGGGATCCAAATCAACATAGTCATTCTATCGGGCCTTTTTAGCCCTCGAACTTCTCTCTCATTTCTTGGTTGGTTGTACTTCAACATCCTCCGATGCCTTTGTCTGTTCTTTGCTACGTCTTCCCATCTTGTCAGATAAAAACTATAGCTTTTTCTGCAATTCCCTGCTTAGCAACTTCTAAAAATTCCTCTGCACCTTGGAAAACAGGATACAACGCAACACGAAAAGAAAAACAAATAAGGAAAACAAGACTTGCATTTTTTCTTCAAAATTTTATAGGAGCGTTACCAACTGCCGTAGTAATTACAGAATTAAATGCAGATGCGCCTTCGGAGAGAAATATTCTTCGAAAATCGCTCAGACTCCTTTCTCGAAGCGCAAAAAACCTTCCCTTTGGTTCACCATCGGATTCTACTTGGAAATCGTGCCCACAACGCAGCGCAATCTCATAGAACAACGTGCCCTGATGCCAGCAGCTCACTAGGAAGATCAAACCTGTCATTAATCATCAATCATTAATTCTGTCAGCTGCCTTGAAAAGCTCAATCTGAGCGCCTCCCATGTTTGAATATCATCACTTCAAGTTGGTGCCGGCTACTTTCGATGACCGCCACGTAACCTTTGGGTGAAATTAATTGCTCCGAATGCGCGTCTTAAGAAAGCTTTTCCAATGAAAGTGTCTCTTAAAACTCCATGGTGCGCCTTCTTTTTCTAAAGCAATCTTCACTATGTTTTTCTTCCTTTTTGTTTTGTGTTTTTTCCCTTTTTTTTTTAGAAAAAGCGCCATGCACAATGCCTCTTTTTTTTTTTGGTGATGTCAACAAGACGCGTTCGCCTTAAAAATGGGTGAACGTGATGTTCGCCCCTTCCAAGGGGCACGCGTGAACCTGTGTTATCACTTTGTCGTCCTTGAGTTTCATTTTTTTTTTCTTTTTTAAAAAAAACATGCATATTTACATGAAAATATTACATATGTACAAGGTACTACCTTCGATTTAAAATCATGAAATATAGGCCTTCAAATGAAGGCCATTCACTAGAATGGGGAGCTCGCACCCTTCCATATCATAGATTCGAAATGCATTAGAAGAAGTGACAGCCGAAATCCGAAAAGGTCCCTCCCAAATTGCATCAAACTTATGATGTTTCCCAGGCTTAGATTTTTTTTCGTTCCATTTTAATACCAAGTCACCCACCTGGAAGCTTCGATCAGTGGTTTTACTCTGGAACCACTTCTTCATTTCAGCAGCATGTTCTACAAAAGCGTGATAAGCTCGCTCCCTTTCTTCTTCTAATTGTAGCAATTGTGCCAACCTTGCCTCTATGGGATTATTTTCTTCGTTTTCATCTTGAAACATCTGCAAAGTTTGAAGCATAGGAAGTTCAATATGGGTAGGAAGGACAACTTCTTTCCCATAAACCAAAGCATACGGGGATGTTTTAATGGACTTCTTTACCGAAATGCGATCGGCCCAAAGCGCCTGATTTAACAACAAATGCCAATTTCTCTTATTCTCACCCATTATCCTCTTCAGAATCCGAAGCAAATTTTTGTTGGTTGACTCAGCTAATCCATTCCCCTATGGGTAATAATTGGAAGATGTCTTCAAATAAATACCATACCTACTGGCGAATTCGGTAATTTTGGCTCCAATGAAAGGAGTACCATTATCGGTAACCAAGGAATCGGGTATACCGAAACGGGTGATGAGGCTCTCCAGAAAAGAAATAATAGTCGCCTGATCAACCTTTTTGGTGGGTATAGCTTCTGCCCATCTGGTGAAGTAATCTATTGTAGTCAGGATATACTTATGCTCTATAGAGGAGTGCGGATCAATAACACCTATAAAATCAAGACCCCACTATTGAAAGGGTGCCTCTACCTGAATCGGATGCAATGGTGATGCTCCTTTTCTCATTCATCCCACATATCTTTGACAACTGTCGCACTGCTGACTTATCTTGTGTGAATCGACAAATAGAGTAGGCCAATAATAGCCTGCCCGAATAATTTTTAGAGCCATAGGTCTACCGGCATAGTGCCCTCCTGACAACCCGAAATGGAACTCCTCCAAAATTTTTGATTTTTTAGAATCTTTCACACATCTAAGGAGTATGCCATCAATGTTCTTATAATATAGGTCGTTGGGCAATGACACATACCTGAGTGCCTGCAATCTGAACCTTCGATGCTGTGAGGGGTTAAAGCGGCTAGGACACCTTCCAGAAGTAAAATACTCAAGGAGTTCCTCGATCCATTCTTTGTCACCCGCTGCATGATTCACATAAATTACATCTTCAAGATTTGTCTCAACAACCGCGCTTTTGGCCAACTCTTGACACAGAGCGCGCCCACGAACCAACTTCATTGGCTTGATCTCTACATCATACTCCTAGATCTTTGAAACCCATCCGACTCTCTTATCACCCAACTCTCCTTGAATTATAAAATTTTGAACATCAGGGTGAATGACGTAAACCATAGTTCTACTCTGAGAAACGAAGTGGCGAAACTTCTTCAAGGCTTTCATAACTGCATAAACCTGCTTCTCAATAAAATTGTACTTCTCCTGGTGCGGCGCAATAACCTGACTTAGAAAAGCGATAGGCTTTTCTTCGCCATCATCTTGTTTTTGTGTGAGCACGACAGCATAGCTCTCCTGCTCACCTACTGCATATAGTATAAAATATTTGGAGTAGTCAGGATTGATCAATACTGGCGCCTGAGTTATCCTCTCTTTGATTTCTTGAAAAGCTCACTTCCTGGCCTCCGTCCATTTAAACTCAACATTCTTTTTCAAGAGCTCTATCATTGGTTTGACGACTTGGGAAAAATCAGCAATAAACTTGCGAATGAAGTTTATTTGTCCGAAGAAGGACTGCAAGTCTTTCTTATTCGTAGGTAGCGGAAATTTCATTAGCGCTTCAGCTCGCATGGGATCTATGGCCAATCCTTCCCATGAGATCACATGGCCCAGTAGCTTCCCTTCCTTGACCACAAAAATTGACTTCTTCGGATTTATGGAAATCCTGAATTCTCGGCACTTCTCAAATATTTGCCTTAAATGAGAAACATGATCTGTTCTGCAATGTGAAAACACCGTCATATCATCAAGATAAATTACAATGATTTTATTTAGCAACTCACCGAAGGCGACGTCCATGGCTCTTTGAAAAGTTGCACCAGCATTTGAAAGCCCGAAAGGCATCCACTGATAAGCGAATGTACCCCACTTAGTTGTAAACGTTGTCTTGTATTGATCCTCATCCTTAACCCAAATTTGATTGTACCCAGAGAAGCCATCTAACAAGGAAAATATCTGAGCACCAGCCACAACATGAAGAATCTGATCTATCTGGGGAAGAGGATAATGATCCTTAAGTGATGCCTGATTTAAATTTTGAAAGTCAACACACAGACGTATATCTCCATTCTTCTTTCTTACAGGAACCAAGTTCGCTACCCAGGTGGAATGTTTAATAGGATAAATGATCTTTGCTTCGAGCATCTTTAATAATTCTGCTTTCATGAGGGCTTCGATCTTTGGATTGATAGGACGTTGCTTCTACCGAAAAGGCTTCACCCCTTCTTGTAGCTCGATGGTGTGTTGGATCACGTTTTTATCGTACCCTTTCAAGTCTTGATAACTCCATGCTACAATATCTGGGTATTCATAGCATAAACTTTTGATGCCCTCAATTTTCAGATTCGCAATCGGTACCAACCTTAATGACCTTTCCTGGCTCCAACTGCAATTCTCTGTATTCCTTGGCATCCACCTTAATCCTATGTTTATCAGCTCTATCACTTTGATCAAACAGGATTTCTAGCGAAATCAAACCTCTGGGAATATGATTATTTCTCAACTGGATCATCTCTTCTTTTTCTTCTTCCACAAGAACTTTACTTTCTGCGCTGGCAGCTTCTTTGAGGAGAAAATTCACTATTTTCTCATCATTATCGAACACCTGCCAATAGAGGCCCTTATCTGGAATGGAAGGTCTGTAGATTACCCTCACTGTCTTGGGTTTTCGGACCACTTGCTCAGCAGGAGAATAATTAGCACCCAAGGAAGCTAAAATGTCAGCGTGTCTATTTTGCTCCCTAGGAATTGCTTGAATATTCAAAGCTTTAAATACTTCAAAAATATCCCATACCCTATTGTGATATGCCTTCAAGTAATGTTGCTTAGACACACATCTGTTTGTAACTTGATTGACTATAAGCTCGGAATCGCCAAAAATCTACAACTGCTCAATTCCCAATTTCTCGGCCTTTTTCAAGCCAAGGCATAATGCTTCATATTCAACGACATTATTTGTACAACTCCAGGTCAATCTGTAGGAGTACATTTTTTGTATACCTTCAGGAGAGACCAATACCACACCTGCCCCTACACCATTCTTACATCGAGCGCCATCAAAGAACAACTTCCATAACTGATGCAAACCAGGTTCTGAGGGCTTAAGGGCTTGTTCTTGAGGCTTTTCTACCTTCTGGATGGAATAACAACCAATGTCCATTCCGATCATAGCATTGAAGTATGTCAACAAAAACTCATCTTCTAGGTGAAGCTCCTCAGGTACTTCTTCAATCGGACCAACTTCTTCCAATTCTTCGGTCATCATATTTACCGTGCCTGGGGCTTGTTCTGCCTCCTCTATCTTCTCGATATGAAAAGGGGAAGGTTTCTCATTATGAATGTGAATTCGCCTACCTTTGAACAGAATCTCCAAATGTGAATAATCTAAAGACAGATAACCTCCCAGCTTAGCTGTGAATTCCCTTGAAAGGCACATGCTAAAATAAGGTTCTAAATCAACAACCACAACCTCCTGAATGACAGTGATCTGTGGCATGCTATGAAGCACAATTGGAATATCTTTGATTACTCCAACCATTTTAACTAGGGTACCATCCAATTGTAACACTCCTAGACTACTCCTTGTATACTCCATTCCCATCACTTCGCATACCGCCTTGGGCATAACAGTAGTGGCAGCACCAGAGTCTATCATGCAATTATGCACAATCCACCCTTCCATTCTCAAAGATAAATAAAACGGAGGAGGATGATTTTTACCTATCACTAAAGTGGGGAGCGCTTGAGCCAAGACTATTTGCAAACGATCTTTCTTTTGGTCTTTGGCGCTCTTTAGGGATTCTTGCAACAAATCAATCTGCCCTGGCAGCTGCAATGCATCATACAAGCTAATCCTAGCTGGGATTTTCTTCATTTCCTCCATGATACTGTAACTATGAGCAGGTGGGACCTTTTCTTCTAAGGACCACTCGTACTTATCTCGATACTGTTGCGTAGCTTCTACTCTTTGCATTTTAGTCAACGAAGGATATTTGAGTTTTTCCTTAGCTTGCTCTTTCATTTCATCGGAGGCTGGAGCAGTGGCCATGTGTTGCGAAGTTGAAGGCTGAGCTTGCGCTTTACCTTGTGCTTGCCCAGGTAGTGAATCTTTTGACTTGACAACCTTAGGGGTCTTCATCTGGGATGTTTGCTTTTCTTCTAGAGCTTTTGGAACCATGGGTACTTTCAACGGCTACAATTCCATGGGATCCACGATCACTGGCCTCTTTCCAGACCTGGTAAGAACTGAAACCTGCTCGGGAGACGACACCATACAATTATTTCGCTTATAGCCTAGCGCATTGCCATACCAATATCGGTACTAAGCGCACGAAGATAATAAAATACCGCTTGTTCATGGGTCAACTACAAACCATCTGGAACCCACTTATAGCTTCATGCAAATCACACATTGAAATATACAAGCTCCTCTTGAGTATGTATTTGAATCGAGGTTAATTTATGTAGCAATGAATACGGATCAACTTGCTCATGAAAGTTCTTAATTAGTAATTCTGCCAATTGATCCCATGAAGTAATTGTGCCAGGTTGCAAAGATCGATACCAATAGAGCAATTTTTCTCTTAATGACAAAACCAAAAGATTTATCATCACATCTTCATAAGTTATATCATGAATAGTTGCAAGAGATGATACATCTTGGATATGCTCATATGCAGTATTTCCAGTACCATCGTATGTTGACAAAGCCTTCAAAGCAGCTTGAGTTACTAGATTTTGTGCTTGCAAATTTAGCGCGCCTGAGCTATTCCAAGCCGAAAGCTATTGAGGAATCTGTTCTTGATGTGGTGGGGGATTCTGAGCCATATGCACCAAAATATGAGGAACAGGTTGTGAAGCGTTAGTGGTTGTAGGAGATGAATGCTGGGGAAAACTAGTGGCGGTACTTATAGGACTTACGAGAGGGGAAAACACGTCGACTAATAGGGAAGATGAAATAGTTGGTATGGATGGAATATAAGGAAGTGAGGATGTTTTTCAAAAAGTGGCTACTTGAGTATGCTCTCCTAGCTTTTGGATGTCTAATTCGTAAAAAAATTGATTATCAAGATTCTTGGATTTTGATCTTGTATTCATGAGAGACATATTTCATCGCTCTCAAGCCTACGGAGTTCTAGGTAACAATTGAGTCACCAGATGTTCTATTCTCAAGCAAGGAGGCGAACACCGAACCTAGCGATGTTGAAGGTGAAACCTTGAAAAAGTCCCACCAGGCGTGCCATAAATTGTTGGTCAAATATATGTCTAATCAATAAATACTACATTTATGTACCCTAGATACGACCCACATTGAAAGGCAAGAGGAATGATATGTCCTCCGTGCAAATCTCCAAAGAGGGCTGGTTCCCGAAATAATTCTAAAATTGGTTGAAGACTAGAGATGCAGGAAAGAAATTGCAAATTGCGAAAAGAAATAAGAAATATGGCCACAGGCCAAAGTGCAGGTTTTGGGTCAGACTAAAAGAAGGAAAACACTCAAGCACAAAACAAAATTGAATAGAAGGAAAGTCAGTAGAATAAACTTGCAATCTTGCAATAATAACTTTTAACTCAACACCTCGCTACCCAGTCTTCCATTGGAAACACTTAAATCCAAATATAGAATTTAAACTATATAGAAAATAAAAAGAGTGAATGTTAAAAGAAGTGCACTACATAGAAAGAAATTATACGCAGAATAACTTATCAATTCAAAAACCTAATGTCTTTCATTAATGCAGATAACTTAGCAAGTATTCTTACAAAGTGTCTAACCTCCCTCTTACAACAAGATTTGCTTCGTATTTATAGAGGTTTCCACATATTTCATTTAATACATGTGAGAGAAGAATGTTCTGGGATCAAAGACAACAACCAAAAAAAATCTCCTTGATTTCTTGGAAAATCCATGCACTTGAGAAACAAATTCTAGAAAATCTAAAATTCGGACATAGATGCGCATGACAGGAGAAATCATTAAATTCTTTAAACATCTCTAATACATTGGAAATCATAAAAACTTATTTCTCCTTTCCTTTGTCCTTGTGATTCACAAAACAAAGTTACTAAGGGTGCCCTTCATTAAATACACACAATTCAATATTTGACCAATTTCTTGTTCGCCTTAAATTCATCTTTGCCATATCAAACGCGCGTGCGATATTTATTACGAACGTTCACCCTAAAGGAAGGGCGAACGGGATGTTCACCCCAAAGGAAGGTTGAACGGGACATTTGCCCTTGGGATGGGCAAACATGATTCTTCATTATTGAAAGGAAGTTTACCCCTAGAATGGGCGAATGTCATGTTCACCCCTCGAATAGGGTGCACAACATTTTTTAGGCATGCAGGAAACCAAGTACCCCAAGGCATGTTCGCCCCAAGAAAGGGCGAACGAAATGTTCACCCCTAAGGAAGGGCGAACATGATTTCATACTTAATGTTTTGCCAATACATTTTCAAAATAGGTTCACCCCAAGAAAGGGCGAATGAGGCGTTCACCCCTCCTTAAGGGCGAACGTGAATATCCATAAATACATAAAGATTTTTTTTTAAAAGTGTCTTCGAGATTTTTCTTTGTGTTTTCTAGAATACAATATATCAGACTTCTACATACTTAATGGAAAGTATATTATCACTTCTTATAGAAATTGATACAAAATTTTCCCAAAATTCCAATGAAATACAAAATGGGCACCATGCCTATTCACATTTTTATATAAAAACTTGATTTAAAAAACAAACATTTTCCAATTAAAAAAAGAAAATAAAAGGAGGTTTGTGTGAATATTTTTTTATATACAAAAGAGAAATTAAAAAAAAAAAAGAGGGTAATTTTTTATTTTTTAACAAAAAAGGGTATCATTATAGTCCTATAGTTAAAAAATACAAATTTTTAACTATAGAATGTTAGTTTTTCAAGTACCCATATGAGTTATAAGGGTCTAAATTTTTTTGTACAAAGGCGTATTATCGACAGAGTTTGACACCTTTACAATGCAAGTTGTGAGTTCATCTTGAGGTGTAATAAATACTCATGGTACACATGAGAGATAATAAAGTGAACCTTGTAAGCAACGATCTACTCTATTACATCTGGTGGTTGTAGCGTTTGGTTATCCATGCATTCCGATAGGATGAGAAGGTTACCATAAGGACACTCTTATTTGAATAAGCAAAGTGATGCCAATCCCATTGTTTCTTAAGTACTCCAAGTGTACTTAATATACTTGGATGACCCAAAGGTAGTAGATCTAGAGGTAGACCTAAAGGTGATATACCTTGATGCAGACCCATAGGTGATATACCTAGAGACAACATACCCATAGATGGTAGACCTAGTGGCTGACCTAAAGGTGAAAGATCCAAAGGTGATAATCCTAGAGAGGTATCCAAAGGTAAAAAATCCAATGGATTATCCATAGGCGATAGATCTAGAAGCAACAAACCTTAAGGTATACCTAGAGGTAATAGACCCAGTGGTCAACCTAGAGGTAATAGACCCAATGGTCAACCTAGAGGTAATAGACCTAGAGGCAGACCCAAAGGTTGCTCTAGAGGTTTTTACTCAAGAGCTAGAGTAACCAGATCCAAGTTCTAGAGTGGTGAAAGCCAAGAACCAAGAGCCAAAGCTAAGAGCCAAGAGCTAGAGCCAAATCCAAATCTAGATCTAGACCTAGAGACAAGATCTGGGGTTGACAACAAGATCCAAACTCTTGTAAGTTAGGGGGTTCATAAAATTTCCTAACCCAGATAATATAGTAAGGAGGGATGTTAAGATATTTTATTACACTATTATTATATCATGCATTATTAGTTGGAATATTATTTTAATATTTCTTGCAGGTAACGATCTCCTAATTGAGAGTATCGATCTTCCAATTTGTAACCATAAAAAATGTATTAAATAGGCTCTTACCTCAATGATTGAATAAGATTTTTACCATCATAGATTTGGTTTTGACATAATAGTTAGAGGGGTAGTAGTTGGGGGTAGGATAGTACCATCCATTGGGATCTTCAACATAGTCATTTTAAGTAGTGACCAAGTACCTGAATAGGCTTGTAGATATTTTTTGGACTAGGAATAACATGGGTACTATCTATTGAGTCAGAGCCTATGACTGACCGAGATTCTATTGGTAAAAACAAAGGCTTTTGATATCTATTTGGAGGTAGTTAGACACTCATATTTCCCTATTGGAAAGGAGCTTTTGAGCAGCTTTGGTAGGGAAACCCTTGGACATTATGTCATCTCTTTAGGGATATCTGTTGAAGAGAGAACCAAGAATATATTCTATCTGGTAGTCATCATTCATGATTGAAGTACCTGATGCTGAGAATATGGATCTAAAACTAAAATCTAAGGTAGATGCAAAGGATGATATAATTTTAATTTCTGAGCTATGGACTATGATTGTTAATAGTATAAAATTACATGCTGAAATAGGGGTTGGAATGAAATGGAGTGATATACATATCAGTTATCTTGGGATACAACGTAGATTTAAATCTCTTTGAAATAACAATGTTGTAGGATATGACGCTTTATTGTCATGACTCAAGAAATCTAAATGGTTTGGCTTCAATTACTTGGAAATAAGTGTTAATTTGTCACATTACAAATAATAACACGCAACTTAGAGTCTCGAACAAAAGACTCTTTCTTGCAAAGAAATAATTTATTTTATTTTCCTTCCTTTTATTATTTCTCCAAGCTTCTTTGTGAAACAACTTTTACGTATATAAAAATGAATTTCAATTTAATACATACAACTGATATATCCCAGAATAACTCAAATCCTGCATATAACTGTTAACAAGGGGCCTTTGTTGATTCTCAATGAACTTTATAATCTTGACTTGTTTGATTAATCAAAAATAAACAAAAATCCTTTTGATGTTCTAATATTCACAATTATTCTAAGGTTAACCTGTTCGTTTTATCTCTATTCAATAGTTCTGTTATTTCAATGTTAGTCTCTGACATGAAATTAAGCATATCAAGGACTAAAACAGAAATTGTTATTTTTGAATCAGCTGGAAAATAATGAAGGATATTAAAATGGTTCACAATCTCCTCCCTGCAAAATACCAAGTTAAGAGATGAAGTCCCCAAAACAACCCAACCGATCAGATCTGTACTAACACACAATCTAATTAGATCAGATGCAAGACTCTAAGGAAAATAATATAACTGCATCATTCTACCATTCACCTATCGTAACCCATCCCATGGCGTAAACGAAATAGATACAAGACAAAATGATGCAATGGAAAGATTGACAGTAAAACAATAGTTTTGGCTTTGATCTCCTTTTGATTTTACACACAAAAGTGGTGTTACCAAAGAAAAATCCTTTATTTCAATAAGTAATGCTTCTTGTTACAGTCTCCAGCCCAGTATCCATCTACATTTCTGCTATTTAACCTTTCTGTCACGCGTTCTCGACTGTTCCATGACGCTCGTTTCGACTCCCGGACCCTTCGCTTCAATTCCCGCCTTTTGGTATTCTAACCTTTGCGTGCAATCGTAACGCTCGATCTCTCGCGGCGCAATGCGTCATTATGAAACGTTACTCCGGTTCTGTCATTTCCGCCACGTGTCCTGCGTCTCTCGCACCTTTCGTAATGCTTTCCCATGGAAATCCCGACGAATTTGCATTTGGCCTCTTCCGTTTCTAGTCGCGATAACGCGACATGTCACGAAATCGTGACATGTCGCGATATCGCGACATGTTCTTGGTCCATACGCCCGTAGTGGCTCGTTGTAGCGATATCGCTACCGACTTTGATTTGCCTTCTTTTCAAAAAAGTGGTAGCGATATCGCTACCACTTTGGTTCCGAGCCTTCCTTCGATGAAGTGGTAGCGATATCGCTACCACTTTGGTTCCGAGCCTTCCTTCGATGAAGTGGTAGCGATATCACTACCACGTTGGTCTCGAGCCTTTGCTTCATGAAGTGGTAGCGATTCGCTACCACTTTTCTTTCGAGCCTCCGCTTCACGAAGTGGTAGTGATTCGCTACCACCTTTCTTTCGAGCCTCCGCTTCACGAAGTGGTAGCGATTCACTACCACCTTTCTTTCGAGCCTCCGCTTCACGAAGTGGTAGCGATTCACTACCACTTTTCTTTCGAGCCTCCGCTTCACGAAAAAGTAGTGAAATGATTACCACTTTCAACCTTGTGCTTCCTCTCGGCAACTTGTAGCGATGGAGAGACAGGTCACGATTTCGCGACATGTCGCGATATCGCGACCCTTTCAACACTTAGGCATTTTTCTTCTTTTCTTCATTTTTAGCATCCGGGTCTTTGAGATCTTCCCTAAAACCTACAAAAACAAAGGTGGGTCCCAACTTTTGGGGTGTGTTGTGGATGAACCACAACAAATGGCAACTCTCATTGTCAAATGCTCTTGAGCATTTTAGTAAGAACCCAACCTAACACAAATCACAAATTTGAAAACATGGGTTAGCCCATAATCAATATAACTAATGCCCAAAATCAGAAGTACATGAACTATCAGAATCATCAAGTAATAGCTCGGTGTGTGCAATGAATTCCTTTCCTTATCATTTGAATTTGATCCACATTCCATCATCGGTTTTGCATGAATGCATATGCGAAATTGTGAATGATTTGTGTATCCTACTGAATATGCCATGAGAAAATGCATAGTCACTATTGTAGTATTATGTGCAAACATTCAAGACTCGCCAAACCCTCTTAGGATCCACTAGTGAATGGTTCATTATATCCCAAAGTTGGTTATGAGTCCCTACTATCTTGAACCCATGTGCAAGTGGATGTGAAATCGAACTTTGGGGAATCAGACTCCCAACCAACCGAGATGAGAGTTTAACCCTATCCTTACTATTCTGATTTAGAATTCTTTACCTCACTTTGAGCAAAATAACTAAACCAATTACGGAAGAAATGGTCATGCTAGTCTAACCCTCTAGACAATCAGTGGTCTTATTTTTAGGCAAGACATGATGCCATGCATGGGCCTATCTAACCCCATAATCCAAAACTTATCTTCATTTCTTTGGACCTTGGGGATGACTACCCATCCCTTGTAGAGGACAAGTAGTACGATCCTTACAATCCAATATAAGGATGAGATGGGAAAAATTTATTTATTTTACTTCTTGGACCTTGGGGATGACTACCCATCCTGGTTAGGGACAAATAGTACGATCCTTACAACCCAAGATTTTAAATGTAAATGGAAAATATTAATCTTGTTACTTAGACCTTGGGGATGACTACCCATCCTTTGTAGAGGACAAATAGTATGATCTTTACAATCTAAGACTTAATATGAAATGAAACATAAGAGCTTTGGGGAATCAGATTCTCAACCAACCGAGATGAGAATTTATGCCCTATCCTTACTACTCCATGTGGGTCCAATCAAAGCTTTGGGGAATTAGATTCTCAACCAACCGAGATGAGAATTTAACCCTATCCTTACTACTCTGATTTTAGGCTTTAAGATCTATGGAAGTGGTCAAAACCACTCGTTTTTAGGATCATGTTGCATAATAGGATAGACATGAAAACCATTTTCGCCCAACCTTTTCCTCCAAGTTAGGTTTTGATCATTTTGCTCAAGATCCCTTTTAATGTATGAAACGTGCTTGGTCCTAGATACTTCAAGACTCAGTTTCCAACATTAGGATTTACTTAGATTTATGTTATAACATAACCCTAAGAGGATTCAACATACTCAAATGAATTGCACCTAAGATGCATATGCCACTACGGTGAAATGTATGAAAAGTGAGATGGAACATGAATGCATTATTTCTTGAATTGCAAATGAGATGATTTGTCATGCAAAACCGACTTTTTCATGCATCACAAGCTTCAAATGATCTAAATTAACTGTTTGTATTACATGTGGAGCTTTTACAACATGATTCCAATGTTTCATATTCTCCCAATCTTAGGCATGCGTTCAACATCAAGCTTTTATTCCCTTTTTTTTTAATTTATTTATTTATTATTATTTTTTTTTTATTATTATTATTATTATTATTTTTAAAGGCAATGAAAAGGAAATCAAAGGAACACCACCGCCTAAATGTCCAACCTACACACAAACGCAAAAAACCCAACATTAATACAAGAAAAACCTGAAATAAAAAAAAGAATACATACTAACATATCAAATCTGCACATCAAGAAACTAAATTACAGCATTGACACAAAACTAGATATCTCTTGAAACACACACTTAAGTATCAAATCTGCACACAAAGAAACAGATCACAACATTAATACAAAGCTTAGACATGTCAAAAAAAACAAATAATACACACCTAAACATGAAAAATGAAAGCAAGAAATTACAACGTTATTACATATAATACAAAGCCCAACCACCTCATGCTTGAAAGTAATGCTTCAAGTGCAACCCATTGATAGGTAGTGCCAAATCCTTTCCATCCAAGGTTTTTAGTCTAAAACTATTTTCCCCTAGGATCTCTGAAATCCGGTAGGGACCTAACCAAAGGTAATCAAATTTATCATGTTCCCCCTTCTTCTCATGTCTTTTGTCCCATAACAAGACTAAATCTGAAATTTTAAACGCCTTGGCCTTAGACCTTTTGTCAAACCATCTTTTTACAATGTCTTGGTGTTTACTAAAATGAAGCATAGCTTCATCCCTTTTTTTATCCAAGCGCATTAATTGCGTTAGTCTAGACTCAAGTTTATCATTAGTTCCAAAATAATCTTTCATGAAGTGCGGCGTTTGTAATCCGAGATTTGCAGGAAAAATGGGATCTTGTCCATAAACCAGATGGTAAGGAGATGTCCCTATTGCTTCTTTGACTCGATTCTTGTCAGCCCAAAGGGCCAACTTAAGCTTATTGTGCCAGTCCCGCGGATTCCTTTCCAACAATTTTTTTATGACAGTCAATAGATTCTTATTGGATGACTCGGCCAATCCGTTACCTTGAGGGTAATAATTGGAGGAGAAATTTAAACTCACGTTGTTATCAAATGCCCAATTAGCAAACTCTAGAGAGGAAAAGGCCGAACCATTATCACTTACGATGGAGTTAGGCATCCCGAATCTAGTGACAATGTTATCTTCTAAAAATTTAATGACCACCTCTGCAATAGCATTCTTTGTGGGGATAGCTTCGGTCCATCTCGTGCAATAATCCGTAGCCGTCAGAATATATTTGTGAGCATTGGATGAATTGGGGCTGATAATCCCAATAAAATCTAGGCCCCATTGCGTGAAGGGTCTGGACTCGATTACGGACTGTAAAGGCATGGAAGCGTTTCTGTCTTTATTGGCTGCAGTTTGACATATGTGACATGACCTCACATGAGAATGGGCATCCTTGAATAGTTGAGGCCAATAATAACCGGCTCCGAGGATTTGATGGGCTCGTGGCATTAGCGGACCCATGCCCCGTCCCATGTTTACCATGAAACTCTTCGAGTATTCGCACCGCCTCCTCTTGATCAACGCAACGAAGGTAAATACCTTCATGGTTCTTTCTGTATAATGTGCCAGATCTAACTAGAAAATTAGCAGACTTCAAACGCAAGGCTCTGCGTTGAGTAGCATTCAAAAATGATGGACACCTACCATTTAGTAGATAGTACACCACATCTGCATACCACTCCTCCTTGGTTACATCAACGACTTCATAATGTTGACAAGGAATTGCGAGATCCTCTGCGATTGCCTTAGCTAACCCTTGCCCCCGCACTATCTTCATCGATTGAATCTCCAGATCAAATTCCTGCAAAGTTGAAACCCACTTACCACGCTTCTCACCTAATTCATTCTGAATGAACATGGCTTTGACAAGCAGGATCTAGGATCGATAGCAAAGACCCTATTCGTGGACTATGTAGTGCCCGAATTTTTTTACGATCTTAACCAACGCATACATTTGCTTGTCTAGGGTAGAATATATCAGCTTCGCATCTTTGAGAGGACTACTCAGGAAAGCAATGGGATTTTCAATGCTGCCTTCACTCTTCTGAGTTAAAACACTTGCAAAGGAGTGATCTGAAGCAAATGTGTAGATATAGAAAGGCTTCGTATAATTGGGACTCACCAAAACCGGGTCTTTAGAAATCGCATCCTTGATATTATCAAAAGCCTCTATCCTTTCATCTGTCCAAATGATCTGGACCTCTTTCTTTAGCATGTCGTTCAAAGGTCCTGCTATCTCTGCAAAATCTATGGTAAATTTTTTGACAAAATTGATCTTTTCGAAAAATGATCTCAACCCCTTCTTGCTATTGGGATGAGGAATTTGCTGTATGGCTTCTATTCTCTCAGGGTCAATGGAAATTCCATCCTTAGATATTATATGCCCCAACAATTTTCCTTCTATTACCCCGAAGATGCACTTCTTTGGGTTGAGAGATATACCATGTTCCCTACATCTTTGAAAGACTTTCTTAAGATCCCTGACATGGTTTTCCCTGTTCTTAGAAAATACAGGAATGTCATTGACGTAAACAATGATGCACTTACCAATAAGCCCTTTAAAAGCAAAATCCATAGCTCGCTGGAAAGTGGCACCTGCGTTCAATAGTCCGAAGGGCATTCTCCTGTATGCAAAGGTGCCCCATTTTGTTGTAAAATCAGTCTTCATCCTATCACTAGGATGGATAAGGACCTGATTATATCCCGAATAACCATCCTGGAATGACATCATCTCTGACCCGTTTACCTTTTGGAGTATTTCATCGATGGTGGGTAACGGGTAGTTGTCCTTTTGGGATGCCTTATTGAGATTTTTGAAATCAATGCACAACCTTATTTCTCCACTCTTTTTCCTCACAGGGACTAGGTTAGCAACCCACGTGGAATGCCTAACGGGAAAGATGATCTTAGCTTCTAACAGTCGCTTCACCTCTTTCTCTATAAAGGGTTCTAATAATGGATTAACTCGCCTTTGTCTTTGCCTGAAGGGCTTGGACTTTGGCTTCAGTGGAATCGTGTGCATTATGACATTCTGATCATAGGTTTTCAACTCCTTATAACTCCAAGCAATGCAATCTATGTATTCTTTTAATGCATTTGCTATGGAATCCTTCTCCTGCTTGGTACATGCTTTTGCTATGAATACCTCCCGGGGATTTTCTCGCACTTCCAATGTTAACCAAATCACGGGCCTCTCCAGGAGATGGAACCCTTTTACCTTTTCTTGGTTTGCATCCGATATCAAAGATTTTTTCTAATGAAGCTATCTCATCAGGCATCTTGTTGTTTTTTACAGGATTTTTATCTTTCGAAACTACCTCCTCTACGTCCCTTTCTTCTTCATCTATGTACTGCTTTTCAAATATACCAGAATTAGTGAAAAAATGAAATATGTGCCTATCACTATCAAATACTTGGAAGTTCGTAACATTATCTGGTATCGAGGGACAAGGGACCAACTCTATAGAGAAATTCTTGCATTTCTTATGGTCCACTGGCTTCAACATACTCGCTGCTACAGCTAGGGAGTCTGCCAGACGATTGCCCTTTCTCGAGATCAGAGAAATGTTAAAGGCGTCAAACTCATCTATTAAATCTCTGACCCTAGTTCGATAAAGCCTGAGCCGCTTGTCCTTGCATATGTATTGTCCCCTCACTTGTTTCACCACCAGTTCCAAATCACCAAGGACTTTGATATATTTAATTTTCTTTCGAATGGCCAGCTGTAGTCCAAGAATCAAAGCCTCATATTCTGCCATATTGTTGGTGGCAGGGAACTATAGTCTGTATGCAGTGAATATAGGCTCCTGGTCCGAACATGACAATTCAACATCGGCTCTTGCTCCTTGTCTGGACCTGGATCCATCAAATCTTAAGGTCCAAATGTCTTGATGTCCTTCAGTAAAGTTGCACCCAATCCTTTCATCATGGGTATTTTTGAGTGCTTCTATGTCCAAACAGTATGCCCCCAACTCAGCTTCAATGTACTGGATCTCGTTTGGCTTGTAATCTGTGATCATCTCTTTGAGTCGGGGTTCACTGTCAATTCGAATTTGAATGGCCACTCCCCTCCAAGGTAGCCACATGTGTGAAGAGTCTGTCACAATGTAACCGTTTAGGTTCTTACTCCAATCTCTTCCCAATACCATGCCATATTTGATAGGAATATCGAGCACCAATATGTCTATGCATCTGTTGAACTCTGGGTTTTGAATTGACTTGAATATGCACATCACCCGGCTCTCCTACTGCCTCCATGGTTGACTCTGTCCAACCGCACCACCACTGCTCCTAGAAGGCTTTGGTGTAAGTCCCAATATTTTCATGATTTCTAAGGGCATGATAGTACCCGAGGCCCCTGAGTCTATTAAACAATTGTGCAAGTTTTTACCTGAAATTCTAATGGTTACCAAAAAGGGAGGTATATCTCGTTTTTATTTTTGTACAACCACTTGGGACTCAGCACTTTTAGCTTCATGAACTTGTTCAGATGGATTTAATCCTTTTGGTGAACTCACTTCTTGGCCTAATAATCAGGCCATGTCATACATCGATACATTGGCCCTATTCTTCTTCATATCTTCCACCAAATCGTAAGTGAGCTTTTCTGGATTTGGCAAGTTTTGCATCATCTTAGACTTTTTGACCTTTGATGGAGGAGGGGGATTGACATCTCCTTTAGGGTCAAGAGGGAGTAATTGATTATTAGGAGGAGCAGAGGAAGTTTTGGGCTCTTTAGAACTCCTAGTGTAATATTTGTGATTTGCTTTCCCAAAACGTTTGTTTGCATGAACTTCCAAAGCTTCTTCATCTTCGCTTCCAAAAAATTCTACATCCTCCTCTTCTTCACTTTCATGGGAATGTATGACATCCGTTAGCATAGACTCGGGTTTCACGTGGCCACAGTGTGGGCAATCATTATCACAAGATCCTGCATCTCCACAGTCTTTCGAAATGTCTACCTGGTTGGCAACGGGATTAGGTACCCGCCCGTTGTTAGGCTACGTGTTATAAATTCCTTTTCCTCTATGATTGTGAGGTCGGTTATGGCCCATGATCAACTTTTTTATTGACATTCCCCACTGTTACCAACACCTTGGCCAACGTTTCTTTCATATTTTCTATGGCTGCTTCGGACCCTTGTGGTTGAGGCACCGCAATTGCAGGTCCAGTTGTGTTGGCTGCATTAGCAACCTCTGGACTGGGTACAATGGCTTGGGTTTGGGCAGGTGGATTCCATCCTGGATTCCCATTTTGAATGGCTTGAGTTTGGGCAGGTGGATTCCATCCTGGATTCCCATTTTGAATGGCTTGAGTTTGGGCAGGTGGATTCCATCATGGATTCACACTTTGAATGGGAGTGATTGTTGGATAAGTCGCTGAGATTGGCGTGTTAATTGGAGCAAACCCTGACATGGTCAATAGATTATTGCCCATACCGAACCCATGCAAACCCATCGAGTTATTTTGAATCAAACTCTGTGTTTGAACAACGGCATTCGGATAACCCGACAATGGCGTAACTTGGGTGGGTGTTTGGAAGTTGTTCAACATCGGAGCCTCGTGGTGCTACTACCGGTTCATCATGGCAAATTGGTCGTATGGGCCATATTGTCCCATCCCGATCAATTGAGACAATCCTGCGCCTAGCAGGTTCATCTGCTGTTCGAGAATCATTGTTTTTGCATAAGCCAAAGGAAGGGTTGTAACCTGAGGGTTCCTTCTAGTCAACAAATATGTTAAAGGATCTAAGGCTCCGAAGTATAGCTACAAGGTAATTGCAGGGTCTATCGCAAAGTGACGAGTCACATTCGTATATAGCTTTTGAAATATCTGATTGAACGTTTGAATGGGTTCATTGGTTTGTCTTTTGCAAGATACGAAGAAATTGTATGTCATGGAGGGATCTACTAACTGTCTGAATTGACCTATGAACGTAGTTTCTAGCTGGGCCCATGAAGTTATGGACCTTGCTGGCAAATTTCGATACCATTCGTTAGCAATGTGGTCTAGACTAGTAGGGAAAACTCGACAGGCAACATCCTCGTGAGTAACCCCCTGCCTAAACATGTAATCTTTATAGATTTGGACATGATCTTCTACTGTTGTTGGACCATCATGAATGAATTTGGGTAATCCCCTTTCAATGTTTCTGGGAAAGTCGTGGACTACCTCGGGAATATCTAAAGGGGAACTCTGAGCACCATACCAAAGGGCAGGTGGCTATTGTTGTTGTTGTTGGGCCATGTTATTCAAAGGTGTCAACCCTGTGGGAACAATTGGAACTCCTGGAACTGTGGAGACAGATACAACTAGTGTTACTATCCCACCTAAACTTAAGGGTTCAGGCCCACTAGAGGTACTTGAGTCCAAATAAATCCCTAACTCAAGTATACTGGGTGGTATTTCAACTTCTAATGTTTTGTTTTTCAGCCTCCTAGTAGTGGGAGAAAGGCTTTGGAAGATAGTTTCCCCTGTGGTTTTAGACCTAGTAGCAATGTACTCAGGTTGGGCCAGCTTGGAAACTCTAGGACTCTAAAAGATTTCTCAACTCTTCACGCAGGATAAAATGTCTAAATGTTACACCTACAAGCACAATAGGTGGAAACAAAACTACCCACGTTAATTGTTAGAACAAATCAAAATTGCAAAGCAATACAGAAGGCCCTCCTAGCGCCAAAATGTTGAGTGTTAATTTGTCACATTACAAATAATAACACGCAACTTAGAGTCTCGAACAAAAGACTCTTTCTTGCAAAGAAATAATTTATTTTATTTTCCTTCCTTTTATTATTTCTCCAAGCTTCTTTGTGAAACAACTTTTACGTATATAAAAATGAATTTCAATTTAATACATACAACTGATATATCCCGAATAACTCAAATCCTACAGATAGCTGTTAACAAGGGGCCTTTGTTGATTCTCAATGAACTTTATAATCTTGACTTGTTTGATTAATCAAAAATAAACAAAAATCCTTTTGATGTTCTAATATTCACAATTTATTCTAAGGTTAACCTGTTCGTTTTATCTCTATTCAATAGTTCTGTTATTTCAATGTTAGTCTCTGACATGAAATTAAGCATATCAAGGAATAAAACAAAAACTGTTATTTTTGAATCAGCTGGAAAATAATGAAGGATATTAAAATGGTTCACGATCTCCTCCCTACAAAATCCCAAGTTAAGAGATGAAGTCCCCAAAACAACCCAATCGATCAGATCTGTACTAACACACAATCTAATCAGATCAGATGCAAGACTCTAAGGAAAAGAATATAATCGCATCACTCTACCATTCACCTATCGTAACCCATCCCATGGCGTAAACGAAATAGATACAAGACAAAATGATGCAACAGAAATATTGACAGTAAAACAATAGTTTTGGCTTCGATCTCCTTTTGATTTTACACACAAAAGTCATGTTACCAAAGAAAAATCCTTTATTTCAATAAGTAATGCTTCTTGTTACAGTCTCCAGCCCAGTATCCATCTACATTTCTGCTATTTAACCTTTCTGTCGCTCATTCTCGGCTGTTCCATGACGCTTCGTTTTGACTCCGGGACCCTTCGCTTCAATTCCTGCCTTTTGGTATTCTAACCTTTGCGTGCAATCGTAACGCTCGATCTCTGTGACCAGTAACTGTCGTTATGAAACGTTACTCTGGTCCTGTTGTAAGTATCTATGTTCATAAATGGTAAGGTCATTTAATTTTTATTAATTCATTTAGAGGTCTTAGTATTGAGTCCGCTCGATGAAAATTTTCCAAAAAATACCTAAGGTTCAAAGGGTTTCTACATGTATAATTAAAATACCCCCTAATATCATTCCATGTGTTTATCTTAATAAAGTATATGTAAACATCGTACATATTTATGTAGTATCGAGGTCCTGCATCAACCTTCTTTTCATAAGCCAAACGTTACCTAATGATACGTGATTTCCACTCATACACAAGTCTATCCAGTTGCTAGGTAATCTATGGTCCGCACCGATCCTGTCTACCCACATAAAATCATAGTTGTCAATCATATCCTCATTTTTAGTAAAATTCATGCATCTTCCTCATCATATGGTTTGAATTATTCCATACCATTAGAACCTACCCGAGTCATCCGATTTGCTTCCATTGTGGTTGTCCTAAGATTCAAAGTTCTTTTACACGTAAATATTAATTCATTAACCTTTCAAAAATCATTCCCATAGTTTGATTTCAAAAATCAAGTCACCTCACCCCATTCAACTCCTGACCAAGATGAATAGTTCACAATGACCTGTTAAAAGATCTACGATGCATAATGATTGAACGTGAAGGCTATTTAAAGGCTAAGTTAGTTGTTATATTTCATTAGCTCAGATGGATGATCCACACTTATTTGGATGATCATATGGATGACTCATGTACATCAAAAGAAAATTTATGTGAATAAATGGATGGCTTACAAAGATTCAAGGTCCAAGATTGATGATGCACATTCATTGGCAAATAGATATGAAAATACCTTCCTAAAAATGTGTGGTCTGCATTGCTTGATACTCAGATTGATTGACATGCATTATTTTAGGGCTTCCAGGTCTAACAACTATGGATGGGACACATGGAAAGCATTGAGAGTGTACACTAAAAAAATATAGCTTCTAAGAAATTAGACAACCCACAATCATCTAGGCTAGTAGGAATGACCTGCATTGCATGAAGGATAAAAACATATTCTATTGACTAAGGCTGGGTGAAAATGAACAAACCAGATTGAATCGAGGGCCAAAAAGAATGATCCACGAGAGTTCAAAAAAATATATAAAAGTTCTTTTGATAACGTGATAGAAAATGAAGGGTATACATTCATTGTGTCAGAAAATGAATGGTTCACAATAGGTCGAGGTATGACCATATATGACAAAGTTTATCTTATTTACTAAAAAATCAAGGGCTCGAATTCATTCTATCAAAACAAATGAGTGATCCATATTTGTAGCTAAAATACAAAATCATCTATGGATAGCCACGTGTATTCCACTAAGAATTTTTTGACAAGCACTCTCAAAAGTAATAGTTTGTGTTAATCAATAAAAATATCTATGGCCCATAGAAACCAAATTTGATGCCTCATTGATGACAAGTTACCCATAGTTGACAAACCCATCAAAAGAATTCAATGGCCTACATTACTTCAAGATACTCTGACCAACAACTGTAGAAGGGACACAAAAAATACTAAAAAATCTAGTATTGGCAAAAGGTCCAAGAAGATCTATGACTCACACTAACAAACAATTTGTATTCTTTTGGAACCTTTCAAATCTATGATCGTGACTCATCGATGGATTAGAAAATTAAAGGAATGCATATATAGAGAAATCTGACTAGCCCTGGATGAAAAAAAATTAAAAATATTTATGACAACATGCATGGCTCCAAAGCTGAAAATGGATGGTGCACATTCATTCAGGTTTTCAAATTAAACAAACACAAAAAGGACATATGGAAAGTGCCAAGGTTTTTCAACAAAAAATATAGAAGACTTGTTCCATACCAAAGAAAAAGATAAATTAAAATGGGTGGTCTACATTCAGTGACATTCAAATCAATGACCCACGTTCATTGGTAGATAGAGATAAAAATTATTATGCTTGATTGATCAAAAAGATGAATGGACTACATAGATTTTGTGTCAAATTCATCAAAAATCGAATGGTTTGCTTTGAATACCGATAAAAGACAAAAATATTTGAATAGTCTAAGTTAGAAATGAGCGACCCACATTAATATTCAAGTTTTGAATGAATGGCTAAGAATTACCAATAAGATTTACTATCTTTTTGTGATGAAGCATGGATTAATAAACAAAGAGAACTTAAATAATATTTAGAAAAAATAATAAGAAGACAAGGATTAGGAGAATATGTAATTATAGGGGATCATGATCTAACAATACAGAAATAACCAAGTGTGCGGTCATGATTCAAATAACTAAATTCCACTAAAACAATCCAAGGGCCACAAATTATCCATATGTTAGGACCAAGTTCAAACAACTCAATACAACCATGAACCAACTGTCAACTATAAAAAAAATAAATGGTGTAGGTGAAATCAGATGGAGGGATCACATGAGGTAGTTACAACAAAATCGACCATTTTTAAATCATAAGTAAGAGTTGCATTAGTCAAACAAATGATTAAGTTTTGCATAGCCAAAATTTTTCCAAAGGTATAACTGAGTGCCCTTGTCCTTGTCAGTTTTATTTTCCCTGTGTGTCTTTTCCCATAGTCATCCCTTATTATTCTCCATCATTATGAAGGTTTTTCTAAGGAAGCATCTAGTTAGCTAAGATTATTTCTAGCAATTGGATCAAGAGCTTGGAGACTCTTTGTTACTAGTTTTAGAATGAAGAGTGGAAATAATTTATTACATTATTTGAAAGAAGTTCTTTGTATTTGCTTAATGAGATCTGGAAAATTTTACTAGACTCTAATTTTAAATATTTTTGGTATTAATACAAATATTCCTTCCTCCTTTGTGCATTTTGGTGTCAAATTATATGTTTGTGTCACATTTACATATTGCATTATCTGAATATGTGAATAACACTTTCTTTCATTAATGAATTTCAATTATGCTTGTTACATCATTTAAATGAACGCAATTTACCCAATTACTTCTCTCTCTCTCTCTCTCTCTCTCTCTCTCTCTCTCTCCTTATTTCTCATTAAATGTTTAAGGCTTTGTTATAATTGCCCAATGGATAAAGCACTAGTCTACTGATAGGGCATAATTACATATTTTTATGAATATTGGTCAATATATTAATATTGTTTTCATTTCATTGTAATATACATAAGCATGAGCATATATATTATAATATAAGCTCACCTCCAGGGTATCCTTACCTTACTTGGTCTGTCTGAAGTATTAGGATAATTATTTCCCAAGTCAAAGAGGTGGATCTACCAGAGTCTACAGTGCTGATTGGAATCAATAAATTTTGCAATGGGACAATTCTCGAAGGGTGCAAAAATTTTCTCCAACAAGACCAAAGGAAAAGAAACTTGCAAAGAAAGTTCTTGTTATTGTGAGTAGAGGTCTTTATGAAAGATAAAATAGAGAAGTAGTGGAAAGTTGCCAAAATCAGAAGACATCAAGTAAAAAATATTGGGAATCGTTCAGAGCTACCTAAGTTGTGGAATAATGAGAAATGGTATGGAGCCAAGAAGAGATGCCCAAATTGTTGAGTTATCCAGTAGAAGAGCATGGATACAAATAAGAGAGCATTGAACCATCCCAAGTTATCCATTGAAGAGATACAATGAAATAGAGAGCTTGTGAAGAAGGTAAATGCCATGTGATTAAGATAAAGTCGAGAGCATATGTTACAATAAAAAATTTGAGATATTAGAGAAGGTTGTGAGCCATTCAAATTTGGATTAGAGGCCAAGAGCCATCCAAAGATAAGGTTGAGTGCTTGAGAACCATTGCATTCACCAAAGTGTTGTTGTAGTAACCTAAGTACCATTGTGGAACATAAGTAGCTAGAATATAGTGTTAGAGAAGATTGAGATCCTAAGCACTATTGCAGAGCATAAGTAGTTGAAACATTTAAGAACCAAATATATTTGAGCATCGTTGTGAAGTCTGAGAGAACCCTGAGCACAATTGAGACCTTAGCGCTCCTGACATTCTTTAGATTTTTGGAGGAACTGAAATGGCTGAATATTTGTGCAAAGATGGTGATTAGAGATCACCATTGCAATTTAGACATAATGTGATAGATCTGACGATGTCTAGTAAATAAGGTAGAATGTTTTATAAGGTATGATTTAAAATACATCTAATTTGGGTGTGTGCTTAAGGGAAATTCAAATTGCATTGAATCTTAAATAAAGGGGGAGCAATAAGGTTTTATAAAGTTTTTGAAAAAGAATAAAATAGATTTCAGAAATTTCATTTTTGAATTTTTTGGAAATTAATAAATTTGAAAATTTAAATTAGGGAGTCAAAAGGAATGCTACGTTTAATAAAATTTATTTATTTCAAAAACTTAATTTTTGAAAAATTGAAATTTTTAAAGTTTGGAGAGATAAGGAAGTCTACTCCAAAAAGGAAATTTGCAAAATTTGATTGATTAAATATTTTTCAAATTAATATTGATTAGTTGGAATCTATAAGGTTTCTTACTTCACAAAAATTAAGTTTTTTATTTGATTTGCAAAGTTGTAATTTGAAAGTTTTGATATTTTAAGAAATGGATAGATGGCAAAGAAGAATGAATGCATCTGAACATTCATATAATAGGATAAATTTTCAAAATTCATACAAAGGGCCAAATACCATGAGAGGAATATTTCAAAATCAAATATTTTATCAAGACCATGAAACTAGATTACTTGAATCTCATCAAAACATACAAAAAGAAAAGGATACATGGTATATAGATTCAGGTGCCAACCATCATATGATTGGAAATTTGCATTGGTTTGACTCAATAGAAGTTAGACCTAATATTTTAATAAAGATTGTAGATGATAAGATTTATCATGTTCAAGAAATTGAAAAAGTTATACCTAGCATGCAATTTTTAGACTTTGTGTTAGATGATGTTTTATATGTTTTAGGATTATCAATTAATCTTATTTCAGTTGCTCAATTAGTTGAAAGAGGTAAAACTATGGAATTCAAATATACAAATGAACATAGAAAATGTATTATCAAGAATAAAAATAGAATAGAGGCTATAGGTTCCATTAAGAATGGAAATTTTGCTTTAGACAATGATATTTTCAATAGAAATATTAAACCATATTTTGTCTGAAGAAATGACTAATGATGAATTGCTCGATTTCTCCAAAATACAGGAAACAAAAAATGGATTAGGCATAGTCCAAGATTTTCTAGCAGAGATAATAGACAGAGACAATGGATTGACACAAGAAGATAAATAACAAACATAAGAAGTAGATATTGAAGACTAAAGTCTTCAATAACCAAATAATGTAATACAAGGGGATTGTTGGACCTTTAAAAATCCAATGTAAGATACCTCTAGTTTTAAAAATTCAATATATCTTATGGGTTTATAATTTTTTTATATTGTTATTATGTTCTAGGTTAAGTCTATTTTTTCTATTAGTCCATGGTATTTGAATTTTTTCTTTAAAAAGTAGTGTATTTTATGCACAAGCCCTTTTGATTTAGTCCATAGATTATCTCATATTATTTTTAATAAATTTACGTCCAATACTTCTTTTCTTTTAAGGTCCAAGTCTAATAGGGGTACCATAATATTTTGCATTGATTTAGCTCATTTGTCTAAAGTCTATATTTTCCCCACGATAATTCATGTCCAATAAATAATATACTTTATATTTTCTTTTCTAGCCTAAGTCAGGTAGGAATGTCATAAAAATAATTGATTCATGTTTTCCTCATGCACAAAGTCAAAGTCTATGTTTTATCTCATGTGGTGTTCCCCTTTCTATTAAATTCATGCATCTTCTCTCATCTCCTATGTTTCGTGTTAGCCCACAAATTCAAAGTATGCTCGAGTCATCAGAAGTTGCTTTCTTGATATATACCCCCATTGCAGTCGCCCTATTTTCCTAAGGTTACAAGGTCTTCTACACATATATATTAATTTCATCCCCTTGAACCATTTTAAATACATTATTTTTTAAAAATAATTTCCATAAGTTAGACCTTTCAAAATAAATCATTCCCAAAGTTCATAAATAATCCAAAGTTTAGATTCATTTTTGACTAGTCAAAGCACTCAAATTTTATTAAAATCTATATCCACTAGTATTCTGCTACTGAGAATAAATCCTAGTCCTCATTAGAAGATTTCCCACTCCATTATATTTATTAATTATCCAAATTTACCCTCACATCCATTGATTTATTTGAGCCATTAATCCATTCCCTAAAGTCTAAGGTTTCCATAACAAGAAAATGAATGGTCCGTGTTCATTTTGTTAGAACAAATGAGTGGCCCACATTCACATTCAAAATTTAGAATTATCTATGGATGGCTACGTGTATTGAAGTGCATTCAAAATTAATGGTTAGCTACAATCAGGAGGAAGATCAATGGTCCACATTACGTGCTAAAAAGACAAAAGACTTGTGCCCCGACAAAGAAAAGGACAAGCGACTTAGACCATGAATATTAATACTAATGTGCATGAATTATGCTTTAAGCCTCAATTAAAATGAAGGGTCCACATTCATCAATGCTAAGATCAATGACTTGCATTGTGCGATAGAAAAGGACAAAGGACTTGGATGATGAAAAGTAAAGGACGAGTAACCTGTACCATGATGGGTTGCCAATTATTTTTAAGGATACTCGCAGAAAATAAATGAATGACCTACGATGACCAAAAATTAATTGATAAGATCAAAAGTGGGATAAGACAAACAAGATGGACCCTGGATAGAAAAATATAAAGTGATTTGGTCCAAAGTCAAAGACCATAGATTAACGGGAAGCATTTCACCATGTAGATGAAACTCAAAGGTTGTGGTTCATCAGTGATTCAAGAAAAAAAGTGTAGACCAAGTCAAGGACTAGATCAACAACTCATATTTACTAATAAAGAAGAAACCATTAACATATATTTGTTGATGAATAGGGACAAAAACCTTTGAGTAGACCCATCAAAAAATGAGTGGCTTGCGTTGCTCAACAAAAAGCACCTCGATTCTATAAAATGGACAGTCTATGACAATTAGGTTAAACAAGATCAATGGTCTAGATTTATTAGCTGTTACATGACAAACCTACCCAAATATTCTCCATGATGAAATCAAAGGTCCATGTTCATCTGTTAAAAAGAAGATCAACAACCCAAATTTGATTCTTTTTTTTTTGGGTAAGTTGGAATTATATTACAAGCAGGTTTTGAAAGGATCCCAAAAACCTTCTTACAACAGGTCAAAAGACAAAACTAAGGGTTAAAACCCAAATGACACATCCCACACAGTGGGAGACTCATTACAAGGATGAAGATAAAATCCCGTCTAGCGGGAAACATCCGAAGACCACCACAAAGGAAATCCCACCCAACGGGAAAAATCGGCAGTCAAAAAGGGAAAATCCCGCCCAACGGGGACCCTAGCAAATTTAAAAACCTTCCCAACAAGGAAAACAACATAAAAAATTACAATCCCGCCTCATGGGGAAAAATCGCACAATCTAGAAATCCTGCCATGTGGGGAAAACAAGCATGTTTAGGAATCCCGCCAAGTAGGAAAGGCACACAAACCCTAAACCAGCATGTTTGAGAAATCCCACCTAGCAGGAAAACTAGCAAAATTGGAAGATCTCGCCTACGAGAAAACCACCAAACCAACCCTAAACCGGGTGTGAAGGGTCCCGCCCAGCGGGGAAAAAAACTAGCAGCAAGGGAAGGTCCCACCCCGCGGGAAACCCAACAGCAATAGGAAATCCCGCCTTGCAGGAAAAAAATAGCAGCATGCCCAGAATCCCACCTTCAGAGAAACCAACAAGAGAAGGCGAACCCGCCTAGCGGGAAAAACTAGCAGTATGCCCAAGACCTTCAAACAAACCCATGACCCCCCATCGGGGAAAACCAGCATGCCCTGAACCTGCAAAAAATCCCGTGAACTCGTGGATCCCGCCCAGTGGGAAAACCAGCAACATGCCCAAAAGAACACAACCCCTGCCTAACAGGAACCCCGATCTGGGATGCAAGCTATAGAGGAGAGACAGGGAAGCTATCCCATGAGCATCCATGACTGAGAAGGATTTTGACGGGTAGAAAAAATAGTGAAAGCCATTGCATTGTAAGATCTTGAGCCCCCATCCCAAGATCAAACCCTACAAGGAAACAAGCCATTAAAACCACCATCAAGAAAACTTCTAGCCCCACCATTGTCTATCAGGGAATGGATCCAAGGAGAGATGTAGCTGCATGCATGGGCACCCCCCCAGGACCCAAACAATAGACTACAGAAAGATCCCTGAGATCCATCCACAAGAACAAACAAACCTCGAATCTACAAGGAGATATCGAAGACAAGGGTTTCATGGGGTGACTGGGGAAACCATATACGGGAAAAGGCACCCCTTGAAGCCAAAAGAATGCAAATGAAGATCCTGAGCAGCAACTAGAAAACCAGAGCCAACCCTCTTCCAACAACCTCGAAAGCATGCTGGAAACCCATCGAACTAGGAAACTCAGGGCAAGAAACCACCAAACCCTCCTTGCAGACCAACAACCCCGTCAAGAGGGAAACCTAAGAAAATAGGGGAACCTAGAAACTAGGCCTGAGAGAAGACCCGAGAGGGGGGCAGGGAAATGGAGAAGTGGGACTAGTCAGTCCTAGGGAACCTGGTGCTGGAGCCATCCCTCCCTTGCCCCCCCCCCCCCAACCCAAATTTGATTCTGAAGCATAGTGAAAAGCATATATTAAAATTTTGACTATAGAATGAGATTAATAAGGTTAATTCAAGGATACTTTGAACAACTAAGATTCATAATAAAAAATTAGTAGACACCCTAGATTTAATGAAAAAATAGGACAAACTCCTTAAATAAAAAGATGCATGGGAAGAAGAATTAAATAATAAATTAGGCCAGGTGGGACTATCATTAGAAGAGTGTAGAGGCATGTCAAGTTTTAAAAATTTTATGTATCATAAAATTCAAAATTTTGAATGTGCTAAAGATAATGAATTAGAGTTGGAAAGACAAGTCAACAGTCTGATTAAAACTATGGAACGTTTGTACATATTTTGTCAAGAGAATAAAACTGTTGTAGAAGAAAAAAATAATAATATATTACAGGTCATTAATGCTATAATATATACCATTTATTTTTTGTGATGAATATTGGATTCAAATTGTCCAGTTAATAACCCAAATAAAAGAAAGTAAAGGCAAAGACATTGAGAAGAGCAGTCTTGAAATATCAAAAGGTGAGCTATCTATAGCAAAACTAATAGGAGAACCCTTAGGGAAAGACACAATAAAAAGGCATTAATCTAATGGCTCATGGAAAACCAAGTGTAATATATTAGTGAGATATAGTTGTAATACACTAGTGAATCCTATGGCTAGGAAATAGCCAAATGTGGGGTCAGATTCAACACAACTGCAATCTATTAGAAAATTTGAAGGTTGAGAAGCAACCAAATGTTAATTTTAGAATGAGAAAAATTAGAACAATTGTAATTCAGTTGTAAGTCATAATAGGATCAATGGTGTAGATACAACCAGATGAAGGGATCATATGGGGGCAGTTGTAGCCATAGTTGAGAAAATCAAAATCGATATTTTTAAAAATCAGCAAAAAGTAGAGGAAAGAATCAATAAAAAAAACCTTGAAGAAAACATAAATTTTCATTGAATTTTTTTCATGCATATTACAATGAATTAACATTATGCAAATCAAATATTGCAATAAAAGAAACAATTCATGTCAAGACATCATAGAAGGCTCAAGCTTTAAGTACACATGAAAATGACAAAACACATATTGTATTGCTTATAATACGAAAAGGTACAAATTACAAAATGTGTCAAAAGGACTCAATAGATCCACACACTAATGTCTTACAATTCCTTTGCCCCTTGTTCTATCATAAACCCTAGTATCTCTTTGTTTATGTGTGCTTGTAGTTGTCGATGTTGCTTCTTGTTCTAAGGCCTCTTGTTGGTCCATTGTTGCCATATCCTCTATTAGGTTCTCATAGTTTTGTAAATATTCCATGGTGAATAGAGGCTCTTGTTGTTCCTACTACTCTTATGCTGAATCTGTGATAGACTCAAATGATGGATTAATGTCACTTAGGTTAATGGGCTTAGTATTTATTTTTTCAAAAGTTTTTTTGTGGAGACAAAGGTTGTAATGCACAAATACAAGATCATTTAACTTTTCATGTGTAAGTATGTTGCGCTTCTTGGAGTGTATGTGCTCAAACATACTCCAATTGTGATCATAACCTAAAGAGCTACATGGTTGAGATAAGATTTTAACAACCATGTGTTGCAAATTGAGCATAAAATCACCAAATTCCTCCCACCATAAATTTAGAAACAATAAAAAAAATATTTCACATGTAACAACTTAAAATTTTAAAATCAAAATAAAATAATAATAATTCGATGAGGGTTACCTGGCCTCAATATCTCAACAACATTTATGCATTGTTTAGATGGGAATTGGTAGCCATGATGTGATAATCTTGTATCTCTGCATGCGTTTTATCACACAATTGTTTACTCATCGAGAACACATGATCAATGAAATATTCAAGGCCAAGAATCATCTCATAATCAACATGAAATGTAGTGGAATAAAATATTTTGAGGTTTGAATACATTTCATATCATTATTTAACTAAGGACTGCCCAAAATTCTGAACTTATTTTGGCCATATCTCACCCATCCGGACTCGTATTGAGCTGAAATTTTGAGGGTAGATGCTTGAAAAACCCTAGAACGTCTCCACCAATTTTCATATCATTTGGAGCAACATAGATCCTAGCATATCCATATGTGTGAACAACATATTTGTCAAGTGACTATACGAGGGTTTCATCTGGGTTGAGTGCAAGCAGCTCCAGAGGTTGGTTTTTAGGGCCTTCGAGCCCTAGCGACCAATATTTTTGTGGTTTATGCTCAATATTTTAGCAGGAAATGTTGCAGGGGATACAAGATGGGTTAGAAATTTTTCTTTCAACAGATCATACTATGAACTTGAGTGACAACGACTTCCAATTTATTGCACAAAAGAAAAGTGAAAACCATACCTTTCCACAACGTCTAGGGCAAGGATTAAAGAGATCATGAAACAAGTTTCAAGAAATTGATCAAAAAATGGCTCATATCTCAAGTGAATCTGGTGCTAAGGTGCACCCAAAAAATAATTCTACTATGAAAACCCCTATCAAGGGTAAGAATTTCAAAGACTCAGTCCCAAAAATGAATTTTAGGGATGCCCTTCGTGGTGGACAGCCTCAACCCAATGCTAATATCAATATTAGGGCTTCCCATAAACCTCTAAGAATGCCTAAGATTGATCCTAAGAAAATGGAGTCAGGATGTCTTAAAGCAACTGATGGAACTCCTATTGTTAAGCTTGATATGGGTAACATTTAGGCTGGCATTGAAGATTTGGAAAAAGAGGACTAATTTGTCGGTTCATGGGTTTTCGTCCAAGTCTATCTGATTTCAAAGTCTAGGCTGCAAAAATATGGAAAACTAAAGTTGAGTTACAAATATCTATTTATCCAAATGGTTATTTTATTGTTTTATTTGCCAATAATGAAGATAGAGAGAAAACTTTTCAAGGGGGTCCTTGGTTTTTTGGAAGGGCAAGGCTTTTCATGAAGCCCTGGCATACTATATTTAAAGTCGAAGAAGATATGCCTTCTATAGCTCCCGTGTGGGTTAGACTCTTTGGCCTCCCTATTGAATTTTGGAATCCTACTATTTTTTCCTCAATTGGAAACTCTAGGAAATTTTATGATGACTGTTGATTGTACTCAAAATTTTGAACATATTATTTATGCTCGAATTTGTGTTTTAATGGATTTTGACAAACCCCTACCTAAAAAGATCACATTAAAATTTGGGGAAGACACTTGGGAGAAAGTAGTGGACTATGAGAACATTCCTTTTCATTGTAGAATTTTCCATGAATATGGTCATTTGGCCAGTGCTTGCCCAAATAAAATTCCTAATCAAAAGAAAGAAGATATAAACTCAGCAACTTTCCAAATACCTAAGAAGAAGAACACTAAAAAAAACCAGTTATGAAGGATCAATCAAAGTCATCTACTAATATGTTTGAAATCCTTTCCACAAATGATGTCCCAAGTGAGGAAGAGGAAATAATGGAAACTGAAATCGTAGAAACACAATTTAAATATGAAGGGAAGAACTCAGAGACAAACCAACAAATCAAAGGTTTTCAACAAAAAAAGGAGAAAATTTACACAAGAAAAACAATATTTCAAATTTCAAAACTTCAAATAATGCAAGTCCCAATATAGACTTCGTTGAACCATCTAGTAAAATTTTTGTTGTGTACGAGTAGTATTCAAGGTTAGAAGCCATCTCAGATTCAATTGGAATAAGTCAAGAAACAGGGAAAAAAAATTGAAGATGGATTCTAATCAAAAAGTAGGCCGCAAGACCAATCAATATCATATGGTAAAATAAGGTGAAAAGCTTGTAGAGGAAGGTAAGATTAATGCCCTTCCTAACTATTTTAGCCCTAGTATTAATGAAGATCATCACTTGGAATATTAGAGGACTCAGAGGGAGTCTTTCAAAACAAAATGAAATTAGAAGAATGATTTAGATAAATCATCCACATATTGTTTTCCTTCAAGAAACAAAGATGTCAATGGAGGATATGGACTTAATTGCGAGTAAAATTTGGCCAGCTAGAAAAGTGGTTTCCCTCAGTTCCCAAGGGACTTCGGGTGGCATTGCTTGTCTTTGGGATCTAAAAGAGGTAGTTATTCACCATATGGTTGGCAGTTGGGGTTTGTTGGCTATAGCTATTCAAAGTAGACATTCCAACCAGATTATGCTCTACATTACTTTTTATGCTCCGACTTATTTGGAGGAAAAAAGAAGACAATGGAAGGATATTACTCATATTATCTCTCATTTTCCTAAAGCTTGGATCTTGATCGGAGGAGATTTCAATACCATCATCTCTCTGGATGAGAAAATGGGGGGAAATAGAAATTTGGACAAAAGCACTAACCTCATGAGCAAATATATTGTAAACCTCCATCTTGTGGATATCCAACCAGATAATGGCCTTATGACTTGGTCTAACAGAAGGCAAGGCTTAGCTTGTATAATGGAGAGATTGGATAGGTTTTTGCTCTCTAAAAATTTCTTAATCCATGGTCACATTCCTAAATTGAAGACTCTTAATAATGCTGGTTCGGATCATTGGCCAGTCATGGTGGAAATGTGGAAAACCAATGTGCATTTCTCTCCTTTTCATTTTCAATTAATGTGGCTTAGAGACATTTCCTTCAGACCTCATGTGCAACAATGGTGGAAGGAAGGTAAACCTAGGCATGGGACTAAGATGTTCTGTTTTGCCAAAAGACTGCAATACATTAAATCCAAAATCAAGACTTGGAACTGGAAAGAGTTTGGGGATGTTCATAAAAAACATGAAGTTATTTCTCATCTTGAAAATTTGAATAAGAAAATCTGTTTAGATGGCCTCACAGATAAGAGAAGTGCAGATGAAATTAAACTCACAACTCAGTTAGAGGAATGGGAAAAAAGAGAAGAAATCTTATGGAAGCAAAAATCTAGAATTCAATGGCTCAAAGAAGGAGATCGAAACACAAATTTCTTCCACAAATATCTTCTAGCTCGAAGATCTCACAACTTTATTTCTTCCTTAAAATTAGATTATGGAGATGTTGTTTATACTTGGGATGGCATGAACTCTATTGTTTTTGATTACTTTTCCAATATTTTTGCTGCTACTCCCCTTGACTCAGCTTCACAATATAATGTTCTTCAAGCAATCCCTTCTCTTATCACTTCTGAGGAGAACTCTATTTTGACTCGCTCCTGTTACTATCAATGAGCTTCAACAAGTAGTTTTTAAAATGCAAAAAGGGAAAACTCCAGGTCTTGATGGTTTTCCTATTGAGTTCTACCAAGAGTTCTGGGATATCCTTCATGTTGATTTATTAGAGGTGGTGGAAGAAGCCAAGAAAGCCAAAGAAATTTTGAAGGTTATCAATAAAACTTATATTAATCTTGTTCCAAAAGCTCAAGAGGTTGATCATATCTCAGCTTTTAGACCTATTGCTTTATGCAATGTTCTTCTCAAAATCATTACTAAAATCATGGTAGAAAGGTTGAAGCCTCTTTTGCATAAGATTATTTCCCGGAGCAAGGGGGTTATGTGGAATGTCATCAAATAGTATATGAGATAGTTCTTGCTCAAGAAGCCATCCATTCCATGGATATGCAAAATTCTCCTTCCATGTTCATTCGGTTAGACTTATCCAAAGCTTATGACAAAGTGGATTGGCACTTCCTTATCAAAGTTTTGAGGCAATTTGGTTTCTCTAAGGATTGGATGGATTGGATTATGGGATGTATCTCTTCAATTTCCTACTTAGTTCTTATCAATGGTAGGCCTTCTCAGTCTTTCCCAACTTCCAGAGGTATTAGGCAAGGTGACCCGCTATCCCCTTATTTATTCATCATTCTTGCTGAATGCTTGGGTAGGACTATAACCAAAAAGAGGGAAAACAAAAACCTTGAGGGAGTTACCATTGCTCATGGAGCTAGACCTATCTCTCATATTCAATTTGTGGATGACTCTACTCTTTTAGGTAAAGCTACAGTTAAGGAAGCTTCTAATATTAAGCAAATCATTAGCTTTTTTTCTAAGGCTATTGGGCATTTGATCAATGAAGACAAATCTAAAGTTATTTTCTTTCACTGCTTTGCTAGACAGGAATCCATGGTCTTGGATAAAATAAGATATAAGAAGACCTCTCTTCCAATCACTTATTTAGGTATTCCCATAAATATTCAAAGGCAAAAAAATAAATATTGGAATTGGTTGTTGGACAAAGTCAAGAAGAAAATTGGAAAGTGGACCAACAAGTGGATTTCTTTTGGGGGTAGAATCACCTTGGTAAAATCAGTCCTTCAAGCTATTCCTATTTATGTTTCTTCCATTTTGAATATCCCAAATGCTGTTCTTCGAGAATTGGATCAAATTAGTCATCGTTTCTTTTGGAGTGGTACTAAGGAGAAAAGAAAATGGGCCTTGGTGAAATGGGATACTTTATGTCTTCCTAAGAGTGAAGGGGGGTTAGGATTACGATCTTCAATTAATAACAACAAAGCTTTAGCTGCTAAATTATATTTGAGGATGTTGCATAACCCCAATGCTCTTTGGGCTAATAATATCTGTGCTAAATATGTTGAGAACAAAAGTCTTGAAGACCTTGTTTGCTATCAACTTCCTACCAAAGGTTCTCCCATTTTAGCAGTTCTTAAGACTGGTGAGGATTTGATAAAGAACAAATTATTTTGGATCATTCATAATGGTCAACATGTAAACTTTTGGACAAATTCTTGGGATGGTCACAACCCTTTGATAACTCAGTTTCGCGATTGGAGGCCTTGAATGGAGGAGCTTCACCGAGATAATTGGATAAAGGTGGCTAATTATTGTCGGTACCATACTGGTAATTCAAAGGTTGGTAGATATTGGATCCCTATTGAGGACTGACCTATTCAAATCCCAGAAAGGCAAAGACAAGATATCCAAGGCATCCTTCATATGAGATCCCTCTCTTGGTCCCATGAAAAATATTGTTTTGGATGGAAAAACACTACTAAGGGTGAGTATTCAGTTGCTCAAGGTTATTTGACCTTATGCCATAATAATCCCAACCATTCTTCTGACATCTTTTCTCGATTGTGGGCTCAAAAGCTCTGGCCTAAGGTGAGGTTCTTTAATTGGCTTTTATTGCATCGTAGGGTGCTTACCGGTGAGCAACTTATGAAGCATGGTTTTCATGGCCCTTTTAGATGTGAAATGTGTGAAGAGAATGTAGAAAATATCAACCATATTTTTATTGAGTGTACTTTAGCCTCTGAGCTGTGGAGGAGAATGGCCACTTTACTTGGCTTATAGTGGTCCAATTTTTTTACTTTTGAACAAATTTGGAGGGATTGGCCCAATCAAGAGGGTGTTGATCATTTTATTAGGCATTTAGTTTGGATGGGTTCTACCATTCTTCTTTGGAATATTTGGAATGAAAGGAACAACCAAATTTTTAATCAAGATAGGAAGGATATTCACTATATTTGGCAAAAGAACATAGCCAACTTAGTTGAATCAGTCCATCATCTCCTTAATCACCCCCAAAACTCCCACCAAATATGGGATCAAGTGATGCAAATATTGAAGATTAAACCTTCTAAGGGCAACCAACTTAAAGGGAATGTGAGTATTAGTAAGATGGATAGGAATAGAAATTGGCAACCTCCTCCTAAGGATTTTGGAAAAGTCAATACCGATGGAGCCTCTAGAGGGAACCCTGGAAAAGCTAGTGTGGGAGGAATTGGTAGACTTTCGGATGGCTCCCTAGTTTTTACTTTTGCTCAGAATTTGGGTATTCTTTCCAATAACCTTGCTTGAGGGGTATGGTATCCTCAGAGGCCTTCAGGAGGCTACTAAGGTTGGATGGGAAAAGGTGTTAGTTGAGTCCGACTCTCAACTTATGATTAATCTCTTGAAGAATCCTTCTAAGAATCATAAGGTGGATTGGAGAATAAAAAGAATTATTGAGAAGATTCAGTTAATCCAGGATGGGATTTTTGAAAGTTGATTACAATCATGTGGTCAGAGATCAAAACAAGAGTGTTGATGCTTTAGCTAATTGGGCTTTGGACAAAGGTGATCTTACTTGTTATGGCCACTCTCCTATATGGTGGGCTTCTCAAATTAGGGAAGCTCTTCTTTCTATCATTTCTTTGGATGGCTCCAGCTTCGAAGGTACCTAGTTTCTTCTTGTTTTTTTTTTTTTGCTTCTCTTTGGTTCATTCAGTTTTTTTAGTTCCCTAGCTCATTCTATTCTTTATTTTGTTTCCTCTGTTGATTCTTGCCTTAATAGTCTTCTGGTCTAGATAGGTCATTGTTTTGTTCATTTTTTATTTATTTATTTTTTGTTTTTTTTGTTTAGTTTTTTAAGGTGGGTGGGTTTTTTTATTTTGTTTTGTTTTTTGTGTTGTTTTTTGTTGTTCTTGTGTTTTTGTTGTTTTGTTTTTTTTTTACGTTTTTTGTTATTGTTCTTGTGTTTTTTTCGTTCTTGTTCTTGGGTTTCTCTTTGTTTGTGTTATTTCGTGTTTTTATGTGTGAGTGTTTTCTATGTTTTTTGTTTTTGTTTATTGTCTATTGTTGGTTGTTTTTTATTTTTATTTTTATTTTATTTTTTAATTTTTGAGGTTTTGGTTGTGTTTATTTTTCATGTTTTTTTTGGGTTATGTCTTTGTAGTGTTATGTTGTTTTTGTCTAATTTGTGTTTTGTTATGTGGTTCTTGTGTTTTTCTATGTGGTTTGTGTTGTGGTTTCTTTTATCTTATTGTGCGTGTTTGGTTGTGATTTTGTTTTTGACACACTCAAGGAGCATGTTTTTTATTTTATTTTATTATTTTTGTTGTTATTTACTTATTTTTAAATTGGTTTTGTGTGTTTGTTTGCTCCTTGAGTATGTTAAAGGTGGTAGGCCAAGTCCGAGTCCTGGGTATTTTTGGCGGAATGGATACCCCTGCCTCCTTGGGTCTTACCCGAAAGTGGCATCCCTTTTGGGATGTTTTCCACAAATAAAAAAATAAAAAAATGTTTTTAGGTTCAAATGGTAACCCGCTGCATGAAGAGGGCTATGGAGTTGTGATGTCCGTTGGTTATCAATGATAGTCCAAATGACATCATATTTGGTATAGGCATGCCCATAAAATGTAGCAATTAATTGTTTTATTTTATCCATAGCCTCATATACATATCCCATTGGAATTTGTTTTTCTCCATCAACAAGATGAAGAACCTTCACCAAAGGCTTTGAGACTTGAAAAAAAAAAATTAAAGAAAAATATTTTACAACATAAATAAAATAAAATAAATTAATAAGCAGTCTTGTACCTTGATGGCCTCATCCTTGGCCATACAAAAGTCATCAAACAAATAATTATAGACATTATGCCCCTCAGGTGATGTTTGATATCTTACAACCACTTCAAAATTCCAATCATCACTCACAAATATTTGCTTCAATGACCCTCTTACATCATAAATGCTCTCTAATATCATGAAGTTTATGGCAAAGCATGTAATACCAAGCCATAATAGCTCCCTCCCATTAGTAAATCACCTCATGAGGCTAAGGACCCATGAATGGTTGTAAATGAATTTTGTGGTGGCCTTAACCTTCCTTATAACCTCTACCACCCAAGGTAATTTTCCAATGTCCTCGAGGAACAAATAAAGACAATGGGCTGCACATGGGATCAAAAAAATGATGGGGAATCTCTCCTTCAAAATACTCCCGATTTCCTTATATGTTGTTATATTGTTCATGATGATTTGGATAATATTCTCATCCCCAAACTCCAACACAACCTCCTCCAATAACCCTGTAAGAATTTTGTCATTCTTAATATGTGTCGATGCATCTACTAACTTGAGGAATGTAGTTTCTTCTCTAGATGCAACCAAAAAATTAATTAGGGTTCTTCCCCTCCCATCCATCCAACCATCAGATATTATATTCATCAAATATTTGTTCTTTATCTATGTAATAATTTCATCATGACGTGTATTATTATCTTTATATATTTCATGTGTGAGAAGTAACACAAATAATCTTGACTAAATCAGTAGGAAGTGTAAAATCATTATCTTTGTCATCAACTGCTTTATCAAGATGAATACTTGTATGTGTTTAGTGTAGTGAAGGTGTCAATTTTAGCCTCTTCAAATATTTATTATAATTTTTTTGGACTGTCAGTTCTCTTGGCAAAAAAATTTATCCAAGTTTTAAGAATTATATATTCATCATCTTCTTATGTATCAAGCATTAGATCTTCACTTTGTTTTTTTGTTGCTTTCTCTTAATTATTTTTTATTTATCACTTTCTTTCTATTTTTTTTGGCCATTAGAGCTCTATCCTCCTTTTTGATGATATTTGTATTTGAAGTTGGAGCAGAGGTGTAATGACGTCTAAAGCAGGTAGTCCATTTTTGTTGGATGCAATACCTTCTAATTTTCCTTTATTGAGATAAAACATCTTTTATGTTTTCTAACAACTTGAAAAACAATAAAAACTTTTTTATCCATAATTTGAGCTATTAAAAGTAGGTTATTTGTAAGTCCTAGAACATATAACACATTTACAATGGTGCATTAAATATAGTTTGATAGAAACAATTCCTATTCCTTTTACTTGATAATTTGTGTTGTGTGCCATTGTCATTGGGTATTCATGTATTTCTTGAAAATTATCAAACCTTTCTATGTTTTATTTCATATGATTACTAGTTCCAAAGTCTATATGCTAGTTGTCATCCCTATTTTTTTCTTTTTGTGTCTTATTAATACTTTATAATATGTTCTTGGTTCATCATCATTATTTGATTTAGTTTCTTCTTGTGCTACTTCCTATACCACGTGCCCTTGTTGTGATAAAGAATTTGTTCTATACCCTTGATTTGTTTTGGGTAGATTATTTAAAATTCTAGATAGATGTTGTTCTTGTGGTATTATTTGAGAAGAATTTTGATATTTATTCCACCTATTCAAAGTATTATATCTAAATAATCTACTATCATGATTTCCTTCTTTCTCATGTATATTTCAATATTTTATTCTCCATTCATATTGATATTGTGAAGAGAATGAATTAGTGGAAATCATTGTATTTCTTTGGTATTGTTTTCTATAGAATAGAGCATTTTTTGAAGAGTCATCTTTTTATTGTATTTCCAATTTATGTTATTGTAGAATATTGATTAGTTCTTCAAAATATACTCTACAACTTGAGACTTGCAAAGAAGTTACCAAAACATTGTATGAATTAGGTAGTTCATGTCATACAATTAAAACTAAAAAAGTATCATCAATTTTTCTCCCAAAGTGTTTAGTTTTCCCTTTGATTATGCTATCTTTCAAAGAAAATTTTCCACACTTTTATTGTCTAGTATTTAGAATGTGTATAATCGAGATTGTAAGTAATGAATAGTTGCTTTATTTCTACCTTCAAAGATTGTATATAGAATATCCTAAGCCTATTTTGATGTATTAACTTTACTAACATGAGACTGAATTTTATCTGTTATGCCTAACATAATTATTCATTTGGTAATATATATTTTTTTATCAAAATCTATTTGTGCAATTGGTTCTTCAATAAGTGGTTCATATTCTAACACTATATCCCAATTTTTTTCTATCATAATCATAGTCCTCATTTTATTCTTACAGACACCTAAAAATATCACATTATCCCTTGTGAAATGTTAATATTTAATTTTTTTGCAAAAGGCTCTAAAAATCCAATTATTTTGTATTGAAAAATATTTTTCCCACTAAGCCCAATCCTACACCTAGCCCATGGTCACCATGTGACCATCCCATTCATCTAGCCTATGTGCACACCACCTTAGTCTACCCTTTGATCCTAGTATACCTTACCCCCTACTTTCCACATCCCCATGCTCATTCAATGCACATGGGTGAGATGAAGACTTTATCCACCCATATGCCTTAATGATATGAAGACTTTATCCACCCATATGCCTTAATGGGATTAATAATTTCTCCACCCCTATGCATTAATGAGGTATGGTGCACCCATGCTCATTTAATGCATATGAGTGGGATAAGGAATTTCTCCATCCAATAAAATTGATGAATCATGGTGCACCCATGCCACCCACCTCACCTCCACCTCAACACCCCCTAACCCTTATTAAAAATTAATAAATAGCCCCTCTTTTTCTTTAATTTGTAATAATTAGATAGATGCTTAGAGAAAATATACCAAAATAACTCTAGCCCCCACTTGTATGCATTGAGATAACCCATATTTACTTATGGAAACATTATGGATAGCTTGTTGTGCCTCTTATTGCATACCCTTATTTTATGAATAAGTTATAGATTCAGATTTAAGAAGCCACTAGAATTGAAGAACAACTACTTAACATCCTACTAAAGGTCTCCACTAAAGGAATTTTTACCAGGGTCAGCACAACATAAACCGTTTGGATAGGGATGGTTTACAACTAAAATCATCTCGATAGAGACAGTTCCTATTAGGAGCTAGTTTCAGTCGAACCTATCATATCAGATTAATTATAGAGGTGAGTAAGATAATTTTACTATGTTTTTAACTCCTTTTGAGTTTTTTTACTGTATTAGTTCAAGTTTTATTTGTTTACCCCTTTCATAAGCTTGGGTCCAACTTAGGTGGACCCAACAAGTGCTACTAACTAGTGTTTTGGTTGTATAGGTTTGGAGACTCTACACAACAAATGGTGTTATCTAAACCACCTACTCTTGAGGTGGTTCAAAGAAAGCAAAAATGCCAAAAATTGCATTGAAAAGGGATTCCTCATTGGTGTAGAGGTAGAAAACTGCCCTGTCATGTATGATTCTCAACTGGATGTGCTGGGAGCCGAGGTGAACCAAGAGGGTGCGTTATATTCTCTACAATCAGGGACACAAAAGGATGAGTTTACCAAGAATTGTTTTAGGACTCACTCCAATTCTAGGATGGAAGTGTTTGATGTGTCAATTAAGCATACACCTATTATTTGGCCTTTCTAAACTAAACTATGAAAATCAAAAGATAATGCAAGATACACAAGATGTAAGAAGAAAAGAGCTAACCCTAGTATGATTTTATAATTCAATGATGTCTAACCCCAAGATTTCAAAATAAAGTCTTTGAGAAAGGGTCCAAGGGAAATGCACAAACAAGATTAAAACCCTAGATGCACACTATATGCTTTTATTCTTTCAAATACCTATAAATTCAATCAAATACTTTTCCTTTATTTGTAATATAGATTCTGAATAAAAATGAATAAAAGAAAACACCAAATGACCTAAATATCTATTAGGACACTTATCAGATTCTATGGTTTATCCAAGATTTATCTTGCATCTCAAATATTCAATGGTTCTAAACCTACAAAATAACTCCACAAACCCTAGAAAATTTGATTAGCATTTGGGGGTCTGCTTAGGCCACTATAAGACTAAGCTTTGAAGCACAACATTCAAGCCCCCTTGGTCCTTTTAGATGATCATTCGAAAGAAAAATTTATCTTTGACCTTTAGAACTTGCACAAATAGAGTGAAACATATATGTAACAACAAAATGAAATGCAGATGGGGTGGACACAATAGAATGCCAAAATGCATAATGCAAATTAGGATTTTTGGGGTGCAAAACTTGTCCTGAAGCCTTAATTTACTGAATTCATACCCTATAATTAGGAAGCATGAATCCTATTGGACATTTTGAGTCCTCCAAGTCAGAGTTGTCATTGGTGTCACCTGATAGAGTTATCACTCATCTCAAGGAATTCGGAAAGAAATAAAGTTGCTCAAGTCATCCAGGAAAAAGCTTCATCAGTGCAAAAGTGAAAGGAAAAAGGCTCCATAATATTTTAATATTATTAGGAGCACAAATTAAATGATTGGTTTATAAAAACCCAAGATGGGTTATTGCAAAAGATAAAAAGGAGGTTTACTAATTATTTATAAATCATTTAAATTCACAAGGAACTTAAATTTTATAAATAATACCAAGGTTGGGCATTAAGACAAGGTTCTAAGGTTTTATTAAACCTAAGGTTGGCTCTTTAAAACAAAGTTCTAAGGTTGATTTTAATTTATAATATTTAAATTTAAAATTAAATTTAAATTTATTATAAATTAAATCACGTCGATGTAGAATTCATTCTAAGTGCCAATATGATGCTAAGGAAGGCAAAAGGCATTATATAAATGCCAAAAAAATTCATTTACCAAGTATCCCTTGCTATAGTTTTCGAAGTGCATGCGAAAGAGATTTTTGTTTCGAAAACCTTATGATTTTTGTGAAGGTTAAAGCTGTGAACATTTGGAAGCCCTAAGCATAAACGCCAGCGTGGCCTAGTGGTATGTTGGCTCGGTGCTAAGGAGGAGGTTCTAATATTGATTCACGTGAGGTCTATTTTTTGGATTGCAAGAAAGAAGTTCTCTATGCGCTTGTTGTTTTTTGGAGGTTCGAAGTTCGAAGATATTACATGGTGGACGTGCCCTTTTAGAAAAGTCACGGTGTGTGTCCCAACGACGACTTGACTGTGGCTAAGGCATTGGGAAGAAAATAGTCAAGGGATCGAATCCTACCGAGGGCAAGGCAAGTAAATTTAATTTTTGATTAATATTTTATTTTCTGCCAAGGTTGCCTAAGGAGAAATAAGGTTATGGTATGCCCTAGGAAAGATAGATATTTCTGCTGATTTTCTTTGTGGAAGTATATCATATTATATATCATTGGAAAGCTATTTTTGAGAGCTACTTGTTTAGATTTATTTGAGGGAGAAATAAGGTATTGTTGAAAATTTTGTCACATTGCCTAGAGGGGTAGTAAAATCAATATTTTTGTAAAGCATTTCTTTTAATTTCATGAATTTGTTCCCTTGTTTTTTAGAAACAACATTTTCAAGCATTGCAACAATTTTGGCTTTCATCACCATCACCCTTGTACATATAATGAAGATGAAAGAACTTCACTACCGAGAAGGCTAAAGGAAAATCTTCGCAAGAAAAAGAAGATGGCTTCACCAAAAGGAAGGAGTAGAGGATGAAAAGAGCTTTGCACCCGAAGCATTTCAAGCAGCTACTTCGAACGAAAGTTTTGTGAAGCACATTCAAGAAATCCAAAAGAATAGCTTCACAAAAGAAGGAAAGTCTAGAACGCGGTCCAATTTTGCTAAGGCGAGAGAACTACTTTGGGCCCGAAGCATTTCAAACAGTCACTTTGGGCAAAAATATTGCGAAGCAGAAAGAGCGCAAACATGTAAAAGTACTTCGCCAAAAAATTGTCAAAGAACCTACTTCGGGCCTCTCCACTAGCAAATAATTTCTACTTCACCAAAATTTATCACGAAGCATCTGCTTCAGCTAGATTTCATGTGAAGCATTTTCACCCAAAGTGGTAGCAGTCGTAAAGAACGAGACATTTTTTGAAGGTAAGAATGCGCTTTAGCCGAAATGCCCCCGAACCACAATTTTGAGGGAGGATCGCGACGAAGCATTTTGAAGACTCACCAGTGAAGCATCCACTTTGGGTGGATAACCTTAGCGAAGCAGTTTTGACACGTCTCCTCAGCGAAGCAGCGAGAAATGAAGAACCCCACCTTGAGGAGGAATACCTGCTTCGACACTCGCCACCCCCGAAGCTGCCTTGCGAAGCTCCACCATACGAAGTATAAACCAAGAAGGAAGATCTGCTTTGGCTCAAGTCCATTGCGAAGCGGATTTGTGAACAAAAATCTAGCGAAGCACTTCAAGGGCACACACTTCAAGCCAGGTATTTTTTTGAGGCAATCAAGTGCCTCATAAATGCATTTTTACGTGCCCGATAATATCGCTACTCATTTTTGGAAATTGGAAATGAGGTATCAATTCCTAAAGGAGAACCCCGTGGGCATGGCGGCCACTTGAGCACTACACCCGGAGGCCAAGGATGTTTAGGTAGCTCATCAATGCATGTTTCCCCGACTGACCCGATCATAGCTGCTAGTTTTGGTAAAGTATTTGAGAGCTCAGTCATGAGATCCATGAAGAGCCGACTTCTTAGGTTTTGAGGATGTACTCCTCCATTTTATGCATTGATAGCCCAAAGGGTCGGGTCCTCTATAAAAGCCCAGGCATTGCAATGAAAAAAGGGGGGGAACTTTCTGCTAAGAAAGCTACTATAACTTGAATCCCTGTGATTAATACTAAGGAGCTTTGAGCCTAATTTCTCTTTTGTATGCTACCTTCTGTGTTTATTTATTTCCTCTTTCTTCATTTGCATATCGTAATTTTGCATTTTGGATTTAGGTGTGCGATTGGGGACAGAACCCTAAAATTTTCTCGAAGGATACATAGGAGAGGGAAACGCTGAATTAGTTTTCTTGTATGCCGCCTATGGATCATGTTTCTGTCATATTACTTTATCCTAATCATCGTAACTTTGAACTCTAAATTTTTACGAAAGGGGAAGGTAATCCTGGAACTCGTCTAGAGGATACATAGGAAGGCTAATATCGTGTTCTTTTCATTTTATTCTTGGTGTTTCTTGTTGTTGTTTTAAGCTATTGGCCAGCGATCGTGCTTCTGGTTCTTTCCTACTTTAAATTATCACATATATTCCCTTACCCCTTTTATTTATTTCCTACACCCTTACTATTTTATATCTTTCCTGCACCCTTATCTTAAACACCGAAGTAGTTTAGTATAGGAGCTGGCATTTCTCCGGAGATTGGCATGAGGGGCATCTCTTCCCTTCGATATTTCAATGTTGGTCCAAGTCTATGGCATGTACACCTTCCCAAAATCCTTTCTTGGGTAGATTTGATGACCAACAATTTTTGGCATGCTCGGTGGGACCCGGTCAGTCTCACCTTGTGAGTGGTAGTGAGAGTCGATGCTTGTCTCATTTTCGAAAGACTCTTAGCATCTGGTGACTCTGTTTAACCAAGAATATTTAAGTCATAGAGATCGGTACTTAAGTCTGTGCCTTCATGCAAACAAGATGGAGAGTTAAGAATAGAGGAGAGGAAACTGAGGTCTTTGAGCTTGATATTGATGCCTTCGGGGAGCATTCTAGGTTGGTCACCCCTGAGTCACTATTGCATGGAACATCCTCACAAGAGGCTACTGTTGATGAACAAGGCTTAAATTTGGATAGTACAACAACTAGCTTTCCTCCTAATCCTCCCAACTCATCGAAGCATCCTAGTGCCTCCATTCACATTAATCACCCTGTTAGCAACCAAGGAGGAGCTTCGGGCATTCCTATTTCTCAAAATCTAGGAGTAAATATGGAACATCAATAACAACAACAACAACAAAAACAACAAATGCAACAACAATAGTAGCAATCGCCACCCAGATTGTTCCCAGCATGGAATTCTTCGAGATCGCTAAATCTAGCGGGACAAGGGCAAGTTTCGCCTGCTATTATGAAAAAGATCCCCACATTTGATGGAACTGGGAAGACTACTCTGGAGCACATCCAGGACATAGTTTCTTTGGTGGTGATTCATGAAATCATAGAGGAGCGAGTTATGGTAAAGCTTTTGGTTCTATATCTTAGAGGGAAACTCCTCTACTGGTATAGATATTTACCACCTGATACTATAATGGGATGGGACCAGTTAGCCGGATAGTTGATGCGAAGCTTCAATGAGTCCGTCGATCCATATTCTCTTTTGCATCAGTTCACAACAATCCAGAGACATCCACAAGAAGAGATCTTTGATTTCAATGTTAGGTTCGCTTGAACCTGGCAAAGAATACCAATTGGACTTCAAAAAATTAATGAAGCTGCAACATACTATTTCCTTCGGGCCTTCAACCTTGATATCAGTGTGATGGTAAGGTATTCAAACATTAATACCTTCCTCGAGTTATATGAGTTAGCCCAAAGAGTGAAGATAGATCTAATAGCTGTGGGCAAGCTTCCCCAAAGGATGTTGATTCCCATACTTCTCGATTTCCCTCAAGCCCAATATGCGAGCATAGTCGCTTCGTAGATCTCTGCAACCGTTGCATACCCGATATCATCTTGGAACTCGAATCCCATTGTGTCACAAATTGATACTCCATAAATCCATTTTCCTACATTCCTAATTTCATAGCCCACTATCTCTTCAACATTCCCTATATTGCCAACACCACCTCAAAACCCCGCCCTACCTCCAATACCAACGATGGCTCCATTGCAACCTATTCCTAAAATCGATGATATGCAAGCCAAAATACTACAAGAAGTTTAGTCTCTGAACTCCATAGTGCAGACTCTGTGTAATGACATGATCATTATGAAAAATAAGCAAGCACAACAAGAGTTTCTATCGAGAAGGTCATATCCTACATCCACGCTTACTAAAGATCAAGCAGTCCAGCAAGGAAGAGCATCAATGAGAAATGCTGTGATTGATGAACCTCCGAGCACTTTTGATTACATACATTGGTGCTCCACGTGTAATGACCCTCATGAAGAAAACACCTGCATGCTACACCAACATTATGTAAAAACGTTGGCGAGTAGTAATCATGGTGGTCAAGTCAATGTCATCAAGAAATTGGATCAGAACCTGGTAATTGGTGAAGAAGAGCAAGTTGTAGTCCTTACCAGAGGAGGGAAAAGGTCGATAGAGGTAGATGCTACTCAAATGGCTCCTTTAAAGGTGAATGCTCACCATGAGAAGGTAAAACAACCTTCTAAGGTCTTGAGCGAAGCTTCTCAGCCTGCATCGGCCAAGGAAAAGGCCCAACAAGCCCCTGCAAATCCACCTCAGGTGGAAACTAAGGAAAAAGCTAGATAGAAGCTCAAACTTCTTTCACTGACTAAGCGGCAAAGGGTCGAAGCTACAGAGCAGTATCGCACAAGGTATGAGGTGAAAAGAGAACCTGAGGTGTATAAATCCCTATATTACAATATATTAGACGAGCTGAAGAAGATTTCGGCCAAGATCAGTCTGTATGACGCACTGCAACTACCCGATCAAGTGGACTTGCTGCAGGAATCATTGAAGATGACCAAAGCAAGAAAAGTAGCACCACTTTCCCTAGTGCAGACCCTATCCACATCCATTACAGAGAAGAATTATCCACCTCAATTCTACCTATCTCTATAGATGGAAGGGTATATTGTTCACAACTGTATGATTGACTCTGGGGCCACGACAACAGTCATGCCCAGGGCAATGTGCGAAGAGATAAGGATGGAATATACACGAAGTAGTCATGGTGTACTCTAGTTGGATGGTACTCTCATGAAGACTATAGGGGTGATTAAGGATATTCTTATTTGACTACACAAGATGCCTCAGATCACGGTTATACAAGAGGTGGTGGTCATCAACTTGGAGCCATATTTTAGTATGTGTTTATTGAGAGAGTTTACAACGAAGTTGGGAGGATATCTTTCCATGGATTACTCGCACTTGGATATCCCATTCAAAGGGAAGAAGGTAAAAATCTACAATGAAAAACCTTCTACATTCCTTGTATAGAAGATGTCCGAAGAAGAGAGCAGTGATATTGTGTAGGCAATAGTGGAGGAAATAGAACAAGTGGACCTGATTGAGGAATCCCTCGCATAGTTAAGTTGTGAAGATGAATTTTCATTGGCAAAATTTAATGCCATGATAGAAACCAATATGGGATGTTATGCCTTTGCTAAGCCTAAGAAACACATTAAGTCAGAAGATAAGGTTTCTGCCCAAGGCGAGTTATGGAAATTATTCTTCGATGGTGCCCGATGCAAAAATGGTGCCAGGGTAGGGATTATTCTAGTATCACCTTATGGAAAGCAGAATGAATATTGTTACCAGTTGGTGTGGAGTTGCACCAACAATGCAACAGAATATGAAGCATTATGCCTAGGACTCAAAAAAGCAAAACAGTTAGGCATAAAGGATCTCCAAATCTTTGGAGACTCAAAATTGGTATGCAATCAAGTCACCAACAAGTGCACTTCAAAGAAGAACTATCTAACAGGGTATGGGACTTGTTTGACCAGTTCGAATCTCTCAATATATAGTCTATTCCATGAAAAAAGAATTGACATGCCAATGTTATAGCATCCATCGCATCCAAGTACTCTCCAGCAGAAAACATGGTGCATAAGCCCAAAGCTGTGAAGATGATTTACAGGCCCTCTGTACCAGACATAGATCTACATTGGCAAGTTTTTGATAGTGACGAGCAGATTGTAAATTTTATGATTCAAGAAGCAGCCACAGTTGAGAGAAGAAGCCCTTATGATGAAGAATATGATGGGCTAGGTCAATTGAAGAATAATCATGTACCAAAGGGATTAATTACTCTTGAGAGCCTCTTTGATCAGAATGATCAGGCAATTTCTCATAGGATCAAGGTCAATGCGAAGCAGTATCAAGATTTGGAACTTGAACTTGGAAAAGCAGTAAAAATTGAAATAGATTGCACTTCAGAGGAGTTGGAATAGATTTGATCTCTATGCAGAAGGTATCTCGACATAGTGGCTTGGTCTTATCAAGACTTAAAGGGATACGATCGGCAACTGATCCAGCATACAATTGAATTGCAAGAGGGAATCAAACCATTCTGACAAAAGCAAAGGCTTGTAAATTTGAAGATCGAGGTCCTGATGAAAGTTGAGCTCCTAAAAATGCTCGAGGCAAAGATAATTTATCCCATTAAGCATTCCTCTTGGGTGGCGAATCTAGTCCTTGTTAGAAAGAAGAACGCAGATATATGACTATGTGTGGACTTTCACAACCTAAACCAGGCTTCTCTCAAAGATCACTACCCTCTCCCATAGATATATTAAATCTTGCACTCAGTGGTTGGGGCTCAGAGCTTCTCCCTACTCGATATCTTCTCAGGGTATAATCAGATCTGGGTTAGGGATGAGGACCATCATAAAATTGCATTCATGACCAAGTGGGGAACATTTTCCTACCAACGAATGCCATTCAGTCTTTCGAATGCAGGGGCCACTTTTCAGAGAGCCATAGATCTAGCTTTTGGTGAACTCTTGAATAAGGTTATTTTTATCTATCTCGATGACATGAATGTCTTCTCCCAAAGAAGGGAGGATAAAAAATGCCAAGAGTTTGGCATTTCAATCAATCCAAAGAAGTCCATATTCACGGACAACAAAGGGAAGCTATTGGGGCATGTGATATCAGAGAAGGGTCTCACTGTAGATCTTGATAGAGTTGAGGCTCTATTGAAGATCCCAATCCCTATGAATAAGAAAAGACTTCAATCCTTTTTTGGCCAGATCAACTTCATGAGGAAGTTTGTTCCAGACTTTGCCTAGGTCATAAAACTGATGTCTGAACTTTTGAAGAAGGATGCCGAATTCATCTAGATGGAGGAGAGGAAAGAAGCATTTGAAGAGATCAAGGCCTGAATCGCTCAGGCGTCGATCCTGACCAACCCTGACTACAATCGGGATTTCATCCTATATGCCATAGGAGAACCTGAGAGCTATGCTGCAGAACTAACACAAAATGGGGAAGATGGCGAAGAGCACCCCATAACGTTTTTAAGTCAAGTGATAAAACCCCATGAAGAAAAATATAATTTCATAGAAAAGTAGGTGCATGCAGTAATGAAGTCTCTTAAGAAGTTCAAGCAATTCATTTCCCAAAGTCGGGTTACAGTCTTTGTCATTCACCCAGATGTGTGCAACTTCATTATCCAGGGAGAATTGGGAAGCAAAAGAGTCGACTGGGTCAACAAGATACAAGAGTTTGGCATCGAAATTAGACCTACTAAACTGGTTCATGGTCGTGCATTGTGTCAAGAATTGGCAAAGAGCATAGCAGTCGAAGTGAAGCTTGTCAGTGGGATGACTCGACAGTAGAAGGATGCTTCGCAAACCAAGAAGAGGATGAGAGGGATTGGATCGATGAGATAGTTGGATACTTCAACACTGGCAGATGTCCTTCACATCTAAATGCTTTGGAGCAGAGGCATTTTAGGATGCGGTCCCTCCGATACACACTGTGCCCCAAAGGCCTATTTTTCAAAAATATTGATGGCGTTCTCCTCAGGTGCATACAAGAAGATGATAAGTAGAGAGTCCTGGGAGAATTTCATTCAGGGTTGTCTGGAGGTCACTTTGTAGGAAGAGCAATGGCATTGAAGATAATCAAAGCTGGTTATTATTGGTCTACACTCTTCATTGATGCCTTTGTGGTCTGTCATCGATATGAACAATGTTAGAAGTTCATCGATCGAGGCAGAAGCGCTCCTATGCCTCTTCGATCAATTCAAGTAGAATCACCCTTTCAATAATGGAGGTTGGATTTCATAGGGGTTATATCGCCTAACTCATTTGTTGGGCATAAGTTCATCCTGATCACAACTGACTACTTCACCAGATGGGCCGAAGCAGTTCCCACAAAGCATGCTAATCAGGATATCTTCATTGCCTTCCTTGAAGGATTGATCACCCAGTTCAGCCTCCTAGAAGCAGTCATTACGGACAATGGTCTCAGGTTTTCAGGCACCAAAATCAATGAGTTCCTCTACAAATATGGGATATACCATAATTTTTCCTCTAATTACTATCCACAGGGTAACGGCTTGGCAGAATCAACCAACAAGACTCTGTTGAGGGTGCTAAGAAAGCTCATAGAGATGAACAAAAGAACTTGGCACCTTCTTCTAGATCGGGCCTTGTGGGCCAATCAAATTTCTATCAAGAAGTCAATCAAGACATCACCTTACGCCCTAGTGTATGGCAAGGAGGCCATCTTACCTACTCACGTAGAGATCCCTACGTTGCAGCTGCTAGACAATGAAGAGGAAGTCGATCCTATGGAAAATAGGTTGGCTCAGCTTCTGTAGCTAGAGGATGATCATGAGAAGACTTACCAGAGCTTCGCTAAACATGCTCAGATCACCCGAGACTGGTTTAAGAAGTCGTCCTTCGACCGCACTTTCAAAGTAGGAGATATAGTATGGAAGTGGGATTCTTGGAAGGCCAAGCCTAGAAATCATGACAAATTGGATGCATTCTGGGATGGACCCTTCAAAATCATGAAGGTAAACTCGACCAATTATTTCATCCTCAAGGATGTAGATGGCCAGGTATTGCCAATTTTTGTCAATGGTCTTCATTTGAAGACTTTTCATCACTGAAGATGTAAAAAAAAAAGAAGAAAAAATGTTCAAATTTTGCTTTTGTACATAGTTTCTTCATTCCTGTATATACACCCTACTACAGGATTTCCGAAAAGCTAAGTGTCACAGTGACAAACTCCAGCTTCGCTAAGCATAGCCAGAAGCTCCTTCGGGAAGTTTTGCTGCAAAGAAACTAATGCAAGATGCTTCATAGTGAAGCTCTTTAGCTTGGAGGGAGTCACAAAAGAACCAAGCAAGAGCACGATGAAGGCATAAGAAGAGACTCGTACCAAAAGCATTTCAAGCAGCTAATTCGAGTGAAAGTTTTGCAAAACAGTTTTCAAAAGGAGCCTAGAGAAGCATTTTCCAAAGAAGACAAACTTCGGGGGAGCCAACCTTTCACAAAACAAGCAGCAACGCGACGAAGTAAAAATACTACGGGCCCAAAGTATAAAAAATGAGCTCGCATCGAAGGTTCACTATGAAGCATCTTCAGCGTCAATTTAAAAATTTCCAACCCAACAAACGCATGAGGCGGGAAAATTTGAAACATGCCTAAAGGAACCCACTAACGACAACCTAGGGGAACGTTTGCAATAAGTGAAATTAATGCAAGGGTGGCAGAGCACATCCCAAGAGAATTATGTTGTGAGAAATCTCATGCCTAGGTACGAGGTGGCAGAAGGTCGAGTTCCTGATATAGGAGAAATCATCGAACCACATGGGCCCATGTACCACGTCACCGCAGAACCAATCAAAAGTTATGGCAACCTTCCCAGTTCGGGTTATAATATTTTTATGGTAGGTGCCATAAATTAAGGTAGTTGCCTTGTAAGGCTATAAAGCTCAAGCCCTAGCAGTGAGAAGGTTATTCACCTATCGATTCAGCAAGACTAAGAGCCTTCACTGTTACTCTACAATTCTTTCACCCTTTTCATCGAAGTCCTTTGCGTCAAAGCCCTCTGCATCAAAGACTCTGTCGCTGCCCATATTCACAATGGGAAAGAAAAACTCTAAGGAGAAGAGGAAGAAGCTGTAGAAACACCCTCAAAAGGAGAAAAGGGAGAAGGGTCTGGAGGTGGCTCTGGCCCAATGGATCAAAGCTGAGGGTTCTTCCACCGAGATGAGCTCGTTGCCCCACGAGCCGCCAAGAATGTTGATAATTTTATCACATTGCCTAGAGGGGTAGTAAAATCAAAATTTTTGTAAAGCATTTCTTTTAATTTCATGAATTTGTTCCCTTGTTTTTTAGAAACAACATTTTCAAGCATTGCAACAATTTTGGCTTTCATCGCCATCCCCATTGTACATAGAATGAAGATGAAAGAACTTAGCTATCAAGTAGGCTAAAGGAAAAGCTTTGCAAGAAAAAGAAGATAACTTCACCAAAAGGAAGGATTAGAGGATGAAAAGAGCTTCGCACTCGAAGCATTTCAAGTAGCTACTTCAGGCAAAATTTTTGCAAAGCGCATTCGAGCAATCCAAAAGAACAGCTTCGCCGAAGAAGGAAAGTCTAGACCACGATCCAAGTTTGCTAAGGCGAGATAACTACTTTGGGCCCGAAGCATTTCAAACAGTCACTTCGGGTGAAAATATTACGAAGCAAAAATAGCGCAAACATGTAAAAGTACTTCATCGAAAAACCGCCGAAGCACCCCCTTCGGTCCTCTCCACCAGCGAATCATTTCTACTTTGTCGAAAGTTGTCGTGAAGCATCTGCTTCGGCTAGATTTCGTGTGAAGCACTTTCACCCGAAGTGGTAGCGACCATAAAGAATGAGACATTTTTCAAAGGTAAGAATGCGCTTCGGACGAAATGCCCCTGAACCATAGTTTTGAGGGAGGATCACGATGAAGCATTTTGAAGACTCACCAACGAAGCATCCACTTTGACATGTCTCCTCAGCGAAGTAATGAGAAATGAAGAACCACACCTTGAGGAAGAATACCTGCTTCAACACTCAGCACCCCCAAAGCTTCCTTGCGAAGCTCTACCATACGAAGTATAAACCAAGAAGGAAGATCTGCTTCAGCTCAAGTCCATTGCAAAGCAGAGTTGCAAATGAAAATCTAGCGAAGTTCTTCAAGGGCACACACTCCAAGTCGAGTATTTTTTTGAGGCAATTAAGTGCCTCATAAATGTATTTTTACGTTCTCGATAAGACCGCTGCTCATTTTTGGCAATTGGAAATGAGGTATCAATTCCTAAAGGAGAACCTGACAGGCATGGCGGCCACTTGAGCACTGCACCCAGAGGCCAAGGACGTTCAAGCGGCTCATTAATACATGTTTCCCTGACTGAACCGATCGTAGCTACTAGTTTTGGTAAAGGATTTGAGAGATCAGTCATGAGAGCTACGAAGAGCTGACTTCTTAGGTTTCGAGGATGTAATCCTCTCTTTTGTGCATTGATGGCCCAGAGGGTCAGGTCCTCTATTATAACCCAAGCATTATAATGAAAAATGGGGGGGGGAATTTCTGCTAAGAAAGCTGCTGTAACTTGAATCCCTGTGATATAAGGAGCTTTGAGCCTAATTTATCTTTTGTATGCTACCTTTTATGTTTATTTCTTTCCTCTTTCTTCATTTGCAAACCGTAATTATGCATTCTAGATTTAGGTGTGCGATTGGGGACGAAACCCTAAAATTTTCTCGAAGGATACATAAGAGAGGAAAAGGCTGAATTAGTTTTCTTGTATGCCACCTGTGGATCATGTTTCTGTCATATTAATTTATCCTAATCGTCGTAACTCTGAACTCTAAATTTTGATGAAAGGGGAAGGTAATCCTGGAACTTGTCCTGAGGATACATAGGAAGGCTAATATCGTGTTCTTTTTGTTTTATTCTTGGTGTTTCTTGCTGCTATTTTAAGCTATTGGACAGCGATCATGCTTCTAGTTCTTTCCTACTTTAAATTATCACATCTCTTCCCTTATCCCTTTTATTTCTTTCCTGCACCCTTACTATTTTATCTCTTTCCTGCACCCTTATCTTAAACATCGAAGTAGTTTAGTATAGGAGTCGGTATTTATCCGGAGATTGGCACAAGGGGCATCTCTTCCCTTAGGCATTTCAATGTTGGTCCAAGTATAGGGCACATACACCTTCCCAAAATCCTTTCCTGGCCATATTTTATGACCAACAGGTGTGTGCAAGAAGATATTTCTAGTTTTGTCAAGGAATTCCAAAAAGTAAGTTTGATTCCTTCTTTTGAGGGTTTAATTCTTGCATAAGAGGGTTTGGTTCATTTTTATTGAGTAGGAGTAATAAGATGTTATTAAGATATTATTTTTATTATTGTGTTATTACTCATGACCTCTAACCCTTGTTAAGATTGGAAAAATAAAGTGTGTTGAGTGTGGCATATTTAGTGGATAACTCATAAGGCATCAAAAAGGTATGGGCAATATTCTTCATTGACTTATGTGGGTGATTGATTTTTGAAAATATCTTTGGAGAGAAAAGGATTGATTGTGGTTACCCTTTTTGAGAGTTGTTTTAATGGTTCAATATTTTTTGAATTGAGAGTTGTGATTAAACTTTGTTTATAAGCATTGTTGTTGAAGCCCATTGGTTGTGCAAAGAACTTGAACTTGAGTTAGAAAAGAACATGAGTATCATTTTTTTTTTTGAAAAAATTGAAAAACTTGTATTAATACAAAAGGCAATTACACAAGGGAGAAAACTCATCCCAACCAACAAGCAAAGAACTAGACAACAAGCGGAGAGCACAAAGGCAACGCTAACCCCCACGAGCACAGAAGACAACAAGGCGCGAAAACGCGACATGTCGCGAAATCGCGACATGTCGCGAAATCGCGGCAATCAACCCCGTCGCGGCCGCAGCAGCGCCATCAGTCACGAAAACGTGACATGTCGCGATATCGCGACAGACAAAGCCCTCCGCGTCCGATCGCCAAAAAAGTCACGAAATCGCGACAGCAACTCCCTCAGACGGTCTATCATCACAGGCGTCGCGAAATCGCGACAAGAACTCCAGGAAGCATCAAATCTCCAAAAGGGTCGCGAAATCGCGACGGAATTTCTCCGAAGCGCCCAGCCAGCAAAAGTGTCGCGATATCGCGACATATTCTCATCTTGACTCCCAATCCGCAAAAGTGTCGCGATATCGCGACAATTTTTACCAAAGCCATGAATGTGCCAAAAGTGTCGCGAAATCGCGACGAATTTTCCTTTCAGTTCCCAATCTTCAAAGCGTCGGCGATATCGCGACAAGTTATCCTCATTGCAACTTGTCTTCAAAATTGTCGCGATATCGCGACAATTAATCCAGATGACGCCAGTGTGCCCCAACTGTCGCGATATCGCGACGATTTTACCATGCAGCTTTCGATCGACAGAAATGTCACGGAATCGCGACGAAATGTGCCCTTTGCTCAAGTTCACCAAAAAAGTCGCGATATCGCGATGATAATCCTCATTGCAGCCAGTCTTCAAAATTGTCGCGATATCGCGACAAGAAATCCAGATGACGCCAGTGTGCCCCAACTATCGCGATATCGCGACAGTTTTACCATGCAGCTTCCAATCGACAAAAATGTCGCGATATCGCGACGAAATGTGCCCTTTGCTCAAGTTTACCAAAAATGTCGCGATATCGCGACGATAATCCTCCTTATCATCCCTGCGCCAAAAACGTCGCGATTTCGCGACATGTCGCGATTTCGCGACATGTTCCTTTCTAAGGCTGAGAAGGCAAAACCTGTCGCGATATCGCGACAACTTCCAACAAGAGGCCACGACGCCGCTACATGTCACGAAATCATGACAAAAACCTTCCTTAGCAGCAAAAACTTTGCACATTATCATAGGTAGCATTCAAGGCCTTGCCGAATCCCAACATCCTCCACAGGCATATCACTATGCATCTGCACTCCAACTTCCTTCTCAGCACCTATCTTAGCAAGGAAATCGGCCGCCTTGTTGAAATCCCTACTCACATAGATGGGAACCACATCATCTAATTCTTTCCAGAGATCCTTTATCTGAGAGACAAGACTCCGCAACCTCCAGGCTTGCAAATCAAAGTTCCTCATGCAATCGAGAGCGCCCACCAGAATTTGGGAGTCGGACTCAAGAATTATCTTTCTATGGCCACTGCTGACGACCCGGATAGAAGCAAATTTAACAGCCAAGGCCTCCGCTTCATTGTTTGTGGCATGACCCAGACCGTGCAGTTCCCAGTAAAGCACGGACCCACCATGATCACGGCACACAACTCCAGTACCAGCACTACCCGGATTTCCTTTTGCGGCTCCATCAGTATTGATTTTGATCCGACCTGCTGGGGGAGGGTGCCATCTATCATGAGCTCTGTCTTTCAAGAGCAACAACTCCATCAACCAGTGGCACAAAACAGATCGATGTTCCTCCTCAACGTAGATGGCAACTGTTTCCACCACTTTGCTCCATATAACTTGCCATATTCCATCAAGTGAAGAGAATGTTTCACGGAAAATGCGGGCATTTCTCTCCGACCACACCTGCCACCAAATAAAAAGAAATCCTAGCTCCCAGCCAATTCGGAGAGCTTTGGATTTAAATCTGCCTCTCTTCCATCGGTTCCAAATATTGGTCCGAGTCACCTCACTGTTGGCTTGAATTTTGAAGTGGGAAAACCGGCGCACCCAAATCTGCCGTGAGAAGGGGCATTCAAACATCAAATGATCGGCGGTTTCCTCATGCTTGCGGCATAAAACACACTGAGAAGGACCGATGATGCCTCTGTGTCTAAGATTGTCAAAGGTGAGAATTCCATTGTGCATAAGTTTCCGGGCAAAAAAATTCACCTTCGGCCAACCCTTGGGGTGCCATATCTTCTTCCAAACATGGACCGGGAAAGAGTGTGGGAGGGGCTCTGGAAGAATCTGGTTAAATCCCGCCTTCACAGTGTAAACCCCAAGGTTCCCAAAGCCCCAGGCAAGTTCATCCTCTTCATCCCGCCCAGTAAGAAACCTAGCTTTCAAAATTTTTTCTAAGATTGGTGCCAGCTCCGGTGGGATTGGAATTGGCCACTCTTCCAACCTCTTGAACTTTTTGAACTTGTACTCCCCAATGTGGCTGGTATTGAAATAACTCTCAATATGAATCCAGCCCTTGTCTTCTATGGCTGATTTAATGGGTTGCAATTATGGAAACACAACAATGATGGGAGGGTGCTGATCCCGGGAGTCAGTCCAGAAACGGGCCTTCTCCCCTCTCCCCACTTTCCAAAACAATTGATCTTTGATAACTTGAGCTCCCGGCTTGAGAGTCTGCCATACTAAGGATCCATTACCCTCCAAAGGGAAACGTCCTAGATCATTGGGGTGAGCATGGCCTAGGTATTTGCTAGAAAGAATTCTGCTAAAGAGGGATGTTGGCTGGGAAATCCACCTCCAGTACAATTTACCAGCCAAAGCTTGATTATTAAGCTTGGAGCTTCTCAGTCCCAGCCCTCCTTTATCCTTGGGCTGGGTGACCTTATCCCATCCAACCAAGGCCCATTTCTTCTTCCCTTTTGCACCCTCCCATAAAAAGCTTCTGGCCATTTTGTCAAGCTCTTTCCATATAGAATGTGGGGCAGCCGGGATGGAGAATTTATATATTGGCATTGCCTGAATAGCTGATTGTAAGTAAGTTAGTCGGCCTCCATAGCTTAACCATTTATGAGACCAATGATTCATTTTCTCTTTGATGCCATCCAAAAGATCCTTCCAGATATCAATTTTTAGTTTTTTGAAATGCGGTGGAACCCCCAAGTAAACAACGGGTAGAGAAGTCCTAGTAAATCCCAGGATCTCAGTAACTCTTTCCTGTAACCTTCGGTCAAGATTGAAGAAGACCACTTTGGATTTTTTATCATTAATGACTTGATTTGAGGCCCGAAGGTAGATGTTTAAAGTATCTCTAATTCCTCTTGCTTCCCTGAGGCTGGCCACTCCAACCAATCCTGTGTCATCCACAAACTGTAAGTGGGTCAAAACTTCTGTCCCCACTTTAATACATGTTATCACACCTAGCTGTCGTCTTCTTAGGAAGAGTCTGCCTAATCCTTCTGCTAAGATGAGGAAGAGGTAAGGAGAGCAAGGGTCCCCTTGACGAAGACCCGGAGAGGCTCCAAAAGGAGTCGAGGGGAGCCCATTGATTAGAACGGAGAAAGAAGGTGTGGAGATACGGCTCATGACCCGATCAATCCGAGTCTGAGAGAAGCCAAAGGCTGCCATCATCTTTGCCAGGAAGCCCCACTCCACCCGGTCATAAGCCTTAGACATATCCAACTTTATGAACATTCCTTTGTTGCCTGAAGTTTGCATTGTATGGATTGCCTCTTGAGCAAGGACCACTTCATCCAAGATCTGTCTTCCTTCAACAAAACCCCCTTGCTCAGGAGGAAATTATTTTATGGAGAAAAGGTTTTAGCCGTTCAGCCATAATCTTCGTGACTATTTTATAAATAACATTGCATAAGGCAATCGGTCTGAAATCAGAGAGATGAACCCCCCCTCCCCTTTTGGAATTAAAGTGATGAAGGTGTGATTGAGAGCCTTAAGCATTCTTTTATTAGTTATGGACTCCTCTGCGACAGACCAAAACATCTTTCTCCGGAGTATCCCGAGAAGGCCTGAAAGAATTCTATAGGAAAGCCATACGGACACGGCGATTTTCCCGTGCTCATCCCAAAGACCACTTTCTTTAGTTCATCACTTTCAATGGGTCTAAGGAGAGTCTGATTCTCTTCGTGAGAGATAATAGAAGGTATGACATTAATAACTTCATTTTGGGCTTCCACATCTTGTTCCCTACTTTCCTTAAAAAGGTTTGAGAAATAATCCATTGAGTGGAAATGCATTCCAGGGAGAGTATCAAAGGAGTGTCCATTCTCATCGTGAAGGACTTCCATGTTATGCATTTGTCTCCTTGCACAGGCTGAGCGGTGGAAAAATTTTGTATTTCTATCACCTTCTAGTAACCAAGTGATTCTTGCTCTCTGTTTCCAATAAATTTCCTCTTGATTATCAATGTCCTCAACCGCTTTGCGCAGAGCATCATCCTCAGCTTTAAGGTGCTCAGTAATGGTACCTTCCCTGAAGTGTTTTTGCACCTCCTCCCATCTAGCCATCAAGGGGGCCCTTTGGAGCTGGAAGTCCGACTTATTGTTTTGTCTCCACTGTTTCAATTTACACTTGACAAAATGGAGCTGTTTATGGAATTTGAACATTGCAGTCCCCAAGGGTAGGCGGCCTTCTTCCCACCACTGTGGAATTTTCCTTCGGAGATCCTCCTTTTGCAACCAAAAATTTTCAAATTTGAATGGCTTATGGTGTTGACTTGTCATCGGCCCTCCCTCCAACAAAAGGGGATAGTGGTCTGAGACTGGACCTTCCAAAATCTGGAACTTAAGATTCCATTTAATAAATGCCTCTTCAGAAACCAAAAACCGGTCTAACTTAACCTTCCTGCTGTGTGGCTCTCTCCTCTTGTTTGTCCAAGTAAAGTAGGTTCCAGGGCCTTTGATATCAACCAGATTAAAGGCATGGATTTGGGCAATCAAGAACCGGTCCCCAGGATCCAAAGCCGGGGCACCACCTTCCTGATCCCTAACGAGACAATTTGGCATTAAAATCCCCGACTATGATCCGAGTCAAAAACTTCCCGGGATGACCTCATGTTGTGTACGACTTGCCATTGGAGCCGCTGGCCATCAAAGCATTGAGCCCCATAGAAGTTTGTAATAAGAACATGTTCAGTTGTGGCATTGTTTCTAAACGAGAGAAGTGAGAACACCCCTCCAAGCTATGTGTTCTAAAGCTGTCCATACTTGAGGGTTCCAGAGAGTAACAATCCCCCAGAGGCACCACTGAGCGACCACATCCATATAATCAGCACCCCGCCATATTCTGTTAGCAGTCTTGCACATAAGATCTACAGACATTTTTGTCTCCTGGATGAGCAAAAAGTCTGTTTTACATTTTCCTAAAAGTCCTTGAACAGCAGATTGATGGGTTCTGCTGTTTAAACCCCTAACATTCCAGGATTGAATAATCATTGAGGACCTTGTGAGCAATAAGACTCAATTGGCCTCACCGATCCTCCATTGATCGGCTTGTCTCCTTGTCTTGCTAGTAGATCCTTATTGGATTTTCTGCCTGCTCCTTGGGAATTACTATTTTTAGACCTCTTCTCCACCTAGGTAATCCCTAGAACCGGCCTTTCCCTGTTCTTTTCAGAGCTTCCCATATTGACGTCCTTAATAACCGGCTGTCTTTGGGGAGTGGATTACCAGTGTCCCTGAGTTCTCCGGCTGCCTTGTCCCGAGAGGGTTCCATTACTGTTCTAAGACCGGAGTAGAAGAAGGGGAAGCCTGAGAGTGAATGTTAATATCCTCAACATTCCCATCCACTCCTTCCATAACTTGGTCCTCTTGATCTACTAGGGATTTAAAGATTTCATACCGATTGGTTGGTTTAAGTTGTGCCTGCTCCTTGGAATTTTTCTTTTTATTTCTCCTTCGCTTCGGTTGTTCAAAACCATCTTTCTGGAGATCAGAATCCTGAGGAATACTAGATGGATCTTGGACAGGGGTAAACTTGCCCTCTCTGGGGCGATTTGGATTTCCAAGCGGCGCCTCCACTTTTGTGCTCAGAATATTTGGGGAGAACCTCGCCAGATGGCCGTGCTTATGGCAGACTCTGCATCTAAAAGGTAGTGCCTCATAATCTAACTGTTGTATCCAGGAGAGCCCTGTCAACTCAAGTTCCACCTCGGTTGGTAGAGGCTGGCTAATGTCCATTTCAACACAGATCCTAGCAAAGACAGTTGTGTTTCCCTCTATAGTGTCTCTGGAGACTCCTATAAATCTGCCTAATGAATTACCAATCATTTCTAAAACCTGCTCACCCCAAAACTCCATCGGGAGAGCATACAGTCGGATCCAGACCGGGACTGCCGTGGGTTCGATACGAGGGTCAAAACCCACTCTCCAAGGTTGAACAAATAACCCAGCCGGGCCATGGTTCCTCTTCTATGATTCAAATGCTCTGTTTCTATCTGCTAAAGAAGAGAAACTAATAATGAAATATCCATTACTAATAGGCCATAAGGAGTACTCACCTAGTGGCTCCCAATTTTGTCTAACCCAGGTGTGCAGAAAGTTCAGAGTGGGACGGATACCCATGAATTTGCAAATCAGGTCGTGATGAGCACGATAGGAGATTGTGTCTTCGACCAGTTTCGGTTCTATAATAATCTTTGGTCTGGAAGTTGATTGCGGAAGGCAACCGTTAACTCGGTGTGTGGAAGCACCCTTGCCAGCGTTCTTGAGTAACGTCTGAAAAGCAGTCCTCTGCGCTTCACCAGTGGAGGGCGAGGGGTTTTCTTTCAGCATCTCAGCGTATGAACTCTTTTTTCCAGCAGAAGAGACTGGAGGAGACCCCATCGGGCCCTCCCGGAACAGCTTACAAGTCTTCAGAGTAGTGCAGAAACAATCAAACAAAGGCTCTGGGAAGATCTGTCGGGCCAGAGGCCCACGAGCAGCACCCGACGTCGGTTCAGAAGTTTTCCCGCCAAATCGCCAGAGCGCGAAAACTCAGCCAGCACCTCATGAGGACATCATCACATGAGTATCATTGTTATGTGAGATTTTTTGTTGAGCATTATTGGAAATATTTTGAGTTGGTTGATACATGCTTGGACTAGGGTTTGTGATAAAGGATTGATCTTTGAGGTGATTGGTTGAGTAGAGTTGATTAAGCCTAGTCAAGTGATTGTGTGAAGTGGTTGTTCAAGTTCCATGAAACAAACTATTCTATATTATGATAAAGTTGATATTGATATTTGAGAATAGAACATATTGAGTCTCTAACAATTCTCTTTATGCTTATATGAGATTTATTTGAGTTGATATTGGGATTTGAGTATAGAACATATTGATTCTCTAATAATTCTCTTTATGCTTCTATGAGATTGATTTGAGTTGAGATTGAGATTTGAGAATATAACATGTTCAATCTATAATAATTCTCTTTATGCTTCTATGATATTGATTTGAGTTGAGATTGAGATTTGAGTATAGAACATATTGAGTCTCTAACAATTCTCTTTATGATTCTATGTGATTGAACAAGTTCTGTGTGGACTTGTTAAGCATATTTGAGGCAAGTCTTTGAGAAGGTTTGTGGACTGATTTTGTGTAAGATTTTGTGAAAGTGTGCAATGCATATTTGAGCAAGGACTAGAGAGGACTTATTGAGTAAATTTGGACAAGTTCTATGTGAGCTTGTTGAGCAGATTTGGACAGGTTCTATGTGGACCTATTGAGCAGATTTGGACAGGTTCTATGTGGACCTATTGAGCAGATTTGGACAGGTTATGTGTGGACCTATTGAGAAAATTTGAGTAGGTTTTGAGTGGACCTATTAAGAATATTTGAGTAGGTTTTGAGTGAACCTATTGAGAATATTTGAGTAGGTTCTAAGTGGACCTATTGAGAAGATTTGAACAAGTTCTGAGTGAACCTATTGAGCAGATTTAAGAAGGTTCTGAGTGGAATTGTTGAGTAGATTTGAGTAGGTTTTGAGTGAACCTATTGAGCAGATTTGATAAGGTTCTGAGTGAGCCTATTGACAGAGATTTGGAGGTGACAAAGTATAGAGGATAGAGTCTCAGTGGATAGAGATCCAACAACTAGGACAATTGAAGACAAATCTTCTGAGTGAGGAGTCTTCAAGTGGAAAGAGATCCACCAGTCAGTGCAACAGAGAGACAAAGTCTTCTAGAATATCACTAGCTAGAGCATAAGGGGAAAGAGTTCTCTCATGGAAGATATCCATGAACTTGAGATTAGGGGATCAACATCTCCTTTGGACAGAGGTACATAAACATTGTAATTGGGAAGGATTCCCAAAGATATTATTTGAGAAATATTTAGAAGAAATATTTTCTTTGTGGAGGTAGCCCACATTGGGTGAACCACATTAAAATGATGTCTCTCATGTGTGTGATGCTTTGTGTGATGTTTACTATTTTATTAATGCCGATGCTATTATTTGGGAAATTTTTTTATGTTATACTGTTCACCCCCCTCTCAGTAGAAGCACATGTTATTCAAATTTTGATTACGAAATGCATGCCCTATATGGGTAGGGCATGAAATTGGCTTAGATTCCCTTTTGGGACCTCAAAACAATAAACAACTAAGCATAAAGTAGTGAAAATAGATTTGTAAATTAAGCTAAAGTAAGTGCAAAACTTGATGAATTGATGGAGAAAGTAAGGAGCAATTAAGAGGTGGAAGAAGAAATCTAATAAGGTTGATCGATCCAATCATCAAGACTCCTCCACTCAATCCCCAAGGGTAACAATCACCAAAGTGCAAAACAACAAAACAACGTGTAACAAAAGAGCACTTGATATCATGAGCAAATGAATGAGTCAACAGTTAGAATCTCCTAATAAATTATTGGACAAGATTAGGGAATCCACACCCTTATTTATAATAGGTTTGGAGGGAAAAAGAAGTGAGGAAATAAAATTTTATGACGAGTAAATTTTGACCCAAAAACGGGTCGACAAAGGGAGGGGTTTTAGTGAGAAAACCCCTCCATTACCCCCATATAAATCAGGTGCAAATTTGGTAAAGCTAAGGAAACAAGGCCAAGAAGAAGGGAAAAGAGCCCCAATTTTATACTTAGTAAGTTTGGGTGGCTAGTTAGGGGTCTAAGGAAGAATTGAATCATTTGGATGGGTCAATTTTTTGTGTCTATATTTTTACCCCTCTTTGATGTATTTACAACCAAATAAATACGTCAAAAATAGATGTAGACTCCTATGGGAAAACACAAAAAGGGGTGGTTGGGTTTGGATAGAGGGATGGTACAAAAAGGGTATTAACCTAAACATTACAAATTTACATGCAAAATGAGACATTACTACCATTGATGCCTCTAATTCTAGGGTGCTCCCTCAAGTTTTTGGAAGGAATACAAAATTCTAGATAAAAACATGAAAAAAGATGCACAAAGGGTAAAAAGACAAAAACAATGAAAAAGGGTAAAAGACAAGACAAGGAGAAAGAAAAAGAAGAAAGAGGAGGAGAGAGATGAAAGGGAGGGAAAAATAGTAAGCAAGGGAGATAATAAAAGAAGGGAAAAGAAAAGAGAGGGAAGAAAAGGGGAAAAGGAGGGTAAATAGGCTCATTTTCATCGTGCAAGGAGGAGAAAAGAGCTCTAGAGAAGAAAATGAGAGAATGGCACTACCAACTTACCGTGCTACCATGGAAAGGGGTAAGGCAGGGACCACTGCTGATTGGGTGAAGGTACGGATCAATATTCCCTTGCTATTTGTTAATTTTGCACTTGCACATACAAAACAATAGTAATTTTTGCATTTTTCATTTTTTAAGCAATTGTTGTCAAAATTCATTGTTGACTGCAAATTTGGTTGTGAAGTGCAAATTTGGTAGGCTACCCAAGTCATTTCATGCCTTGTATGGACGAGGCATGAATTTGGTTAGGATACATTGTAAAATTTGTGCTTGGTCATTCTAAAGCATGAATTTGGTAAATTTTGCGCAAAAAGAGTTGGTTTTTTAAATATTTATGTTTTCTTTTAAGATTTTTAAATGTTTAAAATGATGATCTGATGATAAAATTGTGTTATTATGTATCTAGATGTACTTAAGAGTAGAGAGTGGTTATCGATCACACTCAAGGATGCTATGAGATAGCTCATAACAAAAGAGATGGAGAAACTAGAGAACGTGGGGCTATTGTATTTGGCAGAGATGCCCCGCATTGAGGTGGACCAATCCCTACTAATAGCTCTGGTGGAGCGATGGTATAAAAAATTATTCACATTCTAGCTATCAATTGGGGAGATGATGATCACACTAGAGGACATGTGGTGCATCTTGAGGATCCCCACTAGGTGGAGGATTTTTTACATGGTATGGATCTTGATGGTAGCATCGAAGATGATGTCGAGAGACCCAACACATGTGATCCAGTAGAGTGGATTCCATGTTGATGAGATGCCACATAGATATGGAGTTGGGATACTGATGTCTGTACTATACGAAGTGGTGGTAAGTATGCAAGTGTACCATACTAGTAGGTGATACCTACCATAGGCACTGGTGGGAGTAGTTGCAAACATTTGAGATCAGGGATTAATATTTCTATGGGCACCGTATGTGCTAGCATGATTATATAGGATGTTGCATACAATTATGCATAAGAAAAAAATAAGATTGATTTGTATGATGTTGCTCTAGGTGTGGTACTAGGAGCACATAGTGGTGTAAATACTGAGTGCACTACCAAGATCATTACCCAATGTGGAGAGACCAAAAAAATTATAGGTGGAGTTGACACTACGAGCATGGACATAGGTCGTATGCCAGTATCTTACCACTAAGGATGTGGGTGATAGATGAGCTATGGGAGTACCTATTATATAGAGACTATGAAATCTACACCCAAGCTAGAGGGAGGACATGGAGGAGCTAGCTAAGGTGAGGAGGATCTAGTGGCTCATCACTAAGAAGGGTGAGCGGGAGCTATTTAGGTTTGACCAAGTACAACACCAGTTCAACATTCTACAAGAAATTTTAGATTTGGGAGACCAGGAGGGATCCACCAAGATGTGGAGGTTCTCTTAATGTGGTGAGGTGATGAGTGTCATCAAATCTTCATCATTTAATCATTATGTGTCAATCCAGGGCGGTGTCCAAGGCTATATACGAAAGCAGGGGTTAACAGACTGATTTTTAGTTCATCTAGATCATGGCCTTATTCATGGAACAATTAGTATTTTGGGGGTGTCAGGTGTCCCTTTTAATCTCCTAGAAACTAAAACCGAGTGCCTACTTATCCTTGCATAATTGAAATTCACACGAGTTGCAGGAAAAGCAAATCTGAACTATTGCAGAATTGAAAATGACAGAATTTAATTGATAGAATTTAAAATAACAAAATTGAAATCACAGAATTAACTATAACAACAATGAAACTTTTCAGAATTGAAACTTCACACCTGTAGAAAATGAAACCTAAGACAATGATGAAATTCAAAGGTTGGTAAGCAAATATTGCAAATCTGTAGCAAACTGAATTATCAAGAAATTCTATGCAAACTGGAAATACAGACTAGAAATGTTGAAGTGAAACAGAAAATGTTATGCTATAAAATCTATTCTAGATGACTTAACTATAATGCATTCATGTGCCACATGCTAGATGAAGTTTAATTCAATATTAACTATGCAAAAAGCTGTCAGATTCCTGCTGACCTGCTACAGCAAGAAATAGCAGAATTCTATCAGGTAAAAACCCTCCTCTGGACCTGGAAGTGGCCCTTGCTTCCTGAACCAAAAGAGGGCAAATAAACTTGCTCTACACTATTAAATCCTCACACTAAACTCAGAAGCAAACATGAATGACAAATATTGCACCTTTATTTCATTCTCAGCATATCAACAGTGCAGGGGAAGTTCTGCAGACTACTGATCTGTTGTAGTACACAATTACAACACTTGGAATGCTCTATCTCCTAGCACCTATATCCTCTTATCCTATATTCTCCTATATGCTCAACCAAATGGGAGCATTTTATTTATACAAGCAAGGTACAACAGTGATAAGGTTTGGTGCTTCAATACAGGACTGTTACAACTGTTGCAGGACTATGTTTCCCAAAAATGTAGGGATCTGATCCATTAAACCTTATCCATTCTAGTGTTTGGCTTTATCTGGTGAGGGACAGGTGTTGGAAAGGATAGGGATGTCCCTAGAATAGTTGCAACCACCGTTTACCTCCCTTTTACTGTAATTAAAGATGCATTTGACCAAATTTATGTCTTCTGCGCTTATTTTGGAGCTGCTCCGAAATATCAGGCAGCAGAACAGAGTTTATATTAATTCATGCTCTAGAAGCGCATGAGAATAGTTGTGATGGTGGAAATAGTCTCCATAAGTGCCCAGAAGACTGATTCCATCTTTTGCATGAGCTGGAGTGGACAAATTCCAAGCCATGTTGTATATGTACAGCTGGCTGGAATTTGTATGGAAAAGTTCCTATTTTTTGCACAGTCAAACTGTTGACAAAGTTTTGGCACCTTTTGGTTATTTAAAATGGTTAAACGGTGGGGAAATCTTATGAAAGAAGCACAAAACCAAATAGATAGCAGCACCTTAATATTACAACATTAACTTAATGTAAAATATACTAAATAATACAGTTGAAACAGATTATAAAACATAGATAAACAGTCAAAATAGGTCATATGCACTTTATCATTCCAATATGCAAACATCATCATATAATGCATAGTATCACTAAAATTAGTACAAAATCATATCATAAGTGGTTCCAAATAGTTTAAAAAGTTATCAAAAGTAGTCTTTGTATGAGGTAATGTTCTGCCTCATCATTTCCCCCAACCTATTGTAATGCATGTCCTCATGCATTCTGTTCTACTACAATAGCACAAAGATCTATGTCAAGATAGCGTTCAACATATTTCCATAGTCTACTTCCAACTTTGTAATATCCTTTGTGCTCTTTGATTTCCCTGAGCCACTCCTAGAATTGATCGTCTGATTGAGGGTCATTATCAAAGAAATATGGAACAAGGATGATAATTGTTGGATTCCTGTACCTGAGACCTATCCACTGCTCCTTTACCTCAAATATGGTCTGGATTATACATTCTACCCTTCTTCTAGACCACATCAGGTTATTTGGTGAGATGGGTTCTCTCTTTTGTAGTGATATAGGTAACTCTCCCCACCTATTTTTGCAAGTTGATAAAGCATCAGCAAAAGATGTTGCACAGAAGGTTTGAAAACCATCTATGCATTTCTGCAAGTTCCCTAGATACATTTTTCTTACTCTGTCATCCCTCATTAGAGTATAGTGCTCACTTGGGGAGGTCCTATGGTTCAGGTGAACAGGCCTAATGAGCAAAACTACCTGTAATTCCATGGCCTTGTTGGTTTTCTTTTCCTGCTCCCAATATATTTGATTCTGGAGTGTAGACTGAAAAGCCCTAAGCTGAAGATCACCAGTGAAGACATGGGGAAGGAAGATAACTTCGATTGGCAAAAATAAATTATGCAGGAACAATTCACATAGCAAATTCTGGTGTTCTACAGAACTTTGCCAAAAAGCTTCTAGAAACTCACTAGGTGTTTCCAATTTGTGAGAGAGGCCAGAGGTGATCCTCATTGTTTGCCAATGGAGGTATTTTTATTTCAAAATTAAGCTGTAGAATCTGGCTGGCCTCCGACACTGAACCATACACTCTACAATCTGGCATACATCCTGCACTTGTTCCTTCAATTTTTCAATTTCTAATTTTTTTTGTTCTAGCTCTTTTGTTAAGGTCTGTAATGATGAGACCTTTCCTTCTAATTGATGACATATTGCCATCCAATATGCCACATCTTCATTATATTTTTCTAATGTAACTATTTTTGGTGACCTAACTATTGGTTGCATTTGTGGAATGACATTAACTTGGATGCCTACATCCACCTTTTCAAGTACAGGGGGCTCTGTCTATGTTCCAATTTCTACTAGTTCAATCTTAGATGCATTCAAATTAACAAGATTTTGAGGAGACTATGGAATTACCTCTTCTTGTACTATTATTTCTCCCTCTGTAGGTGTTATTGATTCGGTTATCTGTTGTGTCCCTGGATGCTCATCCTTTGTTCTGTCTTCAACTTGTTGTGGTGCTTGTGCAACTTCTTCCTCTTCAATTGCTGCCCTAATTGGTGAGTTCCTCTCAGATAAGGCTGCATCACCAGCCAAGTTCAATAGAATATTGGCTAATTCATCTCCAGAGTCAGACTAAGGAGGATGCTGCTCTAGAAGTGTGAGTCTAGCCTTTACAACCTCTATCTCTTGCCATAACTTAGCAATAATATCATATTTTTCCTTCAAAGAAGCTTCACTTTGTTCAATCCATCATGTCTGTGTTTTAATTACACTCCTGGCTGCATGCAACTGAGTTTTTATATCCATTTCATTCTCCTCTTCGGTGCTTAAATCATCCTCCCCTTCCTCAGCTGCTATAGATTCTTCCTCAGAATCAGGATAATCTACAAGTGGTGCAAGCATTTCTGCAATAGTGGTGTGTCCCCTTGCTTCCTCTATTATGGTTCTATCTTCTGAGTCTGATGAGTAATTGAGGGACATTGTAGGCATAGCCATATCTGTTGCACTATCCATGCCCTTGGCACTTATAGTTTCTTCCACCTACAGGGTATCAACATGTGCAGTTCCTTCTTCCTTTTCCACATCACCTATGTTGGTGGATTTTTGAAGTCTTGAAGACCTTCTCAATCCCGAAGCTGATTGCTTTTGTTTCTTTTTAGATTGTGAAATGGAGCTTGTCAATCCTAGGGTAGGGTCTACTTCAGGTGTTCCCTTCTCCATCTGCCCTTCCCTGCTTGAACTTCCAAATTGCTCAGTGGACTGAGTGGGAAAAATAGTTACATTTTCAGAAAATGTAACCTTCCTCCTCTTTCCTACAAGATCAATCTTAGACTGTTTCTCTCTTTGCTTCCTTGTCCTGGAGGATGGAGGTCCCTGTGGTGAGGAAGGAATTTCTTTTTGAGAGGATTCAGTTTCAATTTCATGTTCAAAATTTTCAATTTCTATTTCTGCTTCAGATTCAGGTCCTTCAACCTCTACCTCTTCTTCAGATCCAGGGCTTTCAACTGCCTCTTCCTCAATCAACTCATTCCATGCATGAAAAAACCTATCAAAGCTTCTAGGGTTTCCCCTGAAGTGATGTCTGCATATCATCTTGATTAGGCCATGGTGTTTGGGAGACCCTTTTCCTGCTTGGTACTTTTTGGCCATATTTACCAGCTCTTGGTATAGGTACAGAGGCAGATTTACCTTCAGTTCAGGGTTTGAGCGGCCGTGACGAAGATGGGTTAAAATTCGCATATGATGTCCTGAGAGGACAGGGAATTGCCCATCGTAGGTCAAAAACCTAATGACCCATACTGCAACTTCATCCCAAGGAGGCTGTAAACTTGTTCTTTTGACCCCCTTGCAGATATTATTACTTAATACAAACTCAGTGGGCCTATCCTCATTTCCCCTGAATTGATTTACAAGTTCAACTAAAGTATTTTTCCTTGATTTTCCAATTTGAACCCCATGCAATGGTAATTCAATAACCTGGCTGAGAATTTTAGGGCTTACCTGGATGGTCATGCCGTTGATATGAATTTGGTTGTTGTGGAAGGTACGTGCGAACTCAGCAGCCAACCCTTCTGAATACCCATCGAACTTGTGCAAGAAGGGCATAAATCCCCCTTCAGTAAAAATTTGCATGCATTCCCCATATTTCTGCAAATATTCTATGTTATCTAGCTCAATTTTATTCTTCTATCCTCCCATTATCAATGATTGGGGTTCTGCGTATCTTAGGTCTAAAAATTTTACTATAGGTGTTTCTCAGCTTTGGAATACTTGAGTCTGTAAAGAGTAATGCTCGAGGGTGAAGAGTAAATGAGTGCAATGCTAGAATAACTTCCAAACATGCTAGGTAACGTGAACTTGGCACGTGGTGGCAATTCATTGCATGCAAAAGTTACCATCAATCGGATGTTACTGCGTGTCATCGTATAATTGCAGTTGTCGGGAGTGATATGGGATAATTAAATTTTTACGAGAGTCCTCCTTTTCAATAGGCTTTGAGTTGTGTGCCATACTGGTCACATGCGGCAATTTTTGAAACTCCATGCCCCCTCAAATATTTGCTTTGGAACTTGAATTTGAAACCTGTGTTCCAAATACTATTTCCAACCCAATTGGTGCAAAACCTTCAAAAATTTTAATTTATTTGACTTTTTAGCCATGTGATTTCGGAGATTAATGAATTAACCTTTTTGTTAATTCATTCCAATCGGTTTTATTGCATAGTCCATTCCAGAGCATATACCCTTTTCATTCCGAAACTAATTCTAAAGCTTCTTCATTCGAAAACTTGTTATGTGCAACAGGTTCATTCCAGAGCAGTACCTTTCAAGAGCATTTGAAGAGCCTTTTCTACCTTAGACTACCTTGATAACTTTTTGGAACCAGACCTTATGTATGCTTTATACTAACTAGGGATATCATACACTACATAATAAATATTTACAATATTAAAATAGAAAAAGGCACATACCTGAAGAAACCATTCTATCTACATTTTGTACAAATGTTGTTTTCTGCTGATTTTAAGTTGACTCCTCAAAGTGTAACAGGTGCAATCTGGAAAATAGTGAAACAGAGGTGAGAATGAATGGAATGGTAAATAGTGAAACAATGGTGAAAATGAATGGAATGGTAAATAGTGAAACAATGGTGAGAATGAATGGAATGGTGGCGGGTCCATGAGGCAAACATGCCAAAAAAACCGGTTTTCATGTAAGCCCAATTCAGATGCGCCTCAAAGAGGTTTTCACATTCTGAATTATTATTATTATTTTTATATATATATTTTTATTTTTTTCATTTTTTTATATATTTTGGTTCATGTCACTTGATTGAGTCCATCTTGGAAGAAGTGGTTTCTTCCAATACTGATACATCCAAGTTTCCTACTTGCTTGAGAAACTCCTCCTTGGTTAACGGTTTGTGATATATCCGAAGACGATGACCGTTAACCACCATTTTCCTTCTTGAATCATCTATTGGTGAAAGATGTACAACTCCATTTGCAAATACCTCCTCAACCTGATAAGGTCCGAGCCACCGAGTCTGCAACTTGCCAGGATAGTCTTCATATCATGAGTCAAACAACAAAGCCCAATCGCCTTGTTGAAATTTCCGTTGTTGGATATGACTATCATGCCACAACTTGCGTTGTGATTGGATCATCTCAGTCTAGTGCAATGCATCCCTCCTTAGCTCATCCAATGTATTGAGCTACAGAATTTGGTCCATTTGTGCCTGTGACAAATCAATACCTACATCCAAAGTAGTTCGAAGAGTTAATAACTCAAATTCAATAGGCAAAAGAGGCTTTTTACCATAAACCAATTCATATGGTGTGAATCCAGTAGTGGATTTCCAAGTAGTGTTGTAAGCCCAAATTGCTTCAAGTAACTTCTCCACCCAATTCCTCCTATGGGCTGCTATAGTTTTGGTTAAGATCCTCTCTAATTCCCTATTTGTCACTTCAACTTGGCCATTGGCTTGCGGATGGTAAGGTGAGGATTTTTGGTGTTTGATTTCATACAACTTTGTAAAGGCTTCAACAAATTTTGAGGTAAACTGAGGTCCCTGATCAGTGGTGATAGAATGTGGGGCTCCAAATCGTAGAAATATTTGTGAATACAGGAAATCAACAACTTTCTCTTCTCGAGCATGCTTAAAAGCATGGGCTTCTACCCACTTGGTTACATAATCAGTACATACCAAGATATGCACTTTCCCTTGGGAAGGTGGATCAATGGGTCCTACAAAATCTAGCCCCCACCTTTCAAATGGTTCTGTTCCTACTTGAGGTTGTAATGGCATTTCACTAGTGAAGGTAGGTTTTCCCATCCTTTGGCATGCATCACAATGTCTAACATAATTTTTCACATCTTTATGCAAAGATGGCCAGTAATAACCAGTACCCAAGATCTTTCGAATTGTACTCTTGACTGAATAGTGTCCTCCTGAAGGTTCATCATGACATGCCCGTAGGATATCATATACCTCATCCTTGTGGATGCACCTACGCAAAACATGGTCAGGACTGCATTTAAACAATAAACCTCCTATCCATTCAAAAGAAGAACTTTGCTTGATTAACTGTTTCCTTTGTTTAGGAGTAAAGTGAAGAGGAATTTTTCCTGTAGCCAAATAATTAGCTATATCTGCAAACCATGGAGACTGCACAGAAATAGCAAACAATTTCTCATCAGGAAATGCATCTTCAACCAACTCTCCCGTATCTTCATTTGGCAATCTTGATAGAAAATCTGCAACTACATTAGCTTTCCCTGGTTTATTAACTATAGTGATATCAAATTCTTGCAATAGTATTAACCATAGAATAATTCTTGCACTAACCAAAGTTTTATTCATCAAGTATTTAATGGCAACATGATCTGTATGAATGAATACCTGATATCCTATGATATAGTGTCGGAACTTATTAATAGCATATACTACAGCTAAGAATTCCTTCTCAGTAGTAGTGTAGTTCTTTTCAGCTCCTGTCAAGTTTTTACTGATGTAATAAATGGCATAATGCTCCCCATTGTCAATTTGCCCTAATGCAGCTCCAATAGCAGTATTGGAAGCATCAGTTTGAATATGGAAGGGCAATTCCCAATTAGGTCCTCTCAATACAGGGGGAGTTGTTAACTTTTCTTTTAATTCCTCAAAAGACTTTTGACACTCAGTAGACCAAGAAAATTCAGAATTTTTCATTAGTAATGCAAATATTGGATTGGCTATAGTACTGAAATTGGCAATAAATCTACGGTAGAAACCAATGTGTCCCAAGAAACTCCTCACATCAGTTTGAGTTTTTGGAGGAGGAAGGTTTTTGATGACTTCCACCTTTTTAGGATCAACCTTGATCCCATAAGAGGAGATATGATGACCAAGGACAATCCCTTCCTCCATCATTAAGAAACATTTATCAGGATTCAGAGACAAATGATATGTTTCACAACGTATTAAAACTTTTTCAAGTTGTTCTAAAGTATATTCAAATGTATCTCCAAACACTGTGAAGTCATCCATATAAATCTCTACACTTTCATTTGTTAGATCAGAAAATATAGCCAAAATAGCTCTCTGAAATGTTGTTGGTGCATTGCACAAACCGAAGGGTAACACTCTGTAAGCAAATGTTCCCCAAGGACATGTGAAAGTTGTCTTTTCTTGGTCTTCTGGTGCAACCTGGATCTGATTATAACCACTAAAACCATCAAGGAAACAGAAAAATTTCTTACCAGCAAGGGTGTCCAACACTTGGTCTATAAATGGTAATGGAAAGTGATCTTTATGTGTGACCTTATTCAATTCCTTGTAGTCCACACATACTCTCATCTTCCCATTTTTCTTTGGAACAATGACCAATGGTGAAACCCACCTACTATCTGAAATTGGATAAATGAATCCTACATCCAATAGTTTTTTGATTTCTTCCTTAACAATATCCTTCAGAGCGGGATTCAGATGCCTTTGTGGTTGTCTTACTTGGTTTGACATCTTTAGTGTATATCCTATGTGTACACACATCAGGGTGAATTCCAGTCATGTCCTTATAACTCCAAGCAAAATCTTGAACATGTCTCTGTAAAACAACAAATAATTTGGCTTCTTGCTCATTAGTCAACCAGCTATTAATGTTCAAAAAATTTCCTGGTTGTATCTCAATCTGCTTAATCCCTGGATAAATAGAGTTGACAACCTCATATTTACTGATTAAAGCATTTAAGGGACAATGATGTGGCTGCAGAGTATGAAATACTCTTGATTCTGGTGTAAATGTGATACCTGATGGGATCATTTGCATAGGACAGGTGAAAGAAGTCAGAAGATGATGATGCCATCCATGTGGCAATGTGAAGGAGCTTTCTTGTAGTGGAATAGATGACAGATGTTCAGCAGTTTGTTCTTCATCTTTCCATAACAAATGATGGACAAGAATTTGATCATCCCTAAGGCCTTCTTCTTGCAATGTTTTCACCAAAATTGTTTCATGTTCAAAGATTTCTCTTTCTGGTGAATTAAGTTCTTCAATATGTTCTTTTACTACAATGGTGGCCAAGGTGACAATAGTTTCCTGTTCTTCATCGGACTCAGGATACCATATCTGTCCAAAAAATTTGGCTGAAGGTTGGGCTGGTGGATACAAGGAAATATTTTTTAGGTCTACACCATTTGAAATGGTCATCTCACCTGACCTGCAGTCTATAAATGCAGTTGTAGTGGCAAGCCAAGGTCGTCCTAGAATAATAGGATAGCCATTAGCTGAGTTTCTAGGCTGCAACACTAAGAAATCTACAGGGTATTCCCAAGAAGACACTTCAATGGCAACATCCTCCAGAATTCCTTTCGGTTTAGCCACTGACCTATCTGCCATTTCCAAAACTGTGGTAGTAGGACTAAGGTTATTGAGCTGCAATTTTTGCATGGTTTCCTTAGTCATCACGTTGATTGCAGCTCCTAAATCGATAAGTACATTTGGAATTTGAACTAACCCAATAGTAATTGTAACTACTTGACTCCCTGGATCACCATATTTAGGGGGTACTAGTTTTCCAGAAAGTAGGTCAGCCAACTTACCTTCTACTTGTACAGTCTTAGGAAAGGCTTTCTTCTTCCTGCCAGGTTTCCTAATACACAACTCCTGAATGGTTTTCCTAATCAGAGGTACATCCTTTATTGCCTGCAACAAAGGGAGTGAGATAGACATTTTCCTCAATTCTATGATTAATTCTGATTCAGGAGCAGTGATAGTGTGGTCAAACCTTTCAGGATACGGTAGGTCTACCGAGGCAGGTTCAATTTTTCCTTGTAAACTTTCTATTTTTTCCTCTTTTTGCTCTGTTTGTGGTTTTTCTGGACTTGAAAATTCTTGCTTTCCATCAATTTCTTCAATAGTGGGTGGTGCAGGGTCAGGTAAAACCTTCCCTGAATGTAATTGGATGTTACTACAGTCAAGGACATGGACTGCAATAGTCTCTTCAGACTCAGCTCCATAAATAGGGGTTGCTTGTCTATTGTTATTGGGGTTAGCCATAGGTTGAGCTAGAAGTGGAGGTTGCTTAACTGGTTGTGTTTGTTGTGGTTGAACTCTTCCCTAAAAATTTTGATTAGGGGCTGGCAGCAAGTGTTGATTTGGTGATTGATACCTCTACTGCCCTTGATAGGATGGGTATTGTGGCCCCCATATTTGCCCTGACTGATTTGGTACCCAAGATGGATTAACTGAATGCCATGGCTGATTCCAACCAGAATGTGACCAATCTTGAGGGGCTGCCCAAGATTGATTCCAAGTTTGGGGAGGAGGTTCGGTATATGCCCATGGCATATTCCAAGGATTCTATCCCCAATTTGAAGAAAAGCGAGGGGTATTTTGGTTTTGTATGAAGTTGCCTCCTGGCCTTTGCCCAATAGCATGAAGTTCTTCAACTTGGGTTTCTAAAACACTCTGAAGATGGGGCAAAAGGTGACATTTATCAGTTTTATGCTCCTTTGAGAAAATGCCACAAATTGCTGAAATTGAAGTCTTGTCCAAAGGACAATCTTGCAGAGCATGCTTATTTTTGCACCTAGGACAATAGATAGACAGGGGTGGTGAAGAATTGGCTCTTGTATTCCTTTCTCCTAAAGCAGTGTTTAGTTGAACAAGTATATCAGTTTTCATATTAGCCATTTCCTCCATCAAATATTTTATATCAGTATTACCAGGATTCCTTTTCCTTCTTCTTTGCCTAGTGCGGGAATAATTTCTGCACAACTCTACAATATCATTAATATCAAGTTGGTTTATATCTCCTTTTCCCATTAAGTCTAATACTTCTCTAGAATCATCCTGCAAACCTCTCAGAAATATAGTTTTTAATAAGTCGGTTTCCACAGGACCACATCTCTTTTGGATAAAGGTAAATCTATCAAGATAATCCTCTAAGTTTTCATCCTCTTCTTGTCTTATCCGAAATAACTCATCCTTCCTATTTCTCACTCTACAATACTCCTGATACTTATCCAAAAATGCAGTTTCCATTTGATCCCAAGTGCGGATTGAATCTGGTTCAAGGCTCATAAACCACCGTAAGGCTGCATCTTTGAGTGTAGAGGGAAATAACTTCAGTTTTTGGTTATCATTGACATAGTCATAAGTCTGACACAAGACCTTGAATTCAAACAAAAATTGATCAGGATCTTCAGAAACAACTCCCCTAAATATTGGTAATACTGAGGGTGAAATTATTTTCATAGGAGCATTCTGAGTAGGATTCAGATGAATAGGGTATTCAAAAGTTCTAACAGGAGGATTGTCAGCATCATGACCAACAATATCCCTATCATGTTCTCCTTGTTCTGCCATAGGTGCTTCCTCAGCTTTAATTTGTTCAAGCTGGTTCGAGATGGATCAGCCCTATGGGTATGTCTAGAAGCAAGTGCCTCTAAGAGCTCTTCTTGCAAAGATCCTACAATTTTAGTTGATGAAGAAGATGATTCTCTTTTAAGTCTTTCAGGAAGTTCATACACAGGCAGATCTTCACCTGATCATGAAGAACGCCTTGGTGGAAAAGAGCCAGTTATGATAAACCTTCCTCTTTCGTCTCTTGGCCTATGCATTCATGCCTATTTACTAAATAAACTAAACCTCAGGTTTCCAAAAACTATTTCCTAAAATAGGACAGTTTCTGGACTGCTAGACCTCTCCTAACAACACCTAAGTGTCCCCGAAAATGGTGCCAAAAATGATGAGTGTCATCAAATCTTCATCATTTAATCATTATGTGTCAATCCAGGGTGGTGTCCAAGGCTATATACGAAAGTAGGGGTTAACAGACTGATTTTTAGTTCATCTAGATCATGGCCTTATTCATGGAACAATTAGTATTTTGGGGGTGTCAGGTGTCCCTTTTAATCTCCTAGAAACTAAAACTGAGTGCCTACTTATCCTTGCATAATTGAAATTCACACAATTGCAGGAAAAGCAAATCTGAACTATTGCAGAATTGAAAATGACAGAATTTAATTGATAGAATTTAAAATAACAAAATTGAAATCACAGAATTAACTATAACAATAATGAAACTTTTCAGAATTGAAACTTCACACCTGCAGAAAATGAAACCTAATACAATGATGAAATTCAAAGGTTGGTAAGCAAATATTGCAAATTTGTAGCAAATTGAATTATCAAGAAATTCTCGATGCAAATTGGAAATACAGACTAGAAATGCTGAAGTTGAAATAGAAAATGTTATGCTATAAAATCTATTCTAGATGACTTAACTATAATGCATTCATGTGCCACATGCTAGATGAAGTTTAATTCAATATTAACTATGCAAAAAGTTGTCAGATTCCTGTTGACCTACTGCAGCAAGAAATAGCAAAATTTTTTAGGTAAAAACCCTCCTCTAGACCTGGAAGTGGCCCTTGCTTCCTGAACCAAAAGAGGGCAAATAAACTTGCTCTACACTATTAAATCCTCACACTAAACTCAGAAGCAAACATGAATGACAAATATTGCACCTTTATTTCATTATCAGCATATCAACAGTGTAGGGGAAGTTCTGCAGACTACTGATCTGTTGTAGTACACAATTACAACACTTGGACTGCTCTATCTCCTAGTACCTATATCCTCTTATCCTATATTCTCCTATATGCTCAACCAAATGGGAGCATTTTATTTATACAAGTAAGGTACAACAGTGATAAGGTTTGGTGCTTCAATATAGGACTGTTACAACTATTGCAGGACTATGTTTCCCAAAAATGTAGGGATATGATCTATTAAACCTTATCCATTCCAGATGTTGGCTTTATCTAGTGAGGGACAGGTGTTGGAAAGGATAGGGATATCCCTAGAATAGTTGCAACCATCGTTTACCTCCCTTTTACTGCAATTAAAGATGCTTTTGACCAAATTTATGTCTTCTACGCTTATTTCAGAGTTGCTCCGAAATATCAGGTAGCAGAATAGAGTTTATATTAATTCATGCTCCAGAAGCGCATGAGAATAGTTGTGACGGTGGAAATAGTCTCCATAAGTGCCCAGAAGACTGATTCCATATTTTGCATGAGTTGGAGTGGACAAATTCCAAGCCATGTTGTATATGTACAGCTGGCTAGAATTTGTATGGAAAAGTTCATATTTTCTGCACAGTCAAACTGTTGACAAAGTTTTGGCACCTTTTGGTTATTTAAAATGGTTAAACGGTGGGGAAATCTTATGAAAGAAGCACAAAACCAAATAGATAGCAACACCTTAATATTACAACATTAAATTAATGCAAAATATACTAAATAATACAGCTGAAACAGATTATAAAACATAGATAAATAGTCAAAATAGGTCATATGCACTTTATCATTCCAATATGCAAACATCATCATATAATGCATAGTATCACTAAAATTAGTACAAAATCATATCATAAGTGGTTCCAAATAGTTTAAAAAGTTATCAAAAGTAGTCTTTGTATGAGGCAATGTTCTGCCTCATCACGAGGTGGGTAGAGGATAACTTGGATGACCCACTGTACATGTATCTAGGTGTGGATGACATCATGGTGGCCCTCGGGTATAGGGTATGGTATAGGAGCATTATTACCTTGAGGATCTCACCACTATTTCTAGTGTAGATATTATAGGTGATGGGTTAGCAAGTGTAGTTGGTGCTTTGAGAGACCATGTGATGTACCACTAAGAGGTAGCAAAGAGACACAGTCCCATCTACATCATCATGGGTATAGGTTTGGATGGAGATACTGACAATCATGAAGGGGACCATCATGATCTCTAGCTCAAGAGGAGGGAGAGCCATAGGGGTTACCCCCACTATGGCATAGGTAGGACCTAAGGTGATAGGCCCAGGGGAGGCAAAGGGGCTATGAGCCATAATAGTAATGATGTAGGTGGAGATGGAGTCCATCCATAGTGCACTAGACCAGGCTCAAGTAGAGTAAGATACAGGACATGGGCTAAGGTAGATCACCTCAGAGGGGAGATGGATCAACAGACCTAGGTAGAGGGGATGGTTATTATGGTAGGTAGCCAATAAGGTGAGGGAGGCCACCTACTACTGATGGAGCTATAGAGGATGAGGGAGTCATATGAGATGATAGTATGAAGGGTGATCTACTACTATATGGCCTATTACCATGCTATCCTAACTGATCAAAGGGTTCCAAAACCATCATCTCAATGATCATAGAGTTGTTCACAATCATGAGCATAATCTGGTTCATGATCTATGAACATGACTCCCCCACCACCTATAGCAAGCAAAGCAGAGGGGATAGGCTTGCATAGCTAGGGTTAGGATTGGGATGACATGTCAATTTTTATTGTGGCATGCACCCCTAGGGATGGTCAAGTGTGCCAAGCTCTCTTTTATGGCACATCAATCGATAAGCACACACTTAGTGCTATCAAGTAATACTAGCTATGATTTATTTATGTGTTATGGTGCAATTAAAATATGTGTGCTTATGTGTGATTGTTTTTATTTATTTATATTTTTATATTTTTGTGTATGCATGGTGAACACAAACATAATGGATGCAATGAATGAATCCTAAATGAATGAGATGGAATGGTATGAATCTAACTAAGTGTAATGCATCTAAAATGCAAATCTAAATGAAATGCATGGGTAAATGAAAACAAAGCTCCAAAAGGCCAAAAGAAAATGAAAATAACAAAACCCTATGAGGATGTATGCTCATAAATGATCGAGATGGAGGCTACCCCTTGCATGTGGCCATGAAGCTATCCTATGAGGGTTGTAAGCTTGCAAATATGGACAAGGTGGAGCTGAACCCACTATGGGTGTAGTGCTCGCTAATGGCCAGAGAAAAGAAGAGATATACCCATTGGGATGTATGCTCGTAAATGGTCGAATGGAGGCTACCCCTCACTCGTGACCATGAAGCTATCCACTATGGGGTGTTGAGATGATGGGAATGATATTTCCAAAGTGAGTACTACCCAATAGGGGTGTGGTGTGTGCAATAAAGTGTATGGACAAGGTCAATGGAGCAAAACAAGAACCATATCCCTTGACTTGGAGAGATGTAAGCAATGAAAACTTTCAAGGTCAAGGGATATAGAATGACATGAGTGAATGCAATGATGGAAATGCATGAAGGTGAGCCCTAGGTTGGGGATTTTCTAGGCATTAGAGTCCTAGTGAGAGTGCAATGCATATGAGCTATGACCTAACTAGGTGTCATCACTTGCCATTATCATAGATCCCAAAAATCTATATGATCAAGAAGTCATGCAAATATGAACAAGCAACAATGCAATTGTATGACAAGCAAAAATGCAAGGAATAAAATGTCAGGCAAATCATGCAAAATATGATAGGCAGTCATGCAGTATGAACAAGTAAACCAAATGCAAGCTAGATGAAAATGCAACACCATGCACAATTTTTGTTTATTTTGTTGTTTTATTAGATTAAATTACATTCATTGATTTTTAAAGTTGACACAAATTTTGAGTGTGCCACCTATTTTAACAAACATGATGGTGGTGCAAGGATCTGACCCATCAAAGAAAGGACTATGATGGAGGATATCTTCATGATTCTCATCACGAAGGGAATATCCCATAGTACATTCTCTAAAATATGTTGCATGAAATTTAGTGCAAACTCTGATTGTACCATCCTTTTTGATGAAAGGGGGAGCAATCCCCAACTTTGCAAGGTCCCTATAAGATAGAGGAATAGGGTCTCCTCAAGAATGAGGAGACTTAACATGCGCAACACAAGGGACAAACCCATCGAAGGAGAAGCTATTCTGGGAGATATCCTTATGAGCCATGTCACAAGGGGTACTCCTTTTAGTATTCTTCTTTGGGGCCTCACTAGAATCAGGATGCCCAGTGGTTACCATATTGTAAAAAATAATATTTGAGGGATAAGGGGGTCCCTCATCCTCATCACTCCACTCCAAGCTTTGATGATCTAAATATTTAGCATAAGTAACAAGATGATCATCATTATCAAAGGGTAAAGGTTGGTTTTTATTAGGAATGTAGCCTACGCCACACCTCCCAGGCCAAATCTCAACATCCAAGGGTTCTTGAATACCCTTCTGTCATGGCCCCAAACCTTTACCTATATATCCCATGCTAGATAGGATTTTCTTGGGAAGTGGGTAATCATTGGATAGGTAACAATGGGAAAAATAATGCTTGATAGGACAAGGGTTGCTACCATGGATATTTTCTTTGAGGGATGTACCCATGAAGATAAAGGTACACATGCCAATGTGTACGACTTCACCCTTCTTACGAGGTAAAACTATAGTCCTTGGTGAAGGTGGTAGCTTGGAAAGATCTAGAAGAGGCTTTTGAAGAAATGGATTAACTTGATCCCATGATGAAACATTGATGAGAGGTTCCTCACTCACTTTAATATTTTCATGTTGCTTGGTTATGTGAGATGAGGAAACTGATGGGCATAAATTAAGATCATATTGAGCTTGCTCAACCATTGAAATAATATTCGAATGGGTGAGGATCACCCAAAATGGTGACCAGTTGATCTTTAGATTCAAACTTCAAACATTGATGAAAAGTAGAAGGGACCACCCTCATCGCATGGATCCAAGGGCATCCAAGAAGCAGATTAAAATATGTAGGGCAAGACACCACATAGAATAAGGTATCTAAGATCTTAGGTCCAACCCTAAGGGGGAGGGATATAATACCACAAGCTTCTTGGGACTCATTGTTGAAATATTTGATGATGATATCGGACTTAGTTAAGTCTTCCTCTTTTAATCCAAACTTTTGGAAGAATTGATAAGTGCATAAATTGAGGGAAGAACCATTATCAATCAAAATTTGTTTGATAAAATTTTCCCTAATAAATGTAGTAATGTAGAGGGAAGAATCCCTCCGTAAGTCTGAGGAAGGCTTATCATCATCTGAGAATGTGATATGATGTATCCCAAGAGAACTTACAACATTAGCTATAGCACTAGGGGAAATATCTTGAGGAATAGATTGTTGTCTTAGAAGTTTCAACAAAGCTTCCCTATGAATAGGAGAAGTTTGCAAAAGTTCTAAGAGGGAGATCTTGGTCGGGGTACTAGCTAATTGTTGTTGAATGTCAAAGGAGACTTTAGGTTGTGGCTTCAACACTAAAGGTGGGTTTTCTATTCTTGTGCTCCTTTTTTGGGTATTCTTCAAAACTAAGGTGGGTTTTGAAGGTGGGTTGGATGAAGAACTCATCTCCTATTGAGAATGTTGAGTCGGTTGATTTTATGCTTGTTGCCTTGTAGTTACTGCTATCATACCAACCATATTATCATAGGGAGGTGGCACATTCTGATATGACACTTGATTAGCTACCTGTTGACCATGCTTAGGGAGGGGATCTTGGAATATTCCCATATCTTGATTAGTTGTGGGTGCTTGTTGAGTAGGAGGTTGATTGTTTGTTGGAGGATTGGATCGAGAACCTTCTATGATAAGTCATCCTTCATCAATTAGGTCTTGAACCACATGTTTCAACCTCTTACAAGAGTTTGTCCAGTGCCCCTCCACTCTATGATACTCATAATGTTGACCAAGCTTATACCAATCAATCATGGTATCAGGTTGCCTTATGGGAGGTAACTCAATCATATTAGCTTCCAAAAGCTATTTTAGGACCACATTCATAGGTGTGTTGAGTTTTGTAAAATTCCTTCATGGGGGTTTTTGGGGTTGGTTAAGCACCATATTTTGTAGGGTGTTAACAACAATGTTAACAAGCCTACTATTCGTTACCCCATCACCAACCACATGCTTGTTCTTATACTGATTTTTAGTGGTCCTATATTCTTTTACTTTAAGTTGACCTCTTCTTATAAGGGCTTGCTCTACCCTTCTTGCTAGATCTATAGCTTGGTCAAAATATGTGATAGTTGTAGTTTCCAATTCATAAGAGATCTATTCTTGCAAGTTTCCAATAAATATCTCAAGCATGTCTCGAGGAGGTAAGGTATATCTCAAGCATCCAACTAGACTCCTCCAACGAGACAAGAATTCTAAAAAAAATTCATCCTTAGCTTGTTTCAACATATAGACATCTTTCATAGTAACATTCTTTTCAACATAAGCACCAAATTGTTGAACAAACATTTCAGTTGTCTCTTCAAAATTCCTCAAAGAATGATTGGGCAATTGATAATACCACTCTAATGCCATACCACCAAGGCTCTTAGGGAATGCTTTTAGTAACAACATGTCATCATATATGATATCATGGCATGTTATCCTAAAAATTCTTAAATGCTCAATTGGATCCTCTATTCCCTTATAGATAGGAAAAATTGACATTGGAAAATGCTTAGGGTAGGGCCTAGAGGTAATGATAGGGTCTAAGGGTTGGTTGCACATTTCTCTATAGTTGTAGGTGAAACTAGGTGGCTGAATCATATCCATTCTAGAAACTAATTATTTCACCATATTTGTTAAACTCTGCACTTCAAGGTTGTTGCTATGCAATACCCCTAGGTTCCCTAAAGGAGGGGTATAGGTAGGTTGTTGAAAGGGAACTTGGCTTATGTTGGAGGTATTGACACTATTATGGTATGGGTTATGATATGTGGTATCTTGATGGAGAGGATAACTAACATTTGGTGGAACATAAGCATGGATGTTGAGATTAGATGAATGAGGAGGAAATTGAACATAATCTTGAGATGCACTACTAGTTGGAGGAATTTGTAAAACCCTTCCAATGTTGGTGGTTATAGTAGTAGCATATGTTGGTTGATGAGAAGGATTACTATGATGTAAGGATTCAAACAAGGGGTTGTTATGAACATTCCTAGGAGAGATGGTAGGAGGAGGAGGTACCTCACCTCTTTCAAGTTGAGCTTCCCACTCCATAACTCTAATTAAAGTCTCTCCATGATGTTTTATGAAACCCCATAAATGATCAACTAATGTAAAAGTGAAGCCACCATTGGGCCCCTCATAGGGATCATAGTTTGTATCAATTTCAACATGTTCTTGCTCTTCTTCATCAAGGTTAGGATTCCCTCTATCAACATGATCATCTTCTTGAAGAATTTGGTTAGATTCTAGATACCTTCACTGACTTCTAAGGAATGGAGCCATTAGAAGAAGCGAAAGGATAGAGGAGAAATCCAAGGAAAGCACACAAGAAGATTCTTAAGATATTTTTAGATGTTTTTTTATCTAATCAAATAAAATTAGTGGTCTTGTTTAAAGTTTTCAAGAAAAGACAAAGGAAGAGGCTTCCTATTTTGGCCACTAAGACATGTTTTCATGTTGGGTTCACCAAATATGTAGAGGAGGAAAATTGCCCTACCATATATGATTCTCGATTGGATCCATTGGGAGTCGAGGTGAACCGTGGGGGTGTGTTATATTCTCTACACTCAGGGACACAAAAGGATGGGTTCACTAAGAATGGTTTTAGGACTCACTCCAAGTCCGGGGTGGAAGTGTTTGATGTGTCAATTAAGCATACACCTATTGTTTGGCCTTTCTAAACTAAACTATGAAAAGGAAAGAACAATGCAAGACACACAAGATGCAAGAAGACAAGAGCTAACCCTAGTATGATTTTGTAATTCAATGATGTCTAACCCTAGGATTGCAAAATAAAGTCTTTGAGAAAGGGTCCAAGGGAAATGCACAAACAAGATTAAAACCCTAGATGCACACTATATGCTTTTATTCTTTCAAATGCCTAGAAATTCAATCAAATGCTTTTCCTTTATTTGTAATCTAGATTTTGAATAGAAATGAACAAAAGCAAACACCAAATAACCTAAATATCTATTAGGGCACTTATCTGATTCAATGGTTGATCCAAGATTTATCTTGCATCCAGAATATCCAATGGTTCCAAACCTACAAAATAACTCCACAAACCCTAGAAAATTTGATCAGCGTTTGGGGGCCTGCTTAGGCCACTATAAGATTGAGCTTGGAGGTGCAATAATCAAGCCCCCTTGGTCCTTTTAGATGACCATTTGAAAGCAAAATTGATCTTTGACCTTTGTAACATGCACAAATAGAGTGAAATAGATATGTAATAGTAAAATGAAATGCAGATGGGATGGACACAATAGAATGCCAAAATGCACAATGTAAATTAGGTTTTTGGGGTGCAAAACTTTCCCCCAAGTCCTAATTTACCAAATTCATGCCCTGTAATTAGGGAGCATGAATGTATATTACCAAATTCATTCCCTATACTAGTGGGGCATGAATTTGGCTCAGATACCCTTTTTGGGCCTCAAAACGACGAAAAACTAAGCATAAAGCAATGAAAATAGATTTGCGAATTAAACTAAAGTAAATGCAGAACCTGATGAGATGATGGAGAAAGCAAGGAGCAATGAAGAGGTGGAAGAAGCACTCCAAGAAGGTTGATCTATCCAATCATCAAGACTCCTCCACTCAATCCCCAAGGGTAACAATCACCAAAGCACAAAATAATAAAACAATAACTTGTAGTAGAAGAGCACTTGATAGCATGAGAAAATGAGTGAGTCAACAGTTAGAATCTCCTTAGAAATTGTTATACAAGCTTAGGGAATCCAAACCCTTATTTATAAGAGGTTTGGAGGGCAAAATAGGCAAGGAAAATGAAATTTCACCATGGGCAAAGGTCGACCCCAAAATGGGTCGGTAAGGGGAGGGGTTTTAGTGAGAAAAATCCTAGAATGCAAAATTCGTGCCTCGTCATTACAGGGCATGAATCTGACAATCCAAATTTGCACCCCGTATAGACCAGGCATGAATTTGGTAAAGCTAAGGAAACAAGGCCAAGGGGGAGGGCAAAAGGGCCCCAAATTTACACTTAGCAAGTTTGGGTGGCTAGCTAGGGGTCTAAGGAAGAATTGACTCATTTGGGTGGGTCAATTTTCCATGTCTACAATTATAAATTACAATTTTCCATGTCTACAATGGGCATGTGTAAAATCATACTGTAACATGGATTAAGTTGTAATGAAATGATACATTTTCTTGTCTACAATTCTTCCAAGAGATGAAGGTTGGACCTTTTAGTTGTTGAGATTCTGAAAGAAATAGTTAAGGAGTAGTCATTTTTAAAATTTATAATTCCTTGTTTAATAAGATTTTTCAAAAAGTTACTCATCTTAAAAAAAAATCTCACAACTTAAATCTTAAAAAATCTTAAATAATTTTTTTAAACTTATGTCCTTATAACTCTTAAATAATGCAATCTTTCAAAAAATGTAACATAATCTATAATTTTATAAAACCTATAAATCCTAATATAATCTTTCAAATATGCAACAAAATAATTAATATTATCATATTTAACTTTGATGGATATTTAAGCCTTAATACTACCACAAAATATCACAGGTTATATCTCACAGGATCTAAATATAATATAGCCACAATATAATAAGGTCAAGATAATAATAAATGAGTAGAATAATATGAGCAAATTAATATATATATCAAGGCTTATAAAAAATCAAATAACATTTGATAATATGCAAAAATATAAATGTAAATAGCCTTAATCATTCATGTACTATGCATGAAGCACAACTTACAATATTAATTGCTCAAAATGTATATAATATTTATTGCTTCACTTTCTCTTACAAATATGATAATGCTTGTTCTCCTTGTATTCATTTTTTCATTATAAAGAATTACCTCCATAATATAGCCATAGTAGTGTGACTCTTTGGATGCTTGATTATAGCTCTTCATATGCCAAGTCTCATGACTCTTGGCTTGACTACTTGACACTTGCATACTTGATGAACACTTGACACTATAACATATGCACACCTATACATGACTCTTATACTTATATAACTTGGACACTCTAATCTAAGATATTTGTGCACATTTTTGCATTACATATTTATTTTCATAAATACAAGACACTTGTGCACAGAGACTCAACTTACACTTGCACACTAACTCACATGACACGTGCATTTCCTGCACATTATAACTTTACATGATACTTGTGCATTTTCACACATTCACACTTACATAAAAGGGAAAATATAACTCACACTCTAAAATATGACTCAATTCAAATTTATTATTTAAAAATATACCATGAAGGTACCATAGGGTTACATTAGCATGTAATAAATAATGTAATATACTCCAAAAAACTTAAGGAATATTTTCCTTTCAACATACTTCTATAGTTTAACTATATAAAGATATCTTTAATTTTTGTAAATAAAAATTCTTTCAATAAATACTATAGAAAGATAGAACCTTTGATATCTTTGTCTACAAAATTTATCTTTTGTCAATTTCATTCTCATATTGCACTCTATATTTTATACATGTACTTAAACGAAATGTATGTTCACAATTTTTAGAAATTCAAATCTCATTCTTAGGCAAATCAAAAGTTTTGTATACATTCTCTCCCAGATATTTGAACAACATTTCTTGGGTGAATTTAAAAAATGGTATTATGTTTGAACAACATCTCTCAAACAACTTTAACAAATGGTATTCTCAAGTGAATAAAAAAACTTGTATACATCCTCTCTTAGATATTCAAACAACATATTTCAGACGATTTTAAAATAGTTACAATACCTTTAGCATCTCTCAAGCATATATTTAATATTTCAATATGTGGGAAGTAAATCTTTCAAGAGCATGTGATATTATTGAGTGCTCCTCTCATATATGAGATATTAAAAATAAACTTAAACCTTTATAATGTTAAGTGTACTTAAATATTTTTGGGCACCTCTTCTTTGACCTTTAAAAATATTTGGGTGCACTTATTGCAAACTTTGGGTGTTTCTCTTGCTTCTATTTTGACATGTGATTTCTACGCATTTTGTGGACACCTTTTTAAAATTTCTAGCTTCTATGCACTTCTTGAGTGCTCTACTTTCTACTCTTTCCTCCAATGCAAATCAATGCCTACACTCAAGTTATCATTTTTAAAATAAAAAAATAATCTATTAATTATCATTTCCTTAAAATCTTAAATATGCAATCAACCTAAACTAAATTTTAAGAGAGGAGATGGATGGTATGCAAGTCAAGCCCAAGGTAGGTCAGGTGGGAAATTCTGAGGAAGGTGTTTTTAGTGGTATGCAGGTCCCAAGGAATCTATAGAATGGGATTTTTGACCTAGCGGCTCAGTCATGATTAAATATGATGAAAGGAAATCTCAAAGGAGTGGAGAAGCAATTTGATTTAAGCCCAAACCAAATAAAACTCATCATTCCAGAAATCTTGGCATACTTAAAAAGGGTCCAAGAAGCAATGAACTTAGTGGGAAAGTTTAACTATGCTTGACCATATTTGGACACAAAGAAAATAGGTTTCGATGAAATGGTGCCCCCTAGGGAACATGTAGATAGCAGTGTTTCCTAAATGATTCTTTATGATCAAAATGAATTGTGAAGAGAATGCAAATCAAGTCTTATGGGGTGGCCCATGGTGTTTTGGACATTGAGGTTTATTTTTGCAAAAATGAGGAACCAACTTTGAACCAAATAAGCATAGCATTCATCAAGATCCTACTTGGTTTAGATTACTAGGTTTACCCTTCCAGTAATAGCATGAGGAAGTGTTGATAATTATTTATAAAGAGGTTGGTCATCTGGTTGTGATTGGTCCTACAATATTAGCAAATTCGAGTCTATTGTATGTTAGGATATGTGTGAATTTCAACCTAGAAAAGGAATTCCCCAACTCAATAGAACTCATTTATAAACATGGAATTTTGGTGTAGTCTATTGAATATGAGAACAATCCCTCAAAATATGATTCTTGTAATAAACTAGTGCATTCAAGAAATATATACCCTAATAGAAAGGAGAACAACCCTAAAAAATTCTAGCAAAGGAAGGAGGCTTCAGATTCAATATCCAAATAGGTAGGAGACTGTGTTTCATTCAATGGAGAAGAAATTGAATAAGGCTAACATCCAAGACACCCCTATCAAAGACTTGGAGACCTACATGATAGAGGAAGGTAAAATTTTGGAAGAAGCAATTAAAGAAAAATCATATATCAAAACCCCTTTGTTATTGAGAAAGAAAATTTTCAAACCCAAGAAACCTGTTATGATGAAATTGAATTCATGAACCAGTCTTTAGAATCCAATGGTTGAAGTAGATTATGACATCTAGAATAAGGAAAATAATTAGGAAAACATTGTCAATAATTAGAGGGAGAAATATGATAAGGATAGGAGTTCTCTAGGGGAAATGCCTTACTAGAAAAAAATAGAATGGAAAGAGATTTAAGAATATACCTATTGTGGCTGCTCCACAACGTACCCCAAAATTGGGGACCCACCTTTTTTTGCATGTTTTCCAAGAAGACCGAAGTGGCCCATATGCTAAAGATCAAAGAAAAAGCAAAACACCACAAGAGAGAAAAAGTGTCGCGATATCGCGACATGTTGCATTTTCACGGTCCAAAGCAAAGGGAGAGAGCAAGGAGGAAAAAGTGTCGCGATATCGCGACATGTTGCATCGTCGTGGCCAAAAGAGAAAAAGTGTCGCGATATCGCGACATGTTGCATCGTCGCGGCCAAAAGAGAAAAAGTGTCGCGATATCGCGACATGTTGCATCGTCGCGGCCAAAAGAGAAAAAGTGTCGCGATATCACGACATGTTGCATCGTCGCGGCCAAAAGAGAAAAAGTGTCACGATATCGTGACATGTTGCATCGTCACGGCCAAAAGAGAAAAAGTGTCGCGATATCGTGACATGTTGCATCGTCGCGACCAAAAGAGAAAAGTGTCACGATATCGCGACATGTTGCATCGTCACGGCCAAAAGAGAAAAAGTGTCGCGATATCGCGACATGTTGCATCATCGCGGCCAAAAGAGGAAAAAGTGTCGCGATATCGCGACATGTTGCATCATCGTGGCCAAAAGAGAAAAAGTGTCGCGATATCGTGACATGTTGCATTGTCGCGGCCAAAAGAGAAAAAGTGTCGCGATATCGCGACATGTTGCATCTTCGCGGCCAAAAGAGAAAAGTGTCGCGATATCGTGACATGTTGCATTTTCGGACCAAAAGAGAAAAGTGTCGCGATATCGCGACATGTTGCATTTTTCACGCCAAAAGAGAAGAAAGAGAAAAGTGTCGCGATATCGCGACATGTTGCATTTTTGTGGCTAAAAGCAACAAAAGAGAGCAAGGAGGCAAAAGTGTCACGATATCATGACATGTTGCATTTTTCAAAAGGGACAAAGTAGAAAGAAGTGTCATCGATATTAGTGATGAACATCCGGACAATGAAACTGAAGACTGCATAGTGACGTGGACATAAGGACAAAATCCAATGAATAAGACAAAACGTTACATAAGGAATATTTAATGATTTGAAATCATTTAAGATGGTCATTACACACGGAAGGAAATGGATGCAAGCCCATGTGGAGAAAATGAAATGAAGGGCCACAAAATAGAAATGAAAAGTTTTTTTGGAAACCGAAACACATGCATGCACAAGGGAAGGTGAAACGAACAACCATTGGAAAATGAAACGAAAAGCTTCCTGAAAATTTTAAATATGCCAGGCAAGGATGTTTTGAAGGGTTGGAAATTGCTGCAAGCAGAGTTGCAGATTTGAAGGCAAGAGGGTCATTCTGGACCTGTTTGAGTCGTTTTTCTTCCATGGACTGGTTTGGGAAAACCAGAAATTCTGCTATTGTAAAATGACACATTTTTAATGCAGAAGTTTTCAGAAATTTGCATCTTGTGGGCAAGAAAGAAGGAGATTCTCTGTGCATGCTATGGATTTAATGTCTATTTTTCCCCTTTTCAGATTTCGAGTTTGTAAATGGAGTTAATGCAAGTTTTCTTGGTTGCTTCATGTGAATGCTTGAACCTGAAAATTTATTTTAAACCCTAGGAACCAACACTTAGTCTATGGGGATTGTGCTTGTTTTGCAAGTCCAATAGGTTAGGTTGCATGCATGGAGACCTCACATCTTCGGTTTTGTCGAAATAGGATAGCATCATACTGAATGCATTTTATTTTCAGTTTTCTGCATTTCATTTTCATTTTTCTGCATTTTATTTTTCCAGAAATTTTAACTTATTTTAAATTTTCAGGCATTAAAATAAACATTTAAAAAATTTCAAAATCCAAAAAACAATGAACAATCACTAAAGTTTCATGGTGAAATAAACCAACATTGCCCCTTGTTTACAGTTACTTGCAATCACTAAGGTGTTCCAAGCATTTAAATTGAATATCTTTATTTGAGATTACTAATACACATATGCAAATGCTAATACAACGGAGACCTTGGAGAAGTTGTTTATTTAATTTCTTTGCAAGAGGGGATTTGGAACCCAAATCCTAAGGGAGAGTGTACTTTCACAATTGGGTGAAAATACCACTCAACATATTGGCGCTAGAAGGAGGGCCTGAATTGGTTTATTTCAGGGTGATTTAAATGCTATAGGGATTTAAATTTTGAATATTTCATGCCCTATTGATTATTATCTTTAGCCCTCTTTTAACAATACAACCTTGTAGTGTTAAAAGGAGGACATGAATTGCTATGCATTGTTCTAACGCTTTTGATTGTTCATACAGGAATAATGTGTTTTGATTTGATTTTGAAAAAATTTGGTCTTGACTAACGAGGTTGTCTCCATGCAATTACTTTCATTTGATTTTAATTGATACATCTCTTGGTTGATGCTAACATGATTATTCATACGTTACATGTTTGATATTTGCTAGTCATTTCATGCTTATTTGTAAGGAATTATTTTGTCTAAAATGTATTTGTTGTCGGTATTATGCTCTTCACTTGCGTGTAATGCGATCTTGTGAATCAGAAAGCCTACAACACTAGGAGTATGCTCTTCACTTGCGCATATGCGATCTGGTGAATCAGAAACTAATTTACATTTTTAGAATATTGCTTTGTCATGGTTCCTTCTTTTATTCATGACTAACAAATTGGTTTTGAAGTTATTCTTTGAGTTTCATTAATGGCTACCACTACAGGAACGTGGTATGGGATACAGGGTAATCCTTTGAACATTAGTGGAGATTCTCATGATTTACCCAAGGACGTAGAAAAATGTTTGCCCAAATTTAAACACAATGGTCCAACATTAGCCGAGGAACATATTCAAGCCTATGTGGATATCCTAGTTAGATGGAATGTCGAACATGAGGATGTGGCATGTAGAATGTTTCCTGGAACCCTAGATGAGGTGGCATATGATTGGTACATCAATTTACCCACTGGTTCTATTACATCTTGGACTCAATTGAAAGATGAGTTTATCAATCAATTTAGGTTGCTCATTGATCCTCTCACGATATATCAACAATTTACTTCTTGCAAAAGAGAACCTAATGAGCCAGTGAGAAGTTTCAACATGAGGTTTCGAAAGCTTTATGCGAGATTAATTTCTCCCTATACTATTGAGGAAAGTGGTGCTCTTCAAATATACTTTCGAGCATTGGATCCATGGTGTGCCATATTTGTTAGGATGAATCCCTTGGTTACTGATCTTGCATCGGCCTACACAGAAGCTATGATTGTAGATCAACAATTGAGGCCACAAGGTTATGGAATGGAGCAATCAACTATGGTAGGACAACTAGGGGCTTGCAATCAAACCTCGATGGTAAATCAAGCATGGGCACAACAAAATTTGATATCAAATGTTTTTCCCTACAATCAACTTTATCCTACCATACCAACTTATGCTCCCACATGTGCTTATACAAGTACTTCCATCCATCCAACTATGCCTCAATTAGAGAATCATGTGGTCACCCATGGAACCATTGCAACAAATGTTCAAGCTTTGTCCGTGGGTATCAATCCAACTAATCCTACTACTTCTACCACTCAACCCAAAGAGTTCGCATCGGAAGTAAAAGAGCAAAAGAAAGTGGTTAAGAAGGTATGTAGGCATGTTCCACCACAAAAACGAGCACATCAATGTATGCATCCAAATCATCCTAGGAAGAAAATTCATAATGCCGATCTTAATGATGTTTCATGTTATGCTTCTTCAAGCGATACAAGAGATTTTGAGGTGACTCACGTTGAAGTAAATACCTATTCGAAAAGTCTTGAAGAGCATGAAGATTTTGGAGAAGAAATTCTATGGATGGGTAACAAGAAGTTGGAATCAAATGATCACCATCTTGTTTTGGAAAAGAAATATCCAGAATCATTACCCAAAAAGGAGGATTTGGATGAACAAACGTATGTGGATATGATTTGGTCAGATGTACTTGCAAAGGATTGGAGCAACTATATGACACGAAATTCAAAAATTGATCCCATTATAGAAGCTCCTAAGCCATCACAAGTGGCTGAAAATGAATTTGAAAGAAAATCAACAAATGAAGTTGAAGACATAATCGAATTTCACCACTTGTTCTCGAAAGACACTTTGGATGATGTTCTCGAAAGTGATGACCAAGAGGATCCACACCTTCCAAATTGTGATAAAATTGAATCATGGGTTACAAATTTGGATTATGATAGCTTTACCAATTTGAATTCAAGAGATAACCCACTTTTGGAAATAACTGAACCATCTAAGGAAGGTGAAGATGAATTGGATGAGAAACATGTTGATGAATCGGAAGATGAAGAAGAAGTACTTGAGCGTCACAACTTGAACTTGGAAGATGATTACTATGATTCGTGGAAGAAATGGGAAGAATATTATCAATCTAAATCTTCTAACAAACTTGTTGTGTCAATTAATATGCAGGATAACTCAATTGCTTCCTCACATGAGGATACTATAAATCCTGTACAATTTGAGAAAGTTTTGGAAGAGGAATTCGAATCTCATCAAATTTTGGAACATGATAAGGATTCTACAACCATGAATCAAGAAAGAGAGTCACTTGCTTTAGATTCCTTTGAAGGAAAAGAAATTGAAAATCTTGATCCACTTACTTGTGCTACAATGATTATGCCATTTCAAAATGAGAAAATTACAAAACCTAAATCATTTGGGTTTGATATCATTGATGATCCAATTGAAAATCTCACGTTACCCAAAACAACCCAAGTGATTGATCATGGAAATGTGTTAGTTAACCCACCCCTAGATAGACAAGACTTATGGTTTGAAAGGGATGGACATGTGTTCAATTGGGTACCTAAGTTTGGTGCCTTTGATAAACAAATCATGGAGAAAGAACAAGTGCTACATGATGATGAATGTCATGAGAGAAAAGAGGAATTTTCAAATCCTCTTCAAGTAAGGTCAAATGAAAACATGCCAAAGGTAAAATCTCACCTTTTTGGTTTCACCATGCAAAATTCGAATGAAGGTTTGCCTAATGAATGGTTTGATTCAAATATTATTAATGTTATGGCTTTATTGAATGAAAATGAAAGCTTATTTCTACACCATGAATCAAAGTGCGGAATGGACATCTTAAAGAATAGACATAAAGGAATTGAATATCAATCATTGTCTAATCAATTTGAAAACTTGAAACTCCACCATAGGATTATTAATGAAACTAAATCAAATTGGTATGGTGAGAGGGGCAAGTGGAAGTTTGTTTCTTTGTTTGGTTTGATCTTGTTTTTGTTGGATTCCTACAAAACTTGGTATGCGTATCACGTCATATGTCTTTTAAAGAATTCTAATCAGGTTTGGGATCCGGGAAAATGATAATCCAAACTTTTGCACCATCTTGTATTATATTGTACATTTGTATATACTTTTGGTTTTCGTGTTTTGGTTTTGGATTGGATCTCATTTTGGTTTTAAGTTTTGTGTGTTGGTCCTTTGGACACTTTTGGTTTGTCTTGAAAAAAAAAAAAAAAAAGTGAGATGTCAACTTATGTCCTTATGAATGTTGACTAAGACTAGGAGAATATGAAACATCGGAATTATATTGCAGAAAGCTCCACGAATATCGCAAACACATTAAAGAATATCGTTTGGAACTTGTGATGCATGAAGTTGTCAGTTTTATAAATTATGGCAAAGTAGGTGGTATACTCCATCCGCATTTCAAAAGGAGCAATGCATTCCATATCTCATGTTACATTCCACATTGCATATACATTTCATCTCAGTTGCATCTTCATTTCATATACAATCATTGAAAAGGTGTCGAATCCTCTTAGGGTTATTACATAACATATATTAAAAGGATCCTAAGGTTGGGAACTGATGCCCGAACTATCTTGAACCAAGCACGTTCTACACATATTAAAGAGGATCTTGAGCAAAATGGTCAAAACCATACTTGGAAGAAAAGGTGAGGCGAAAGGAGTATTTCGTGTCTGTCCTATCATGCAACATAATCCTTAAAACAGTGGTTTTTACCACTCCCATAGTGCTTAAAGCCTAAAATCGGAGTAGTAAGGATAGGGTTAAATCCCCATCGAACTTAGGTTGAGGATCCAACTCCCCAAAGCTCTGATTTGACCTTCATGGAGTAGTAAGGATAGGGTCTAATTCTCATCTCGCTTAGGTTGAGAATCCGATTCCCCAAAGCTTCTATTTTGCCCACTCAAGAACTTGAAATTCCAAAGAAAATATTTTTCATTCTACTTTTCATTTCTTTATTAATATTGGATTGGAAGGATCGTACTACATGTCCCTTGCAAGGATGGGTAGTCATCCCCAAGGTCCAAGAAATCAAAAGTAGAGCCAAATCATGGATTATGGGGTTAATCTCCACCGGGGCTATAGACGCTCGACTGGCAGTGGAGTATGCTCATGCGTGGCAACATGTCTTGTCTAAAAGCAAGACCACTAATTGCTCAAACGGACAGAGCTAGCCTGACAGTTTCATCCATAACAAGTTAAATCATTTTGTTCAAGATGAGGTAATGAACTCCAGATCAGAGTAGTAAGGATAGGGTTAAATTCCCATCTCGCTTAGGTTGGGAATCCTATTCCCCAAAGCTCTGATTTCACTTACACTTGCACATGGGTTCAAGATGGTAGGGGCACATAACCAACTTTGGGATCTAGTAAATTAATTCAGTATACATATATTTGGTCCTAAGAGGGTTTGACAGTTTTAATATGTTTGTTCATGATACTAGAAAGTTTGAGCCTTTGCAAAGCAGGTTGTTATATCTCTAACATAGTTGTCATACGTCAAATCCTGCACAAATCATTCATAGCCTTGCATACGAATCATAAGTGAAACTGACAATGGAAAGTTGAACGAGTTTCAAACGATAGGGAATGAAGCACATTGCACACACCGAGCTGATGCTTAATAATTCTAATGCTTCATGTATTTCTCATCTAGTTTCATTCTTGGGATATTTGCTGACGCTTGTATTTGAGTCTGTGTGTTTTCAAGTTGAGTTCTCACCGAAATGCTCAGGAGCATTTCCCAGTAGAGTCACCATTTGTTGTGGCTGCTCCACAACGTACCCCAAAATTGGGGACCCACCTTTTTTGCATGTTTTCCAAGAAGACCGAAGTGGCCCATATGCTAAAGATCAAAGAAAAAGCAAAACACCACAAGGAGAAAAAGTGTCGCGATATCGCGACATGTTGCATTTTCGCGGCCAAAAGAGAAAAGGAAAGAAAAGTGAACCATGGCAAAAGAAAAGGAAAAAGTAAAGAGAAAAGTGTCGCGATATCGCGACATGTTGCATCGTCATGGCCAAAAGAGAAAAAGTGTCGCGATATCGCGACATGTTGCATCATCATCGCCAAAAGAAAAAGTGTCACGATATCGTGACATGTTGCATCGTCATGACCAAAAGAGAAAAAGTGTCGCGATATCGCGACATGTTGCATCGTCACGGCCAAAAGAGAAAAAGTGTCGCGATATCGTGACATGTTGCATCGTCGTGGCCAAAAGAGAAAAAGTGTCGCGATATCGCGACATGTTGCATCGTCACGGCCAAAAGAGGAAAAAGTGTCGCGATATCGCGACATGTTGCATTCGTCCAAAAGAGAAAAAGTTTCGTCCATATCCCATCATTGCATTTTCATAAAGAAAAGGCGATACGACAGAAAGAGAAAAGTGTCGCGATATCGCGACATGTTGCATTTTCGCGAAAAAGAGAAGAAAGAAAAAGTGTCACGATATCGTGACATGTTGCATTTTCATGGCTAAAAGCAACAAAAGAGAGCGAGGAGGCAAAGGTGTCGTGATATCGTGACATGTTGCATTTTCATGATTCAAAAGGGGACAAGTAGTGAACAGGTAGTCTCGATTTAGTGCATGACATTCAGATTTGCAGTTAATGAAGACTGCATAGTGACGTGGACATAAGGACAAAATCCAATGAATAAGACAAAACGTTACATAAGGAATCTTTAATGATTTGAAATCATTTAAGATGGTCGTTACACATGGAAGGAAACGGACGCAAGCCCATGTGGAGAAAATGAAACGAAGGGCCACAAAATAGAAATGAAAAGTTTTTTTTGGAAACCGAAACACATGCATGCACAAGGGAAGGTGAAATGAACAACCATTGGAAAATGAAACGAAAAGCTTCCTGAAAATTTTAAATACGCCAGGCAAGGATGTTTTGAAGGGTTGGAAATTGCTACGAGCAGAGTTGCAGATTTGAAGGCAAGAGGGCCATTCTGGACCTGTTTGAGTCATTTTTCTTCCATGGACTGGTTTGGGAAAACCAGAAATTTTGCTATTGTAAAATGACACATTTTTAATGCAGAAGTTTTCAGAAATTTGCATCTTAAGGGCAAGAAAGAAGGAGATTCTCTTTGCATGCTATGGATTTAATGTCTATTTCTTTTCCCTTTTTAGATTTTGAGTTTGTAGATGGAGTTAATGCAAGTTTGCTTGGTTGCTTCATGTGAATGCTTGAACCTAAAATTTATTTTAAACCCTAGGAACCAACACTTAGTCTATGGGGATTGTGCTTGTTTTGCAAGTCCAATAGGTTAGGTTGCATGCATGGAGACCTCACATCTTCGGTTTTGTCGAAATAGGATAGCATCATACTGAATGCATTTTATTTTCCATTTCTGCATTTCATTTTCATTTTTCTGCATTTTATTTTTCCAGAAATTTTAACTTATTTTAAATTTTCAGGCATTAAAATAAACATTTAAAAAATTTCAAAATCCAAAAACAATTTCACCATGGCATAGGTTATACTTCAGACTCCCAATACACACTTTGAAATTTCATTTTCGAAGTTGTTTAGTATTTTTAAAAATTCATCAAAGTTGCTGTTTTAGTACAGATTAAATTATATTTTTTTGGATAGTCCTTTTTAATAGGAGGAGGTGTGTAAGGAAATTTGTAGCATGTAGAAGGATAAAACCTCAGGTATGGATGGCTTCCTAAATGGTTTATTTTAGAGTTATTGGGAGATTATTGCAAACAATATGTTAGAGGCTTTGCTAGAATTTTAGTGATAAAAAAATAATTCTAAAGGAATGGAATTCTACATTCCTGGTTTTGATTTCAAAAAGCAAGGAGTAGACATGTTAAAATATTTTTTTCCAATCAGCTTGTGTAATTCCATTTATAAAATTTTGACAAAGGTTCTAGCCAATAGACTAAAGAGTATTTTACCTAATATTATCTCCCCTCAATAGAATGGTTTTGTTAAACAAAGATAGATCTTGGATGGGATAATCACTATTCATAAGGCTCTACACTCTACGAGGATGAGAGGATTATAAGGCACGTTTATGAAGTTGGATATGAATAAAACCTACGATAAATTCTCTTGGAAGTTTATGGATAAAGTGCTACAATATTTTGGTTTTGGGACAAATTGAAAGCTTTGGATTATGGTTTCCATATCTAATTCTCGGTATTGAATGATAGTAAATGGAGAACCAATAGGTTTATTTCCAATCAAAAGAGGGTTGAGATAAGGTGATCTTATATCACCTTATCTATTCATAATAGTGCCTTAGGCTTTAGGAAGGAGCTTAAATACAATAAAATATGTAAGCTTGATTAAAGAAAATCGACCAATATCATCTTCAGATATAATTACTCATTAGCATTTCATTGACGATACCATAATATTATCAGAGTCACCAATTGTGGAAGCTGATAATATCAAGAAAATTTTCAAAACCTATGAAACAAATTTAGGTCAAAAAATTTATTCTTAAAAAGTAGGTTATTCTTTGTTAACACTCCCCAACTTAGACAAAATAAAATTGTAAAAAAAATTTGATTGTAGAGTGGGCAACATCCCCACTATATATTTGGGAATACCCCTTGTAGGTAGAATGAAAGGAGAATACTGGAATTTAGTTCTTGAGATATTCAATAGAAATCTTAGCAGGATGGAAAGGCCCTTACCTTACTCAAGCGGGTAAATTACAACTATTGAGGTAAACCCTCCAAAACCTATCCATTTTTATGATGTATTTATTTAAAATACTAGTATCGATGGCTGAGAAATTAGAGTGGATGTAGATGATATTTCTTTGGACTGGTGCAAAAGATAAATACAAGATTACTTTGGTTGCATGGGAGAAATTTTGCAGGCCTAAACGAGAAGGTAGTTTGGGCATCAGAAAAGTAAAGCATATGAACAGGGCTTTAATGGATAAAGTAGTGTGGCATAAAATGATTGAACATAATCAATGTTGGGCTCATATCTTCTTTGCAAAATATCTTGAGAACATAATCCCATTTTCTTATAGCTAAAATCCACATTTAGGATCATCTTTGTGGAATGATTTGATCAAAACAATAAATCTCTTATGGAAAGGTTTAAGATGGTATGTAGGAAGAGGTGATAAGATATACTTTTGGGAGGATGCATGGATCACAGATAGGCCTTTAATTTTTAATGATTATTGGAAGTGCATCATTCGAAATTTAAATTAAAAATATGGAAACATGGTTCATGAGTACATCAAGGAGGAAGATAACTACAAAGTGTGACACATGCTACAGTTGGAAGGAGCTAATGTAATTATGCAAAGTACGCTTAATTATCTCAATATTAGCTTATAGAATTTCTACCTATAGCTCAATTTAGGAGAAGAGAGGTTCTTTTAGGGTCATAATCCTAAAGGAATATTTACTGTTAACTCAAATTTTGCATAAGACTCACATAGAGTTTGGATTAAAGATGTCTTGCCAAAGGTGTCTTTATTTCTTTGGATGACATTCTAAAATTGGATATTGATGATGGTCAATATTAGAATAAGAGGGATGATAATTCATAATAGGTGGTATTTATGTTATGGGTATGAGTAGATAGTTGATCATATTTTTGTCCATTGCTCCCTTTCTTTGGATATTTGGCATGTGCTTCTTCAGGCAATTAGAACTCAATGGGTGACAATAAAGTCTTTGGAGGCCTTATAGGAAAGTTGTGTTAACTCTTATCATAGCCCCTGATTGAATAAAATATAGATCTTTGTCTTATCCCATTTTATTTGGAAGATATACAGGGAGAGGAATAAATAAGTGTTCCAAAATAAGGTTAATAGTGTAGAGGTCACTATCAAGGGTATCAAAGTTGCCATTGCTAAAAATATGGTTGTTAATATGGATAACCAAATCCATGAAAATAATTTTAATAAAGAAATAGCAGCAGACTAGGGACTGCTGAGAGCTATAGGGAATCTCATTAGCTAGCCAAAGAGAAAGGAGAGATGGACTCCTCCATCAAGAGTGGGTAAAATTAAATTTTTATGGAGCCTCTAAAGGTAATCCAGGGAAGGCTGGAGGGGGAGGGGTTCTAAGATCTAGCTCAAAGGTAGTGATATCTTGTTATACGGTGAACTTGGGCCATACATAAAATCATTTAGCAGATGCGAGAACCATAATTACAGGAGTAAGACTTGTAAAAAATATGAATTTTAATAAGCTTATAGTGGAAGAGGATTCTATGAATGTCATTAATACTTTGAATTCCAAGCAAACCACTAGCTAGAGCATTCAAAGTAATATTTAGGATGTAGTAAATATACTAAAATGCATGGAGTCATTTGTGATCCAACATATCTATAGGGAAGGTAATGTTGCGACTGATGTTATGGAAAACATGGGAGCTCAAACGAATGGATACAAGGTATGGAATGATGTTTTCTTGGAAGATTTGATGATTATAACTCTAAAATAAGAAAACACTTTTGATGTTGTTGAGTTATAAGTTTCAAATCCTTAGGGGAATTGATCACTGCAAAATATCTATTAGCATGGTGCCATTTTTCAAGGAAACTAAATTGAGGTTCAAGAGTCAATTAAAAAGGGTTGCATATTGAATGAAGACTAGGTGGAAGCTTTCGAAGTTCTCAAGAAAGGTTGAATTAGAGATCTGATCTAGAGATAATAGAGAATTGATTAAAGATCCTAAAGATTCTAAATAAACTAGATGGATTGAATTTAAGAAATATTGAATCCCCATGGGATAGAGTTAAATCAAAATTGTTGTATCTAAGTATGCAATATGCTCCTTTTTAGTCCAAATTTTGTAATATGTAGGTGCTAGAAGTAATTTTTCTCTTCAAAAAATGTAAAAGGTTTAGGGACATTTCAAACCCCCTTCATTTACCATAGTAAAAAAATTGCCTACACTCTTTCTTTGGCATGCATACCAGCCTTAATTCTTAGAAGCAACACAAAAATAAAATAAAAAAATTTATTGAATTTGATTTTGGGCCTCCACATATCTATTAGAGAATCTAGTCAATTCATTAATAAACAAATTTTTGGGCCTTTGGATTTCTATGAGAGAATTTAGTCAATTCATTGTTAAAAAAAGAGTTTTTGGGACTTTGGATTATTGTGAGAGCATCCAGATATTCATACTACCTTCATCACTTCTCTTAAAAATATATTCAAATGCCTCTCTGTTAGCTCAAGAGTATTTTTATCACTTATTTGAAACCACGTGTTGATATGGTATTAAGATCAAGCTATCTATTCCTTTATTCAGATATACTTAAATATGCAGTAAAACAACAAGATAGAGGTGTTGAGTCATGTTGACAAAATAGAAGATGTGCTGAGTCATGTCTGCAAGGCATGTCGGCAGAGCCTGTCGACAAGGCATGTCAACAATGCAACTGAGCAACTTAGGAAAATGAAAATTAAATAAAATCCTAAAGTCTAAGCTAACTAAGCCTCATCATTCGTCCCAAAAAATAAACGTTCGACTCGAATGCTTTTAATAAAGAGGGAAAATCTTGGGATATATGGTGAGCAGAAATCTAGCGAGCCTGATGGGGAAATTGGACATGATGGGCCACCAGATATGAAGTAGAAGTACCCTAGCATGTTTTTCGAGTCTTCATATCAAAAAGTGTATCACCATGGAGTGAAAGCTATGCATCGGAAACCACATCAATAGGATGACTGATAGTTGGATAATATTCAAAGGTAGAATCATAGTATGGATTTAGGTGATCCACATTAACAACGTCATGAATGGCAAGATGAGCTGGAAGATCTAGGCAAAAGGTATTCTCAAAAATTTGCTAAACAATGGTGTATGGACCATAATGAAGAGGTTTTATATTGCTACGAGTCTTATCTACAAAATGTCGTTTAACTAGATAAAACCATACTTTTTCACCAACCTAAAAGTGATGAGGAGTGCGATGTCAATGCATCTGTTGTTTCTATTTTTGCTGGGTCTTCTAAAGAATCTGAACTACTTTGGACTGAAGGCTCTGTAAATGATGTACAAAATATTTGGCCTTGTCTTGCTCCTAAATGTGCAAGGTAGTTGGAGAGGGCAAATACAAAGGCAACTCATATGGAGCTAATGGTTGAAATCCAAAACATACCTCACAGGGAGAGTGTCCCGTCGAACTGTGAACAAATCTATCATAGGCATGCTCAATGTGAGTGAGGCTCAAATCCCACCTGGAAGGCATGGAGTGATGGTAGATCCTCAAACTCTAAACAAGAGTATGATTAAATAAATATTTCTGACCATAAAATTGAGGGTGATAAGCAATAGATAAGTTAAGGGATACTCCCAAGATCTTCCAAAGATATCTCCAAAAGTGACCCATAAAATGCGAGTCGCGATCAGAAAAAATACTATTTGGAAGACCAAACACCACCACACTGTATCAAAGAAGAGTTGGGCCAAATCCTGTGAAGAACTTGTCTTACAACATGGAATGAACTTGGCCATATTATTGAATCTGTCCACAATCATTAAGACACAATCATGTTGTCTGACTGTCATCGGGAAACTGCTCAAGAGGTCCATGGAAATGCTCTCCCAAGGACGAGAAGGAATAGTTAAAGGCATGATCATACCCAATTTCATGTTAGTGGATTTGGAATGGTTACATACAACACATTTTCAAAATAATTGAAGAACATCTCGCTGCATGTGAGTCCAGAAGAAGAATCGTTGAAGGTGATGAAGAGTTTTCTACTTGCCAAAATGACCTCCGTAGAGAGTAGAATGAGCCTATTTCAAAAGATACTCCCTATGCTCATGAGGTACACAAAGTTTTTCTAGTTTGTACAACATGCCATCCTTGAGGTGAAAGTCTTGAAGAGCTCTCAAATTGGAAGTAGAAGGATGTGAAAGCTGTTGAAAAACTATGCCAAAATTAGGATCTGAAGGATACTGTGTGGGCCAAGTTTGGAAGCCAATATGGGATGTGGTCACAACAATCAAAGCAAGGGCTGAAGGTGGATGACTCAAACAATCTGCTACTGCATTATTCTGTCCTTTCTTGTACTTGATTACCAAATGGAATTGTTGTAAGTACGATGCCCATTTCATGTGTCGAGCCTCTTAAATTTTTGTTTGAGATTGAAGAAACTTAAGTGGCATATGATCTGTGTGAACTATTGTTTCCTTTCCTAGAAGATAGTACCTCTAATACTTGATAGCCTAAACCAAAGCATATAACTCTTTATCATATGTAGAATAATTCTTCTTTACCTCTGAAAATGTTTCAGAATGATAGGCCACTGGATGGCCATTTTGTTTGAGCATGGCTCCAAGTGCAAACTATGATGCATCTATTTCAATATCAAATGGTTAAACAAGATCTGGAAAAACAAGAACATGTGTAGTACACAATTTTTGTTTCAACATGTTAAAGGTCTTTTTTTGATCCTTTGTCCACTGAAATTGAATTTTAATTTTTGTCAAATGATGCAAAGGAGCGGCAATAGTGGAATATCCTGCTATGAACTTGTGATAGAAATTGGAAAGTCCAAGAAAACTTCTTAACTCTATGACAAAAGTAGGAATATTCCAATGGAGAATGACTTAAATCTTAGCAGGATCCACTTGAACGTCTTTCTCACTAATTATAAAACCAAGATAGGCAATGGAATTTTATCCAAAAGAACACTTAGGAAGATTGGCATACAATTGGTTCTTCTGAAGAGTTTTAAGAACAAATTCTAAGTGCTCTAAATGACTTTTCCATGTAGGATAAAATACAAGAATGTCATCAAGATAGATGATTACAAATTGATCTAAACAATCTCTGAATACTTCATTCATCAGTCGCATGAATGTGGCAAGAGCATTCATAAGACCAAATGGCATGACAAGCCACTCAAAGAGTCCCATTTTGATCTTGAATGCTATTTTCCAAGTGTCCTCAGCCTAAATCCTGACCTGATGATAACCACTTTTGAGATCGATCTTGGAGAAAAACTTAGCTCCTTGAAGCTGATCCAAGAGATTGTCAATTTGTGGAAGTGGGTATCTATTTTTTATTGTTATTTTATTAAGTACTTTGAAATCATTGCATAGCCTCCATGTACCATATTTCTTCAACATAAGAAGAATAGGTGAAGCACAAGGAGAAGCACTAGGTTTTATGAAACTTTTTTCCAACAAATCATGAATTTGTCTTTTAATTTCTTCCATTTGCACCATTTTTTTTGGTAAATAAAGTCTTTCATTAAACCGGGTTTTAAAGGTTGACCCAAAACCGATTTACAAAAATCAGCCCATGGCTGAGGAACCCCACCAGGAACCAAACTGAGGAACCTCTGTCCTCTAACCTTATGCTACTACCTAGCCAGAAACCATAAGAACCAGACCAGACTACCCACCATAGTCAAAATCCCCCTTAACAAAAAGAGACACAGGTCCAAGCAGGACCCTAACTACCCCAAGAAACCACACTACACACAGGAGATCACCCATAAGACCACAGGAAACAAAAAGGCACTGCCACTGCCAATACAACAAAACATACTCAGAACATCAAAACACAGGACAGGCCAATCGGAGGAAGACCCTAGTCCTCCTCATCGATCTCCTCTTCCTGATTTTTATCTATATTCTTTGTTGTCATCAGTATCTCGATTGTAGACCACTGGCTTGTTGCTCTGGTATCCTTCGTTGAAGAATACCTTGGTCAAAATCTCCTATAATTCTTGCATCTGCTAATTGATGTTGGTCGTCGTGTTCAGGATATACCTTTTCAATTCCATTATTGTAGGGTTAGAACCCTCATATTCAGACATAATCTCCACGATTTTGTTGCTCCCCTAAAATTGCTTGTTTTTTAGCCTCAGGTAAGACCTAAAGGGTTGGTCATCAATTCTCAACCTTTTCCTTGTCGGGCCTCCCTTAGCGCTTGACTCACCCTCACACTTCTTGACAAGGGAGGGTTTTGGGAGACTAGGGCTCTTATGCCCCAGCAAACTTTAGCCACAAAACATCGGGGGATCCTTAAGAGGAGGGACATGGATATCAGGTTGGGGAGCATGGAGAAGGATGTATTTGTAAATAACCTTGAGAAGGCCTTGATGCATGGGCATGGAAAAGCCTTTTTTGCTATGGGATGAGGTTATGGTGTGGTTCAGGGAGTTCATCAAAAATTAGGGAATGCTTATTGATGAGGCCTGAAAATGCCTCATTTTTACACTATGTTTGACTGCCATATTACTAAACATGAAAAATTTAAGTGCCAAATAGTTGATTAGAATATATATTTGTTAAGTGTTTGCATGATTTTATGTTAGGAATACTATATCTCTGTTTTTGACTATTTTTAGCATTTTGTGACTGATTTTGCTTGATTAAGTAGCAAGTAAAAACATGCATTTCAATTAACCAAATGTGGTATGCTGATATCCATTAAATTCAAAATGGTTTATGAATGTTTTCCTACCCTTCAACTTATTTGAAGTCCACATTGAAGCCAAATTATTAGGACTGTCATAAATCTAAAAATCTAAAAAAAATAGCCATATAAAAATCAGCAAGCTGTCACTTTATAGGAACACCTTGAAGTTGTTAAGCAAAGCATGAGGATATGGATGGAATGAGTTCAGAAGGACTACAGAAGACATCTGAACTATTTAGAAGCATTCTCACATGGTCTAAATAGGCAGCAACAGGGTATGAAAGAGCAAGGACAATTGTGCAGCACTGTTGCACTATTTCAGCATTGTTACTTAGTGAATGAAGTGTATAAATTCAGTAGCAACTTGATGTAATCCTTCATGTTGATATTTGAAGAATTTTTCCATGTTTTAATTTGTTTGAATTTGTAAGAAATGCCAATATTTTACAACTGGGCAACAGAATTGGAAAATGCAGTAATGTACCATATAAATTTTAGCTACAAATGAATGACAAGGCATGGAATTCACACATGGAGAGGAATGAAGGCTATTACAATCTGATCCTGAGAGCTAATCCACCTGAGAAATGCAGATAAAATCACTTGAAGAGCACACAATTGTTCATTTTGAAGATCTTCGAAATGAGCAGACATCTTCGGAATGAGAAATATAGTCTCTTCAGAATGAGTGGACATATTCGGAATGAGAAATACAGTCTCTTTGGAATGAGCCACTTATCTTCGGAATGAGAACAAAAAGTGTTTTTTGACTGATTTTTGATGATGGAAAAAGGGAAATAAGGTTGAAAATATTAAATGAAAATATCTCCCATCTGACTTTGTCGTACTTGCCGTCCAAAGCCACCATTTATGGAAAAGATCAATTTTGATCCTCTTCTAGGATAAACACAGAAATAACAGCAGCATAATTTGAAATTGTTTGCAAGATAGAAAGGGCATATTTTGAGGTGAAGAAATATATGTGAGATATTTCTAGACTTCGCCCACGTACTCCCACCACTGAAGATGCTTTCTAAATGGCCAATGACTACTACTGTAGCACAAACTGTCCAGATTTACATTTATTTCAGATCTAGAATTATTGGGAATTTATTAAGCAGCAGCACATAGGCTGATTTGAGCATGGGATATGTTGTAAATTTCTATATAAATAACACAACTCCCTCCTTGGTTGAGCCAGTTAGAAATTAGGATAGAGGAGAGTTTTCAATTGCAGCAATTAGGACTGTACAGTAATTTTCTGTAACAGTTTTCAACATGTTTTGTTATAAATAAAATTGCAGTTATTTTATCATTTTTTTGTTACGAGTGTTAATTAGTTAAGGAGTGCTTTTCACCTCCTTCTAGATCAGAAGTATGGGCCCACTTTCAGATCTAGAAGGAGGGATTTTATGGCAGGTTTTAATCTATAATTTTGCTGCAACAGAATTAATAGATTGCTTGCCAAATTTTATTTTCTTGTTTTTATTTTGTATTGTGATTTATGTTTTCTATTATGTTTGTGTACAACATTTGTGTGTATGTCAGCTGATAAATTATATTAAGCATTTTTCATTTTCTTTCTATATTTGCCCTGATTTTCTTTTTTAATAACTTTTCATTTTTAGCATATTTCATTTTGCTGTCAATCCCTGTAGCAGAAGCTTGACGACCTTTTGTGGCAGGGCATTGACAGGTGTTTTATTTTCAAGCATCACTTCCATTCTGCAAGAGTAAAATAGGTTTCAATTTTGCAAGTGTAATTTAGGATTTCATTTTAGCAACATTTCAATTTAGCAATTTCAATTATGTTATTTCAATTCTACAAAAGTAGATTAGATTTCAATTTAGCAATTTCAATTCATGCAATTGTAGTTAATTGTTAAATTCTACAATTTAGATTTAGTTTTCAATTCCTATAATTTATTTCAGTTTTCATTTTTCAGACTAGGTTTAGTGTGACACCAAAAGGCTAAACCAAAATCTGCTTCCCTAATAAATGCTTGAAATCTGAATGCCTAAATTGTACTCTGCCCTAGCCTTCTATCATAGACAGCCTTGGACACCACCCTGGATTGATAAATCATTGAGATTAAATGATGAGACTCAACGACACTCATAACTTATGAGGTTAACATCCTAGAAAAATTTGACAAAGGCGTAATGGAAGCTAAGCAAATTTTTACCAGGGTCCTTCACAGTGATGAATTCCAACACATTCTTCATAACCGCATTCCAGGGAGTCGGGAGGTCCATCCTTGTGAGTTTGTTCTTTACCTCCTTGTAGATTTTTAGGTTATCCTTAAACTCTTTGAGCTCCACCTCCCAGTGGTGCTTTTGTCTATGAATTGACCTACCCTTGATCGACTGTCCTGTAATTTCTTCCATTTGTTTTATTGATTGTCTATACATTGAAGTATTTGGAAGAGGGGCAACATGAACAATATCAATGTTATGATTAATCTATCTTTTAGGTGGATGGCTTGATGTTTCTTTGAAAACACCAGAATATGATTAAAGCAATGAATCAACTAAAGAATACTTGTTATGTGAATGCTTAGGTGCTTGATTACTTGCATTAAGTGGTCTGAGGAAGATGAGTGCGAGTTCCTTTGATTGATTAACAACTTTTTGTGCTTGTCTGCAACTTAACATCAAATTTTGTGGTGTTTGTTGTGTACTTCTAATTATGTAAGACTTATTATCTTTGTGCAAAGTGAATGTATTGTTATAACCATCATGTATAGACCTCCTATCATATTGATAGGGTCTACCAAGCAACAAGCCACAACAATCCATTGGAATTACATCGTACACCACTGTGTCCACAAATGTAGGACTGAAAGAAAAATTAACTGTACAAGTGTGTGTGATGTCAGATGAAATCCCATTATCCTTCCACCCTAAAGGATACGAATGAGGATGGGGATTCATTGGCAGCTTCAGTTTGTCAACAACGAACCTCACAATTATATTTTTCAATCAACCATGAAGGTGTCACTTAGGTGAACTGTGGTCACAAACAAGTTCTCACGATTACCTTGAGAAGTATTCATAAGGGTCACTTTGTTCAACCCTGCTAATTCCTTGTATGCTTTTTTTTCTCCTGTAGCCTCAATAGAACCCTCTTAGGATTCCTCATTGGAAGGATTTACAACGAGGGACTTTTTCTTCAATTTTTTTAATTTAAAGCATTGATGCTTTTGATGACCCTTCTTTGTACAATATCTACATTCCACAGGAGTTTTATAAGAAGATTTTTGATAATAAGGAGAAGAGAAAGATGGAGAGGGGGTAGAAGAAGAGGAAGAAGATTTAGGTGCCCTGGATTGATAATGAGAAGCCTTTGGATTTCCTCCCGACGCTGAAGAGCGAGACCCTCGCGATGACTCACAATTCCTCCTCTGCAAGAATGGCTTGATTGAAAGCCATATAAATGCTTACAATGACTTTGTATTTCAATTTCCTGAAAATGGGTTCTTGCAACCCACTTTTGAATTTGGTCAAAAGTTGAGTTACGAAATCCTACATTGAATTCAAAATTCTCAATTTGTTAAATTGCAACACATAATCATGAACACTCATATTAGAAGTTTGATGAAGATGAAGCCATCTTATCTCAAGGTCTTCGACATAGTTTGAAGGGTAAAAACTACTATTCAAAACATGTTACAGTTAATCCCATGAGTCAATAGGATTTTGTGTCTATTGACGATTAATGACGAGAATCTTAGCAATGCCAGTTAATTTAATCTTTGCAAAAGCAACTTGTTGATCCTTCACCAATTTTGTGTAATCAAACCAACTACTCATGTCAAGAATCCAATATGTTAAGCACTTTAGGATCCCGAAAGCCATTTTAAAGTGGAACATCACATTGTGGCTGAATATCTTGGGATGTGACTTTGTCAGCCAAAATACTCACTAGTTATGTAAGTTGGGCCATTTTGTCAGCTAATTTGGCAGCTATTTGTCCCCAAGTACGCACCAGCAAGAATCTTACAAATGGATAGGGCAGAGGATGAAAATGTTCAACTAATTGCAAATGAAAATGCAATTTTACAATGCGATAAGAAAGAGCACTATATACAATATTTTGACAAAAAAAAAAAAAATGAAATAGCCTTTGAGAAAAAATTTAAAACACCCCCTAACTGTCAAGAAATTCCCCCCCTTTTGAAAAAAATAAATAAAACTTAATACTTTTGTTAAAAGAACGTGGGAATATCACCCAAGAGAACCCGATCAACCGTCAAAGGCGTCTGAAAGTCAACGAAACTCGCATGTATCAAACCCTTACTAAAGGCAAATGAAGCCGACGCAAGCGTAATCAATAGATATCCGGCAAAACGTCTTGGCTATGCTAAGAAGAGTGTCATAGCTATATAAACCCATACGCAATCTTTATCCCACTAAATGTGGGATTTAAAATCCCTTTTTCTACACGCGGTCAAAAAAATTGGATGACACGCTACAGGCTATACGGAGCCAAAAAAATTGGATGGCACGTTGCAGACTTATACGCAGACAAAAATGTGATGCCACGATGATATCCGGCGTAGGAAAATAGGATACACTTCAACAGATCACAATTCTTCTGCGTCTGATTACAATGAACCACAAACCCAAACAAGGTGTCATTCAACTTAATGGAGGCACGCTGCAGATTGACTATGATGCGATCGACGTTGTGAGGCTCATCTTCAAATGTAACAGAAAGGAAAAATCCAACGAAATCGTGTGAACTAGCAGAGCCGGTAGTGGTTTTGACGAAGGTCAAACGTCTTCGTTACTGTAGATTGCAGGTGGCCGATTGATTTTCTTGTAGTTGCGTAGAAGATGGGCTCTATTTAGTCTAAAAAAGAGTAATTTTAGAGTTCCATCCCTCCAAAGGCAATGGCGTAGGGCAATTTTAGATGAAGACGTGACCAGGGCAATCACGCAGAGCCTCGACCCGCCTACTGTAGATGCGATCAGGCAATCAGGAGGTTGAAACGACACAAGTGATTCTGCAGGGTTTCTACGTCAGATCCTCGGAAGAATCGTCAGATCGATGGAGCACTTTTTGAAAGAATTTCATAGCACATGCATCTCTAGAAAACGTCAGGCACAGGATGTCGTCGACTCCTGGTTGTCGTGGACATGATTATCAATATCAGAATGAAACCAGTGAATGAAAAACTTAATGAAACTAGTTTATCAATTTACTACAAAATTGTTGATCAAAACAACAATTACGCAGCAAACGAAAGAGCTTCATACAGGACAAGTGAGGTCGATAATGACCCAAAACCTCACTAGTTTTCTTGCTCTGATACCAAACTGATATGGTATTAAGATCAAGATATATATTCCTTTATTCATATATACTTAAATATGTAGTAAAACAACAAGATAGAGGTACCAAGTCCTGTCGAAAAAATAGAAGATGTCATGTCGGCAAGGCATGTCGGTGGAGCATGTCAGCAATGCAACTTAGGAAAATAAAAATTAAATACAATCCTAAAGTCTAAGCTAACTAAGCCTCATCACGTGTTGAATTCCAAGTGAAACCAGAGGGGAAAATGAATTTATTCAACTTTCAACTTTATTACATTTTTAGAGATATCTAAGTACATATTTAAACTCTTACATGATGATCTTGTAAGAGAAGAATCCCATATAAACTATTAAAGGAATGAAATAACAAAAACTTTTAACTTATCTACATTTTATATTACATTCCAACAATATAAAATAAGTATAGAATGATTACTACAATTATGAAAGATATGAAGTTATATCCTAACAATTTGGAGTCACCATTTATTCTTAGGTCTTTAATTTCCAAATTCTTGACATTTTCTCAAGGTACAAAGTCCCTCGTACTCTTTCATATTGTTGATACAATTGAATGACAATCTACATGTAATATAAGTTTGTGTACCTTGCTAGACAATAAATTGAACATCAAGACCTATCCCATTTCTAGTTGTGGTATCATCAAAGTATATTGTCTACTCTTCGACTTGTCAAGGATGGGAGATTATACAATATTTCCATGATGAGATAGTTTCCTAGTTTAGTCTACTCATAGTCAACCTATGAATCTACTTCATATTGTAATCCATCAACTATTAAGTCAAATTCTGAGTTTTGATCATCTTCTATGAATTATGGAAGTTCATTCTAGATTAAAGTGCCCTATTCAACCATATTATGTGGTAAATAGTTAAGGCAACACATTTTTAATCCTAATCACTTTCCTATATTTAGGTATATTCATATCATTATAATCCATTGCCAAAAATCCATCCCCTAATAGATTATCTGCTCACTCTCTAGATAGCAACACGTCAAACTCCAAAGGAAGATCAATGACTATTACTTCTTGCACCACTATGAAATTTGGGTAGCTTGGTCATGACTAGGTCTTTGAGGACCCCATTGCATTAACCTTGGTGCCATCCATTTGGATTGGATGCCTAGCCATTTTGGTATAAGGTAAATCCATATTTTCACAAACAACTTTAGGAATCACTATCATTACTACACCTAAATAAATTATGCAATTTATTAGTATGTAGTTTTCAATTTTGAGGGTCACACAAAATAATAAGGGTTTTAGCATATTAAGATTTAGGAATTTAATAGATCATCTCCATTGACTTGAATATCTATTGGTTTTTTTACCATTAAATTTTTTTGACTGACTATATTGGTTAGAGCATGTTCTAACTATTTACCATTAGCATGACTCCTTTATTTCTCTTTCAAAGCCTCTTGGAGTAAATACCATTGCCTGAGTAGAGATAATGATTCTAGCATACTTACTTTAGAAAGTATCATTTTCATTTCCTTGGTAATGTTAAAATTAAATTCCATCGAGGTACTCTCACTTCATGCTATGAATTTTTGGTATTACCTTGTAGTTGTCGCATGATATTCACTAGTGAGATAGAGTATTATGGTCATCACTTGGCCTCTTTTCAAAGCTAACATATTTCTCTATTACTTCCCATTTTGTAGACATATCTATTCCTCCTCCATTTCCTCTATCTACTTTGGTCTGTTTTCCTTCCCTGTTGGATTTTACCTCTCCTATTTTCTTTTGAGTTGTACTTTTGGAATTCTTCTTTGTACTCTCATTTTCCTTTTGTTTCTCTTATTGTGTTGCTATAATTCCTTCATCCTTAAAGTGTAATAATGGCCTCCCTCTCCTAAGCATAGTCACACCTTTACTTACTTTTATCTACTTCTTAGTTGGTTGCTATTTAGAAGCTTTCCTCTTAACCCTAGTCTCAACTACTTGTTGATTAGTGCATATGGAATTATCTTCAAATGTTAACTTTTCATGTGTCTTTATAGCACTAAATTGGTCAAGATAGCATTTTTGGCATTGCATAATGTAGGTATTGGTTGTTGAAGTCGAGGTTGTTGGTATGTAGCCTAATTTGCTATGGAGACCAATTGACCTAAGAGGATGACCTTTTGAGCCTATCATTGTTGATTATACAAGATAATTTGTGAATTCTTGATGGTTCCCACACATTATGTAGGATTGTGTCTATCATTACATGGAAGATACGATCTTGCCAAGGCACCTAATATTTTGTAAGATATAGGGTCTTCTAGGGTTGCCAATTTTATAGTTGTTGACATTATTTTTTTAATTTTTTGATAAGTTATATGTGGCTTCTATTGGAGGCCACTCCCATAAAAAAACTAAAATATTACATTTTTTGTTAGGTTAATTAAACCATATCCAACATACCTTTTTATCATAAATATTTTTTATTTTTTCTATCAAATTAGTTGTCGACATTATTTCCTCTTAGCATTGTTCTAATTTATCAAAATTTTGATCATTTGCACCATCTCATTTATTGTCTAATTATTGTTTGAATAATTATTTGAGTTGGATGGATTGGGAAGGGATAGAATTGCAGTCAAAAATTTATAGCAGATGATGTGCTCTAGCCAACATTAGTACTAATATATGATTATGGAGATATTAGTAGTACCATTTGGTTGTATATTAGAGATGGATGAAATGGTGGGTGTTGAATCAAGTGTGGATGCATTTTGGTTAATATGGGTTGCATGGGCTATTAATGGGATAAGAACTAGTTTTCCTACTAAAATAAGGATATCCTCTTCCCTGGTTACCTCTTCAAAAGTTGTATATCATGTACAATGGTTAGCATTACATACCATTAACACTAGGTCAAGCTATAGAACCTTGATGTAGTACAATAATGCTTGTTCTTAGTTTGGCTTTAAATTTTATGGATTAAATTTAAGGTTCTCAATAATGTAATATTTAAATCATGTATATTTTCTTGAAGGTGTCTTTGAATTGTATTCAGTTGAAAGAAAACATAGTAAGCATTTTATATGCTACCAAATGTATGCATGAAATATTCTACAATTGATATCCAAATTGTAACTAAATTATCTGGTAATCCCCTATACCATGAAGTAGCCCTATCACAAAGATAGTAAATTAGCAAACATATTATTCTATCTTCTACCTAGATGAGGTGCATGTATTTGAGTGTTATCACTTTTTTGAGATGATCCAGTGCCATCTTATTTTCATTCCTATCAAAGGTAGACAATGCTTTCGTAGTTACTAGAGGAATGGGAGACTAAGCCACTAATAATGATCCTTGGTAGGTCTAATTAGAAAGTTGATTCAATGACATGGGAGGCAATTTTGGGCCATTCTATCAAGTAGGCTAGTTGTATAGTTGGTGTGGAGGTAGATAAGGATTCATTGTATAATCATGAGGTGGCATAGAGGGTATGGAGGATAATAAGGAAAAGGATACTAAGGTGGAAAATTTTGATAACCCCATTATTGATTTGTAAGAAACTATATATTTTTATGTGGAGTGAAGGTAATTCAGATATTGTTGTGAAAGTGCTAATTTAGAGGAGGTGGGCATTGTAAATATTCTTTTCCTTGACTAGCTAGAGGTAATATTAGCCCCTATGTGTTTCCTTGGGATATCTATGCCACAATTTGTCTAGTTGATGCTTGAGAATTTTGATCAAGGCCTTGGTTTTGGTTTAGCCCTAAAGATCCCATTTGGGAGTTATGGATTGACCTAGTGGAACATTATATGTATTTGATAAATTGGATCTAGGTTAACTTTGCATTGATGAAGTGCTTGTAGAAAGGATGTTTGGGCATTATATATCGATGGTGGATTCATGTTACTAGTATAGTATTAGCTTCCAAAGAGTAGGTTGTTTGTGAGGGTATTTACATCAATGGGTATACCATAAAGGCAATTTGTATTTTTTAAGGTTAGACTCATATTGGACCAAGTTTGGTTTTCATAAGTAGATAAATAACTCATTTGTTGACCTTAGAACCAATTTCTAGGGGTGTCAAGTTTTGACTAATAGGGTTAGCCATGGGTCTTTTTTATTTTGAGGAAATGAGATTAGGTGTTGAAATCTCCTCAAACTCATCATCTAGATGCACCCAAGTAGCCATTTGTTCTTTTATTTCCCCTCATATTTATTTTATGGTATGCAATATTATCCATCAATTGGAGTTCTTTCCAATATTTTGAGTCTTTGATGATGTATTCATAAGCTTGTGCATATGGCAATACGCAGATAGAGTTTTGAGGTAAAAATTTGTAAAATTTCAAAATTTTGCCTATAAAGCAATTTTTTGTCAAAGAATGACTTGGAAAAATATTTGTGTATGGACCACTTTGTCTATGAAATGAGATGATTTGCTTTCAAAAGCAAGCAATTTTAGGCAGTTCACTCACAAGTGATAAAAAGGATGTAAGAAAATTGCTCAAGGTGACTTGTTTTAAAACTAGAGCAAATCACCTTCCTATAAGGGAGGAGGAAGAATCTTTTCTTTCCTAGAAAATCACTTGTCAAATTTTAATTGGTGAAATTTTACTATTTTGGAGTTAATCACTTGCTGAATTGAGCAAATCCCTTGTAGATTTATCCTTTGACACAATGGCTCAAAATTTTCCTTAAATGCATTTTATCCATCATAGATGCATATACAAGGTCATATTTGAGGTTTTATGTTGCTTTGATGTTATCCAAGATGTTGTCCTTACTCAATCTTCAAAATTGTAAAGTTTATATCGAAGTCATCATTCGTAAAGTACTTGCAAAAAATGATATCTTTAAAGTCAATTTTAGATTAGAATTTATAAATCAAGTCCTTGAACTCAATGAATTGCTCTAAATTAAATTTATAAAAGTGCAAGGAATTTGGAGTAAATAACTCACAAAATGGAGTGAATCACTTGCAATTCAAAGAAAATCACTTACAAGATTTGACTTAGAAATTTTTTTCCAAATTAATATTTGAGGGTAATGAGGATTAGCCTAACTGGGTGTGCTAAAAACTATGTTTATCTGATAAATTATCCCGAGTTCTAATTTAACATTTATACACTAATTCTAGTTTCAATAAAGTTTAAAAGGATTTCCAATGGCTTCTCCCAATCTTCAGATTTAGGCAACCTCCACACTATACTTATAGAATACTCCTATGTTAACCTACACTAACTTGCAAGAAAAGTGAAGTGTAGAAAATAAAGTGCAAAAAATAAAGTACAAAAATAAAAATGCATAAAATATGGGTATGAATGATTCAAAATAAATACAGATTTAAACTGTAGCAATGAAAGTTTGTGATCAATCAACACATGAAAATTTAAATAACACCAACGTCCACCTATTCATTAGATATGAAATTGATAAGTGAATGACAAAATGGGCTAAAAGGACAATGCTACAATCATCATGCACTTAGCAAACCAAGAGAGTAGTAACATTAATGGAATGCATAAGGACATGTCAATTTGTTATAATCTCATAAATTCAAAGCATAATGTGGATTTCAAATAGTGTAGTTATGAACTCTCATGGATAAAATATGAATACAATGGAGCCCTAGGATCCTATTTATAGCAAAATTTTACCTTTGAGTTACTTGGAGTGAGAAATATTTACTCCTAATAAAATTAAATATCTAGGGGTATCTTGAACAAAATGATGCACCACCAAATGTTACATGTCTCTAATTATATCTCTAATAGGCATAGAAGACTTCCAAAATGACTTAATGCACCACTATAAACTAAAATATTACTTTCAAAATATTTTCCTTAGGATCCTTGCATTCAAATTTACCTCTTCATTATATGTTGAGCAATTCAGTCTAGTTAGCAAATGAATCGCTTGCTTTTACAAGTGAATTGCTAGTTGCTTTTTAGCAAATCACTACCTAGAGCCAATAGGCTTATTTTTCTAGTGGATCACTCCCTATATCCAATCAATCTCTTTTGCAAGCAAATTGGTGCCTATTCTAGACAAATAAATTTTGAAGGGTTTTCTAAGATGGTTGTTGCCTGATTTATCTATTTCATGCTCCTTCAACATTTACAAATTTCAAGGTAGTGTAGAGGTACTACATTTCTGTAATTTAAAAGACATCCTTTGGTAGGCAAAGGTTATAAACTTTGTCATAAATTCCATCTTATGTCGATCATCATCTTTGATCCATATTTGATTTTATCCAAAGAAACCATCAAACAATAAGAGCATTTATGACCCTACCATATTTTGTAGTATCTAATAAATTGATGATATCAAGTAGTGGTCCTTTAATGAATCCTTATTTAAATTTTTAAAATTGATGCATAGTCAAATATCTCCATTCTTTTTGTACTGGAACTAGATTTTCTACCCATGTAGAGTAATTGGTGGAAAAATGATTTGTACTTGTAGCAAATTTTAGTAGATTCTTCTTCATATTGTTGTCTCATTTTTTTGTATTAACAAGCCTCTATTTCTAATAGAATAGTCTAGCTTCATGCTTAATCTCAAGTGTATACTCAATGATACTTATGTCATAGACCTTCAATCTTCATACGTCCATACAAGGGAATCTCCATATTTCTTGCACAATTGAACAAGTTTATCTTCTCTTTGATATAGTCTTTCCCCAAAAGTAGATTATTGCATTCAATGATTTTAACCAAGTGGTACAAGGATACTTTTACTTTGATACTCACCTTCTTAGTTTTATTATTAGGTTTGAATAGACATTCAAGCATGATTAGTCTCCTTGGCAATTGATTGGTATTTAACTAGACTACTCCACCTATAATGCCATATCCATATTAATTTTTTTTACCTCTTTTTTTCTTTGATAAGAAATTCTATAATCTACTTATCATTATCAAATACTTGATAGATTTTAATACATATAAATATTTTTATTGTATTGCATAAACTTCAGATCTGTACACTTATAAATACATATAATCTATCTCTTGGATGTCTTAAGAGACTCTTGGTATTTCACTTTTATCTAACTATTCAACTTCTCTGAACCCCTTGTGAGTTGTAGTTGTTCAAATTCTCCCAAACTTTCGTGAGGTATAAAAATATTATCTAACAATATCCAAGAAAGAATGCTCCTCCACTTATGCCTTTCTTTGTCATCAATGTTGCCAATCCAATCTGCATCTGTATATGCTATTAGTGTGAAATTTTCACTCTTGGGATACCAAAGCCCAAAATCCATAGTCCCTTTTAGATACCTAAAAATTATGTTTACCGTTGCCACATGTGTTTCCTTAGGTGTTGCTTGAAACCTTACCACTAATCCCACTGACTGTACTATGTCTGGTCTTGTAGCTGTAACTCACAATAAGTTGCCAATCATAGATCTATATAATCTCTTATATGCCTTTGGAGATTCATCATACTTACTCAACTTGCATCATGTGACCATGGTGGTACTTATCGGTTTACAATCTTCTAACCTGAATTTATTTAACATTTCTTTTATATACTTGGCTTGTGAGAGAAATACCCCTTTTTTGGTTGTAAAATCTGAAGTCCAAGAAAGGACAATTCACTAAGCATAGACATCTCAAATTCATTTTGCATGTTCTTAGAAAATTCTTTACACATTTTATCATTGTTTCCCCCAAAAATGATGTCATCAACATAAACAACCACAATTAGTAGATCATTCCCTTTATTTTTGATATATAAATTACTGTCTACTATTCCTTTTATGAATCCCTATTCTTGAAGATACTTATCCAATATTGAGTACCATGCTCTCGGAGCTTGCTTTAGACCAGTGCCTTTTTCAATTTGCATACATGATCTGGTTTATTTTCTAATATGAATCCCTCTGGCTATTCAATATAAACTTATTATAGAACACCATCTAGAAATGTTGACTTGACATCCATCTGATATACCTTGAATTTTTTGAAACTTGATAAGGCTAAAAATATTCTTATGGCTTCAAGTGGTGCAACTGGAGAAAATGTCTCATCAAAGTCAATTCCCTCTACCTATGCATAACCTTTGCATACTAACCTTACTTTATTATTGACCACCTATCCATATTAATTTAACGTATTTCTGAATACCCATTTTGTGCTTATCACATTTTTGTCCTTTGGTCGTGGAACAAGTTCCCAAGTTTTGCTTTTATCTATCTAATCTAATTCCTCATCCATTACCTTAATCCAAAATTTATCCTTACATGCCTGATTGAAGTCTTTTGGCTCAATATTATGTAGCAAAGAAAAATTTACTTGTTGAGATGGTATTATTATTCTTCTCCTTGTCTGTCTTTCGTTTGTATTCCCAATGATTTGCTATTTTGGATGATGCTTCTATACATACTTGGATGGAGTTTTGGGATAAAGTATTTGTGTTTCTTCTTCTGCTTTATCTGATTCCTCACAAAACTCTTCTTGACAACATCCATCTTCTTGATACACAATTTGCTAAACTGGTTCTCTTGAATTTATCTTCTCATCAATTATTACATTTATACTTTCCACCATAGTATGCATTCTCTTGTTGAAGCATCTATAGGCTTTACTCCTTGAGGAATAACCAATAAATATTCCCTCATCACATCTTGGATCAAACTTGCCTAAGTTTTGATCTTCTCGTCTTATGTAACACTTACTTCCAAAAATATTGAAGTGTTTTACAGCGGTAGGTCTTCCTTTCCAAAGCTCATATGGAGTCTTGTGATGGTTTACCCTCATTTGAGCCCTAGTGATTATTTATATTGTTGTGTTTACTACTCTCCAAAATCCATCTGAGATCTTAGAATCATTTAGCATAGCTCTAGCCATATTCTCAACAATCCTATTTTTCCTTTCAACTACTCCATTTTGTTGAGGATTTCTTGTTGTTGAATATTCTCTTTTGATTCCATGTTGTTCACAAAATTTATTTGAATTAAATTATCCTCCTTTGTCAGATCTCAGACACTTAATATTTTTTTTAGTTTCATTTTCAACCAATTCCTTGAATGCTTTGATTTTTTCAAAGGCCTCTAACTTCTCTTTCAGGAAAGCTACCCAAACCATTATGGAATAATCATCTATAAATAGTATAAAGTAGCTCTCACCCTGAATACTTTGTGTTTTGGTAGGACCACACAGATTGGTATGTATTAGACTTAATGGCTCAGATGACATATATCCTTTTGATTTAAATGTTGTCATAGTTTTCTTTCCATGTTGATAGGGTGCACAGATTGTGCTTTGAGGTCTTCTTATTTTGGGTAAATCTCTAACTGTTTGTTTATTGCTTATGTTGACTATGTTATCAAAATTCAAGTGACCCAATATTCTATTCCACAACCAAATCTCATATTCTTGTGATAGAAAGCACTTTTCCCCTTTGATCTCATTGAGCATGTATAAATTGTTTTGGGTTCTTCTTGCATTGGCAATGACTTTTCCAATTTTTGATTTTCTTATCTCACATCTATCTGGATGGAAAGTAACCATATACCCCTAATCACAAAGTTGACTTATACTTAGCAGATTGTGTTTTAACCCTTTAACATATAACACATTTTCTATTTTTATTTTCCCATTATCTAAAATTAGAGTTCCTCTTCCCCCAATCCTTGCTTATCCATTATCACCAAAAATTACTGGCCCTCTATTGGTTTCTTTTAGTACAATAAATTTAACTTTGTCTTATGTCATGTGACTAGAGCAACCACTATCAATATACCATTGTTCTTCTTTATCCTAAGCATGAAGGGTTGTTTGAACTAACATTGATCTAGCCTTAACATTTTCTCTTTCATATTTCCTAGTTGTTGAAATTGTTTTTCTAGACTCAGGAAATATCATTTTACACCACCTAGCCTCATGCCCAAAATTATTGCATTTGTAACATATAATATCATCTTCTATAAGAGGTGTAAAAGAATTGAAATTTCTATTGACATTGTTTCTTGCATGATTAATATAGTGTACAACTCTATGACCATATTTATTACAAGAAAAACAATGACCATGGAAGAAATTATGTAACCTATTTGGATGCCTTGGAGTTTGTGATGGAGTATTCTTTCTCTTGTGATTAACTCTTATCCAAGGTTCTTCTTTTATTTATTCCTTTATAATATCCTTTGCTTGCTTATCCTTGTTTGAAGTTTCTGCTTTTTGAAGACTTGATTCCTATTTTTGTTCCTCATATTCTATATCTTGTAGTGCCTTGGTTATTTCAACTTCATTCCTTAGGTAGATAATTTTTGCTTCCAATATTTCACATTTTGTTTATCTGGCTCTTAACAGATCTATCATATCCTTCTCAATTTTCTTTTCTTCTTCCACCCATCTCTTGAGTTCTATGAGATTTTGTAGAAGTTCCATCCTTGCTTCTTCATCCTCTTGAATTTGTTCCTTCAAACTTGAATTCTTCTCTCTAATTATTTTCAACTTTCTGAGAGTAGCAAAGAATTCCTCTTTTATGTCAAATATAGTCTCCCCTTCATTTTATGATGTTATGTGTATTACTAATGGATCCTCCTCCAAGATGTTAGTATTTTCACGAAGAGACCCACTTTGATACCAATTGAAGAACATGTGCTTATACTGAGAGGGGGTTGGGTGAAAAATATAAGATAATTTTTTTTAATTTTTAATCCAAATAATAACATCAACAATATTAAAATGGTAAACATCACATAAAGCATCACACACATGAGAGACATGATTTTACGTGGTTCACCTAATGTGGGCTACTCCATGGAGAAAATATTTCTTATAAATTTTTCTCAAATAAATTATCTTGGGAATCCTTTCCCTACAATTTTTATGGACCTTTGTCCAAAGGAGAAACCAATCCCCTAAATCAAGTTTGTGGATCTCTATCCATAGGAGATACCAATCTCCTAATATCTGCTTTGGTTGGTGATCCTCTAGAATACCTTTATCTCCACTACCCTTAGCAAATGGAACTCTATTTATAGAAGACAACTATCTTCCCTGCTCTAGTTGGAGACCTCTATCCTTAATTTTGTCACCTCCAAATCTTTGTCTCAAATATGCACTAAACACAGTCCTTCGATCTAGCACAAATTTGTCCTTAATATCTATCTCTGGTTTGGCACAAACCTGTCCTCAAATATGTACCAAACTTTGTACTTTGATCTATCCTCAATATCTGTTCTCAAATCTATCCTTAATCTGTATTGTAAGCTTTCAAAAAAGCTCACATAAATCTGTCCACAAGTCTTCTCAAAACTTGCTTCAAATATGTTCAACAAGTCAACACTAAAACTTGTCCAATATCATAGAAACATAAAGAGAATTATTAGAGACTCAATATATTTCACACTCGGGGAAGAAAGTAGAGAGGGGAGGGCTCTGGTCCCTCCCCTGCTCCCCCTCCCATGGCTCCTGGTTCCTGCCCAGTTCCTGGCTCAACCCAGGTCATCCCTCCCGGGGAGTGGTTGTTTGCGGATGATCTCCTGGGGAGATCCTTCTCCACTATCCGTGCCCCTCCCGGTCGGCTAGGGTTTCCTTGGTTATTTTTTCGGACTGGTGCTTCCCAGGGATCCCTGTTTGGTTGGGGATCCCTTCCCTTTTTCCCTCAGGCTTCCCCCTGGGGTTTTTTATAGGTTATTTGCATGGATCTGGTCCCCTGCGTTTCTCGATGCGATGGAGGTGATGGTTTAGGGTTTGGACAACTTCCCCCTTTTTCTTGTGAATCCTCGGTGGTCTCTGTGCTTGGACGGGATTCTTGGTCCCTGCTGCTGGGATCCTCTTCTGTTTTCTCAGGGCGGGTTCTTTGTGGTGCAACTCTTTGGTCACTTCCTGATGGGATGGATCCTCTCTGTGCTGGCTGTCGGCTTCCTGCAGGATGGCTCTCGCTAAACGAAATGTTTTCCCGATGGGCGGGATGGTTTCTCCACAGGGCGGGATCCGCCAAATCCGCCGGTTTTCCCGCGAGGCGGGATCCTTTCTTTTCTGTTGGTTTCCCGGATGGCGGGATTTCCTCGTTGCTTCCCGCTAGGTGGGACTATTTGTGGTGGTTTTGACTGCTTCCCGTGAGGCGGGATTTTATTGTAACGGTTTTTCTTTGCTTCCTACTGGGCGGGATCTTCTCGATGGTGGTTTTTGGCTACTCCCCGTTGGGCGAGATCTCCAAAACTACTTTCTTTCTTATTTGTCTGTTTCCCGCTGACAGGGATTGTTTCATGCTTACTGTTATCGCTGGGCGGGATTTCTGTTTTGGTGTTCAGTTTCAAGGGATTGATGCCCTAGGCCCATTGCTTATGTAATCGTGTTTTTTTAGGGGTTACGTTTTCTGTAATAGGCTTATACATAAAGCCAGGAGGCATGATGCAAGGCTGATTTTGTACATAAGGTTTTGGGATCCTCTATAAAAACCCTTTTTTAATCTACTATAATAATTACCAAAAAAAAATATATTTCACACTCATAAATACTCAATATTCTTCTCAAATCAATTTAGAATATATAATAGTTTGTTTTATGGAACTTGAACAATCACTTCACACATCCACTTGACTAGGTTCAACCAAATCTACTCAACCAATCACTCAATGAAATAATCCTTGCTAACAAACCCTAGTCCAAGCATATGATCCTTCACTCAAAATGTTTCAAACAATGCTTATCAACCAATCTTCACATAACAATGATACTCATGATATTTGCAAACCCTAGTTCAAGTTCTTCACACAACCAATGGCTTCAAAAATAATGCTTATAAAGCAAGGTTTTAACAACAACTCTCTTTCCATAAAAACTTGAAGCATTAACTCAACACACTCAAAAAGAAACCCTAATCAAGTCCTTTTCACTCCAAAATTATTTTCTAGAAAACCAACTAATCAACTCAATTATGGAAGAATGTGCTTATACCTTTTCTTGATGATGAAGGAACTTGTAAAATCTGCCACAACCACAAACACCTCTTTGCCAATCTTAAAGAAGTTAGAAAACTCTCACAAAGATACAATGCAAATATCAAACCACACGTACACCTTATTACTCCATTTTGAATAAAACATCCATCAACATATGCAAAAATAATTGACCAAATACACCTTATAATCTCCCAATTAAAATAATATTTAATGCCAAGAATAATATCAATACAATCTCCTTTTCAAAATAACTCAATGGCAAGAAGTCCTTTCAACACTTTTAAATCTTCAATAAAACCAATGTGACACAAACACTTTATTCAAAAATAAAGCTAACTCCTTATTCCTCCAATTTACAAAAATAATGATTAATTAAAAACCTTTTTTAACTAACCCTTTTAACTCCTTAAGACCTCATGTCAAACCTTAGGCATCATAAAAATATATTCAAAATTTTATTACCTTTGCCTTGGTGGGACTCGAACTCACGACGCAGCCTCAACCAGCACCCTAGCCATGGCTCCAACCGTCGTGCGAGCTAGACACTCACTTAGGGAATAAAGAGCACCACATGCTATATAAATCTCCCCTTGTGCGCCTAATCAAAAAACATACGCTGCTCCCTTCAATGTTTCAAACACAACCAACAAAACAATGTTGTTATCACGATTCGATCGTAGGTCACTCCACGCCCAAGCACTCTAGGCTCTATCCACTTGCCACTAGGCCACGCTGCCCAGATGGCTCTTGAATTTTGGTGCTCATCGATTTATCCCTTATTCGTTGGTGCTAAACACAATGTTCTTGTCTCTTTCTTCGCACGAGTTCTCACAACACACGATTGCACATTTTTCTTTTCGAGCAAAAGGATATCTTAATGCCTCTAAGGCATATAGTTTTTATATCGATTTCCACCTTCAAACTTTTACGTCGATGCTTCAATTTTTAACTCATTAATTTATAAATTATTTAAATTCTTTTGAATTTAAATTTTATAAATTAACTTTTAAATCCCTTTGGCTTTATTAAAGCCTTTTTGACTTTACCACTTTGTATAAATAATATTTTTGCTCACCCATGGTTTTAATAAAAACCCTTCTAACTTATGCTTCCACATAATATTAAAAATATTATGAAGCTATTTTACCTTTAACCTTTTCATTGTTCCTCTTGACCTTTTTACATCAATGGTAGATTGTTCCTTGACATTAATGACAACTTCATTCCTTGACATCAATGACAAATTTGACTCAAAATGTCCAACATGCACCTTTAAAATGAAATTATTACCCCCCCTTAATTTTTACTTCCTAGGGAAGTTAAATAAAATTATAGTCTAGCTCTAGCTGAAGCATTGAATTTGGCTTTGGCTCTATCTCTTGCTTGGGATCTAGCTTTATCTCTAGCTTCAGTTTTGACTCTAGCCTTGGTTAGTCACCTCTAGGTATTCCTTTAGGTTTACCTTTGGATCGTAACCTCTAGGTTTACCTTTAGGTCAGCCTCTAGGTCTACCTCTAGGTCTACATCTAGGTCTACCTTTGGATCATTACCTCTAGGTTTACCTCTAGGTCATCCACCACTCATTTGAAATATTACATGTGATATTTACTATAGGCTCTATCACTACATAATTTTTGAGCATAGCTTTGGTCACATATATAAATTTTAATGTAGAACTCATGCATATTTTCTTCTAAGGAATCCCAAGAATTCATTGCTCCATGGGACAACAATCACTATAATCTCTCTCAATTACCAAAATTTATCTTCTCCTTACTCTCTTCTAGGGATAAAATATTTTCTTATAAAATCCACTCAATATTTCTTTCACTCTATCCCATTCTAGCACAATCATCCATCCACAATAAACATGTATTTTGTTGGCTATTTTATCTTTGTGCCAACACTATTTTTGAGAGTGATTTTTTCCACTACAAATTTTATAAGGATGAATATTGCAACACCTAGCTGTCACATGTCCATATTATCCACAACGATTGCAACAATTTATTCTAGAATTTTTATTCTTTGCATATTTTTTTTTTTTACAAACTTGGTCTTACCACTTCTTGTTGGACCATCATATCCAAAGTCTTCATTCTTTGGCCTTACATTTTGTTATATGGTATTTCTCATACCTACCCATTTCTTCCCAATCATGTGCCATTATAACCCATTATTTTGATTAATTTTGAGTCAATTCCTTTGGTGTGCTTTTAAAAGTACCCAATTTCTTCATCACTATGTCCTTCATCAACATGAATTTTGTCATGGCCAACACTACCAACAACATTTAAACACCCAAAATCTCCATAATCATCATGGTCTTTAGCAACATGGTCTTTGACATAATCAACAAGATTGATCTTGATATCATGATACTCATCTTCAACATAAAATCCATTGTCATCAATATTTTCAAATCACTAGTAACACAAGTGAAATTTATTCTTTTGATAAGGTCACTTGTATCATGACAAATATTTACCTCTATAGATTTCAAATATCTAGTATCACAAGCAAAATTTATATTTTGGATAAGGTTTCTTGTGTCACAACAAGCATTTTCCATCATAGACTTGATGTCACTTGTGTCACAACAAGCATTTGCCATCATAGGTTTGATGTTTCTTGTGTCACAACAAATTTTTCCATTATGAGCTTGTCCTTCAATCTTTCACAATTTATAGGGTCGATGTCAAGACACCATTATGGAAGTTATATCAGGCTATAAATACAACTTAATGCAACAAATTTACCTTTAAATGCAAGCTAGAGCTATCGTTTCTACTGACCACTTCAAGTGTGCTTAAGCACATACACAATACTTTTCAACCATAGATTAACCTTTTTAAAATAAATCTTTTTAAAAAGTATAAACTATTTTGACATCTAAAATACAATAACTCCTCACCACACTATCACATAACTCTCACCTTTTCAATATAAACATTTGACTAATTATAACTATGTCTCTCTTCACACTTAGATACAAAAATATTAAGACATAATAACTTGACATTCACTACAACATGAGTTTTGAATTGACTCTCACATCTTTAAATAACCCTTACAATTCACCTTGACTTGGTTTTGTTTTAAACATATCTCTTTACTGACCAACATTATTAACTTAGACAAAAATATGGACCTTTTTCTTCTTTTTTAATACTTTTGTTTTTATTTTTTTCCCCCATTTCTTTTCATTTTTTAATAACAACAAATAAAAAAAAGAGGTTTTAATCCTTTAACCTCTAAATTTAAAAAATATACTTTCTTTCAAAGTGTTAATTCACCTCTTTTCTAGGTAAGGCTTCACCAACATTAGCCTAGTTGCCACTTCCAAATGGCTCTTGTAGAATGAATAAATATTTCTACGAGAAATCATGGGAAACATAAGTAGATAGTGAAAAAATAATGGAAAATAACTGGTTAAAATAAAAAATAGGTAATGGAATAGGTTGATAATCCTCTTTCACATTGAGCACTTCTCTTCCACGTGTCGGTCTATTTTTGTGTCTTCATTTATCTTGTTGCATTGAAAATATCTCTCTTGTGGACAATTGTCCAATAGTCATCTTTAGCCCCATGGTGTTGTCCAAATAGTAGTATTTTCCTTCTTCAATGCTCAAGTGTAGGCACTAGCTCTGCGAAGTCACCAAAATAATCGAAGTGGATTTTTGTACATAACAAGATGAAGTGTGAAATGCACTAAGTTTTATAATGTAAATAGAATGTAAATGCTAGTGAAATACCAATGTAATGCACTTTGGTTATAAGTTTTATAAATATAAATATAGTATAAAGTGCATTAAGGGTGTTAAGTGTACATCCAAAGGGGAAGATAAATGAATGGTGAGGTATCTTGGAAGTCATCATTGGCAATGGCTAGAACCAAAGCATAAATAAGGATCCCCTTCATTCATAATTATTATGCTATTAGAGGAGCATGTACATTGTATATACCAGAGAGCATAGTACATGAGAGTACAAGGATTCACTATTGTCTTGTGAGAGCAATCTATCTACTATAATTGTAGTCAAATATGTATTGCCAGTGTTGTATAGGCCATGAGATAATACCAATGACATTACATTTCCATTTCTCTGTATATGCTATGCGACACATTATTGCTATAGAATTGTAGCTTATGTATGCCAAGTTCTATGTGTGTAAGTTGTAGGTTACAGACAAGAGTTGTAGGTAGTTACAGTGTAATTGTACGAGAGTTACCATACAGATAGTTGTAGTTGGATTTTTTGTACGAAGGATGTTACCAGTTCTATGCAAAGGAGATTGTTGTACAAGGGAAAAAGACATAGTTTTTGTCGTATGAGGGAATTTTTGACAGGAGTGAAGCTTTCCATTAGATAGAAGTACATTTATGTCATATAAGTAGAAGTGTCATACAAACACTTGTACAAATGTGTGTTGAATTTGTCATACAAGTGATTGTATCATTTATGATTTAATGTGTGATATTTGGCCAAAAATAACTACAATATTAGTTGGCAAATGGAATTTATTATTTCAATTGTTCCTCCAACCATCAATATACCCATCATGTGCTAAATTTGGTATTATTGTCATCTAAAGTTCAAACCTAGTATGCATAAATATTGGAGATATGGATGATAGATTTTTTATCACAAATATGAGGAAGATGTAGCTATAATACAAGTCAAGATCAACCAGTAAGATGAAGCCAAAGAATTTCCAACCAAGAATTATAGTCAAGGAGAATAGAACTTGAGCAAATAGACATAAAATCAATATAAAATTCTTAGGAGGAGGATACTTCTAGTGATGAAGGTAGAAGGTGGCATACATTATTTTTAAAAATGGAAGACTAGGTGCAAATTGAGTTGTAGCAAGCAAACTAAGTATGGACCAAAAATGACATTCACATAATTCAAAATGCCAACGTGGAGACTTCATGGAGAGATGAGTCTAAATAGCTAGAAACGCCAATGCCAAAGTAAAGGAGTTTTTCAAGAGGTATAGAGGATAGGAGAAATCACAAATGCAACTATAGGATAGTGCATGGATGAAAATACCAAAACCAATGCTTGTATATTTGCAAAGGAGATTGTGAAGCGTTATCAAACCAAAATTTGGTGGTAGATTTTTTGCTTGTGGAGAGTTGTTTTATGAATAAGTACCTAGAGTAGAAGTGCCAAGAGTAGAAGAACCAAGAGAGGAAGCGTCAACTAAACCACCATTTATTGGGGAAGAATTAGATGAATAAAATCATCCCCAATGGTTAATATTGCTATTACGATAGGAAAATGAAAATGCCCACCTTTTTTGGGTGATGGGAAGGAAGACCCAAAACATCACATTGAAACCTATACTACCATATGGTGTGCAAATGGGGTAGATGACCCAGATTCTTGGTTGAGACCGTTTCTAGCTACATTGCAAGGAATCACAGTCAACCAACATCTAAAGAGAGAGGGAAAATATCTTCACAACTTGGAAAGCCTTACTAGATGAATTCAAGAAGGAATTCAAATTGATAAGAGATGCCATAAAAATTATAGGAAAAATATAATCCACAAGTATAAGAAGGATGAAGATATAAATTCCTATAATAGACAATGCAAGGAACTCACTGACAAAATGGAGGTGCAACTAGCAAATGGGTTGTAGAAGTGGTGGTTCCTTAATGGATTGATACCATACTATAAGAAAAATATAAATATAGTACTACTTACTATTGAAAATTTTGTCACATTGCACAATGGGGTAGAGAAATCAAATTTTTTGTAAAGTATTTCTTTCAATTTCATGAATTTGTTCCCTTGCTTTTAGAAACAACATTTTCAAGTGTTGTAGCAATTTTGGCTTTCCCTGCCATTCCCCCTTGTACATAAAATGAAGACGAAAGAGCTTTGCTGAAAAACAAGCTAAGGAAGATAGCCTCAAGGGAAGAAATGAAAGAGAAAACCACTTCAGGCCCGAAGTCCCTCAAACAGCTACTTCGGGAAAAAATCTTGCGAAGCGGCGTTGTCGAAGAAGGAATTCAAAGAAGGCGTAAAAAAAAGAGCTTCGCACCCGAAACAATTCCAATAGTTACTTCGGGCGAAAGTTTTGCGAAGTGGCATTCAAGAGACATTTTCAAAAGAACAGCTTCGTCAAAGAAAATCGCGGTCCAAATTTTCTAAGGCAGAGAAAACTACTTCGCACCCGAAGCACTTCAAACAACTACTTCGGGCAAGAATTTTGCAAAGCGGTGTTACCAAAGAAAAAATACAAGGGAAGAAGAATGAAAACTAATTTGCACCCGAAGCATTTCAAAAGGCTACTTCGGGCAAGAAACTTGCGAAGCGAGATTTGAAGGAGCGCAACGTTGAAAATACTTCGTCGAAAAACCGTCGAAAAACCGTTGAAGCACCCACTTCAGGCCTCCCCACCAGGGAACCATTTCTACTTCGCCAAAATTTGTTGCAAAGCATCTGCTTTGGAAAATATTCATGCGAAGTACTTTCACCCGAAGTGGAAGCATTCAAAGCATTTTTGAGGGCAAGAATGCACTTCGGCCAAAATCCTTCCGAACCACAATTTTGAAGGAAGATCGCGGTGAAGCATTTTAACAGTTCATCAGTGAAGCAGTTTTGGCACGTCTCTCCAGTGAAGCAGCGAGAAGTGAAGAGCCCATCTTGCGAAGAAAATATGCTTCAACACCCACCATCCCCGAAGCAGTTTTGCGAAGCTCCACCATGCGAAGTAAAAATCAAGAAGGAGGATCTGCTTTGGCACAAATCCATTACGAAGCGAAGTTGCAGACAAAATTCAGCGAAGCACTTCAAGGGCACGTGCTCCAAGCTGGTTATTTTCTTGAGGTGATCTAGTGCCTCATAAATGCATTTTTATGTGCCCGATAAGCTCACTGCTCACTTTTAGCAATTGGAAATGAAGTATTAGTCCCAGAAGAAGAGCCCGATGAGCATGGCGGCCACTCAAGCACTATATCCAGAAGCCAAGGACGCTCAGACGGCTCATTAATGCTTGTTTCCATGGCTGACCCGGTCACAGTTGCCAATTTTGGTAACAGATTTGAGAGCTTAGTCACGAGGGCTGCGAAGAGTTGACTTCTCAAGTTTCGAGGGTGTACTCCATTTTGTGCATTTATGGCTCAAAGGGTTGGGTCCTCTATAAAAACCCAGGCATTGTAATGTAAAAGGGGGGAACTTTCTGCTAGAAAGATGCTATAACTTAGATTCCTATGATTAATACTAAAGAGATCTGGACTCAATTTCTCTCTTTTATAATGCCTTATGTGATTATTTCTTTTATCTTTTCTTCATTTGCATACTGTAATTCTGAACTCTAGATTTAGGTGTATGATTGGAGTGGAACCTTGAGATTTTCTGAAGGATACATAGGAGAGGAAAACACTGTGTTAGTTTTCTTTTATGCTGTCTGTGGATAGTGTTTCTGTTATATTAACTTTTCTTAATTGTCGTTACTCTGAACTCTGAATTTCAGTGAAAGGGAAAAGAGAATCCTGGAACTCGTCCAGAGGATACATAGGAGGGCTAATACTGCATTCATTTCGTCTATTCTTGGTGTTCTTTGTTGCTATTTCAAGCTATTGGCTAGCGATCATGCTTCCAGTTATTTCCCACCATTAAACTACTGAGATTTCTTCCCTACTCTTTTATTTCTTTCTTGCATCCTTACTCTGTTTATCTCTTTCTTGCACCCTTATCTTAAACATCAAAGTAGTTTAGTATAGGATTCGGCCTTTCTTCGAATATTGGTATGAGGGGCATCTCTTCCCTTCGATATTTCAATGTTGGTCCAGGTCTAGGGTGCATACACTTACCCAAATCCTTTCCTGGGCAGATTTGATGACCAATCATTTCTGGCATGCCCGATGGGACCCGATCAATCTCACCTTGTGAGTAGTAGTGAGAACTGATGCTCTCATTACCGAAAGACTCTTAGCATCTGGTGACTCTGTCTTACCCGAGAATATTTAAGTCATAAATATTGGTACCAAATTTTGTGTCTTCTTGCAAACAATATGGAGAGTTAGGAATAGAGGAGAGGAAATTGAGTTATTTGAGCTAGATATTGATGCCTTTGGGGAACGATCTAGGTTGGTCACCCCTGAGTCTTTGTTACGTGGAACATCCTTGCAAGAGGTTGTTGTTGACGAACAAGGCCTAACTTCTAATAGCATAGTGGCTAGCTTTCCTCCTAATCCTCCCAACTCACCGAAGCATCCTAGTGCCTCCATTCCTATTGGTCATCCTGTTAGCAATCAAGGAGGAGCTTTGGGAATTCTTGTTTCTCAAAATCCAAGAGTAAATATGGCACAACAACAACAACAACAACAACAAATGTAGTAGCAACCGCCACCTAGATTATTCCTAGCATGGAATTCTTCAGGACCGCTAAATCTAGCGGGACAAGGGCAAGTGCCGCCTGTTGCTATAAAAAAATATCCCAACGTTCGATGGAACTGGGAAGACTGCCCTGGAGCACATCCAGGACATAGTTTCTCTGGCAGCGATCCATGACATCACAGAAGAGCGAGTTATGGTAAAGCTTCTGGTTCTATCTCTTAGAGGAAAACTCCTCTACTGGTATATATCTTTACCACCTAATACCATTACAGGATGGGACCAGTTAGCCGGACAGTTGATGCGAAGCTTCAATGAGTCCATCGATCCGACCTCTCTCCTACATAAGTTCACGACGATCCAAAGACATCCACGAGAAGAGATCACAAAATTCAATTTTAGGTTTGCTCGAACCTGGCAAAGAATACCAGTTGGACTTTGGCCAACCGATGAAGCTATAGCATACTATTTTCTTCGGGATTTCAATCCTGATATCAGCATTATGGTGAGGTATTCGAATATCAACACATTCCTAGAGTTATATGAGTTAGCCCAGAAAGCAGAGATGGACCTAATAGCCATGGGTAAGCTTCCCCAAAGGATGTCGATGCCCATACTTCCTGATTTCCATCAATCCCAGTATGCGAGCGTAGTTACTTCATAGATCTCTGCAACCCCTACATACCCGATCTCATCTTGGAACCCGAATCCCATTATGTCCCAAATCACTGCTCCACAAATTCATTTTCACACTTTTTTGACTCTGTAGCCCACGGTCACTTCGACATTCCCTATACTGCTAGCACCACCTCAACATCTCGCCCTACCTCCAATATCCACGATGGCTGCATTGCCACCTATTCCTAAAACCGATGATATGCAAGCTAAAATACTGCAAGAAGTTCAGTCCCTGAACTCCACAGTGTAGACCCTGTCCAATGACATGACTATTATGAAGAAGAAGCAAGCACAACAAGAGTTTCTACCGAGAAGATCTTATCCTACACTTGCGCTTACTAAAGATCAAGCGGTCCAGCAAGGAAGAGTTTCAGCAAGAAATGCTGCAATAGACGAAGCCCCGAGCACTTCTGATTATATACATTGGTGCTCTACGTGTAATGACCCTCACAAAGAAAATACCTGCATGCTGCACCAACACTATGTACAAATGCTGGCGAGCAGTAGTCATGGCGGTCAAGTCAATTTCATCAAGAAATTAGATCAGAACCTGGTAGTTGGTGAAGAAGAGCCAGTTGTAGTCCTTACCATAGGAGGAAAGAAGTCGATAGAGGTGGATGCTACTCAAATGGCTCCCTTAAAGGTACATGCTCATCACGAGAAGGGACAACAACCTCATCTAGCCCTGAACAAAGATCGACAGCCTACACCAGTCAAAGAGAAGGCCCAACAGGCCCCTACAAATCCACTATAGGTGGAAACTAAGGAACAGGCTAGAGAGAAGCTCAAGCTTCCTTCACTGACCAAGTGATAAAGGGTCGAAGCTATGAAATAGTATCACACCACATATGAGCTGAGAAATGAACCTGAGGTGCCTAATTCCCTGGCGTACAATATAGTAGATGAGCTGAAGAGGATTCTAGCCAAGATCAGTCTGTATAATGCACTACAACTACCCAGACAATTGGATCTGTTGCAAGAATCATTGAAGATAACCAAAGCAAGAAATGTAGCACCGCTTGCCCTAGTGCAGACCCTATCCACATCCATTACAGGGAAGAATCAGCCACCACAGTTCTACATGTCTCTACAAATGGAAGGGTATATTGTTCACAACTATATGATTGACTCCGGGTCATGCCCAAAGTAGTGTGCGAAGAGATAGGAATGGAATATATGCGAAGTATTCATGACGTGCTCCAGTTGGATGGTACTCTTGTGAAGACTGTAGGAGTGATCAAAGATATTCTTATTCAACTGCACAAGATGCCTCAGATCACAGTTATACAAGAGGTGGTGGTCGTCAACCTTGAGCCATATTTCAGTATGTGTTTGTCAAGAGAGTTTATGACGAAACTGGGAGGATATCTATCTATGGATTACTCGCACTTGGAGATTCCATTCAAAGGAAAGAAGATAAAAATCTACAATGAAAAGCCTTCTACCTTCCTCGTAGAAAAAATATCCGAAGGGGAGAGCAGTGATCCTGTGCACGCAATAGTGGAAGGGATAGAGCAAGTGGACCTGTTCGAGGAGTCCCTCACACAGTTAAGTTATGAAGATGAGTTTTCATTAGCATACTTTAATGCCATGATAGAAACCGAGATGGGATGTTATGCCATCGCCAAGCCTAAGAAACACATCAAGTCAGAAGATAAGGTCTCCGCCCAAGGCAAATTATGGAAATTATTCTTCGATGGCACTCGATGCAAAAATGGTGTCAGGGTGGGGATTATTTTAATATCACCTTCTAGAGATAATAAGGAATGTTGTTACCAGTTGGTGTGGAGTTGCACCAACAACGTAGTAGAATATGAAGCATTATGCCTAGGACTCAAGAAAGCAGAAAGGTTGGGCATAAAGCATCTCCAGATCTTTGGAGATTCCGAATTGGTATGCAATCAAGTCACAAACAAGTGCACTTCAAAGAAGCACTATCTCATGTCATACCGTAACAGGGTATGGGACTTGTTTGACCAGTTCGAATCTCTCAATCTACAGTCTATTCCAAGAGAAAAGAACCGACATGCCGATGTTTTAGCATCCATCGTAGTCAGGTACTCTATAGCAGAAGACATGGTGCATAAGCCCAAAGCTATGAGGATAATTTACAGGCCCTATGTCCTAGATAGAGATCTGCATTGGCAAGTTTTTGACAGTGATGAGTAGATTGTGAATTTTATGATTCAAGAAGCATCCACAGTTGAGAGCAGAAGCCCTAACGAGGAAGAACATGAAGGGCTAGTTCAATTAAAGAATAATCATGTGCCTAAGGGATTAATTACTCTTAAAAGCCTCTTTGATCAGAACAATCGAGCAGTTTCTCATAGGATCAAAGTTAATGCAAAGCAGTATCAAGATTTAGAACTTGAACCTAGGAAAGCAATACAAGTTGGGACATATTACACTTTGGAAGAGCTAGAATAGATCCGATCTCTGTGTAGAAAGTATCCCGACACAGTGGCTTGGTATTATCAATATCTAAAGGGATATGATTGGCAACTGATCCAGCATACAATTGAGTTGCAGGAAGAAATCAAACCTTTTCGACAGAAGCAAAGGCCTGTCAACCCGAAGATCAAAGTCTTGATGAAGGCCGAACTCCTAAAAATGCTCGAGGTGAAGATAATTTATCCCATCAAACATTCTTCTTGGGTAGCGAATCTAGTCCCAGTTAGAAAGAAGAATGGAGATATATGATTGTGCGTGGACTTTCACAACCTAAACCAGGCTTCCCTCAGAGATCACTACCCTCTCTTGCAGATCGATTAGATCTTGCATTCGGTGGCTGGAGCTCAATGCTTCTCCCTACTCGATGGTTTCTCCGAATACAATCAAATCTAGGTCAGGGATGAAGACCAACATAAAACTGCATTCACTACCAAGTGGGGAACATTTGCTTACCAACGAATGCCATTGGGCCTTTCAAATGCAGGGGCCACTTTCCAGAGGGCAATGGATTTAGCTTTTGGCGAACTCTTGAATAAGGTTATTGTTATCTATCTAGATGACATGACCGAATTCTCTCGAAGAAGGGAGGATCACACTTTACACTTACAACAAATTTTTGAAAAATGTCGAGAGTTTGGCATTTCAATCAATCCGAAGAAATCCATATTCACAGTCAGCGAAGGGAAGTTGCTGGGACATGCGATATCAGAGAAGGGTCTCGCTATAGATCCTGACAGAGCTAGGGCTCTGATGAATCTCCCACTCCCAGTAGATAAGAAAGGACTTCAGTATTTCTTTGAAAAAATTAACTTCGTGAGGAAGTTTGTCCCATATTTTGCCCAGGTTATCAAGCCAATGTTCAAAATTTTGAAGAAAGGTGCAGAATTCATCTGGACAAAAGAGAGAAAAGAAGCATTCAAATAAATAAATGCTTGAATTGCTCAAGCACCGATCCTGACCAACCCTTATTATAATCGAGACTTCATCCTATATGTCGTAGGAGAACCGGAGAGCTATGTTGCGGTCCTGACACAAAAGTGGGAAGATGGCGAAGAGCGCCCCATCACGTTTCTAAGCCAAGTGATAAACCCTCATGAAGAAAAATATAATTTCATAAAAAGGTAGGTGCATGCAGTAATGAAGTCTCTTAGGAAATTCAAGTAGTTCATCTCCCAAAGTCAGGTTACAGTCTTTGTCATTCACCCTAATGTGCATAATTTCATCATCCAAGGAGAATTGGGTAGTAAAAGAGCTGGTTGGGTCAGCAAGATACAAGAATTCGACATCAAGATCAAATCTACAAAACTGGTTCACGGTCGTGCATTGTGTCAAGAACTGGCGAAGAGCGTAGCGACCGAAGCTACAAAATATCAGTGGGATGACTCGCCAGTAGAAGAATGCTTCGTAAACCAGGAAAAGGATGAGAAATACTGGGTCAGTGAAATAGTCAAATACTTCAACACTATAAGATGTCCTTCACATCTAAATGCTTCATAACGAAGGCATTTCAGGATGCGGTCCTCTCGATATACCTTGTGCCCCGAAGGCCTATTTTTTAGAAACATTGATGGCATCCTTCTTAGGTGTATAAATGATGATGATAAAAGGAGAGTCCTGGGGAAATTTCATTCAGGATTATCTGGAGGTCACTTCGTAGGGAGAACAACAAAATTAAATATCATCAAGGTGGGTTATTACTGGCCTACACTCTTCGCTGATACCTTTGCAATTTGTCGCAAATGCGAGCAGTGTCAAAAGTTCGTCGGCCAAATAAAAAATGCTTCAATGCCTCTCCAACCAATACAAGTAGAAACTCCCTTTCAACAATGGGGGCTGGATTTCATAGGGGTCATATCGTCAAACTCCTTCGCTAGGCATAAGTTCGTCCTGACTGCAACTAATTACTTTACCATATGGGCCGAAGTAGTTCCCATGAAGAATGCAGATCAGGAGATTGTCATCGCTTTCCTAGAGGGATTGATCACCCAGTTTGGTATTCCAAAAGCAATCATCACAGAAAATGGTACTGGCTTTGCAAGCACCAAAATCAATGGATTCCTTTACAAATATGGGATATATCATAAAGTATCCTCCAACTACTATCCATAGGGCAACGGATTGGCAGAATTCACCAACAAGACCTTGTTAAGGGTGCTAAGAAAGCTCATAGAGATGAACAAAAGGACTTGGCATCTCCTTCTAGATCGTGCCTTGTGGGCCGATCGGATTTCTATCAAGAAGTCAATCAAGACTTCACCTTATTCCCTGGTCTATGGCAAGGAGGCCATCTTACCTACCCACGTAGAGATCCTTGCATTACAACTGTTAGAAGGAGAAAGAGTCAATCCTATGGAAAATAGACTGGCTCAGTTGCTACAGTTAGAAGAGGATCGTGAGAAGGCCTACTAGAGCTTCGCTAAGCATGCTCAGGTCACCCAAGATTGGTTCAAGAAAAAATTATCCGATCACACATTCAAAGTGGGAGATCTGGTATGGAAGTGGGACTCCTAGAAGGCCAAGCCTAGGAATTACGACAAGCTGGATGCTTTCGGGGATGGGCCGTTCAAAATCGTAAAGGTGAACTCGACCAAATATTTCATCCTCAAGGATGCAGATGGCCAGGTATTACCAATTTTTGTCAATGGTCTTCATTTGAAGACTTTTCATCGCTGAGGCAAAAAAAAAAATGTGTTTCAAGTTTTACTTTTGTATGTAAAATTGTATCTTTGTATATACTATGTTCCAAGATTACAGGGAGGTTAAGTATCACACCATCGTAGTGACAAATTCTAGCTTCACTAGACCTAGCAAGGATCTCCTTCGAGGATTTTGTGTGTGAAGTAACTGATGTGATATGCTTCGCAGTGAAGCACTTTGGCTTCCAAAAGGTCTTCGAAAGATTGAAGGCGAGCTTCATACCTGAAGCATTTCAAGTAGCTACTTCAGGCAGGAGTCTTGTGAAGCAGTTTTCAAAATAAGCCTAGTGAAGCATTTTCCAAAGAAGACAATATTTGGGGAAGGCTAGCCTTCCATGAAGCAAAGTAGTGATGGAGCGAGGGAGAATTACTTTGGGCTCGAAGCATAGAAGATCAATCCATGTCGGAGGTTCATTGCAAAGTAGTTTTAGCATCGGCATCATTTCGCCCACCCAATGGACAAGGAGCATTTAAAACATGTCTTGGGGGACACGCCGACGACAACCTAGGGGATTGTTCGGGGCAAGCGATTTTAATGCAAAGGTGGCGGAACACATCCCGAGAGGATTTGGTTAGGAGAAAATCCTACTCCAAGGTACGAGGTGGCAACAAGTCGCGTTCCCGATGCGAAACATAATCATAAAAGCGCATGGACCCGCGTACTATGCCGTCGTAAAGACAATCAGAGGGCACGACAACCTTCCTCATTCGAGTTGAAAATTTAATTAGGGTAGGTGTCATAAATTTAGGTAGTTGCCTTTTAGGGCTATAAAATGCAATACCCTAGCAGTGAGAAGGTTATTCATTCATTAGTTCATGCAAGACTAAGAGCCTTCATTGTTAATCTGCAAGTCTTACACCCTTTGCATTAAAATTCTTGGTGCCAAAGTCCTCTGCACTGTAATCCCTGCTTTTGTAGTAAGACATCCAACATGGGGAAGAAAAACTCCAAAGAGAAAGGAAAGGAACCAGAAGTAGCTAGCCTCGAAGAAACAAATAAGGGCAAGGAGGAAAAAAAGCAAAAACCGAAGGTTAACCTAAACCTCCACCTAGAAAAGAAAGCCGTAGAAGAGAGAGAAGATTCTGAGGACGAACAGCTTGAAGAACCACCAATTGATGGGTGGGAGAAAATTAGAGACACAGAGCTTTCAAGGGGTGTGGCTGACCTCCGATGCACTATTGAATTTATGACAAGCAGACTCACCCTAGAGAACAAGAGAGCTGCTAAAAATTACTCTCAAATTTACTGGTATTTGATCCTACCCGTTCACCATTGTCTTGAATTAATCTGTGCTATCACGCAGAACTACCAGCCCGCCTCTAGGCAAGTGTTGGATGTTGCGGGCCATAAGTTGTTTTCAATTCTAAAGGAAGATGTGCAAGCAGCCTTCGCACCATAGCAAGGGCCGCCCAAGGGCTATTCAGTTCGCAATGTCATTCTGAGTGAATAGATGGAGAGGTTCACCTCCAACAACTACATATTGAAATTCTTGTGCAAAAACCTCAAAAGTGGGCTCCCTTCAGGTAAGCTGCCCCAAATTCCCTTACCCTTGGTGGCCTTCAAGAACATCGATATTTTCTCTATCATTGCATAGGTGGCGGGCCTGTCGACAGATGCTTCGGTGCAACCCTGGCAGGTGTCTTTGGCTGAATGTATTTTGAGAGGGAAATTCTATGCCCCTGATGCTTCAAGACCAAACACCAACCCATTTTTCTTCGATTGGTCAGAATGGGTGGCCCGAACCTTGCACACGCGACTTACCAACATGAAGAATTTGATGACAGGTCAGTACTTCGCACACTTTTCTTTCCTTGTTTGGTTGTTTTTCTACCATGCACATAAGCAATTCCCCCACATTGCAATTTCTTTGAGTGGTAAGGATGGAAATCCTCTGTCTATGTACTAGTGGACTCCCCTCCTATTGAGTATAGAGTGTTATTATTCTTTTAATCAACAGTTCTTGGGACCTGCTATGCATTTGTTGAAGGGCTCTTACCCTCGGGTGCCCCTCAGTTTGAGAGATAGAGTGGTAATGGAGAAAAAGGGGGACGTATTTTAATTGACACAAGGACTGGTGATTCACCTGTTTGAATTCATAGGGAAACCCTTCCTGTTGCTTGTCTTCCCATCTGAGTACCAGTTCGCATTAGAGGTCACTCGACAAAGCGATGTAACAAACGCTGTCTACAGCCACGGTCAGAAATGGGCACATACCTGTGACTTCCCCTTCAAGACGAGGATAATTGAAGTATTTGCCTTGAAGCAGAATGTATTCCTAGAGGAAAAGCTTTCCAATTTTGGCTTACTCCAAATTCCTCAACAATGGCTCTATGATCCCTTGGGAGTGATGAGGGATCACCTAAAATTCAAGAATTTTCATATCTGCCCCCACCCTAAAATTATGGAGCAAAGAAATAATCCCAATGGGAAGGATCTAGAGTGGCATGTAGAAAGGATGAGGACATTACCTCCTTGGCATGAATTTTACCCTATGGAGATCGAGTTTGACCCGGACCAGCATCCCTTCCCAAATCCAGACTCCATGTTTTGGAGAAAGGCAAAATATGATTTAAAAGAAGAATTGGGGTGAGAAAAAACTCTGGGAGTGGTGGATAATGATATTCCATCACCAAAAGATAAATTCCTACAAACTCTTGACAACGGATAAAGACTTCACAATTATTTATAAAGCCAATGTTGAAACTTGGAAGCCCATATCCTTCACCGATTTTGTTCCTCCAGCTACCCCAAGATCGGGTGAAAGCCCAAGAGGAGCTGATGATGCCTCATAACAGGAAGAAGAGGAAGAAGTCGAAGCTACACCAGAGGCACTACCACAGGGACCATCGAAAATTCATGACACAAGTGCCGAAGAGTTAGAGCAACCATTGGAGAGGAAGAAAAGAAAGATGTAAGAGAAAATTCAAGTGCCTTCGAGCCACCCAAAGCGACCCCACACGAAGCTCCCAAGTGCTCCTGTCGAACAACCTGCATCAGGCCCGGTCAAAGCAAATGTTGAAGATGCGGTGCCACCAAGTGCCAAGACAGTCCTAGGTATAGACATCATTGATGTAGAGGAACTCCTCCAACAAGAGGGAGACCCGAAGTAGAAGTCGTGGAAGTCAGGAGTGCCGAAGTCCAAAAAGAGTAGGAGCCCATTATACAAGAAGTCACCACGGCCACTCTGCCAGAAGGGCACATAGGTACACACTCTCCACCCTTTGCCTTGGTCTCTCACATGTCCACTATGGTCCCGGCCAAATATTCTCATCAATATCTCTCCCTCACAAAGTCAATCACGTCTTCACGTGTTACCCCTTGCCATCGATCCTATTAGCCCCACTCCACTCGAGTCATCAAGCCGAGACAAGTTTGTTGACACTACTTCACCCACCTATGCCACCATTCCCTTAGTTCCTAGGTAGGGCGAAGGTAGTACCCCAACGTCGAGCCCCATTCCTTGCTCCCCTATCACACACAACATAGTTCCTCTTGTCGAAGCTCCTGCTACACCCGTCGTCGAACCTACTGGTGGGGCACCCCCTGTTCATTCTTTATACTTGTTCACCCCTTTTGCTGGAGATCCAACCTCATTTGAATTAGAGACGTCCTTAATTAAGGAATGCCCTCTAGCCGAGAAGCTACTCCTAGCTCAACAAAACATAGAAAAAATACTGAAGGAGGTGAGGAAGAAGAGAGGGCACTCTCTGGCTCAAGTTGAAAAATGCGTTGTCTTTGATTTGAAAGCTGGGAAGTTGCATAAAGTGAAAAAGATCCCCAAGGTCCATAAGCCCCTGGATGAAATGAATCTAGTGGAGTACGACTACCAAGATAAATCCAAGGACCTGGAGCATCTAAATGTAGATAATGAATCTGCATCTATGCATGTCAGAATCAAAACTTTTTGAGCAAATGCAAACATCGCTAATCAACACAGATTTGAAGCAGAAAATGCCAACATCAAGTTGGAAGAAGAGCTAGCTATAATCCGCTCCAAGCTGGAGAATTCAGAGGAGCAGTGTAAGCTGATGAAAAAGGAAGCACATGCCCTGAAATAGAAAATACTACAACTATAATGCACAGCTGAACACCAAGCACAGAGACAGGCTGAAAATGATCTGAAGGCCAAGAAAGTTAAAAGCAATATCATGCAGTTGCAACAGTAGTTGCACAAAAAAGAAATCCTGGAACTCATAGAAATCAAAGAAATCTACTCGCACTTGCTCAAGAATTTCAGGTCTTGAGCCTCCAGTGCCCTATCAATTTTAACCTATATCACCGAAGCACAGTGTGCCGCTGTCGAAGGAGGACCAATTATAGATGAGGTCACTCATAAAGCTAGAGGCTGACTCAAATTAGCCTTTAATGTCCAAAGCACTAAGTATTAGGACTTGCAGGTTTCTGCAATGAGTCGGACGGCTAGAGATTGGTCCACAGCCCAAGCCACAATTTGTGCCTTCTTTTCCAAGGTGAGGAAGGCACAAAAGGTGAAGGAACTCCTAGATGTGTTTGAGAATGAGCAGCGCGCATCGCTAGGCTATTTCTAGGATCTCTCTTCCTTAGGTTTCCTGAGCTTCACGAATGATGATGGTAACCTTCTGACCAAGGAAGAGCTTAATCCGGCATGGATTCATTTTCAAGGTGACATCTCAGAGATAGATGAATGGACAGAGCCGATAATAGAAGGGTAGGTCACAGATTTCATTCTGAGATACTACAAGATTATAGCCTACCTAAATGATCTGTACATCAGATCCAAACATGCTGATATCGAGCAGATTGATCGATTTCGCATTTTGGTTAAGGCATTGCAAGATCAAGAGCCTTTCTCGAAGGGTTCCTAGGCTCATGTTCGCCGAACCATGAAGCGCATCCGTGATCGCCTTGCCCCATCGCCACAGCAGGAAGTCATGCCAAAGGAAGCAGAAGAAGAAGAGGAAGAAGAAGAGCAAGTTGTGGAAGCACCCCCAGAGATAGAAAAGGGAGAAGGGTCTGGAGGTAACTCTGGCCCAACAGATCAAGGCTGAGGGTTCTCCCACCGAGACGAGCTCGTTGCCCCACGAACCACCAGGAATGTTGACAATTTTGTCACATTGCACAATGGGGTAGAGAAATCAATTTTTTTGTAAATTATTTCTTTCAATTTCATGAATTTGTTCCCTTGCTTTTAGAAACAACATTTTCAAGTGTTGCAACAATTTTGGCTTTCCCTGCCATTCCCCCTTGTACATAAAATGAAGACGAAAGAGCTTCACTGACGAACAAGCTAAGGACGATAGCCTCAAGGGAATAAATGAAATAGAAAATCACTTTGGACCCAAAATCCCTCAAACAGCTACTTCGGGTGAAAATATTACGAAGCGACATTGCCAAAGAAGGAATTCAAAGAAGGCGTAAAAAAGAGCTTCGCACCCAAAGCAATTCCAGCAGCTACTTCGAGCGAAAGTTTTGCGAAGCGGCATTCAAGCGACATTTTCAAAAGAATAGCTTTTCTGAAGAAAATCGCGGTCCAAATTTTCTAAGGCAGAGAAAACTACTTCGCACCCGAAGCACTTCAGACAACTACTTTGGGCGAGAATTTTGCGAAGCAGTGTTGCCGAAGAAAAAATACAAGGGAAGAAGAATGAAAACTACTTTGCACCCGAAGCATTTCAAAAGGCTACTTTGGGCAAGACTTGCAAAGTAGGATTTGAAGGAGTGCAACGTTGAAAATACTTCATCGAAAAACCACCGAAGCACCCACTTCGGGCCTCCCCGCCAGCAAACCATTTCTACTTAGCCAAAAGTCGTTGCGAAGCATTTGCTTCGACAAATCTTCATGTGAAGTACTTTCACCTGAAGTGGAAGCAGTCAAAGCATTTTTGAAGGCAAGAATGCACTTCGGCCAAAATCCTCCCGAACCACAATTTTGAAGGAAGATCACGACGAAGCATTTTAATAGTTCATCAACGAAGCAGTTTTGGCACGTCTCTCCAGCGAAGCAGCGAGAAGTGAAGAGCCCATATTGTGAAGGAAATATGCTTCAACACCCATCATCCCCGAAGCAGTTTTGTGAAGCTCCACCATGTGAAGTACAAATCAAGAAGGAGGATATGCTTTGACACAAATCTATTGTGAAGTGAAGTTGTGGACAAAATTCAGTGAAGCGCTTCAAGGGCATGCACTCCAAGCCGGGTATTTTCCCTAGGTGTTCAAGTGCCTCATAAATGCATTTTTATGTGCCCGATAAGCTCGCTGATCACTTTTAGAAATTGAAAATGAAGTATCAGTCCCAGAAGAAGGGCTCGACGAGCATGGCGACCACTCAAGCACTATACCCAGAAGCCAAGGACGCTCATATGGCTCATTAATGCTTGTTTCCACGGCTGACCCAATCATTGTTGCTAGTTTTGGTAACAGATTTGAGAGCTCAGTCACGAGGGCTGTGAAGAGTCGACTTCTCAAGTTTTGAGGATGTACTCCTCCATTTTGTGCATTTATGGCTCAGAGGGTCAGGTCCTCTATAAAAACCCAGGCATTGTAATATAAAAGGGGGGGAACTTTCTGCTAGAAATCTTTTGTAACTTAGATTCTTGTGATTAATACTAAAGAGCTCTGGACTCAATTTCTCTCTTTTATGCTGCCTTCTATGATTATTTCTTTTATCTTTTCTTCATTTGCATACTGTAATTCTGAACTCTGGATTTAGGTGTGTGATTGGAGTGGAACCCTGAGATTTTTTGAAGGATACATAGGAGAGGAAAATGTTGTGTTAGCTTTCTTTTATGCTGCCTATGGATAGTGTTTCTGTTATATTCACTTTTCTTAATTGTCGTTACTCTAAAATCTGAATTTCGGTGAAAGGGAAAAGAGAATCCTGGAACTCGTCCAGAGGATACATAGGAGAGCTAATACTGCATTCATTTCGTCTATTCTTGGTGTTCTTTGCTACTGTTTCAAGCTATTGGCTAGAAATCGTGCTTCCAGTTCTTTCCCACCATTAAACTACTGAGATTTCTTCCCTACTCTTTTATTTCTTTCCTACATCCTTACTCTATTTATCTCTTTCATGCACCCTTATCTTAAACATTAAAGTAGTTTAGTATAGGAGCCAACCTTTCTCTGAATATTGGTACGAGGGGCATCTCTTCCCTTTGGCCTTTCAATGTTGGTCCAGGTCTAGGGCGCATACACTTACCCAAATCCTTTCCTAGGCAGATTTGATGACTAACGCTTACCATATATGAAGAAGCTTATGAGAGAGCAAGAAATTTGGAAAGTGAAGCAAAATAGACAATGACATAATTAAGTCACTTCAGAAGTGAAACTCAGATAACGACAAGGAATACCTACACATAACAATTTAATCTAAGATAAAATTTGAGAGAATGATAAATTAAGTGAAGGGTGACAAGAAGAAGGAAAATAAATAAATATGGTGCTTATATTGTAAATCAAAAGGGAACATAAATGTTAATTATCCAAAAAATGCATATTGCAATATTTATGAAGTTATGGGGCATGTAGTAGGAGAGTGTCCATTTAATTTAAGGAGTGTAAGGCACCAACCAATGACAATATAGAAGGAAAAAAGAAGAAAAACCTAGCACCTCCAAGAATGGATAAGTAATGACAAGTGGTAATATAGGAATAATCATCATGGTGGAAGATAACCCCAACAAGGTGTGACCAAGAAATCATGAATGATTGATGAAATGAAATATTTGTATTAACCATATAGTTTAGGAACTATATTCTAAATAGGTTACAAAATAGGTAATCAAACTAAATGAATAGGAGATAACGCCAAACAATCTGCCAAGAGGAAGAGAGTTTGGTTTAGAACTCTTCCACCTAGGATATTTAGGAAATTAACCATTAGATATTTAGGACAGTAAATATCTACATGGTAGAATATAGAAAAGTAAATGTAATAATCTACCCAAGTAGTGTAATGAAATCTACTACCTATTTTACCTAGTGGAGTAAAAGGGTAAATATCCCAAAGAATGGAATATTACTCTAACATCCCCCCTTATTACATTATTTGGGTAAAGTATATAACTGCCCCAATACAGTGGAAGGAAATGTCGATCTGCTAGTTCTTGCTCTGTCACAGTACTCTTGCTGCTTCTAAGCAAAAAGTGGGTCATTCCTCACTTTGTCTTCACACCAACGAATGTCCTTATAGTAATCTCATCATCCAACTGAATTGCATGGGTAACCAGTTGTTGCAATCGCTAGGTGTAGTAGAATATATCACTTCATACGAGGTTCATTCGGTTACAATATGAGTTTGCAAAAGATAAGGTAGCTAAGGTGTTGATCGCTGCCAAAAATGCACCCTTATAAGTTCCCCCCTTATTTTTGCAAAACATGGTGTAATTAATTTTTGAAAGAAGTATGTGACTAAGGTGTCAGTATCTGAAAATGCACCCTTATAAGTCTTATTCTCTTTTTACAAAAAATTGTGAAGAAAAGAAATGTATATCCCCCCTTAACTGCAAAATATGTGCAACACAAGAAGCTTTATGAAGGATTTTACAAATATTGCCTCCTCAAAAATTTTACACCAGAAAATTCCCTCCTTTTGTTACAAGAACTTCAAACAATGAGAGTTTGCTATTTATGAAGCCTAAAAGAGGTACAAACACCCCTTTCTTACAAGTAATTCAAAAAAAACTTATGCTATTTATGAAGCCTAAAAAGAGAGAGAGGAAATGATGCTTGCTTAAGGTGACAAAATGTGGTTTCCCTCTATAATATTGTTGTGTTGTGCCTTTGTCTTTCATGACACTTCACTAGAAATATTACCTTTGTTTTGCTTGTGTTGTGCCTTTGTCTTTCATCTTAGTTTTCCATGCTGAATAATTAGGACCTTTAAGCAATTGTGTATCAGTTAAGTATTTGATAGTTGCCATGATGAAGGTCCTAGAATTTGCACTAAGATGATTTTTCTTTCACTCTCAAGTGATATTTAATGGCACATGCCTGAAAATTCTCTTGAAGAGAGATAATCAGTTGGAGGAAATTAAGCCAAACAAATAAGAGATGAAAGATAATTCACTCAAAAATATATTTAATGGCACCCGCCTAAAAATCCTCTTGAAGAGGTATAATCAGTTTGAGGAAATTAAGCCAAAAAAAATAGAGTGAATTAGGGGTTTTTGTTTGTAGGAGAGAATATCAAGTGAATATTGGATTTAAATCTGTGCAATGGTTAACACAAATTTATTAGTGAAATTTTGGGGTATGGAGTGTTCTTGATTCTATGACTTATACTTGAAAAAGAAATAATGCAATAATCAAACAAGAATGCCCACAAAATTCTTATCACCTAGGTGTCGGATGTGTTGTGGCTGATCCACAACACACCCCAAAATTGGGGACCCACCTTTTTTGCATGTTTTCAAAGAAGATCTCAGTGACCTAGATGCTAAAAATCAAGAAAAAGGGGCAAAATTGCACAAGGATAAAAAGTGTCGCGATATCGCAACATGTCGCGCCATCATGGGCGAAAAATGAAAATTGTCGCGATATCGCGACATGTTGCGCCATCGCTGCCGAAAAATGAAAAATGTCGCTATATCGCGACATGTTGCTTTTTCGTGGTGAAAGTAAAGGAACAAGGCTGCATGCTATTTTTGGTCGCGATTTACAGGGAGCCGTTACAGAACGTGCAGTAAAGTGTGGAACACGTGGCGTACATGTGTAAAGGCTGCAGGGGCGTTACAGTTCACTGAGAAGATTAAGCATTTCAATGTTGAGCATAAAGTTAAAAACAACGAAAATGCGGGGAAGGTGAAACGAAGCTATCTGGAAGATGAAGCGAAGCGTCACAGGGAAAAATAAAGAGCATTTCCAGAAAGTATAAAAGCAGAGGCACAGATTGGCACAAAAGGTGGGAAACCGCTGCGGGCAGAGTTGTAGTGCCTAAGGCGAGAAGCCATTTTGGGCCTGCTTGGGAGTGTTTTTCTTCCCCTTTTTTTGGTTTTGGGAAAACCAAATGTTCTGCTATTGTAACAGGATTTATCTTTAATGCAGGAGTGTTCAAAAATTTGCATCTTGTTGGCAAGAAAGAAGGAGTTATTTTCTGCATGCATGTTTTAATGTTTATCTTTCCCCTTTTCAGATTTCTAGGCTTCTAGGTGAATTTGAATGCAAGTTCTCTTGGTTGCTTCATGCGAATGTCTAAATCTGAAAGATCACAATAAAACCCTAGAGACCAACACTTAACTTATTTGGATTGTGCGTGTTTTGCAGGTTCAATAGGTTAGGTAGCATGCATGGAAACCTCACTTCTTCAGTTTTGCCAGGATGGGATAGCATCAAACTGAATGCAATTTTTAATTTCTTTTCTTTTACATTTTATTTTCTTTTTGCTGCACTTTATTTTTTAGAAGTTCCAAATTTATTTTTCAAGCATTAAAATAAAATAAAAAATTAAAAAACTTCAAAATCCATAAATAATTCCTTCATTTATGGCATTTCATTAAATTTCATTTTGAAGTTACAGCATGGTCATATAAGGATCAGATCACATTTGTTTTATAAGGGTTCAATAAACAATAATTAAATTTCATAGTAAAATAAACCACAGTGCCCGTTGTTTTTAGTTACTTGCAACCACTAAGGTGTTCCAAGCATTTAAAATGAATATCTTCATTTGAGATTATTAATACAAAGATACAAATACTAACATAACAGGAACCTTGGAGAAGTTACTTGTTTAATTTCTTTGCAAGCAAAGGATTTAGAACACAAATCCTATCGAAGAGTGTGTTTTCACAATCGGGTGAAAATACCACTCAACAGATTGGCACTAGAAGGAGGGCCTGATGAGGTTTATTTTATCGTGATTTTAGATGCTACGGGTTTATAATTGTTTAAGAGCTTTACATTGCTAAATATTTCAAGTCCATTTGATTGGCATCTTCGGCTTCTAACACCACTCAACGGATTAGTGCTAGGAGGGCCGAACGGGTTTATTTTAGTGTTATTTAAATTTAAATTTTTTATGCTTTAGTCCTCTAACACTCAGCAGATTGTAAAAAGGACGACCTGAATTTATTTACTTGTTCTATTTTAAGCAATTCAGGTATGCTGTATATTATTCTAACACTTTCCTGATTGTTCATATAGAAATATGTGATTTGATTTTATTTTGAAAATTTTGGTCTCATGCAATTACTTGACATTTTATTTTAATAAGTACATCTCTTGGTTGATGCTAACTTGATTTTTTTTTTACCTGGCAGGTTGAATATTCAACAGTTTTGGTTCTAAAGTTACATTTTAAGTTCACTAATGGCAACACTTGCGGAGCAAATGGTATCCTTGAGAGCTAAAATAACATCTCTAAGAGAAAGAATGGTATCTATGATAGAGGATCATTATGAGGGTTTATCTATACCTGTGGTATCCTATCAAATTCCTAAAATGTTGTTGGATTTTTTACAGTGTTTTAATCAAGAGGTGCCACTAGGATACTTGCAAAGACTGCATGTCTACAAGGATACATCATGTAAATTCCAAATTTTCTATGAGGAGGTGGCTTGTAAGTTATTTGCATACATTTTGGATGACAAACCATTCTTTTGGTACAGCCAACTACCCATGGAGGTTAGGACTTCTTGGATACAACTAGAAGCAGCCTATCTTTATCATTTTGGTAATCAGGTTGACTTAGAAATCCTGAAAAATTAGTTTACCTCCATATGTAAGGAGCCTAATGAATCCTTGAGTCAATTTAATGGAATATTTCGTGAATTGCACTCCCAAATGTGGGAAAATTTTAACACATTGGAAGAGGAAGCCATGGAAGTATACTTAGAAGCCATACACCCCACACTTGCTTCACTCATTGAGGAAAAACTGAGTGGTTTGTCCCTAGAGAAAATCCATGAGGTCTTAGAAGAGATAGAACGACAAGGTCTTGAAGAAGAAAAGGCACAACATGTCCACATGAGAAATTGTTCTTTTGATGCCAACCTACACCAACCATAAAACATAGCACCCTCCACTCCAATGATACCTAAGGTGAATGATCAAGGGGATGAATTTGAATATCCAAATCTTACAACCACATTAGATGTAGTTCACGAGGAGGTGCAAATTGATAAGCCAACATCCACTAGTGAGGATTATGCAGAAATGATCTCATTCATAGAGATACATGATTATCCGGATGAAGGGGTTCTAAATTCAACAATGTTTGATATATGTGATAGGACAGAACCCACTATAGAATTAAATGAAGTGTTTGAAAGCGAAATGGAAAGAGAATCAATAGATAAATTTGAAGATATGATAGAATTTCACCACTTGTTCTTGGAAGATACTATTGATGAGATGTATACAATTAAAGATCAAGAAATTCTTCACCCTCCAAATTATGATAAAATTGAATCATGAGTTACTAATTTGGATTATGATGGCCTTACAAATTTGAATTCAAGAAACAACCCACTTTTGGAAATAATTGAACCATCTAAGGAAGGTGAAGATGAATTTGATGAGAAACACATTGATGAATTGGAAGATGTTGAATAAATAGTTGAACGTCACCACTTGATTTTGGAAGATGATTATTATGATGCTTGGAAGAAGTGGGAAGACTTCACTCATTCCAAAACTACTAATGAAACTTGTGTGCCAATTGATATACAGGACAACATAATTGCCTACTCAAAGGAAGATATTACAACTCCTGTACAATTCAAGGATGTTTTGGAAGAGGGTTTCAAATCTCATCAAATTTTGGAAGATTATAATGATTCTATTACCAAGGACAAAGAAGAAAAAGAATTGACGAATGAATCAAAAGATCATGCCACAAACATCATGGAATTTCATTCTATGGATTTGGATGACAATTTTCACAATGGTTGGGGGAGATATGATAATGCATTCTTTTCTCACATCCCTATAAATGAAACTCATATTTCACTTGATATGCAGGATGTTGAACCTTCTACATCATACGAAGATCTCATATTCACAAGATTTGAAAAGGTGACAAAATTTGATCATGTTGAATATAAATTCATTGAAAGTGGGGATGCAAGTTTGCATGATGATTTTGAGGATTCAAATGAAGAGATACCATGGATAGTGAACTAAGAAGTAGAACCAAATGACAAAGAGATGGATCAATTGGAAGCAACTCAAATAAGTGATCATCAAGATGAGTCATGGGACATACACTTTGACCAAGAGTGTTTGAGGATTGAAAAGGATGACCATATTTTGAATTTAAATAATTTGAATGATGAAATGTCATTAAAGGTAAATGAAAAACAAGGTATAATTTTTAATCACACCTTTAATAACAGTGTTTTAATGAATGGAAAAGAAGTTGGTGCACTTGAATTGTTAAATCAAATTCATCAACAATTGCTAATTGAATCTAGGATAAAAACTTTTAATGATCCTAATTTAGTAAATATCCTAGATGCTTGTAAATTGTTACACAAATTTTATTGGCATACAAATTTGGAAAATTATTTGGCTTTAAAATTTGTAGAAATAGGCTCCTACTTACAAAATTGCATATTGGAAAAAGATAGCCTAATTCTAAATCAAGGAGGGAATTATGAAGTTTACATTTTAAAGAATAGACATGATAAAATTGAAAATCATTTATTGTCTAATCATTCTAGTAATTTGATGCTCACCTATGGGAGTATTATTGGAACTAAATCAAATTGGTATGGTGAGCAAGGCAAGTGGAAATTTGTTGCATTGTTTGGTCTGGTCTTGTTTTTGTGGATTTCCCACAACATTTGGCATGCATATCATGTTATATTTTTGTTGAAATGTTCTAATCATGTTTGGGATCCAGGAAAGTGATAATCCAAGCTTTGCATCATCTTGTATTATAGTGTACATTTGTATATAGATTTTGGTTTTTGGTTTTTGGTTTGTGTTTTCAAATTTTCATTTTTGGGATTGCAGTTTGGTTTTGGATTAAATAAGTTTTAATTTAAAAGTTGTGTGTTTATTTGACATGTTTTGTTTGTCTATAAAAAAAAAAAAAATGATAAAAAGTTGTCTTGAGATGCTAACTTATGTTCTAGATCGGGGAAATATGGAACATTGGAATTATGTGGTAGAAAGCTCCGCAAGAAATACAAAAATTTTAATAATATCATTTGAAACTTGTGATGCATGAAGTAGTCAGTTTTATATAGCAATATTTCATCTGCAATTCAAAAGACAATGCATTCATACTACATCTCACTTTGCACATACATGCCATCTTAGTTGCAAATGCATTTCAAATGCAAATAATTAAAGTGTGTCAAATCCTCTTAAGGTTATGCTATCACATAAATAAGAAGAAAATCCTAAGGTTGGGAACTGAGTCTTGAGATATCTAGAACCAAGCACATTTTATACACATTAAAAAGGATCTTGAGCAAAATGATCAAAACCTTGCTTAGAAGAAAGGGTTGGGCGAAAGAAGTATTTCATGTCTATCCTATTTATGCAGCATGATCCTTAAGACAGTGGTTTTGACCACTTCCATAAAGCTTAAAGCTTAAAATTAGAGTAGTAAGGATAGGGCTAAATCCTCATCGAACTTAGGTTGAGGATCCAACTCCCCAAAGATTTGATTTGACCTACATGGAGTAGTAAGGATAGGGCATAAATTCTTATCTCGCTTAGGTTGAGAATCTAATTCCCCAAAGCTCCTATGTCTCATTTCATAATAAATCTTGGATTGGAAGGATCATACTACATGTCCCTAGCAAGGATGGGTAGTCATCCCTAAGGTCCAAGAAGTAAAAAATAAAATTTTCCCATCTCATCTTTATATTGGATTGGAAGGATCGTACTACTTGTCCTCTGCAAAGGATGGGTAGTCATCCCCAAGGTCCAAAGAAATGAGGATAAGTCTTGGATTATGGGGTTAAGTATGCCCATGCATGGCAGCATGTCTTGTCTAAAAAACAAGACCACTGATTGTCCAAAGGGTTAGACTAGCATGACCATTTCTTCCATAATTGGTTAAATTATTTTGCTCAAAGTGAGGTAATGAATTCCAAATCAGAGTAGTAAGAATAGGGTTAAACTCCCATCTCGATTAGGTTGGGAGTCTGATTTCCCAAAGCTTTGATTTCACTTTCACTTACACATGGGTTCAAGATAGTAGGGACTCATAACCAACTTTGGGATCTAATAAAGCAATTCATTATACATATAGTTGATCCTAAGAGGGTTTGGTAATCTTGAATGTTTGTGTATGATACTAGAAGAAAGAATATGCCTTTTATAAAAGCAAAATCTCTTAGCATATTTATTAGGTTACACAAATCATTCACAATATCACATATGAATTCATGTAAAACTGATGATGGAATGTTGATAGGGAATGAAAACACATTGCACACACCGAGCTAATACTTGATGATTCTGATGGTTTATATATTTCTGATCTATGGGCATTTGTTTATATTTATTATGTGCTAACACATGTTTTCGAGTTTATATATTTCCAGGTAGGGTTCTCAAGAAAATGCTTAAGAGCATTTGATAACAGAGTCGCCATTTGTTGTGGCTGATCCACAACACACCCCAAAATTGGGGACCCACCTTTTTTGCATGTTTTCAAAGAAGATCTCAGTGACCCAGATGCTAAAAATCAAGGAAAAGGGGCAAAATTGCACAAGGATAAAAAGTGTCGCGATATCACGACATGTCATGCCATCGACTAAAAAAGTCGAAAAATGTCGCAAATAAATCGCAATATCGCGACATGTCGTGCCATCGCTGTCGAAAAATGAAAAATGTCGCGATATCGCGACATGTCGCGTTTTTGTGGTGAAAGTAAAGGAACAAGGCTGCATGCTATTTTTGGTCATGATTTATAGGGAGCCATTACAGAACATGCAGTAAAGTGCGGAACACGTGGCATACATGTGTAAAGGCTGCAGGGGCATTACAGTTCATTGAGAAGATTAAGCATTTCAATGTCGAGCATAAAGTTAAAAACAATGAAAAGGCAGGGAAGGTGAAACGAAGCGATCTGGAAGATGAAGCGAGGCGTCACAGGGTGAAACAGAGAGCATTGCCAGAAAGTATAAAAGCAGAGGCACATATTGGCACAAAAGGTGGGAAATCGTTGTGGGCAAAGTTGTAGTGCCTAAGGCGAGAAGCCATTTTGGGCCTGCTTGGGAGTGTTTTTCTTCCCCTTTTTCTGGTTTTGGGAAAACTAGATGTTCTACTATTGTAACAGGATTTATATTTAATGCAGGAGTGTTCAGAAATTTTCATCTTGTTGGCAAGAAAGAAGGAGTTATTTTCTGCATGCATGTTTTAATGTTTATCTTTCCCTTTTTCAGATTTCTATGCTTCTAGGTGAAGTTGAATGCAAGTTCTCTTGGTTGCTTCATGCGAATGTCTAAATCTGAAAGATCACAATAAAACCCCAGAGACCAGCACTTAACTTATTTGGATTGTGCGTGTTTTGCAGGTTCAATAGGTTAGGTAGCATGCATGGAAACCTCACATCTTCGGTTTTTCCAAGACGGGATAACATCAAACTGAATGCAATTTTTAATTTCTTTTCTTTTACGTTTTATTTTCTTTTTTCTGCACTTTATTTTTTAGAAGTTCCAACTTTATTTTGCAAGCATTAAAATAAAATAAAAAATTAAAAAACTTCAAAATCCATAAATAATTCCTCCATTTATGGCATTTCATTAAATTTCACTTTGAAGTTACAGCATGGTCATATAAGGATCAGATCACATTTGTTTTATAAGGGTTCAATGAACAATCATTAAATTTCACAGTAAAATAAACCACAGTGCCCCTTGTTTTTAGTTACTTGCAACCACTAAGGTGTTCCAAGCATTTAAAATGAATATCTTCATTTGAGATTATTAATACACAGATACAAATGCTAACATAACAGGAACCTTGGAGAAGTTACTTGTTTAATTTCTTTGCAAGTAGAGGATTTAGAACCCAAATCCTATCAGAGAGTGTGTTTTCACAACTGGGTGAAAATACCACACAACAGGATGCAACCGAAAATGCACCTAATTTTCCAATGAAGGTGTCGAGTAAAATCTAAAATACACCTTTTAATTTTTGCAACAAAATGTGAAATTGTGTTGTGCAAAAAAATGATATGTTTTTGTCTTTTTCTTGTCTTACAATTTTGCAAATAATGTGACAATAAACAATTGCCTATCTTTTCTAATTTTGCAAAATAAAAAAGTTTGATTTGTTTTAAGTGCTCATCTCTTTTGTGTTACAAATTTGCAAAAGAAATACAATTTCTTGTCTTCCCCCCTTTGTTTTGCAAATTTAACAAATATCACTCCTTTCAAGACAAGTCGACACACGACCCACGTTTGAAAGGCTTCCAGAACTAGTCGACACACGACTTAGTTTATATGGACCCAATGTCACAATTTCTTCTCAAGTTTTTGCAAAAAATAAGATGTGCAATTTCCTGTCTTTTATCCCTCCTTGGAGAAAACAATTGCACAAATTTTGACTTTGAATTTTGCAAGTTTTGGTGACTCCTTGTGTTACAATTTTGGAAAAGAAGAATCACAAAATGTGATATTTCCCCCCTTTTATTTTGCAAAATTAACAAGGGTTTTGGAGAAGAGTTGTAGGCTTCAAATTTGCAACAAAATCATGCTAAGTTCTTGTCTTTTATCCCCAAATTTGGAGAAAACAAAGAATATAAATTCTTGTAGTTGCAAAATAGAACCCTTTTTATTTTATTTTAATGCATAATTTCTAATTAATTTTAAGCATCAAATTAATTAATAAAAAAATAATTTTGTTAAAAAATCATGATTTTAAAACAAAATATATTTAATTATTAAGAAAAAAACTCAAAACTAAGTAAAAAATTACCTTAAGACCATTTGGTGTGGCACTCCTATCAAAAAATGTTGATAGTGTCCCCGGGGGAGTCGAACCCACGACCTCGTAGGACTTAGCCCTTGGCTGGCTCTTCAAGCCAGTCGGGCTATCCCGCCCGACGAAGCTTGAAGGGGAAGGCCTTCACCTTGAAGGCTTCCCCGTGGAGTGGGAGTAAAGTGGGAATAATCCCACATGTGTCCCATGGATGCAATTTTACGCTTTAAAAGGGCAAAGACACCCTTTACTTGTCGACTGCCTTCGGGTAGTCAGTTCAGGTCGTGTTTTGGTCCCCGCCACTTGTCGGTGGTAGTCTAGTCCATGCGTCATATTCGGTGGCTATCAACCACCTATCATTCTGCCACATGTTTGCTTCTGTGTCGTGTTCGATTGGTGTCCAGTGGATGTCCACCATGTATCGGTCCTAATCCATGTCAACGTCTAGTGGCTATCTACCATGTGTCGGTCCAAATCAGGTTGACACGTTAGCTCTCGACCCTCAGTAGTCATGCTAGCCACCAAGTCAACAACCCATCACCATGTTAGCAAGTGCCATCCACCTCCTCGGGATCTGAGTCATCAGCCTTGCCACATCACCTCCTTGAGATTCGAGCCCATGCTAGATGACATTAGCCTTGTTAGATCCTTGGGCCACGAGCCAATGCCACATGTTCACCTATAGATTTCTAGGTGTCTACAGGTTTAGGTCTTGTCCAGCATGTCCACCACAGAGGGCTTCGAGTTGGGTCTGGTGTGTCCTCGAGGTACATGTCGTTGGTCAGCAACATAAGTATCTAGGTTAGGAGTCTGGTGTGCTCTTTCAGGAGTGTGAGGGTGCTCCGGCCCTCTAGGAACTCCTGATTGGGTTGGCCACATGGGAGAATGAGGGTGCTCTTGCCCTTTATGTGCTTTCGTTGGCTTATCGCATGTGCGCTATCCCTATGGGAGGGAGCCTCAAAAAGGCTCCTTCTATAACCCCTTGGGCACGATCACGTGATCACCGATAGGAAGTGTTCTACCCAATCGAACGATTACGGGTGCTCAAGATCATCGAAATATAGGGTCTTGTTGGTCAATCTCCTGCATACCCTCTCCTACGAGTCCCAAAGCCTGTTGAGGTGGGGTCAGGGTGGGCCTGGAAAAAAAATCCAAGTTGCTACCTCCTCTGCCTTTGGGCTTAGTGGGTTAAATAAATCATTAATAAAACATTAGGAACTTTAGGAAGATAGGAAAAATAAATTAAAGTCACCAAATGAAAATGGTGCTTCCTCCTGCATGATCACCTTCGCCTTCTCCAGCAGAACGAAGATGTCTCATTGCACTTCCTCGCCTTGTCCAGTGGAATGAAGTTTCATTGCGCTTCCTCCCTCTGGCTCCCTCCAGCTCTGATGCCAATGTGACCAAGAAATCATGAATGATTGATGAAATGAAATATTTGTATTAACCATATAGTTTAGGAACTATAGTTTAAATAGGTTACAAAATAGGTAATCAAACTGAATGAACATGAGATCACACCAAACAATCTGCCAAGAGGAAGAGAGTTTGGTTTAGAACTCTTCCACCTAGGATATTTAGGAAATTAACCATTAGATATTTAAGACAGTAAATATCTACATGGTAGAATATAGAAAAGTAAATGTAATAATCTACCCAAGTAGTGTAATGCAATATACTACCTATTTTACCTAGTGGAGTAAAAGGGTAAATATCCCAAAGAATGGAATATTAGTCAAACACAAGGTAATCAATAACAAGGAGGGTAGTGTTGATTACAATATGACTTGGATGGTAGACCTATTATTTAGTGCAAAAGATACTAGGAGTGGGGACATTTTGCAAGAAAATATAAGAACCCACCGATAGGAGAAACTAATGTAAACAACAATACAAATATGTGTAGGTGGTATGGACTAGGCAATCACAACGAAGTAAATTAACCAAAGAAAGCTAGTTCTAGTGGAACACAAAATGTCAATATTTTTGACAAAGAAGATCCTATGATGAACCAACAAAACAAGGACAAACATGTGCTAGTAGTGGTAAGCACTCATGCAAATAAAGTCAAGTAATATCCAAACCCTACCAAGGAGAAGGAGAAATAACAGGTAACACATGATTTTATTGAGAAAGAAAAACAAAAGACCAAATAAGAGAGACTCCTCCAAGAGAAGAAACTAAAGAAGCCAATCATCTTAGAAGAAGTTTCAAAGAAGCAATCATCAACAAAATAATTAGAAGTGTTGAACATGACAATGGAACTGAAGGTGTCCAATTTACTTGGTGCAATACATGAGCTACACACAAAGGTAGGATATATTGCATGCACAAGGAAGGCTATGGAGCCAAGATGTTAGGAGGTTCCAACAGTCAAGAAGGATCAATTTATTGATCCAATAGTATTGATGACTAACGTAGAAAAGAAACCAACATCGATTCATATGAAGTTATAGAATCACAAGCTAATGCAAGTGATCATTGATAGAGGCGCTAACATAAATGTCATGCTAGAGAAGACCTAGAAGGATATTGGAGCATCGTTCTTGTGGTCTCTAAAATTTCATTTATATGGTGTATATCAATATGGAATAGAGATAAATAATGTACTAATGAATCAAAAGGTAAAGGTTGTTGATCAAGATTTCAGCATGGATTTCATGATGATTGCCATGTAGAAACCAACATATGATGCATTGCTAGGATACAAATGGTTGAGAATGAAAAAAGTGAACCATAGTGGAAGAAAGAACATTTAACATTTAAGGAGGGACAACACAAATGCATGATAAATATAAAAAATCAGCCCATAATTCAAGATATTGCAACATCTGATAAATCAAGAAGTTCAATACCAAATGAGGACAAAAAATATGATCCAAATGAAGGTGGTGTATTAGAACTTCAAGGTTGTACAAAGGATGATGAGGATGGACTTCTCCATTGGTAAATGGAGGACTATAAAATATTTCTATCACATTTTTATGCATTCACACAAAATAAGAGGGTCATTTTGAAAGGAGAAATACTTGCATGAAATCAGTGAGTCAAACTAGAAGAAGAAAATATACCAAAGGAAGAAGATGAAAAGTGGATATTTTCCAAGAATTTTGTAGAGTACATTGTTGGAGATGTGATAATTTATGAGAAACAAACCAAACCCAATTCATGTACTCCAGGTAATGAATGAACCTAATATCATCCAGTATGAAGGTCCAAAGATGGTGGAGGTAGATCTCAACTAACAAGTGTTGGAATATATTATATTATTTGGGACATGCTAATGTACCACCTTGGGTACATATTTAGATTAGGAGTGTCTTAGATTAGGATTTGAGTAGTTACTTCATGCAATATAATAAATGTACAAGTGTTGTTAGAATGTGCAAGGTACTTGATGATGTAAATGTGCATGTTGTCCATGCATACATCAGTCTATAAGTAGGAAGATAAAGTGTCATAGGAATATGGAAGGCCAAGAGTCATATTCTATTATATATTAGCCTTTGTAGTAGAGATAAAAAGGGGGAGAGTACAAGAGAACATTACAGTAGAGTACATGCTCAAGTTAGATACAATGTAGAGCATGTATGAAGAATGGAGCATTTGAGATCTCCACATTTTGTATGAAGATCTCATTTTTGTAAGCTTTCATTAATGGCAATTTTATGAGTTATTATAGAAGTTTCTTACTAGTTTTACATGCCTATTATATTACCATTATCATAATGCTCATTTTATGCCTTGTGGTTGTCTTTCATTAAGTATTTTAGCATCAAAAGCTAACAAGGAGAAGAAAATATCATTCAATATGGAGATGAATGGGATCCAGTATTAAAGGCAACAAATTTTAAAATATTTATGTAGTATAAGTATATTTTTACATGAACATATAAGGATTTGAAGGGGATCCAACCAAAGTTGTGTGTATACCAAATCACATTTATTCTAGGTGTGCATCCAGTAAGAAGGCCATATAGAATGAATCTAAAGTATGCATCCCTGGTGAACACAAAGATCCAAGAAATGCTATATGTAGATATCATCTTAAATTTGATGGTAAGTGAGTGGGTATCATCAATAGTAATCACATTGAAGAAGAAAGTAAGTCATATCTACATATGTGTTTATTTTTGGAGTCTAAATATGATTACAATCAAGGATCCCTTTTCCATCTCATGGATTCAATATTGGAAGAAGTAATTGTTGGTCATCAAATCTGCCTAGGAAAGGATTTGGGTAAATGTATGCACCCTAGACCTAGACCAACATTGAAAGGCCGAAGGGAAGAGATGCCCCTCGTGCCAATATTCAGAGAAAGGTCAGCTCCTATGCTAAACTACTTTGGTGTTTTGAGATAAGGGTGCAGGAAAGAGATAAAAAGAGTTAGGGTTAGAGAAAGAAATAAAAAGGGGTAAGGGAAGAGAGATCAATGATTTAACATGGGAGAGAACAGGAAGCACGATCACTAACTAACAACTTGAATAGTAGCAAATAACACCAATAATAAATGAAATAAATGCCACATTAACCTTCCTATGTATCCTCTAAGAGAGCTCCAGGATTCTCCTTCTCCCTTTCATCGAAATTCAGAGTTCAGGGTAACGACGATTAGGACAAGCGAATATAACAGAAACCACAACCCACGAGGCAACATAAAAGAAAATCAATATAGCGTTTTTCCTCTCCTATGATCCTTCGAGCAAGTTTTAGGGTACAGTCCCCAATCACACACCGGATTCAGGATTCAGAGTCACAGTATGCAAATGAAGAAAGACAAAAGAATCAAACACAAAAGGCAACATAAAAGAGAGAAATTGAGCCCAAAGCTCTTTAGTATTAATCGCAGGACATCAAGTTACAGCAACTTTCTAGCAGAAAGTTCCCCCCATTTTTCATTACAATGCCTGGGTTTTTATAGAGGACCCGACCCTCTGAGTCATTATTACACAGAATGGTGAAGTACATCCTCGGGAGCTGAGAAGTTGGCCCTCTATGGCTCTCATGACTGAGCTTTCATATCCTTTTCCAAAATTAACAGCTGCGATCGGGTCAACCGGGGAAATACGCATTAATGAGCCGCCTGAGCATCCTTGGATTCTGGGTGCAGTGCTCGAGTGACCGCCATGCTTGTCGGGATCTCCTTCTGGAACTGATACTTCATTTCCAATTGCCAAAAATGAGCAGTGATCTTACCAAGCACATAAAAATGCATTTATGAGGCAATTGATTGCCTCAAGAAAATACCCAACTTGGAACACGTGCCCTTGAAGCACTTCGCAAGATGTTCGTTTGCAATTTTGCTTCACAATGGACTTGTGTCGAAGCAATAACTCCTTGATTTGTACTTTACAAAATGGAGCTTCACAAAACTACTTTGGGGGGCATGAGTGTCGAAGTATATTTCCTTCGCAAAATGGGCCTCTTCATTCCTCGTCGCTTTGTTGACAAAATTGCTTCGCTGATGCCTTGGAGAAATTCTTCGCTACGATCCTCTTTCAAGACTATGGTTCGGGAAGGTTTCGACCGAAGCAATTACCTTCAAAAGATGTTGCATTCTTTATGGCTATCACTACTTTGGGTGAAAGTACTTTGCATGAAATATGGCCAAATCAGATTCTTCGCAATGACTTTCGACAAAGTAGAAATGGTTCGCTTGTGCCAGGGGCCGAAGTGGATGCTTCAGCAGCTTTTTAGTGAAGTGTTTTCAGTGCTGTGCTCCTTCAAATTTTGCTTCGTAAAACTTTTTCCTGAAGTAGCCTTTTGAAATGCTTCGGGCGTGAAGTAGTTTTCTTACCTTAGCTAATTCGTTCCATGGTATTTCTTCGGTGAAACTGTTCTTTCGAAATGCTACTTGAATTCTGCTTTGCAAAACTTTTGCCTGAAGTAGTTTTCTGAAATGCTTCGGTCGTGAAGCTCTCCTTTGCACCTTTCTAGAATTTTTGCTTCGGCGACATTGCTTCATGAGGTTTTCGCCCGAAGTAGCTTTTTGAGGAACTTCAAGCCCAAAGCTCCTTTTGCCTTTCTTGTATTCTTCTTCGGCAACACCGCCTCACCAAATTTTGCCCGAAGCAATTGCTGAAAATGGTTCGGGTGCGAAGTTCTTTTCATACTTTTCTTCTTTCTTTGGCGAAGCTAGTTTTCCTAGCTTGTTCGGAAACGAAGTTCTTTCTTCTTCTTATTATGTACAAAGGGGCGGCAAAGAAAGACAAAATTGCTGTAACTTACAAATATTTTCAACAAAAAGCAACCAAAAGAAATACTTTACAACAAAGAACACTGTACAAAGTTTTGATTTTTTCCTTCCCCATTGTGCAATGTGACAAAAATTGTCAACATTCTTGGTGGCTCACGGGGCAACGAGCTCGTCTCAGTGGAAGAACCCTCAGCTTTGATCCATTAGGCCAGAGTCACCTCTAGACCCTTCTCCCTTTTCTACCTCCGGGGTTGCTTCCATAGCTTGTTCCCCCTCTTCTTCTCCTTCACCTTCTTCTTCTACTTCTTCTATTGGCATGGCTTCTTCTAGTGTGGCTTCATGTTGCGGCTATGGAGCAAGGCGATCGCAGATTTTTCTCATGGTTCAGTGGACATGAGCTTAGGCACCCTTCGAAAAAGGTTCTTGATCCTGCAGTGCCTTGACCAAAATGCGGAACCAATCGATCTGCCCGATATCAGCATGTTGGGCCCTAGTATACAGATCGTTCAGGCAGGCCGTGATCTTGCAGTATCTTAGAATGAAATTTGTGACCTACTTTTCTGTTATAGGCTCTACCCATTCATCTATTTTTGAGACGTCGCCCTTAAACTGAAGCCATGTCGGCTTAATCTCTTCTTTGGTGAGAAGGTTCCCATCATCATCCATGAAGCTCGAGAAACCCAAGGAAGAGAGATCTTGGAAATAGCCCATTGATGCACGTTGCTCGTCCTCGAATGCATCCAGGAGGTCCTTCGCTTTTTGTGCTTTCCTCACCTTAGAGAAGAAGGCACGAACTGTGGCCTTAGCTGTAGACCAATATCTAGCTATCCAAATCATTACAGGGACCTGCAAGTCCTGATGTTTAGCATTTTGGACATCGAAAGCCAATTTGAGTCGGCCTCTAGCTTTTTGAGTTATTTCATTGATGATTGGCCTTCCTTCAGCAGCGGCCTACTGTGCTTTGGTGGTGTAGATCAAAATTGATAGGGCACTGGAGGCCCGAGATCTGAAGTTTCTAAGCAGGTGCGAGCAAATCTCCTTGATTCTACCTCTATCAAACAACTCCAGGTTTACCTTTTCGAATAACTACTGCTGTGTCTGTAGTATTTTGCCTTCAAGTTCCTTGGCCTTCAACTCATTTTTGGCCTATTTTTGCGCTTGGTGCTCAGCTAAACACTGTAGTTGTAGTATTTGCTATTTGAGGACATGCGTTTCCTTTTTCATCAGATTACACTGCTCCTCTGAATCCTCCAACTTGGAGTGGATTCTAGCTAGCTCCTCTTCTAGTTTGATTTTGGCACTTTTCACTTCAAAACTATGCTAATTAGTGATGTTTGCATGCGCTCGGAAAGTCTCAATCCTGACATGCATAGACACAGACTCATTGTCTATTTTTAAGTGGTCTAGGTCCTTGGTCTTCTCCTGATAGTCGTAATCTACTGGAGTCATTTCATCCAGAGGCTTCTGGACCTTAGGGACCTTCTTCACATTATGCAGCTTTCTAGCCTTCAAATCGAAGACAACACATTTTTCAGTCTGAGCCAGAGAGTGCCCTCTTTTCTTCCTTGCCTCTTTCAACATTTTTTTCATATTTTGTCGAGCTAGGAGCAGTTTCTCGGCTAGAGGGCATTCCTTTATCATGGAGAGTTATGACTCAAATGAGGCTAGACCTCCAGTCGAAGGGGTAAAAAAATAAAAAGAATTGATGGGGGAAGCCTTACCATAAGGTTTTGCGGATGGTGTGACGGAAGCTTCGACCAGTGGGACAATGCCCTGTGATGTGAGGAAGTGAAGGACGGGGTTAGGTGAAGTGGTGGCAATAGACTTGTCCTGGCCTGATGACTCGAGTGGAGTGGGGCTGATGGGATCAGTGGCAAGAGGCAACACACAAGGAGGCGACTGACTTTGTGAGGGAAGGGGATACTGGTGAGAATATTTGGCCAGGACTATAGCAAACATGTGAGAGACCAATGCAAAGGGTGGAGAATGCGTACCTACGTGCGCTTCTGGAAAAGCAGCCATGGTGACTTCTTGAGTAATAGGGTCATGCTCCTTTTGGGTTTTGGCACTCCCGACCTCCACAACTTCTATTTTGGGGTCTCCCTCTTGTTTGAGGAGTTCCTCCACATCAATGACGTCTATGTCTGGGACCGTATTAGCACTTGGTGGCCCCGTATCTTCGACATTTGCTTCGATCAGGCCTAATGCAGGTGGTTCAACAAGAGCATTTGCGAGCTTTGTGCGAGGTCACTTTGGGTGGCTAGGAGGCACTTGAATTTGCTCTTGCCTTTTTCTTTTCTTCCTCTCCAACGGTTGCTCTGCCTCATAGGTGCTTGTGTCATGGCTTTCTAATGGTCCCTGTGGTAGTGCCACTGGTGAAGCTTTGGCTTCTTCCTCTTCTTTCGAGGTATCTTAAGCTCCCTTTAGGATTTCACCCGATACTATGGTGGCTAGAGGAAAAAATTCAGCAAAGGATATAGACTTCCAAGTTTCAGCATTGGCTTCATAAAGAATTGTGAAGTCTTTATCTGCTACCAAGAGTCCATAAGAGTTCATATTTTGGCGATGGACTCTCATTATCCACCACTCCCGAAGTTTTTCCTCGCTCCAATTCTTTAATTCCTCCTTTAAATCATCTTTTGCTTTTCTCCAAAATGTGGAGCTTGGAGTTGGGAGGGGGTACTGGTCAGGATCAAACTCGACCTCCATGGGGTAGAACTCGTGCTATGGAGGCAATGTCCTCATTCTCTTCAAATTCCACTCTAGATCCTTGCCATTGGGATTATTCCTTTGTTCCACAATTTCAAGGTGGGGGCAGATGTGGAAATTCTTGAATTTTAAGTGATCCCTCATTACTCCCAAGGGATCATAGAGCCATTGCTGAGGAATATGGAGCAGGCCAAAATTGGCAAGCTTCTCCTCCAAGGAGACATTCTGTTTTAAGGTGAAGACTTCGATTACTCCCATCCTAAAGGGGAAGTCATAGGTATGTGCCCATTTCTGACCATGGCCATAGACGGCGTTGGTTGCATCGCTCTATCGAGCGACCTCCAGTGCGAATTGGTACTCGAAGGGGTAGACTAGTAGCAGGAAAGATTTCCCTGTGAAACCAAAAATTTGAATCACCGGTCCCTGTGTCAATTGGAAAACATCTCCCTTCTTCTCTTGCACCACTCTATCTCTCAAATTGAGGGGCACCCGAGGGCAAGAACCTTTCAACAAATGCATAGTGGGTCCCAAAAATTGTTGATTAAAATAATAATAGGACTTCGTCCTCAATAGGAGAGTCCACTGGTACACCGATAGAGGATTTCCATCTTCGTCGCTTGGAGAAATGGTGATATGGGGGAATCGCTTATGTACTTGGTAGAAAAACAACCATACAAGGAAATAACAAGGTGTGAAGTCCTGGCCTGTTGTCGAATTCTTCATACTGGTGAGCCGTGTATGCAAGGTTCGGGCCACCCATTCTGCCCAATCAAAGAAAACTGGGTTTGTACTTGGTCTTGAAGCATCAGGGGCATAGAATTCCCCTCTTGAAATACATTCGGCCAAAGACACCTTCCAGGGCTGCACCAAAGTATCTGTCGACAGGCCTGCCACCCATGCAATGATAGAGAAAATATCGATGTTCTTGAAGGCCGCCAAGGGTAAAGGCATCTGGGGCAGCTTGTTTGAAGGGAGCCCGCTTTTGAGGTTCTCGCATAAGAATTTCAATATGTGGCTATTGGATGTGAACCTCTCCATATGTTTGCTCATAATGACGTTGCAAACGGAATAGCCCTTGGGCGGACCCTACAATGGCACGAAGGCTGCTTGTACATCTTCTTTTAGAATGGAAAACAATTTATGACCTGAAGCATCCAACACTTGCCTAGATGTAGGCTGGTAGTTCTGCGCGATAGCACATATTAACTTTGGACAATGGTGGGTAGGTGGGGTCAAATACCAGTAAATTTGGGAATAATAGGTAGCAGCCCTCTTATTCTCTGGGGTGAGTCTGCTCACCATAAACTCAATAGTGTGTTGGAGGTCGGACACACCCTTAGAGAGCTTCGTGTCTCTAATTTTCTCCCACCCATCGATTGGTGGTTCTACAAGCTGCTCCTCCTCAGAGTCATCTCCTTCTTCTATCGGCTGCTTTTCGGGGCGAGGGGTGAGATTTACCTTCTTTGGAGTATGTTTTTTCTCTTCTTTGCCCTTCTTTATTTTTTTAGGGCCTGCAACTTCGGGCTCTTTCCCCTTTTCTTTGGAGTTTTTCTTCCCCATGTTGAAAATGATGGTGGCATAGTCCTTGATATAGAGGGTTTTGATGTGAAGGGTTTAGATGCAAAGGGCAGGAGAATTACAGAGTAACCGAAGGCTCTTAGTCTAGCGTGAACTGATGGATAAATAACCTCCTTCTTGCTAGAGCTTCACATTTTATAGCCTTAAAAGGCAACCACCTGAATTTATGGAACCTACTAAAATTAAATTTACACCTCGGACGGAGGAGGTCGTCGTGTCCTTTGATTGGTTCTGTAGCGACGTGGTACACAGGGCCACATGCTTTAATGATTATGCCTTGTATTGGAGAAGCAACCTGCTACCACCTTGTACCTGGGCGTGAGCTTTTCTCCTAACCGAATCGCCTCGGGATGTGCTCTACCACTTTTTGCCTTAAATTCACCCACTTTGAACTCTCTCCATGGTTGTTGTCTGCACGTTCTTCAAGGCACATTTTAAATTCTCTCGCCTCACGCGTTATTGGTTCGGCGAAGTCGAAAACAACATTGAAAATGCTTCATGGTGAACCTTTGGTGCGGGCTGCTTTTCAACACTTCAGGTCTGAAGTACTTCTCTTTTGTTGCACTGCCACTTTGCCTTGTGAATATTGCCTATCGAAACTTGTTTTCTTTGGAAACAGCTTTGCTAAACTTTGCTTCAGAAACTGCTTCGCGAGGGCTCTTTTAAAATCTACTTTGCAAAACCTCTGCCCGAAGTAGCCTCTTGAAATGCTTCGGACGCGAAGCTCTTTTTGTGCCTTTGTTTAAATTTTGGTTCGGCCCCTTTTGAGGGTAAAGTGCTTCACTGCGAACCTCCTTGCAACCGTTACTTCGCATTGAAAGTCCTCGAAGGAGATTTTGTACCACTTAGCTTTTGCAATCTCGAAACAAGATGTATATACACAAATGAAAAAGAATATATACAAGAGTACATACACATTTTTTTTTTTTTTGCATGAGTTTTACCTCAACGATGAAAAGTCTTTAGATGAAGACCATTGACAGAGATCGGCAAGACCTGGCCATTTGCATATTTGAGGATGAAAGAGTTGGCTGAGTTCACCTTCACAATTTCAAACGGCCCATCCCAGAAGGCATTCAACTTGTCGTGATTTCCAGGCTTGGCTTTCCAGGAGTCCCACTTCCATACCAGATCTCCCACCTTGAATGTGCGATTGGATATTTTTTCTTGAACCAATATTGAGTGACCTGAGCATGCTTAGCGAAGTTCTGATAAGCTTCCTTGCGATCTTCCTCTAGCTGCAACAGCTGAGCTAATCTGTTTTCCATTGGACTAACTCCATCTTCTTCTAGCAACTGCAATGCAGGGATCTCTATATGGTTAGGTAATATGGCCTCCTTATCGTAGACCAGGGCATAGGGTGAAGTCTTGATTGACTTCTTGACCGAAATTCGATCGGCCCACAAGGCTCGATCTAGCAGAAGATGCCAAGTCCTTTTTTTTGTCTCTATAAGCTTTCTTAGCACCCTCAACAAGGTCTTGTTGGTGGATTCTGCCAATCCATTGCCCTGTGGATAGTAGTTGGAAGAGACTTTATGATATATCCCATGTTTGTAGAAGAAATCATTGATTTTGGTGCCTAAAAAATCGGGACCATTGTCCGTAATAATTGCTTCAAGAATGTCGAACCTGGTGATCAAACCCTCTAGGAAGGCAATTACAGTCTCTTGGTCTACATGCTTCGTAGGGATCGCTTTGGCCCACCTGGTGAAGTAGTCAGTTGTAGTCAAGATTAACTTATGTCCCACGGAGGAGTTCGATGATATGACCCCTATGAAATCCAACCCCCATTGTTGAAAGGGTGATTCAACCTGTATCGGTCGAAGAGGCATCAAAGCATTTTTTCTTTGATCGGCAAACTTCTAACACTGCTCACATTGGTGATAGACCGTGAAGGCATCAGCGAAGAGTGTGGGCCAATAATAACCCACCTTGATTATCTTTAGTGTCATTGTTCTTCCTACGAAGTGACCTCTAGATAATCCTGAATGGAATTCTCCCAAGACCCTTCTTTTATCATCATCTTTTATGCACTTGAGACAAACGCCATCAATGTTTCTAAAAAATAGGCCTTCGGGGCGCAAAGTATATTGGAAGGACCACATCCTAAACTGCCTTCACTGTGAAGTGTTCAGATGTGAAGGACATTTGTCGATGTTGAAGTACTTGATTATCTCACTGACCCAGTCCTGCTCATCCTCTTCCTGGTTTATGAGGCATCCTTTGGCTGGCGAGTCATCCCATTGAGATTCTGTCACTTCAGCCACTGCGCTCTTCACAAGTTCTTGACATAATGCATGACCACAAACCAGTTTTGTGGGCTTGATCTCAATGTCAAATTCCTATATCTTGTTCACCCAATCGGCTCTCTTGCTTCCCAATTCTCCTTGGATGATGAAATTGCATACGTTGGGGTGAATGACAAAGATCGTAACCCGACTTTGGTAGATGAACTGCTTGAACTTCTTGAGAGACTTCATTACTGCATGCACCTGACGTTCTATGAAATTGTATTTCTCTTCATGGGGATTGATCACCTGGCTCAGAAACATGATGGGACGCTCTTCACCATCTCCCCCCTTTTGTGTCAGGACCGCAGCATAGCTCTCCGGTTCCCCTATGGCATACAGGATAAAATCCTGACTGTAGTCAAGGTTGATCAATACTGGCACCTAAGCGATTCAGGCCTTAATCTCTTCGAATGCCTCCTTTCTTTCTTTCATCCAGATGAATTCGATGCCCTTCTTCAAAAGTTTGGACATTGATTTGATGACTTGGGCAAAATCGGGGACAAACTTCCTCATGAAGCTGATCTGGCTGAAGAAATATTGAATTCCTTTCTTATCAGCTAGGAGTGGGAGCTTCGTTAGAGCCTCGGCTCTATCAAGATCTTAGTGAGGCCCCTTTATGATATCGCATGTCCCAGCAACTTTCCTTCGTTGACTGCGAATATGAACTTCTTCAGATTGATTGAGATGCCAAACTCTCGACATTTTTCAAAAATTTGTTGCAGGTGTACAGGGTGATCCTCCCTTCTTCGAGAGAAAACGGTCATGTCATATAGATAGATGATGATTACCTTATTCAGAAGCTCACCAAAAGCTAGATCCATCGCCCTCTGGAAAGTGGCACCAGCATTCAAAAGCCCAAATGGCATTCGCTGGTAAGCAAATGTCCCACACTTGGTGGTGAACACTGTTTTATGCTAGTCTTCATTCTTGACCTAGATCTGATTGTATCTTGAGAAACCATCAAGTAGGAAGAAGCGTTGAGCCCCAGCCACCGAGTGCAAGATCTGATCAATTTGTAGAAGAGGATAGTGGTCTTTGAGAGAAGCCTGTTTCAGGTTGCGAAAGTCCATGCATAACCATATATCTTCGTTCTTTTTTCTGACGAGGACTAGGTTCGTTACCCAATAAGAATGCTTGATGGGATAAATGATCTTTGCCTCGAGCATTTTTAGGAGTTCGGCCTTCATTAGGACCTCGATCTTTGGGTTAATTGGCCTTTTCTTTTGTCAAAAGGGTTTGACCCCCTCCTATAATTCAATTGTATGTTGGATCAGTTGTCGATCATATCCCTTGAGGTCTTGATAAGACCAAGCAATTATGTCGGGATACTTCCTGAATAGAGTCTGGATCTGTTCTATCTCTTTCGAAGTGCAAACGGTTCCAACTTTTATTGCTTTTCTAGATTCAAGCTCTAAATCTTGATACTGCTTTTCATTAACTTTAATCATGTGAGAGAGTGCTCGATCATTCTGATCAAAGAGGCTTTCAAGAGTGATCAATCCCTTGGGAACGTGGTTATTCTTCAATTGAACCAGCTCTTCATATTCTTATTCGTCAGGGCTTTTGTCTTCAATTTTGGTGGCTTATTGAATCATGAAATTTACAATCTGCTTGTCATTTTCAAAGACTTGCCAATGTAGGTCTTTGTCTGGGACAGAGGGTCTGTAGATCATCCTCACAGCTTTGGGCTTGTGCACCATGTCTTCTATAGGAGAGTACTTGGTTGCGATGGATGCCAGAACATCAGCATGTCGATTCTTTTCTCATGGGATAAACTACAGATTGAGATACTCTAATTGGTCACACAGGTCCCATACCCTATTGTGGTATGAATTTATATAATGCTTCTTTGAAGTGCACCTATTTGTGACCTGGTTTCACACCAGTTTGGAATCTCTAAAGATTTGGAGGTGCTTTATGCCTAACTTGTCAGCTTTCTTGAGTCTTAGGCATAATGCTTCATATTCTGCTGCATTGTTGGTGTAGCTCCATATCAATCGGTAGCAATACTCATTTTTCTCTCCAGATGGTGAAACTAGAAGAATCCCTACCCCAGCATCATTTTTGCATCGGGCACCATCGAAGAACAACTTCCATAGTCCTTCTTGGGCACTTGTTCTATTCTTTGGTTGGGTGTGTTTCTCAGGCTTGGCGATCGCATAACATCCCATCTCGGTCTTCACCATGGCATTAAATTCTACCAATGAGAACTCATCTTCATAACTTAGTTGCGCAAGAGCTTCCCCGACCAGGTCCACCTGCTCTACTTCCTCCACTATTGCATTCACTGGATTGCTGCTCTCCTCTTCGGACATCTTTTGTACAAGGAAGGAAGAAGTCTTTTCATTGTAGATTTTCACCTTCTTTCCTTTGAATGGAATCTCCAGATGATAGTACTCCATAGACAGATATCCACCCAGCTTTGCTGTGAATTCCCTTGATAAGCACATGCTGAAGTATGGCTCCAGGTCGACGACCACTACCTCTTGTATGACCGTGACCTGAGGCATCTTATGTAGTTAGATAGGAATATCTTTGATCACTCCTATAGTATTCACTGGGGTACCATCCAACTGGAGTATGCCTTGGCTGCTTCACATATATTCCATCCCTATTTCTTCATAGACTGCTCTTGGCATGACTATTGTCGTGACCGCAGAGTCGATCATACAATTATGTACAATATACCCTTCCATCTGTAGAGACAGGTAGAACAAAGGTGGTGTGTTCTTCCTTGTAATAGATGTGGATAGGGTCTACACAAGAGTAAGCAGTGCTACCTTTTTTGCTTTAGTCATCTTCAATGATTCTTGCAGTAGGTCCACTTGTCCAGGTAGTTGCAGTGCATCGTACAAGCTAATCTTGGCTAGAATCCTCTTTAACTCCTCTACAATGTTGTACGCCAGGGAACTGAGCACCTCAGGTTCCTTTCTCGGCTCATATCTGGTGCAAAACTATTTTGTAGCTTCAACTCTTTGTCACTTAGTTAGTGAAGGAAACTTGAGCTTTTCCCTAGCCTGCTCTTTGGTTTCTGCTTGAGGTGGTTCGACAGAGGCCTTTTAAGCTTTTTCTTTGACTAGTGTAGGTGGAGGAGCCTCGTTCGGGGCTGAAGAAGATGGTTGTCCCTTTTTAGGTCGAGCGTGCACTTTTAAAGGAGCCATCTGAGTAGCATCCACATATATCACCTTCTTTCCTCCTCTGGTAAGCACTGCAACCGGATCTTCTTTGCCAATCACCAGGTTTTGACTCATTTGCCTGATGATGTTGACTTGACCGCCATGACTACTGCTCACCAGCATTTGTACATAGTGTTGGTGCAGCATGCAAGTATTCTCTTCATGTGGATCATTGCAAGTAGAGCACCAACATACATAATCGAAAGTGCTCGAAGCTTCATCAATCACAGTGTTTCTCGTTGAAGCCTTCCCTTGCTAGACTGCTTGGTCTTTGGTAAGTGTAGGTGTAGGATAAGACCTTCTTGGTAGAAATTCTTGTTGCACTTGCTTCTTCTTTACAATGGTCATGTCATTGGACAACATCTGAATTGTGGAGTTCAGAGACTGCATCTCTTGCAGGATTTTAGCTTGCATATCATCGGCTTTTGGAACGAGTGACAATGAAGCCATCGTCGATATTGGAGGCAGGGCAGGGGGTTGAAATGGTGCTGGTAGGACAAGGAATGCTGAAGTGACAGTAGGCTATGGAGTCAAAAATGTGGGAAAATGAATTTTTGGAGCGGTGATTTGAGACACAATAGGATTCGAGTTCCAAGATGAGATCGGGAGTGCAGGGGTTGCAGAGATCTATGAAGAGGCTGCACTCGCATACTGGGATTGAGGGAATTCGGGAAGTATGGGTGTCGACATTCTTTGGGGAAGCTTGCCCATGGCTATCAAATCCATTTTTGCCCTCTTGGCTAACTCATACAATTCGGGAAAAGTATTGATGTTAGAATATCTTCCCATGATACTGATATCAGGGTTGAAAGCTTGAAGGAAATAATATGCTACAGCTTCATCGGTTGGCCGAAGTCTAATAGGTACTCTCTGCCAAGTTCAAGCGAACCTAGCATTGAAGTCTATGATCTCCTCTTGTGGATGTCTCTGGATTGAAGTGAACTGATGTAGGAGAGAGGTAGGATTGGAGGACTCATTGAAGCTTCGTATCAACTGCCCGGCTAAATGGTCCTATCCCATAATAGTATCGGGTGGTAAATATCTATACCAGTAGAGGATTTTTCCTCTAAGGGAAAGAACCAGAAGCTTTACCATAACTTGCTCCTCTGTGATGTCGTGGATCACCGCCAAAGATATTATGTCCTGGATGTGCTCCAGAGCAGTCTTCCCAGTTCCATCGAATGTTGGAATATTCTTTATAGTAGCAGGTGGCACTTGCCCTTGTCCCACTATATTTAGCGATGACAAAGAATCCCATGCTAAGAACAACCTGGGCGATGGTTGTTGCTGCATTTGTTGTTGTTGTTGTTGTTGTTGTGCCATACTTGCCCCTGGATTTTGAGAAACAGGAATCCCCGAAGCTCCTCCTTGACTGCTAATAGGATGACTAATAGGAATGGAGGCACTAGGATGCTTCGATGAGTTGGGAGGGTTGGGAGGAAAACTAGATGCTGTGCTATTAGAAGTTAGGCCTTGTTCGTCAACAGTAGCCTCTTGTGAGGATGTTCCACATAATAGTGACTCGGGGGTGACCAACCTTGATCGCTCCCCAAAGGTGTCAATATCTAGCTCAAAGAACTCGGTTTCCTCTCCTCTATTCCTAACTCTCCATCTCATTTGCATGAAGACATAGACTTCGGTACCGGTATTTTTGACTTAAAGATTCTCGGGTAAAATAGAGTCGCTAGATGCTAAGAATATTTTGGTAATGAGAGCATCGGTTCTCACTACCACTAGTCAGGTGATACTGATCGGGTCACATCGGGAACTGATTAGAACCATTGGCCCCGATGAAGACGGGTTTGAGATTGTGTTCTTAAAATATGGGACCTTGGTCCCACCGGGTGTGCCAAAAATTGTTGGTCATCAAATCTGCCTAGGAAAGGATTTGGGTAAATGTATGCACCCTAGACCTGGACCAACATTGAAAGGCCGAAGGGAAGAGATGCCCCTCGTGCCAATATCTAGAGAAAGGCTAGCTCCTATGCTAAACTACTTTGGTGTTTTGAGATAAGGGTGCAGGAAAGAGATAAAAAGAGTTAGGGTTAGAGAAATAAATAAAAATGGGTAAGGGAAGAGAGATCAATGATTTAACGTGGGAGAGAACAAGAAGCATGTTCACTAACTAACAACTTGAATAGTAGCAAAGAACACCAAGAATAAATGAAATAAATGCCACATTAACCTTCCTATGTATCCTCTAAGAGAGCTCCAGGATTCTCCTTCTCCCTTTCATCAAAATTTAGAGTTCAGAGTAACGACGATTAGGACAAGCGAATATAATAGAAACCACAACCCACCAGGCAACATAAAAGAAAATCAATATAGCATTTTTCCTCTCCTATGTATCCTTCGAGCAAGTTTTAGGGTACAGTCCCCAATCTCACACCGGATTTAGGATTCAGAGTCACAGTATGCAAATGAAGAAAGACAAAAGAATCAAACACGGAAGGCAACATAAAAGAGAGAAATTGAGCCCAAAGCTCTTTAGTATTAATCGTAGGACATCAAGTTACAGCAGCTTTCTAGCAGAAAGTTCCCCCCATTTTTCATTACAATACTTGGGTTTTTATAGAGGACCCGACCCTCTGAGTCATTATTACACATAATGGCAAAGTACATCCTCGAGATCTGAGAAGTTGGCCCTTCGCGACTCTCATGACTGAGCTTTCATATCCTTTGCCAAAATTAACAGTTGTGACCGAGTCAACCATGGAAATATGCATTAATGAGACGCCTGAGCATCCTTGGCTTTTGGGTGCGGTGCTTGAGTGACCGCCATGCTTATCGGGCTCTCCTTTTGGAACTGATAATTCCTTTCCAATTTCCAAAAATGAGCAACGGTCTTACCAGGCATGTAAAAATGCATTTATGAGGCAATTGATCGCCTTGAGAAAATACTCGGCTTGGAACACGTGCCCTTGAAGCGCTTCGCAAGATGTTTGTTTGCAACTTTGCTTCGCAATGGACTTGTGTCGAAGCAATAACTCCTCCTTGATTTGTACTTCACAAAATGGAGCTTCGCAAAACTGCTTCGGGGGGCGTGAGTGCCGAAGTATATTTCCTTCGCAAAATGGGCCTCTTCATTCCTCATCGCTTCACTGACAAAATTGCTTCGTTGATGCCTTGGAGAAATGCTTCGCTGCTATCCTCTTTCAACACTGTGGTTCAGGAAGGTTTCGGCCGAAGCAATTGCCTTCAAAAGATGTTGCATTCTTTATGGCTATCACTACTTCGGATGAAAGTACTTCGCATGAAAGATGGCTGAAGCAGATGCTTCGCAATGACTTTCGACGAAGTAGAAATGGTTCGCTGGTGCCAGGGGCCGAAGTGGATGCTTCGATGACTTTTTGGCGAAGTGTTTTTAGTGTTGCGTGCCTTCAAATTCTGCTTCGCAAAACTTTTTCCCGAAGTAGCCTTTTGAAATGCTTCGAGCATGAAGTAGTTTTCTTTCCTTACCTAATTCGGTCTGTGGTATTTCTTCGACAAAGCTATTCTTTCGAAATGCTACTTGAATTCTACTTCGCAAAACTTCTGCCTGAAGTAGTTTTTTGAAATGCTTCGATCGTGAAGCTCTCCTTTGCACCTTGCTAGAATTTTTGCTTCGGCGATGCTACTTTGTGAGGTTTTCGCCTGAAGTAGCTTTTTGAGGAACTTCGGGCCCGAAGCTCCTTTTGCATTTCTTGTATTTTTCTTCGGCAACACTGCCTTGCCAACTTTTGCCCGAAGTAATTGCTAAAAATGCTTCGGGTGTGAAGTTCTTTTCATACTTTTCTTCTTTCTTTGGTGAAGCTATTTTTCCTAGCTTGTTCGATAGCGAAGTTCTTTCTTCTTCTTCTTATGTACAAAGGGGCAGCAAGGAAACCCAAAATTGCTGCAACTTACAAATATTTTCAACAAAAAACAACCAAAAGAAATACTTTACAACAAATAACATTGTACAAAGTTTTGATTTTTTCCTTACCCATTGTGCAATGTGACAAAAATTGTCAACGGTAACAAGATATGAGATCTATTCATTTTTGGATGGATTCTCAGGCTATAATAATATTAGCATCGTCGAGGATAAATTGAAGACTATCTTTGTTATGAATGGAATCTATGCATATAACTGGATGCCTTTTGGTCTATGGAATTCTCTAGCCATGTTTCAAAGGACATCTTTGATAAAATTTTCATTGAGAAGTTTAAGGTCTTCTTAGATGATTAGTCATTGTACAAAATAAATGACAAGCATTTAAAAGCATTGGAAGAATGCATGAGTTTGTGTAGGAAGGCTCATCTAGTATTGAATCCAAACAAGTATACATTTTTGGTTCCTTATGAAAAGTTACTATGACATATGGTTTGCAAGAAAGGTTTGAAGATAGACCTCGATAATGTATGAGTTGTAATGGGTATGGAAGATCCATACAAAATCAATTCAATGAAGTCCTTTTTAGGAACTATCAGGTATTATCATAGGTTCAAGAAGAACTTATTGTGTCACAATCACTGGATGCCTTAACACGTAAGAATGTTCCTTTCAAGTAGATAGAGAAACATTACAATGGCTTTGAGGAGCTAAAGGCAAAGTTGGTGTGTCCACCTATTCTAGTATTTTTGGATTGGGATAAATATTTTTATGTCTATGTATACACATAAAATTTTGTAATTGGATGTAGGTTTTCCCAAGAGAAGTTTGGGCTTGACTAGTTTATTTTTAGTCGACTATTGTCTCAAGTGGAGAAGAATTACAACACTATGGAGGTAGAAGTTTTGGAAATGCTAAGTGCAATACAAAAATGTAGATATTATCTGTTAGAAAATCTCTTTACCTTCTAATTTGATCACCAAGCGTTGTTGTATATGATCAATAAGTCAACTATACATGGACAAGTAAGCAAGTGGCTCATCACATTATATGAGTTTGTATTTTGAGTAGTGGTTAGACTTGAGAATATACATGTAATACCAAATCAATTGTCATAGATTTTCTTAGGAGAACTTGTTGAAGGAGTACCCAATGAATTTTTAGATCCTTATTTATTCATGGTGAATGTAGTACCATTATGGTACAAACATATTGGTGAATATTTATCAAAGGGAGAGCTTCCAAAGGAGATGATGAAGATGCATAATTATCAATTCAACATCATTTCAGTTGATTGTAGGCTTGTAATACAAGATCACACTTGATAGAATTATGTGAAGATATTTTTTGGTTGAAGAAGTAAACACAACATTGCAAGAGGCTCATGAAGGACTTGCATGAGGGCATGTGGGTCTAAATGCAATAACAAGGAAAGTATTATTGGAAATACTATGGTGGCCTACTCTTTATCATGATGCGAGAGAGTATGTGAAAGCATGTGATATGTGCTAGTGAACCAGGAAGCCACTAAAGAGAGACATCATTTTGTTACATCCATCACAATTATAAGAGTTATTTGAGTGATTAGGTTTTAATTCTATTGGACAACTTAATACAAATCGAAGAAGGAAGTGTCAATATATTATGGTGGAAGCTGAATATTTGACAAAGTAGGTAGAGGTACGAGCCTTACCAGATAATTCTATAAGTATAGCCTGATTCTTGTATGAACATGTGATTACAATATTTGGAGCCCCATTGTAGTTGATGAGTGATAGAGGATACTTTGTCAATGAGATTAATCAAATTTTGACTCCATAGTTTAGGATTTTACATTCTTTATCAAGTGTGTATCACTCCAGAGCCAATGGGTAGGCGAAGGTGATGAACAAAGTCTTGGTCTCAATTATTTATACAACATATGAAGTAGAAGGATATGATTAGACAAAGAGATTACAAGTTATTTAGTGGGTGTACACGACAACATCCAAGCCAACAACAAACCATATGTCATTCCAAGTAATGTATGACTAGTATGTAGTAGTGACAATGGAGTTCCTAGTATCTAGTTTGAGGATGTAAGTACAACACCATCCAGATGACTAGGAGAGCCTAGAGAAGAGGCTCATGACACAACTACATGTTGGAAATTTTGAGTAAGTTGTGTTGTCATTGATGTCAAAAGGTTGATGTCAGAGAGCACTTTGTATGGCAGGAATATTCTTCTATGGTTGATATGGTTGAAATTGATCAAGGCAAAGTTCATCCCAAAAGCAAGCAAATTGGTTGGAAAGAAGAGGCCATGGTTTAAAAGGAAAGACAAATATTATTATAATATTTTTCAATATTATAATAATTGGGTCCAAGAAATCATTAAAAAAAGAGATATCCTAGACAAGGTTTATTGAGATTTTATAAAGGTTGCAAAGGTTTTTAAATTATTTAAATTAAAATATTTTAACAAAAGTTAAAATTTTAATTTAAAATAATTTATGGCACCAAAGTTTCAAATCGAATTCGAATTCAAAAGCAAGAGAGGGTCGACATTTTTAAACCAAAGGAAAGAGTATTTAAAGGAAATGATTTTTCATTTCCAAAGGTTCATCAATTCGAATGCCCATGTGGAGGAGATAATTCATGCACTCCATTTTCGAAAAGGAGAAGACGTTCGTGAGTCTTAAAGGAAAGGGAGGTAGAGTTGTGTTGAAATTCGCCTGGAGCAAAAGAGATATCCCATAGCACTGGGTAGCATAGGTGGTAGGAGGAACGTGGCTAAGGTGCTTGCGAAGGGAAGGTTTTAGTTTCGAATCCCATCGAGTTGTTTTGCAAAAGGGTAAAGCACTTTTTCATTTTCAGCGAAGGTAGATTTCAAATATGAAATCGTGGACATTTGGTTTTGTGTGGGCATGTAGCCCAAGCGGTAGCCTAGCCTTGGGCTAGGGCATTGTGGTGGCTAAGGTCATGGGTTTGAGCTTGGGCGCTGGTCATTGAGACTTGTGCAATATTTTTTGCAGGTAGAATATTAAAAGGTATGCTTTTTAATTTATGTGCTTCTATGGTCTTGGAATACATGATTTGACTTTGAGGCTTCAAAATCATGAAAGGAAAATAAATGAAATTGTTTAGGGAGTCATAAGGGGTGTTAATTAAATATTTTATTTTGGGTGCTTAGGAATTAAATCAAGTATTGGATATTATAAGGTGTAAACAAAGGGACTTTAGATTATAATAGTTTGATTGAATATTATTTTGAAATAATTGGAGATTATAAGGTGTAAACAAAGGGTCTTTATTTTGTTATATGTTGAATATTATTTTGAAATTAAAGGAGTGATAAGGTGTATTTGTGACTTGAAATTTTATTGTATTTCTTGTATGGTGAAATATTTGTTGAGGTAAATATTCATTTTGAGGTTTTGAGATAGACCATTGTTATCTAACCTTGAAAGTGAAACAAAAAGAATTGGTTGTGAGTAAAAAAGGGTTTGAAGATATATCTCCATCACAAAAAAAAGGTATGAGCACATTATATTTTGTTTAGAGTGATTGGAATGAATGTTGTGAAATATAAGGTGGAGTGAAAAGGATTGTTTGATAAGCATTGTTGGAAATATTTGAGTGAGTTTTTATATGCTTCATTGGTGAATGTTTAGAGAACATTTGAGATAGATATTGAAGATTATTTGAGTTAGGGTTTGAGACCCACATTGTGCTCTTTGTTTGAAGAAGTATGAAAACACTTGTTTAGGGTTTGTAAGCAAGTTGTGTTTCATTGGTTGAATGATTGAGTGAAATTCTTGAGCATTGGTTTTGAGTGATATTGAAAGTAAATGTGCAAACATTAGAAATCAGATTTGTGAAAGTGACAGACTTAATGATTGAGTAGAACATATTGAGTTTTTGATAGAGTACATCATTCTCTATATGTTCCAGAGGTTAAACGAATTCTGAATAGAATATGTCTAAACTGCTTCAAGTTAAAGGAATTACTTTGAATATTAGACAAAATAATTGATAGCATTGTGTGCAAGATTTGAGATTGATTGAGCATATATTGTGAGTTATTTTGAGCAAGTGTTTGAGCAGATTTGAGCAAGTCTTTGAGAAGGCTTGAAGGTAGATTTGAGGTAAGTCTTGGTGAAGACTTGAGAGCAGATTGAGCAAGTTCTAGAGAGGACTTGAAGGTAGATTTGAGGTAAGTCTTGGTGAAGACTTGAGAGCAGATTGAGAAAGTTCTAGAGAGGACTTGAAGGTAGATTTGAGGTAAGTCTTGGTGAAGACTTAAGAGTATATTGAGCAAGTTCTAGAGAGGACTTGAAGGTATATTTGAGGTAAGTATTGGTGAAGACTTGAGAGCAGATTGAGCAAGTTATAGAGAGGACTTGAAGGTATATTTGAGGTAAGTATTGGTGAAGACTTGAGAGCATATTGAGCAAGTTCTAGAGAGGACTTGAAGGTATATTTGAGGTAAGTCTTTGTGAAGACTTGAGAGCAGAGTTGATTGATTGATTTGTTCAAGATTTGTGTTAAGGCTTGGGGTAAATATAAGCAAAATTTATTTGTGATTGGATCAAGATTTGTGTTAAGGCTTGAGGATAGATTTGAGGATAAATTTTGGTATAGATTTATGAGCAGATTTGTGCTAGAACTAAGAGATATTTATGAGTAGATTTGTACTACACTTGGGATAGATTTTGGTGTAGATATAAGATAGAGTTGAGAGAAATCTTTAGAGGTGATAGAGTAGAGGATAATAGTCTCTAATGGATAGAGATCCATTAGCCAGGGTAGAGAGGATAGAGGTCTTCTATGGAGAGAGATCCACAAGCTAGAGCAGTGGGGGTAGAAGTCTTCTAGAAGATCATCATCCAGATCAGAGGAGAAAGAGTTCTCCTATGGATAGAGATCCATGAACCAGAGCAAGGGAAAAGAGTTCTCCTATGGAGTGTGATCCATGAACCAGATGGGAAGATAGAGTTATTATATGGAGAGAGATCCATGAACCAGTTGAGGAGAAAGAGTTCTCCTAGATCAAGTTCCATGAACTAGAGAAAAGGGGAAAGAGTTCTCCTATGGAGAGTGATCCACAAATCAGAGCATTAGGGGATTTGTGTCTCATTTGGATAGAGGTCCATAAACATTGTAATAGGGAAGTGATTCCCAAGATATTTATTGAGAAAATTTAGTAGAAATATTTTCTCCATGGAGTAGCCCACATTGGGTGAACCACGTTAAATTGGTGTCTCTATTGTGTGTGATGATTTGTGCATTGCTTTGATTATTATTATTGATATTACCATTGATAATATTGGATAATATTTTTTGGAAAGAAAAGTAAAAGTTGGTCTTATACTATTCACCCCCCCTCTCAGTATAAGCTTGTGTTCTTCAATTGGTATTAGAGCGGGTTCCTTCAGAAGAGTTTAACAACTTGAAGGAAAAGTATACAAGAACACAGATGGCATCTCAGAGTGGATCTTTAGAAAATAAGGCACCATTGTTCGATGGGAACAATTATGCTTTCTGGAGCATAAGAATGAAGACTTACTTGATGGCACAAGGATATGAGACATGGCAAACAGTTGAGGATGGATACACACCTCCAGCTAGTCCTCCTACAGATAAATATGGTAAGCTCCTACATCTGTATAATGCAAAGGCAATGAATGTAATATTAAGTGGTTTACGTGAAGTAGAGTTTGTAAAAGTTATGCATTATGAATCAGCAAAGGAAATTTGGGATAAACTGAAGCAAACATATGAGGGAGACAAAAAGGTCAAATTGGCAAAATTGCAAAATCACAAAAAGACATTTGAAGACTTGAAGATGAAAGAAGAGGAAGACATTGCTGCATACTTACTTCATGTGGATAAGGTTGTTAACTCCATGCGAGGACTTGGGTTTAAAGTTGAAGAATCAGATGTTTATCAAAAGGTTTTAAGGTCACTCCCTATGAGGTATAATGAAAAGATTTCAGCCATAGAAGAAACAAGAGATATTGAAACTTTGACTATGGATGAGCTACATGGAACTCTCACAACTTATGAGATGAGAATAGTAATGGATCCTATTCCCAAGAAAGAGGTAGCCTTCAAAGTAGCAAAGAAGACAAAAGATAAGAAGTCAGATTCAAGTGATGAGTCATCCAATGATGAAGAAGTAAACTATGGCAGAAGGAACAAGAAGGACTCAAGAAAGCACAAAGGTACGAAAATAGTTAAGTGTTTCAATTGTGGTAAATATGGTCACTATGCATCTAACTATCCAGAAGCTGGAAGTAGTAGTGGTGAAGAGAAACAAGATCATAAGAAAAAGGAAGCAAGAAAATCTAGGTATCAAAAGAAAAGTAGGGATGGACAAAGAAAGCATGGAAAGAAGTTTTTCCAAAGACATAAGAAAAGTTTCTATGCAGATAAGATAGGCAAGGTTTCAAGTGATAGTGATGAAAGATCCTCAGATAGTGAAGAAGAAGAAATTCTCTTCTTGGCAATAGAAGATGAAGGAAGTGATCATGTTGAAGATAAATCTGAAAGATATGAAGATGCTCTTGAAGAAGTAGAAGAAGAATAAAAAAATGAAGAGGAAGGAGTAGTAGATCTAGAAGCTGAACTTATTTCTGCTCTAAAAGAATTGAAAAAGGTTAGAAAGTAGAATTCAAGATTCAAGGCTCAATTTCAAGAATGTGATGAAGAGAAAGGAAAGCTTATACAAGATCTGACAAACTCAATAGCTAAGACAAGGAGATTTAAAGAAAAGTTAGAGGTAAAAGTCTTAGAATGTGAAATATTAGAGCATGAGGTAGTTTCACTAAGGAAGGAAGTGAAAGAGTCTAAAGACAAGCTACACAGGTTTGGGAAAAGTTCAAAGACTTTGGATAAGATTATCAATGCACAAAGATCTTCATCAAACAAGACAAGACTTGGTTTTGAAGAAGGACAAAGAGAACAAGGAGAGGAGTCAAGCTCAAGCTCCAAAGAAGAAGAAGCTTCAGAAGAAGAGAGTGAAGGAGGAAGTGAGACTTATGAGGATAAGTTGAAAAATAGAAGGTTCACCAAGGAAGGAAACAATGCACAAATAAGGAACAAGAAACATCACAGGGAAGAAAGGACTAAGAGACCAGTGGGTCCAAGGCAAGATTTATTCAAAGGATGTTGCTTCTCATGTAATAGGTTTGGTCACAAGGCTATGCAATGCAGGACACATGAAAAGAAGGAACATGGTTTCACTAAGAGAAATTTTAGAGATGGGCATTTCTTTCAAGGGTATTGTTACTCTTGTAATCATTTTGGTCATAAAGCAATTGATTGTAGGGTTCATGATAGGAATGGGTATGGCTTCACCAAGAGGAACTTCAAGATATTTGCACCTTCAAGGAACCACAACATTAAGTGTTATAAGTGCAATAATGTTGGGCATATGGCCAAGTGGTGTAGAACAGAATTTCCAAGGACAAGCAAGAACAGGGATATTCAAAAGAGTCAGAAGGATATATTGAGAAAGAAGGTTGACAAAGGAAAAGAGCATTGTATGCTGGGAGTAGAAATACTCCCACCCCAAAATTAATCACCTCAAGGAGAGGAGGTGGGGAGGGGGCTGAGCTAAGAGTCTTATATTTAGCCCCAAAGGAGTCCCTTTGCCATTGATGTCAAAGGGGAGAGATTTGAGTTAGGGGGAGCAGTTTCCCAGGGGGAGCAGAATTGGAAAAAGGAAAAAGGAATGGTTAAGGAAAAGGGTTGCCATCAATGACAAAGGGGGAGATTGTTGGAAATTTTGAGTAAGTTGTGTTGTCATTGATGTCAAAAGGTTGATGTTAGAGAGCACTTTGTATGGCAGGAATATTCTTCTATGGTTGATATGGTTGAAATTGATCAAGGCAAAGTTCATCCCAAAAGCAAGCAAATTGGTTGGAAAGAAGAGGCCATGGTTTAAAAGGAAAGACAAATATTATTATAATATTTTTCAATATTATAATAATTGGGTCCAAGAAATCATTAAAAAAAGAGATACCCTGGACAAGGTTTATTGAGCTTTTATAAAGGTTGCAAAGGTTTTTTTAAATTATTTAAATTAAAATATTTTAACAAAAGTTAAAATTTTAATTTAAAATAATTTATGGTGCCAAAGTTTCAAATCAAATTCGAATTCAAAAGCAAGAGAGGGCCGACATTTTTTAAACCAAAGGAAAGAGTATTTAAAGGAAATGATTTTTCATTTCCAAAGGTTCATAATTCGAATGCCTAAGTGGAAGAGATAATTCGTGTGCTCCATTTTCAAAAAGGAGAAGATGTTCATGAGCCTTAAAGGAAAGGGAGGCAGAGTTGTGTTGAAATTCGCTTGGAGAAAAAGAGATATCCCATAGCGTTGGGTAGCACAGGTGGTAGGAGGAACATGGCTAAGGTGCTTGCAAAGGGAAGGTTTCAATTTTGAATCCCACCGAGTTGTTTTGCAAGAGGGTAAAGCCTTTTTCATTTTCAGCGAAGGCAGATTTCAAATACGAACTCGTGGACATTTGGTTTCGTGTGGGCGTGTAGCCCAGGCGGTAGCCTAGCCTTGGGCTAGGGCATTGTGGTGGCTTAGGTCACGGGTTCGAGCTTGGGTGTTGGTCATTGAGACTTGTGCAATATTTTTTGCAGGTAGAATATTAAAAGGTATGCTTTTTAATTTATGTGCTTCTATGGTCTTGGAATACGTGATTTGACTTTGAGGCTTCGAAATCGTGAAAGGGAAATAAGTGAAATTGTTTAGGGAGTTATAAGGTGTAATATTTTATTTTGGGTACTAAGGACATTAAATCAAGTATTGGATATTATAAGTGTAAACAAAGGCACTTTAATTTGATATCTGTTGAATATTATTTTGAAAGAATTGGAGATTATAAGGTGTAAACAAAGGGACTTTATTTTGTTATATGTTGAATATAATTTTGAAAGTAAATGAGTGATAAGGTGTACTTATGACTTGAAATTTTATTGTATTTTTGGTATGGTGAAATATTTTTTGAGGTAAATATTCATTTTGAGGTTTTGAGATAGACCATTGTTATCTAACCTTGGAAGTGGAACAAAAAGAATTGGTTGTGAGTAAAACAGGTTTTGAAGACATATCTCCATCACAACAAAAAGGTATGAGCACATTATATTTTGTTTAGAGTGATTGGAATGAATGTTGTGAAATATAAGGTGGAGTGAAAAGGATTGTTTGATAAGCATTGTTGGAAATATTTGAGTGAGTTTTTATATGCTTCATTGGTGAATGTTTAGAGAACATTTGAGATAGAGATTGAAGATTATTTGAGTTAGGGTTTGAGACCCACATTGTGCTCTTTGTTTGAAGAAGTATGAAAACACTTGTTTAGGGTTTGTAAGCAAGTTGTGTTTCATTGGTTGAATGATTGAGTGAAATTCTTGAGCATTGGTTTTGAGTGATATTGAAAGTAAATGTGCAAACATTAGAAATCAGATTTGTGAAAGCGACAGACTTAATGATTGAGTAGAACATATTGAGTTTTTGATAGAGTACATCATTCTCTATATGTTCCAGAGGTTAAACGAATTCTGAATAGAATATGTCTAAACTGCTTCAAGTTAAAGGAGTTACTTTGAAGATTAGACAAAATAATTGATAGCATTGTGTGCAAGATTTGAGATTGATTGAGCATATCTTGTGAGCTATTTTGAGCAAGTGTTTGAGAAGATTTGAGAAAGTATTTGAGAAGACTTGAAGGTAGATTTGAAGCAAGTCTTGGTGAAGACTTGAGAGCAGATTGAGCAAGTTCTTGAGAGGACTTGAAGGCAGATTTGAAGTAAGTCTTGGTGAAGACTTGAGAGTAGATTGAGCAAGTTCTTGAGAGGACTTGAAGGTAGATTTGAGGTAAGTCTTGGTGAAGACTTGAGAGCATATTGAGCAAGTTCTTGAGAGGACTTGAAGGTAGATTTGAGGTAAATATTGGTGAAGACTTGAGAGCATATTGAGCAAGTTCTTGAGAGGACTTGAAGGTATATTTGAGGCAAGTCTTGGTGAAGACTTGAGAGAATATTGAGAAAGTTCTTGAGAGGACTTGAAGGTAGATTTGAGGTAAGTCTTTGTGAAGACTTGAGAGTAGAGTTGATTGATTGATTTGTTCAAGATTTGTGTTAAGTCTTGGGGTAAATCTAAGTAGAGTTGATTTGTGATTGGTTCAAGATTTGTGTTAAGGCTTGAGGACAAATTTGAGGACATATTTTGGTACATATTTATGAGCATATTTGTGCTAGACTTGAGATAGAGTTAGAGAATATTTGTACTACACTTGGGATAGATTTTGGTGTAGATCTGAGATAGAGTTGAGAGTAAGATTTGGAGGTGATAGAGTAGAGGATAATAATCTCCAGTGGATAGAGATCCATTAGCCAAGGTAGTGAGGATAGAGGTCTTCTATGGAGAGAGATCCACAAGCCAGAGTAGTGGGGGCAGAAGTCTTCTAGAAGATCATCATCTAGAGTAGAGGGGAAAGAGTTCTCCTATGGATAGAGATCCATGAACCAGAGCAAGGGGAAAGAGTTCTCTTATGGAGTGTGATCCATGAACCAGCTAGGAAGATAGAGTTCTTCTATGGAGAGAGATCCACGAACCAGTTGAGGAGAAAGAGTTCTCCTGGATCAAGTTCCATGAACCAGAGAAAAGGGGAAAGAGTTCTCCTATGGAGAGTGATCCACAAATCAGAGCATTAGGGGATTTGTGTCTCCTTTGGACAGAGGTCCATAAACATTGTAATAGGGAAGTGATTCCCAAGAGATTTGTTGAGAAAATTTAGTAGAAATATTTTCTCCGTGGAGTAGCCCACATTGGGTGAACCACGTTAAATTGGTGTCTCTATTGTGTGTGATGATTTGTGCATTGCTTTGATTACTATTGTTGATATTGCCATTGATAATATTGGATAATATTGTTTGGGAAAGAAAAGTAAAAGTTGGCCTTATACTGTTCACCCCCCCTCTCAGTATAAGCTTGTGTTCTTCGATAAAACTAGAAGATAATTGGGTAATGGCTCAGTAGGAAACAAATATTACCCAATGGTAAAGGAAGCTTTGGCATGATAAGAAACTAAGAAATATGAAGTTGAAGTTAGGTGATGTAGTACTAAAATATAATAGCAAGTGAGAGATAAAGCCAAGGAAGTTGAAAACCCTATGGTTTGGGCTCTTCCAAGTGGTTAAAGTAATGGATAATGGCGTAGTTAGGTTGTGAGAATTAGATCAGATATAGTGTCTCAAGATAGTCAATGGATTGAAATTAAAGCCATATAAAATGAAAGTGCAAGTCAATATGGTTGATTTTAACCACCTAAGGAAGATACTATAGGAAGACTAGTTGAAGCATCACAACAATATTTAGGGATTTTTGAAGGTATACTAGTCTAGGAAAGAGGAGAGCCAAGTCAAACCAATTAGGAATGTGGTGTAGCATAGTAATGTGAAGGAATGGACCTGGGGTGATTTTTTAAGACTAAAAATAGAGAGTAGTCTATCATTTAATAGGAGTTGGAACCACATCCAATGGAAAAAAAAAAGTATGGGTGCATGCAAGATTCCTAGGAACAATGATTTCTAGCAATGGTGAACAAAGAAGATCCAACCAATTATAAATCTTAGAGTGAAGATACTGAATAGGAGAAGATGAGTCAGCCAACACAATTTAATATCCTACAATTAAGAATATGCCTAGAAACACAACTGTTACAAGAGGAGTATAAAAATCTACGAAGGTGTAATGTGTAGATGAGGGAAAAAAATTCTAAGGGAGTTGGGTGAATAATACAAAATCTCAACAAGAGAGAAAGGAGGCAAGATGTGTTAAATGATCTTGAGCAACAAATATTGATTAGAGAGGAAGCAATTGAGATATTATGGAAGGATATTTTTGAAATAGCTACATCTCAAGAAGGATATGGAAGGAATTGATGAATGAATACCAGTAGAATGTTCTATACAAACTATAGTAATTCAAGCAACAAATCAAGTTCACCACTTACAAAACGATCCAAAAGGAACATGTGAAGACCTCAACTAGCTCCTAACTAAAACAAAGGAATAATATGTAGAATAAATTTGAGGAAGGAATATGAACAAGGATGCAATTGGATGATACACCAGTGATGGATATTGATGAAGTGAGAGGTATCAATAGTTTACAAGGACTACTAGGTATCCCAATTATGATACAAGGGATAGGCAAGTTAGGAAAGCTGAGAAGGCCATCAAGACTTCTCAATAATCTAATATTTCCTAGTCAAATGATGAGTTTTGTTGGTCTCCCTACCAAGAGTGTGGGGGAAAGAATTTCCCTCTAGTTACCCTAGGCCACATGGTCAATAGGATGGCCTACAAGGACCATTCTCTATTTGTGTATGAAAAAAAACTACTGTGTGATCATCAGGTTGGCCCATCAAGAATACCTTGTGGTATGATTTAGTATCAAATATGTCATAGGAACAACTGACTAAAGAACCAAAGAGGAGGATAGAAAAACCTTGGACAACCAAGAGGAAATAAGCAGTCCCACATTATGGAGGCCTACTTGATAGGAGAAAATGATGTAAGGAATGTGTCTGAGAGAGGAGAACCATTGCAAGGGAGAAGGTGATAACAGAGACAAGGAAGAAACAATGACAAGAAAATTTTGATAAGACAAGAGCAAAGACAATAAATTAGAGAAGTAAGAAGAGTAATGACCCACCATACAACTACAAAAAGACAAGAAGATGCTTGCATGGAAAACTATTGTACAAGTCAAAGTCTAGACATATGTACAAGTGCGTAGGCTTGTATGACAAGTGGTCATACAAGTGCATAGTGTTTTATGACAACCACCTATACGAGTTATCATGATCATATGATAGACAACTATACAAATACAAAGTGTTGTACAAAAGGTATTGGAATTACAAGGGGTATACAAATGGGAATGATTATACGATAGAGGAAGAAGATCATTATCCGAGGAATCTGCATGATTTGTTAATAGATGATGTCAAAATCTAAGTACACATGGTCATATAGATCATACAATAGAGAGCTTAGACACATGCATTTAAAAAAAAAAAAGACAAAGCAAAAATATCATGCCATCAACCACATGCAAGGTGGTGAGGTAGCAGTCATCAAATAGTTTACATGGGTGATAATAGGCTCCACAAATTTATAAATACATGCATTTAGGAGGCTTGGGCATCTCAATTGCTCAATGCCTAGAGCAAGGAAGGGAGGACAAATGCATGAATAGAGTTGAAAATGAGAAGCACAAATATAGTAGCAGATGTAGTATATAAGTGAAGCACACTACTATAGCTAGAATTGCTAACCAAAAAGATGAAAAACTATCAAAGTATTGACAGGTGTACCCTAAGAAGCTAGAGGAAGAATTATCTATACCTTGAGGAGAGGTTAGAGGGACAATGTAGAAGAAATTACTAAGGATTTTACAAAGGAGAATTTTTAATCATATAGATGACCATTAAAGAGGAAGTAGTGAAGTGCAAGCAACAAGGGTTTCAAGTCTACACTTGAGTGTAGTCGTACAAATGAGGGTAGCCAATGATATAGAAAGAGAAGGTTTTTACACAAGGACAAGGGTATAGGATTTATCGGGTGAATGGTGGAAAGGTCATAAAAGTTGAAGAAGTGAATAGCCAAGTTGAAGAAGTAAAAGGATGCATAAGAGCATTGTACATACTACTTCCAAAGGACAACCATACAAGTTAAGGGAAACATTGCTAAAAGAAATTTTCTATAATAGTGTTGTTCAAGGAAAGTTAAAGGTTATCGTACAAGAGGATTGGTTGCCATACAAACCCAAGCAACATTACCATGTGAATAGTTAGTCATACAACAATGGTCATATGAGTAGTTGGTGTGATAGAAAAGGCTATACAAGCAAGTATGTGACCATAGGAGCCATACAAGTATAACCTAAGGTCATACAAATTTGTTGAAATAGTAAATATGCAAAAGAGGTAAAGTATCATAGAGTAGATTTGTTGGGTGAAATAGTAGTAGAGAAGAGCTTCACCCAAGCTAGCAATGTAGGTAAAACCTTGTTCTCGAGGATATTTCAAGTGAGTGTGAGGAGTCTCATAAAGCATGTTTGAGGAAGAGAAAGGGAACACAACTTAGACATCAAACAAGGTAGCAATACACATGCTCGTCATTCCAAATAAAGGCCAAGAATTAGTTCTCAGGGTTATGCATAAGGGGTCGGCCCCAAAGTGTATTTATAAAATCGGGGTGAATCTAGTCCTAAGTTGTATAAACATCGAGGCGAATTTTTCAAATTTTTGCAAAAAAATTATCAAATATTGGCGATTTTTTGAAAACTATGCAACAAATTTTTCAACCTTAAAAATGGTGACTGATAGAAGCGACTGTCACAAGGCGACAGAAGCGACTGTCAAGCTACGACTGTCAATGCATGACTGTCATGTGGTGACTGCCATATGGCGACAGTGAGTCCCGACTGGCAAAAAGCGACTATCAAGCAATGACTGTCAAGTGGTGACTGCCAAGAGGTGACTATCAAGAGGCGACTGTCAAGTGGTGACTGTCAAATAGCAGTTGTCGAGGGCGACTGTCAAGTGGTGACTGACAAGGTGCGACTGACAAGATGCGACTATCAAGGTGCGGCTATCAAGTGGCGACCGCCATATGGTGACTGCCAAGCACGATTGTCAATCTATGACTGTCATAGTGGCGACTGTCAAGTGGCATCTATCAAGTGGTGACTGTCAAGAGGTGACTATCAAGAGACGACTGTCAAGCAGTGACTATCAAGGGTGACTATCAAGTGGCGACTAACATGATGCAACTATAAAGATGCGACTGTCAAGATGTGACTATCAAGATGCGACTGGCAAGGAGTGACTGACAAGATGCGACTATCAAGGGGTGACTATCAAGTGGTGACTTACGAGATGTGACTGTCGAGGGTGACTATCATACGGTGACTATCACGTGGTGACTATCACATGGTGATAGGAAGAATGCGACCACCAAATACCATCAATAAGATGTTGCCATGTGTCCTCTCCTTTGCCACGTGTCATGCATCCATCAACTTTAGGCATGCAGACTTCTATAAATAGAATAGCAACATCATTTTCACCTTTTGCACGATGATTTCCAGAGCAATTTCAGAGCTTTTTCCAGTATTTTTAGTGCATTTTCTACAACAGTTTTAGACCTTTTCCAGGCAGTTTTCTAAGCATTTTTTGATCATTTTTAGACCATTTTCCTATCATTTTTAGGGTATTTTTAGACCTTTTTCAAGCAGTTTTCTGAGCATTTTTTGATCATTTTTAGGGTATTTTTCCAGCATTTTCCCAGCATTATCAGAAATGGCTAGTGGTTCCTCTCCTCTCCCTTCCAAGGTATCATTCAAGAGCTACTATTTCCTAAACATCAAGAATATTTTTAACATTCTTGGGAGAGATTCCAACTGGCTTTACACCTCCGAAGTTGCTGGAGTCATTAAGATGCCACAGTTGGACGTCAACGTCTCCCTGATGCAACGTATTGTTAGTTCCTACGACCATGATGTGTCCACTGTACAGATCCAAGTTGATAACAAGGATGTTGTTTTTACTATGAACCCCTCGGATGTGCAGTGATTAACAGGACTACCATTTTTGGATGGTCTCCTTGTTAACAACCAGTACATGTTGACTGATTCTGATAAATCAACGCTGGCATCCAAATATGGCATGAATCCAGACCATTTGAAAGGTAAGTTTTTGAAAATTTCATTTTTGTTTATCCTTAATTTTGATGTATTTGTTGTTTCCAATGTCCATTCTCTAATAATGTTCTCTCTATTTTTTAGTTAATTCTTCAAAATCGAAAAGGGGTTTGAACATTTCCAACGTTATAGATAAATTTCTTTATGCCTGTATTGAATTGTTCTTGGGAAGGCTTATTCTGCAGGGCCGACCTACAGAAATTCCCTTTTGGGCTTTGTCATTGTTGATTCATTGTATTGATGGAGGGAGATATGATTGGTCCACACTCATTTCAAACCGCCTAAAATAGGACCTCCTTTATGCACAGAAAATTCAATCTGCGTATACAGTAACCTCCAACAACTATATTCTTTGTCTTTTTTATGAAGCATATTACAATCTTCAACAAAAAAGTCCTCCAACTACATTGCACCCGGATTTGTTGCGTATTGGGTTAAATGAGAATGAAATACAGGTAAAAAATTATATATTGGAATAGTCTCTCTTTTCTATCTTTTCAAATTTCAATCAATCTTGTTATTTTCTAATTTTCTTTTGAAAACAGAGAAGAGCAGCTCACTCATCCAGTAAAAGGGATGCCGCCATCAGGATTCAAGAAGCGTCTGGTGATTCTGACTCGTAGTCACAATCGTCATCGGTACCTTCCACCCGTAAACGTAGGAGGTCTCCTGATGGACAACATACATGTGCTGCTCCTCTTACTTCTAGACATGCATCTGCTACAGTGAACATTGAAGATGAAACCTCCAGCTCACAAGGTAAACATATTTTTCAAAAGTTCTAATTTTAATAATGTATTTTAACAATATTCAATTATATTTAGTTTGAGAAAATATTTTAACTATTTTCAGAGCAAAGGACAACACTTGCACCATCAACGACAATGGCTGTAGAGTCTGAGTCGGGTATGTTTAGTTAAAATTATTATATTTTAATGGCATTGTTTTTAAAACTAGTTTTAATTTATAATTTTCATGTTAAATTTTGTAGAGGGACCGACTAGATTTAAAAGACTCAAAAAATAGATGCTTCCACCGGGTGCACAATAGGAAAAGCAGCCAGTCCTACCGCAAGTCCATCAATGCCAAGTTCATCTACAACAAGTCCAACAATCACCACAACACGCACCACCGGTGAGGAACCAATCTCGCATGCATGGGAAACAGTTCCTCACACCGTCGCATCAGCCACTTCAAGGAACCAACAGTCACTTAAATACACAGACTCAGACTATGGGTCAGTCTGTTGTTTTAGGGATGGGGTTCCCAATTTTAACACTTGATAATTTATCAAATGTAGAAAGCGCGTCTCAGATGCCCCCTCCAGATGCCAATCTGGATGATGATTTTATGTATCAAGATATGAATAATTTGAATTTACCACTAAAAACATGTGATCTGCTTCATGGTCTAGGGTTAGGTGATGAAGCACAGGAGAATGTTGAAGGAGATGTCATCGATGTTTCCTCTTCCCCCACCAGCATGTCGACACCGATCATCATCCGATCGATGATGATAAAATAAACTTTTCAGAAAATATTTTATTAGCAAACAGATGTAGGGCTAATGTTACTAATAATCTTCTTGTAGATATTGATACATTAAGACAATGGGAATATCGGGCCAAGGTTATGATCAAAGCAATAAATGGTCGATACAAGAACTTCGGACATAGAAAGGAGTTATTTTCAAAGGTAGAGAATGAGCCACAAAAGCTCGATGCTCTGTTACTAAAGGCCAAATCTGGCACCGTCAAGGCCGATTCTACAAGCAGTGATGAAGTTTTGGCCATTATACTTGACCGATTAGAGAACCTGAATGCCGAAGCCCAAGCATATTTCAATGAATGGGAACTAGATAAGAAGAAGGTAGCAGTGGCAGAAATTGCAAGACTTACAACAGATGTAAGTTTTACACATATCTGAAAATCATTTTTTTCTTTATTATATTTTTAAAATTAATATTAATATTTTTCTCTTGTTTTTTGTAGTCTAATTATCAGCATTTAAAGCAGCAGGTGCAAGCCATGAAAACGTGGATCAAGACTGCAAAAATCAGTGTGACTAATGCTATTGAATTGAAGAAGAGACTACAACACACTGTTCGAGAAAACAATTGGTTGAAGAAGCTTATCAAAGAAAAGGGCCTGGATGTGGATGTTATAATAAAATAAAATGAGAAAGAGTTGAATGCACCATTTAAAGAAGATCCCATGAAGGAAGAAGGTTTATTGCTATCAAGGATAAACACTACAACTGATAGTTTGGTATGGTCTGGTGCATTGGAAGCAAAGGATATTGAGGTAGATGCAGCTGACACTTCAGGCACTTTGCAACAAGAAAACTTAGAAAAGTAGAACTGTTGTTTCCTTATTTGATGATTCTGGAATGTGGCATTGTGGTGAAAAGAAACATGGTTTCAAAGACTCGTATTTTAACATCTTTTAAAACATATTATTTTATATTACATAAATTTTATATTACTTTTTAGTTTTTCTTTCAATATTTTAATGTTTTGATCAGTTGTGTGGATGCAATAAATAATTTTGAATTTTGTGGATGCAATAATGGAGCACCAATATCTAGTTTGTTGTAAATGGTTTACTCAGTACATTGTTTTCAACACAAGGATTGCCATACATTGTTTTCAATACATGGTTTTCATTACATGGTTTGCCATACATTGTTTTCAATACATGGTTTATTGTATACATGGTTTGTATACATGGTTTCAATACATGGATTCAATCAATTTGATATTCAATACATTGTTTGCCATACATTGTTTTCAATACATGGTTTGTCATACATTATTTTCAATAAATTGTATATTCAATACATTGTTTCCAATAAATTTTTTTTTTATACATGTTTTCAATACATTGTTTTCATACATGTTTCATACATTGTTTTCAATACATGGTTTATTGTATACATGATTTCAATACATGGTTTCAATCAATTTGATATTCAATACATTGTTTGCCATACATTATTTTCAATACATGGTTTGTCATACATTGTTTTCAATAAATTGTATATTCAATACATTGTTTTGTCATACAAGATTTCAATACATGGTTTATTGTATACATGATTTCAATACATGGTTTCAATCAATTTCAATACATTGTTTTCAATAAATTGTATATTCAATACATTGTTTGCCATACATATTTTATTCAATACATGGTTTACCATACATTGTTTTCAATACATGGTTTTCAAAATATACGAAATCATAATATACACATATTCTATTGACAACTGATAGCATAATATATGAAATCAAAATACATGTAAAAAATAGTAATATATGTGATTCAGTAATCAATATTCTATTCCAAAATACATGAAAACATGTCTCAAAATATAATCAAATCTCAATATTTGAAATCAAATCAAATAAATGAATTAAATCCCAATATAATATTGGGAAATGAAAGCATATTTGCATCATAATGGTGAAATCTGGAACAAACGCTTTTTAGATTGTGCAAATTCTTTTGCACTCATTCCAAAAAATTCTGTCATCACAGTGTCATCAGTGTTACCATTATCCTGATCATCCAGAGTATTCATGACACCTCTTCTCTCTACCAAATATTTCCAATATGACAATGCTCTTTCATAAGGAAACTTCTCAACCTCATAGGTCGACACATATACTCTCAAACAATTTTCTAAATTTTTGTCCAATCTATTCCGAACTTTAGATTTTACATATGATAATGCACTAAATACCCTTTCATCCTCAACAGATCCTAAAATCATCATTTGGCATAATTCATACAAACTAAAATATTCACTCATAGTATGTTGCAGGATACTACTGGGATATAAATATTTCCAGAAATGTGAAATAGAACCCCTTTCATGGTGATTAGCAAATTGTGAAACTTGAGCAGACATTGTTGTTCCAAAATAGTTTGATTGGTTTGTCAAAAGATCTTTGTTGAGAATGTCGTTGATTTCAATACCATTGAATACCATAGGTTTAGCGAAATGGCTAGCAAGATTGCCCATGTATTTTTGAAACAAACCACTTATATTCTGGTATTCATTACAAGGATTCCAAAATATCGGGTTAACCACACCCATAGCCTCAAGCAATTCATCTCTTTGAAAATGGTCTCTGATCTCTTTTGTCAATGATTCTGCTATTTGTTTCAGTTTAATTTTTGTATCTGTTACAACTACATGAAATTTGTTGTATGTTATGGGCATTTGTTCAACTTCATTTGTAGCAATATCCATTCGTTGACAAAAATAATATAAAGGAATTTCATTTTCATGGACATTAATACAAAGATGATCGTTTATATTGAACTTCAAAAAGTTTTGAGGATCATTCATGTTTGTCAATGCTCTCCAACTCTCAAACATGGGATCCATAAAACTTTCACCAGATGCGTACATCGTATCAATATGTAAGCAAATTCATTTTCTTACCTTGATGAAATCCACAATATAAATCGATCTTTCTTGTGCAATTTTGATCAAAGTATTCATTTCTTCCAACATTGGAAGAATACCACACAATGTGAGAAGTGTTTCAAAGTCACTCATTCGTAATAGCAAATCCTTAGCCTTATCAACTGCCCTACGGTTTGCATACATAAACCCTGCCAAGGATTGATATTCTTTGAAAACTCTATATGTCGGTTGATACATTGAAATCCACCTAGTATCCACGTCTTTTAAGAGTTTTTTACCATCAGTAACTCCAAGTGCAAACTGCTGAAACTCTAAAAATATTTTTGGACTGCGCAAAAAATAATCATGAATTTCATGGACAAGGTCTTCCACTCTAGCTACATTTGTAAATGTATCCACAATTTTATATGCAAGATTAATTCTATGAGCCATGCAATGAATAGGGATCAAATATGGGGTAACAGATGTTTGTAGTCTAACACAAAGACCATTCTTGTGCCCTTGCATTGTAGCAACACCATCGACTTCGACACATATTAACTTAGTGGCTATTTCCATTTCATTCATTCCTGCTATTTCCTTTAAACTAGAAACAACAACATTGTAGATGTTTTTTGCATTGCAATTTTCCACCATCTTGCGTAGTCCAAGTAAATGAGGTTGCCTTAAATGATTTTCCAATGTGTAAACATGCATGCAAATCCAAGATGTGTTGTCAACAACAGTCACCTCATCAATTGAAAGTGATATGAATTTGGCCTTTTTTATTTTCTCTTTGAGGTCATCCTGCTCAACCAATGACAGACATTTTGCAATTTCCCAACCACTTCGATCTGACCAATGGACGTTGGGTAAGTTCTGCACATCAGCTAGTCAAAATAGAGATTTATAATCAATGAAATCTGACATAGGTCTACCCTTTTTAAGAATAGTGAGTACAACAACAAACTCGTAAACTTTTTGAAGCTAAAGTGAACTTTTCCATTTTTCAAAATTGGGCTTGAATCGTTGCACCTTTCTCAACCAAAGTTTGTTTTTCTTTCATTGCTTTATCATATTCTTGTGCATATCTGATATGGGCACACTTTGATGCATCCTTCCACCTATAATTTTTTTGTATTGGTCCATCACTTTCTTTTGTTTTTATATAAACCTTTCCACAATGTTTTTCTACTGTATCTTTCTTAACTTGCAATCTGTGATCTTTTTCATGCTTCCAACTGTAAATTATGCATCTCAATTATGTTATTACCTCATTACTATTCTCTGGAAGCACTGGCTCAACAAATGGAAAATCTGAAACCCAATCAAGCTGAAATGATCTGTTAATTGTCCATCTAGATGACCTGGCACGTTTATGTTTTTTAGAAGAAGATTCTCCGAAAGTGGGTACTGCATAAGAACTATTACTTTGTTTTCCATTTGGCGTGTTTGTTTCAGGAATCTCTTCCTGTTGTTGTTCCATTTCTTTAAGAAAATTTTCATCTGTGGACTTTTCATTATCGTAGTTATGTGGAAGTGGATTCATACGAGGGTCAACAGTGTTTTCTATAGAGATAATACTAGGGTCAATACCAGGGTCATTATCATTATTATTTTTAAAAGCATACATTCTGTTAAAAGCATACCTTCTTTTAAAAAATTTAGATAAACAATGGACAAAGCCATACACCAAAAATCACCCTTCTTAATGAATGAAGACATTATATATAAAATTAACAATGAACAAAAATTAACTGGTTAGTAAGTAAAGGCGTTCATACCTTCAATTTGTGCAGATGTTGATGGTTGACTGGATTTCAAAATATTATGAAAGTATTTGAGGATACTCCTTTTATCGAAACTGGAAGACTGGCCTCCCTTCTTTCCACTACCAACAGGTGACATTTTACCTATTGAAAGAAAATCATTTTGAAAAATGGAATTAACTGGTTAAAGAGAGAACTACTATTCAAGACAATAGAAAATCTGACCCAAGGAAGCTTGAGATTGGTGCCCAAATAATAGGAAAACCTCCTTATTGAGCGTCAATGAACAAAAATGTATAAAAAAGAAACATAATTGATAATAGAAACTTACCGACAAATGGTTGGCCCTGTATGTCAGTCATCGTGTGACAATCATGTGAGTCATCGAGTGACAGTCGCCATTTTACAGTCACCTTGTGATAGTCACGACGTACCAGTCACCCTTTGGTAGTCACCTTGTGACAGTCGCGGGGTACCAGTTGCTTTGTGATACTCGCATCGTGCCAGTTGCGGAGTGTCAGTCGCACAATGTCAGTCACGGTGTGTCAGTCACATAATGTCAATCCCATCATGTCAGTTGCATAATGTCAGTCACCGTGTGATAGACACGGTGTGTCAGTCACCCAATGTTAGTTGCAACATGTCATCCACCTTGTACTAGTCGCGGCGTGTCAATCGCCTTGTGACAGTCACGGTGTGTCAGTCGCCTTGTGATAGTCGTGGTGTGTCAGTCATATTGTGACAGTCGCATTGTGTCAGTCGCCTTGTGATAGTCATGGCGTGTTAGTCGCCCAATGTCAGTCACTTCAGTCGGTCGCCTTTTGTCACTCGCTTCTGCCAGTCGCTTTTTGCGGTCGCCTTGTGACAGTCATCTTGAGACTATGAGTGTCGCTCCCAGGGTTACCTATATATAGTGGGGGTACAAGAGGCGAATTGGGCGGGATAATTTTTTTTAAATAATTTTAGGGTGAATATTAGGCGGGAATACATATTGTACCGGGGTGAATTTACCCTAAAAAAATTAATTCCGTAATTTTCGGGCGAATGGGCCGACCTCTAGGGTCCCAAAATTAGCAAAATAAAAAATGTTAAATCCTAAAATTCGCTATAAATTGTGAAATTCGCCCTTGTGCATAACCCCGTTAGTGCTCCAAAGAAGTGAGAAATTGAGGCTTCACCTCAAGAGGAGGAGAGGAGTAAGGGAAAGGAAATGATATTATTTCACTTACATGAAATTACATGGACTCGGTCAATAAGAGAATATTTCTAGTTATGTTGGGAGAAGAGTCTAAAGGATCATCTGTTGAGGATATCTTTCAAGAATGTAGGAGTAAATTTCATACTATAGGTACTAAATTTTGATAAGGAGTTCTTAAAAGGATACTTATAGATGCTATCAACATACAATTTGCAGAAAAATGCAAGTAAAGTTGGATTTGGTGATCAAGAGCTAACAATGGTGTTTTTAGTTGGTAACTTCAGGAGGATGTTTGGGTTTCCAAGTCATGGATTACCAATGAAAAAATAATTAGTAGATT